>JALMGJ010000002.1:233417553-234040053 GCA_023362775.1 Charina bottae | reverse complement strand
TCTTGTTCAGGCAGTCCTTTCGAAAAGAAGGTATAACCTCCTTTTTCTTCCTTCAACTGTCCTTCTCCTGCTCTTCGAGTTTCTTGGAGTGCTGCTATATCAATATTAAAACGTCTCAGCTCCCTTGCAATAATGGCAGTCCTACTTTCAGGTTGTTCACTATCCATATTGTCTTGCAGTGTCCGTATATTCCATGTTCCAAAATTCATGTGTTTTTTACAACCGCTAAATGGTGACCCCACTGGTCGCAGTAATCCAGTCAGGGAGAAAATGAGGTAGACTATGTTTAGGGCACCTTTTCTAGCCCCCTCCCCATATGGGGTGAGCAGAGTGGATCCTAAATAGGGCTGCTCAGTCGTGGATACAGCTGCCGAACTACTCAACTGCCTCGATCCTTGAGTTAGGGCGACTGAATCCGTATCCACCACCCATGTGCTGGTCCATGACTAGGAGCTTCCGGATTTCACAGTCCTGCCCCCGTTGCCATTCGTCAATCACCATGGGACTTTTGGTTGTTTTGGGTTTGGTGTGGTTGGAAGACGCCTGTGCGTGAATTTGTTTTATGTGTGGAGATCGGTGCACAACGATCAGCACACAACCTTCACAGAAAAAGGCTCTAATCCAATGGCATGGATACCATGACGATTGGTGACCTTTTGTCTGCTGCAGCCTTCATCCGCCTTCGCAGCCGTTGTAACAATACACCTTGTTATCTTCTGCCTGTTCTGCTGTTGAGGACTTTCTTGGATTGTTCTTTGTCTAGTTCCTCCCCCTGGACCTTACCGCCATGGGTGACCCTACCAGGAGTACATGACTCCCGACGGCTTCGCTCACAGGGTTCATTGGGAACACACAAGCCCACTCACCACAACAAGGTGACTATCCAGGAGTGAGATATACAGTATATCTATCTATCTATATCATCTATATCTATATCTATATCATCTATATCTATATCTATATCTATATCTATATCTATATCTATATCTATATCTATATCTATATCTATATCTATATCTATATCTAATCTTTAAAAAAAGCCATCTTGACTTTTTTTTTACTGTACCCTGTAGACTGAAAGCGAGGAGGAGTTGAGGAGCCTTATGACGAATGTGAAAGAAGAAAGTGCAAAAGCTGGGTTGCAGTTAAACCTCAAAAAAACCAAGATTATGGCAACGAGCTTGATTGATGACTGGCAAATAGAGGGAGAAAAAGTGGAGGCAGTGACAGACTTTGTATTTCTAGGCGCAAAGATTACTGCAGACGCTGACTGCAGCCAGGAAATCAGAAGATGTCTACTTCTTGGGAGGAGAGCAATGGCAAATCTTGATAAAATAGTTAAGAGCAGAGACATCACACTGACAACAAAGGTCCGCGTAGTTAAAGCAATGGTATTCCCTGTAGTAACCTATGGCTGCGAGAGCTGGACCATAAGGAAGGCTGAGCGAAGGAAGATAGATGCTTTTGAACTGTGGTGTTGGAGGAAAATTCTGAGAGTGCCTTGGACTGCAAGAAGATCAAACCAGTCCATACTCCAGGAAATCAAGCCAGACTGCTCACTTGAGGGAATGATATTAAAGGCAAAACTGAAGTACTTTGGCCACATAATGAGAAGACAGGATACCCTGGAGAAGAAGCTGATGCTAGGGAAAGTGGAAGGCAAAAGGAAGAGGGGCCGACCAAGGGCAAGATGGATGGATGGTATTCTGGAGGTGACGGACTCAACCATTGGGGAGCTGGGGATGGTGACGGCTGACAGAAAGCTCTGGCGTGGACTGGTCCATGAAGTCACGAAGAGTCGGAAACGACTGAACGAATAAACAACAAACACCCTGTAGACACCCCCGTGTCCTCTCTGGCCCTGGTGGACAGGATTTCAGAGCCAAATAATCTGAACAGCTATAACAAACATTTTGTTCTTTAAAAAGGAGTGCATGTTGAACAACACCAAGATTAAACAAAATGCTTTTATACAGTAAATAAATGGACTGGTTTTCATCCAACTGTTCTTTCATGAATCAAACAGAGTCAGTATTTATCAAAAGCTACTTTATGTTTCTAGTACTATCACCCATGCCCTTATTGTCCCTTCTTTGGGTAAGCCTTCCTCTGAGGATAAAGGGAAAAGCAGAAGCAAGGTAAAATGTCTGCTAATTCTAATGCAATAATGTTGCAGCTTAGAACTGAGATCTTGGTAGAACTTCCTTCAATTTTCCAAGAAGAAAGAAATACCAAAATGTACTGGTAGACTCAATCTCCTTGAAAGTAATGCTCTACTTGGGAGCAAATTGTGATTCCAAAGTAGCCTAGCCTCTGCAATCAGTGTGGGTTTTGTTCAGGTGGAAATCAGGGGCTTCCTGTATAAAAGCCTTTGTCTGAGACCAGTCCATTCTTTAGACAGTTTTTCTGATTTTAAACTTTAACATTTGCACAATTGTTTAATGTTACCAGATTATTGCATCTCCAATACGGTATGTCTACTAAATATTCAAAAGTAACAATAATGAAGGTTAATATGTAACTTGAATTAGCATGTTACTTTTAACATAACATTTGCACTAAACTCAGCTGGCAGCATTTGTCTTGGCTTGGAAACTAACAAAACTGGGCCTAGAGAGTACATGGAAAGGAGACTACCTGGGAATACCAAGGCTGTTGGCTAGATTGAAATGTTGAAAAAATATTGTGGAAGAAATCAATGGCTAACCACTTTTATACTGTTGCCAGAAAAACTGCATGGATAGCCATGAAGTCAAGGAGTCGAGCTGAACTGAAAAAAAGACTTTAAAACAAAACAATTTTGAATGACCTAGTTACTTCCTAATGTGGAAAATTATTTATTTATATTCTTGGGCATATTAACTATTCCTACGCTGCTAATGTTTATACCAAATAAACCATCTGAGCTGTTCTTCCCATACACCTGCCAATGATGGTATAATATCCAGGGATTTTAAGCAATGTATTCAATTATGAGTTATATTTCAGCAAGATCTGGATTGTTGCAGGTTTACCAGCCCTAAGCCAATCATAAGAATGGATGTAGCCAATCTGAATATGCAGTGCTTGTCTAAACGAATTAATTTAATAAGGTTAAGGGCTGTATGAGCCATCCAAATATGTAACAATAAGATTAATGGAAATGTAGTTTCTCTTATCCTTGTAGTCACTTGCTCTCTCATAAAAAGTATCTCTGGAGCAATGGACATACTGTTAATCCATATTGGAAGTTGGAAGAAGGAATTGTGTCAAAATTGTGCTTGTGCCTTAAAATAAGTTAAATTAAGGAAGTTCACCAGACAAGAGTTTCATACTCCTCCTTTAGCCAAGAAAACATTCTATTTAAGATGTCATGAGATGCCCTTAACTCTCAGGAAAATTTTACCAGGAACCACAGAAAGCTCTAGAACCAAAAAAGCGATAGAAAAGTTTGCTTCTCTAAACTTACCTTGAAATCCAAACTTATATGATTTACATTTGACAGAGTAGTGCAAAAGAGGGGGTAAAAAATAAAAATAAACTATACCATTCCAGTTGTTTCACTTTTTAAACTGCCAAAATTTCTTTAAATCTTGTTAGAAGAAACTTTTCCGAATGGGCCAATTAAAATTCTGATTGAATATGGATTTAAGCTGCCTGAGAAGTCAAGCCTTTGTTAAGTGATATTAATCACCAATATGCTGGAATTTCAGCATAGCCTGTAGTATTGTTTCTGTGAATGATTTTTTTTTTACTCTAGACATTCCAATAATGCTCATGTATTCCAAAGACATCTTTGGAGGAAAAACGGAAGCTCCTACATTGTGTTTCTTCTT
This sequence comes from Charina bottae, assembly GCA_023362775.1. Lineage (NCBI taxonomy): Eukaryota > Metazoa > Chordata > Lepidosauria > Squamata > Charinaidae > Charina > Charina bottae. Next base: position 234,036,238 of record JALMGJ010000002.1, on the reverse strand, counting down.
CCCTATTAAGGTGATTGGCGCTGACAACACTGATCAGCTGCTTAAAGGTGGGTGAGAGAAATAGAGATTGCAGAAAGGCAAAAACACAGCAAATGCTCTCTTAAGACTTTGCCGACGAGGGAATATTAAAGAATGTTCCTGTGAAATTATTCTCCTGTCAAGCTCAAACTACAGCCCGCTCAAACTACAGCCCGCTCAAGCATGCTTATGATTTGTATCATGGTTTCCTAAATTGAATGTAAAGTCACATTCAATTTAGGATGATCTGATAGGTACCTAGAAATACTGACCATCTTTTTGAAAGATTGTTACAGTATCTTCATTACTGGAAGTTGAAATCCATACCCTGTGAGGTTGAAGAACAAACCAGAAATTATTATGGTATAAGTCTGGCAAGGATTATTTTTAGGAATGTAGAAAACAACAACCACAACTACAACACAACTTTATCATGGTCATAGACCAGAGATCAGACAAAAAAATATATACATGATAAAAGAACAATAAAATTGTCACTTAACAAATAAACATTTTGTCATTGTTTATATCAGGCCTCAATCCTTCTTATCCTGTTTATTAACATTTATATAATACTTATAGTTAAACAGATAATTTCAGATTTCTGACTGCTACTTTTTTTTTGTTTTCAATCCATCTATCTGGATATATATACAGTATACTGATACTTGGAGAAGTTATCTCCAAGTGGATCAGGAGAAACTGAGCATATATTTCTACATTATAAATTTTACCTGTATTTGCACTTTAGGTACTCCAGTCTTTCATATATATACACACATACATATACATACATACACACTGAATTGCCAAGAGTCCACGCCTTGATCAGGGGCTAGGGCAATTGGTTCTTTTTTGATCCAATGATAATAAGCACGCCAGTGGATAAAGAAACTTAAAGCTTTATTATAAACAAACCAAATTAGACAAAATCACAGCTTAACTAAATTACAAAGAGCATAACAAGCATAGCATATAAAAAGAAATGCATACATACATACCAAGAAAGGTGATACCTTTATTCTCTTGTTGCTACCAGGAACTTGGCTAAGATAGCAGAGAATAACCCCAAAAGGAATGGCTGTTGAGTCTCACAGCACCCAGGGTCCTGAGCCTGCCTCAAAGTTTCCACAATTCCAAAGGCACTACTCAGGCTTTTTATCAAAGCCTGGCTTCCAAACCCTGTGACCAAGCCCAGACTGACCTTGACTGGGATTCCTTTGGGGGCTGGGCCACCTGTCCATGACATCAGTCCAATAATATGGGAACCCATCAGATAAGCCAGTGTCCAGGCAAAACAATCTCTTATCATTCCCCCCCATTCCAAGCCGCTAAAGGAGTGGCTGGAGGAGTGAACCTATGCTTAAACTTTAACAAGCTGGAGACTTTCTCTCCCCCCTCTTCCCACAGAGATATGTTCTGAAGGGCTGTTGGAGCATATGCTTCTTCTCTCCCCCTCTCATGCCAAACAACAACAAAAACAAAGCAATTAAACATCAGTATAACTCAAAATAAACTCTGATCTCCTAGGTGTGGGGGAAGAAAAATCAAAACATGCCACCTAACTCCTCGAAATACAAAGGTCTTCTGCAGGTTGCCATTACACACACACACACACACACACACATATATATATATATAAATTTGCACATTTATACATGGTTGAATATTTTAGCTAAAACCTGCTTGTTTGGGAGCCAGTTTATTTTATTTATTTATTTATCTTATTTATACCCTGCCTATCCCCTCCCTAATGGAGGGCTCTAGGCGGCTTACAATCATGTAAATTCAATTTTATACAATCATATCATATATTACAGTACCCGCGCAATTTGGGAGGGGGTGAGGGAACCGGCTCTTCTTTTCCAGGCATCGGAACTACAAGCCCCAGAATGCCTCGCTTTCGGAGCCAGCTGCTGACATCCCAGAAGTTGTAATTGGGATCCGTCGTCCTCTGCCGCCACCCTCAGCCGCCATCCACGGGCTTCTCCAGATCTTCGTCTTCGGTTCCGAGGCGACTCCCTGACAGGATGCCAGGATATTGCCCCATGTGAGTGGTACCCTTTTATCTACTTGCTATTTAGCTTTCGAATCACTGGGTTGGCAGAGAGCTAGGGCTAGTGATGAGAGCTCACCTCGCCACGCGGATTCGAACTACCGACCTTATGGTCGGCAGACTAACAGCTCAGCGGTTTAACCCGCTGAGCTACCGCGCCCCTATTTATCCTCTAAATACATCCAATCTAAAAGTTTATAGTATGCAAATTGGCCAGAGTTTGCTAATTATTGACAATAAGCTATTTGGGCAACAGCTGGATTTTGCCTATCACTTTTCTATTATATTGGGACAGTAATAGAATCAATTTTTTGAAAAGTGACAAAAAAGTCATGAATATCACTGGTTGTGCCAATAATTTATCTCAAATGGTTGACCTACTATGATTCAAGAAATTGGACTGCAGCAACTAACAGTTTACTGGACCATAGTGGCCAAAAGTATGTAACAGATAAGGGGTAAGTCTGAATCTGGGGAAGTTGATGTCATTCTGTAGAGTTGAAGGAAAAGGAACCTATAGGTCATGGGTGTCCAACCTTTTGGCTTCCCTGGGCCACATTGAGTGAAGAGGAATTGTCTTGGGCCACACAAAAAATACATAATACACTTAATGTATACAAGTAATAAAACTTCATTTATTTTTTATATTTTTTATTATAAATTTTTTAAAAAGAGGGCAACATAAAACTAGTGGGATATTTGATCTTGTTTTTGTGAAACTAATGCATCAATGTCTGGTTCGATGAAAGTGGTTGCAATTCTCAGTGAGTTCTCAAGGTGCTTGTCAGCTTTTACCTAGGAGAACCATCACCCATTGGTGACTGCTGCTAATGGTGTATTTTTCTGCCAGAGCTGCTGGTGGCCTCCTCTTCCTGCTTGGCATCTCGGCTCTGCTCTGAGCGGCAGCCTATGCCAATCTTTGCCTACTAACTACAGATGCATTAATGGTAGAGTGGCCGACTCCTGTTGGCTTGCAAGTCAAGTTGCAAAACTGACTTCGGCGGCTGCTCACAAACCAGTGGAAGGCCACTGCCTGCCTGCATGGGAAGCCGAGAGGAGAAGCGGATGCTCTACGCAGGCGATGTAACTACCCTGAGCTTTGTTACTGTCTCAAATGTACCGGGATTGTCTATTTTTGGCGTGGGCCTGGCTGCAAAACAGAAGAGAGAACGGCAACCAAAAAATGGCAAAATAACGTTAAAAGTTTACGATTTTTTTGGTCCACATTGGTAGCTGTTCAGGGCTATGGGCCACGGGTTGGACATGCCTGCTATAGGTGATCACTGCCAAGGTGGAAACCAATGCTTACATACTGTCGGGTTTCCAGGGGAGATATGGCGAACAGAAGACAACCGTGGCAAAGACCAAGGAACATTGGAAACTCTCCAGATAAGGAGAAGATGAGAGATCACCCACATGTGCTTTGGATAGCTGCTACCTGTGAGGAGACTGCAGGACAGCAGTTTTTCACAGCTTTGAGCACCAGGAAATGAAGGGATCAGCTATCTTGCTCACAAAAGTGGCAGAGACTTTTAAAGGACACTAAGTTCACAAACCTCACTTTCTAATCACTTTTGGAAATTGCTCATTAATAACTTTGAAAAAGCCAGATGAGTCTGCTTTCAATCCTGAACAAAAGACAATTTTAATCATAAGCTTAAGAATTTAAAGAATCTGAAATAAGTAAGTAAGTAATAAATAAGATTTTGATCTAAGAAAGTTATAAATGGACTAATGGTCTAGATAAAATTGGAATATTGAAACTTTTGCAATAAGATTTTGGAATAAATTACAAACAGCTTCTCATGGGAAATAGATCCTGTTTTTGGTTTTTACAAGACATAACATAGTTAAATAATTTTATGATTTCAAAAACCAGACGCTAGAGGGGACTAAGGATTTTAGGTAGATGAAAGATATATAGGCCTGCAAGATGGTTATGACAATAAAAATACTGAAGGAGACTTTTGAAGAATGAAATCAGAAAATTTTGTTGTTGTTCAGTCCGACTCTTCGTGACCTCATGGACCATAGCACACCAGGCCTTCCTGTCCTCCACTGTCTCCCGGAGTTTACTCAAATTCATGTTCATTACATCGGTGATGCTATCTAACCATCTCATCCTCTGCCGTCCCCTTCTCCTTTTGCCTTCAGTCTTTCCCAGCATCAGGGTCTTGTCTTCTCCAGTGAGTCCTCTCTTCGCATTAGGTGGCCAAAGTATTTGAGCTTCAGCTTCAGTATCTGTCCTTCCAATGAGCAGTCAGGGTTGATTTCCTTTAGGATTGACTGATTTGACCTCCTTGCAGTCCAAGGGACTCTTAAGAGTCTTCTCCAGCACCACAGTACGAAAGCATCAATTCTTCGGCGCTCAGCCTTCCTTATGGTCCAACTCTCACAGCCATACAGTACTACTGGGAAAACCATATCTTTAACTATACGGACCTTTGTCAGCAAGGTGATGTCTCTGCTTTTTAATGTGCTGTCTAGGTTTGCATGGCAACAATCCTGAATAACAATGGCTCTCAAAGCGATCCATTTAAAGTGGAATCCGGCGTTAAACAGGGATGTGTTATTGCTCCAACCTTATTCGCTATCTTCATCGCTATGATTATACACCTTGTTGAAGAGAAACTTCCTACTGGTGTAGAAATTATATATCGAACAGATGGAAAGCTTTTTAATCTTAGTAGGCTGAAAGCAAAAAATAAGGTAATTGCAACTTCTGTTATAGAACTTCAATATGCTGATGGTAACGTAGTCTGTGCACACTCCGAGGAAGATCTTCAAACTATCCTAAACATCTTTGCAGAAGCATATGAAAAGCTCGGCCTCTCAATTAGCATTATAAAAACCAAAGTGCTTTACCAGCAAGTTCGAACCAATCCCTCTGCAGTGCCATCAATCCAGTTTAAAGGTGTGTCACTAGAAAATGTCGACCACTTTTCTTATCTCGGCAGCCATCTATCTACAAAAGCCGACATCGACGCTGAAATTCAGCATTGCCTGAGCTCTGCGAGTGTAGCTTTCTCCCGAATGAAGCGTAGAGTGTTTGAGGATCGGGACATTCGCAGGGAGACCAAAATGCTTGTTTACAAAGCCATTGTACTACCAACCCTTCTGTACGCCTGTGAAACATGGACCCTCTACAAACGCCACCTCCAACTTCTTGAAAGATTCCATCAACGCTGCCTCCGAAAAATTCTGCAAATTACTTGGGAAGATAGGCAGACTAATGTTAGCATATTAGAAGAAGCGAAAACCACCAGCATTGAAACAATGATCATCCAACATCAACTTCGCTGGACCGGTCATGTTGTTCGAATGCCTGACCATCGTCTTCCAAAGCAGCTACTTTACTCCCAACTTAAGAATGGAAAACGGAATATTGGTGGACAGCAAAAGAGATTCAAAGATACTCTCAAAACTAATTTAAAAAAATGTAATATCAGCATTGAGAACTGGGAAGCCCTAACTCATGAGCGTTTCAATTGGAGGTCATCCTTTATTAATGGCGCTATGGACTTTGAAGAAGCACGAGTACAGGGCGAAAAGGAGAAAAGAGCTAAAAGGAAGGTACGTCAGGCAAACTCTCATCATGACCGTCTCCCACCCGGAAACCTATGCCCTCATTGTGGGAGTTTGTGCAGATCCAGAATTGGCCTTTATAGCCACTTACGGATCCACCGTTAAAATTTTACCTTTGGAAGACAATCTTACTCGGCTACGAGTGATCGCCAATGAGAGATGAGAGCTTTCCTCCCAAGGAGCAAGCGTCTTTTAATTTCATGGCTGCAGTCACCGTCTGCGGTGATCTTGGAGCCCAAGAAAATAAAATCTCTCACTGCTTCCATTTCTTCCCCTTCTATTTGCCAGGAAGTGATGGGACCAGATGCCATGATCTGAGTTTTTTTAATGTTGCGTTTCAAGCCAGCTTTTGCACTCTCCTCTTTCACCCTCATCAAGAGGCTCTTTAGTTCCTCTTCACTTTCTGCCATTAGGGTGGTATCTTCTGCATATCTGAGGTTGTTGATATTTCTCCCGGCAATCTTAACTCTGGCTTGTGATTCATCCAGCCTGGCATTTCTCATGATGTACTCTGCATATAAGTTAAATAAGCAGGGTGATAATATAAAGCCTTGTCGTACTCCTTTCCCAATTTTGAACCAATTGGTTGTTCCATGTCTGGTTCTAACTGTTGCTTCTTGACCCGCATACAGGTTTCTCAGGAGACAGGTAAGGTGGTCTGGTACTCCCATCTCTTTAAGAATTTGCCACAGTTTGTTGTGATCCACGCAATCAAAGGCTTTAGCGTAGTCAATGAAGCAGAAGTGGGTGTTTTTCTGGAACTCTCTTTTTCTCTTTTTTTTTTCTGGAAATCAGAAAATAGTAACCATAATATCAACAATGTCAGTAAGGATGTCTCCTCCTACGGATAGACTATGTGCAAAATACGTTATTGAAGAAATGTCAGATGTAGAACAAATTTTATCTGACAAGATAGAGATGGTATTGAAAGTATCGATTACAACTATAGGCCAAGATAATTATTTAGAAAAGGATGTTTTAGTGGATCTACAAAGGAAACTGGCTGAGGTTTTAAAATTTAAAAAGGAAATAAACATGACAAACTAAGAGTGACCTGGATGGAACAAAGAAGAAATTAAGAGAAATCAAATCCTACGACAATATTTAAAGGAACTAAAGATTAGATGGCTCAGTGGTTAAGTCACCAGGCTTGTCAATCAGAAGGTCGCAAGTTCGGAGGTTTGAGACCCAAGCGTCGTGTGACGGAGTGAGCTCCCGCACTTGCCCCAGCTCTTGCCAACCTAGCAATTCGAAAGCATGCAAATGCAAGTAGATAAATAGGTACCTCTTTGGTGGGATGGTAACAGTGTTCCACGCGTGTCATGCCGGCCACATGACCGCAGAAGCGTCTTCGAACAATGCTGGCTCTTCGGCTAACAAATGGATATGAGCACCGGCCCCTAGAGTCAGACAAAACTGTGCAGGGGAACCTTTACCTTTTAAAGATTAAGCCTGTTAGAAGTAAAAGGAAGGAATATAGAGTTGATTTATTTGATCAAGATATGTTGTTACTTCTGGCTACCCATTATGGACTTTCTGCTTACATCAGGGCTGAAAATATGATGTTTTATGGATTTGTTTATAGATAAGAGATGGGATATGGGATGAAGAGATAAATATTTGTAACCTTAGAGAGGGTAAAGAGTTACTAAATTTGTTTATACTTGTTGTTTTGAAGGTTGGAGGTCACTTCTTTATATATTTGTTTTCTCTTTTTTTATTATATTCTTACTTTTCTCTTTCCCTTTTTTCTTTTTTCCCCTTGCACTTTTTACAGCTTTCTATTTTATTTTCTTTATTTAAGTTTAATTTGTATTAGATTTTACTATTATAATCAAAATTATTAATAAAAATTATATATAAAAAGAAATTAACATATTATCTATGAAGGAGGTTCCTCTAGAGTCCCATCTGGAATAGATCCATTGAGGTCCTTCAGGCCAAATTTTACAGCAAATTGAAATAATTTCACTGTCCAACACTTGCTCACTGCCCTATTTCAATTCTCTTGTATGCAGATAATGAAGCCATTTTATCCATAACCCAAGCAGGCCTTTGTATGCCTAGCTGCTTTAGCATCCTACTGTTCTACAGAATTTCTTGAAATTAATTACTCAGAAACCAAGGTTCTAACTTTCTTTATAATGGGCTTTAAGTCTTCTGTTAAATGGGAAATTAACAAAAGACCAATTGAGCAGATTATGGAGGCCAAGTACCTAGGCATCCACTTCCAACCCTCCACCTGCTGGAATAACGAACCAATGGAGTCCTTGGTGCTCTCTGAGCCTTGATATTTAATTGCAGACATTTCATTGCCAGGCTAGGCAGATGGGCGATATATAAATGTAATAATAATAATAATAATAATAATAATAATAATAATAATTATTATTATTATTATTCAGTGCAAAAAGGGAGTGGGACTCGCTCTCGGTTTATATACCATGGCTTGTCCTGCTTGTGTTGGTGGGGGTGTTGTACTCTCCTTAGTAGTTCCTTGATTGGGCTGTTCTTTGCTACTTGGTTGATTGACTGAGTTAATAGTTCCTTGATTAGGGTATATTGTGCTGTTTGATTGTTCCTCTGGTGCTAATCTTGGTGTTAATCTTTGCATATCTGGGTGATGATTGCTGGCAAGGGGGTGTTCTGGTCTTCTGGCTTTTCTATTGTCTCTTATGAATGGTATGTAAATGCTGTGTGTCTGTTGATGGCTGCTTTGTCTGAGTGCCAAGCTTCCAGGAATTCTCTAGCGTTTTTGAACTTGGCTTGGTTTAAGATGCTCACAGTTTCCTAGTTGAAAGTATGGTTAAGTCTGTCCATGTGTTATGAGATTAAGGAGTTTTCATCATGTCTTCTGACTGCTAGTTGGTGTTTGTGGATGTGTTCTGCTAGTCTTCTGCTGGTCTGTCCTACATAGTGGCTGTTATAGTCCTTACACTGTATGTTGTAGATAACTCCTGTTTTTTCTTCTTGGGCTACTGGGTCTTTTGGGTTACTTACGATGTTCTGAAGGGTTTTGGTTGCCTTGATAACTAGCATAAAATCGTATAGAGCAAAGATTCTGGTTTTGTTTTTATACTGTGAACAAGTTTGTGTTTATAAGGATGCCTATACTTTAGAAGCTATTCAGTCTGAGTTTCTGAAAGCCATAGTTCATGTATCTTGCTCAAGTTCAAATGCCCTTCAAATGTCCAAGCTGGAGCTTGGTTGCATTTCTCTTGGGACCTGCCTGAGACTTTGCCACCTCAAATTTTGGCTGAAACAAATGCTTTGGGATGAGTCTCTGTTTCACGTCACCCCACTAGATAGGTTTTCTTCATCCCTAAAGAGGCAAAATGATTCTGATCTGGCATATTGTGGCATCTCACTCCTGGCAACATCATCTCTCAACCTAGATAAAGCCTTAACTTAAGCAGAGGATTTGGATCTACAAAATGACAGGGCCAAAATCATCCATCCCTATAATGGTGCACTCATAAACCTCATTATCAGAATTTTTAGTTGTTTCTCTTATCAACCAATTACAATCTTCCTTCTGCAAGACCTAACTTGGACAACCACTACAAAGCTTGCCAAGTTTCCAGCAATAGCCGTGGCTTGCAGAAGCCAGATGATATCCTCTTCTCATTATGTTTCAGGTCTGCCCTTTTTCTTCTTCTTCTGTATTTTAAATTTTCTACTTGTGTTTTATTGGTCTGGGGCCGTAAATAAATGATTTGATTTGATGGCTATTAGGAAGCCAGTTTGTATATTTTCAAAGAGGTCAAAGTTGCACACCATTATAGTTATGCAATTGTTTGCAGGATAGGACTGCATCAGCAGCAGCACAAAATACTAAATATATATAATGAAAAATGCTTTCAAAAATGCAATCAAGTTGAATAGAGGCTGACTTACCATCTGTCCTTTCTTACTATTGACAAACAAGGATCAGCCTAAACTGCCACTGGCTTCCCAGCTGCATGAAGGCAACATATTAAGCTGCCTTGCAAAGGTAAATTATTATGGTGTCATTCAGAAATGCTGACAAAAATTATAATAGGGTTAAAGTCATTAAGCTACTGAAGGGAGTGAAATATAATATGGAATCACACTATTCATCTTTAGAAACAGCATAGCATGCTGGATATTAAATATGCATTATGAAAATAAGATAATAGCAAAAATACAATAAATTATTCAGAACAAAGTAAGTGATTGGAGGTTAAGTTTCCTAAAATTATGATGAGCAGAAATAAAATTGTTTCATGTCAGCACAGTATTAATGGCCAGATTTGTGGGGAATTGTGAATTATAGTTTTTGCAAATATCTTGGGAGAAAAGCTAAGCTGTGATACGTTTCTTCATGATCACTTTTATCACAGCCTTACTGAATTTCAGAGCATTATATATTGTACAACAGTGACAAAAACCAGATTCCAGTATGCTTATAGGCATCTTAGTTATGACAAAACGTAAACTTATCCATCAATATGTTGCCTTATAACATGTTAGGATAAAAATTCTACTCTCTGCTATTTTCTGTAGAAATCTGCATCTACAGATTTCATTCTCCTTGTAATTAGATACAATACTAGTGGCGCTTTATGAGGAACAGTGGTATACAAATAAAGCAATAATAAATGATAATTGATTAGTCTTAACTGCTCAACTTTTCTTAAAGTCTTGTTATATGGATATGATCAGATTCCTATAAAATCTGGGTTTGAGTGAGGGAGCATTAATAGGGTAGTAATAGCAGCTTATTTTCCTTATAATTCCAGGAGGAAATATATAGCAGAATTGTTACAGGCTACATTTCTGCAATTCTACAATTTCCACTTTGTATGTATGGCACACAAGAGTGTATGTGTCACCTTCTCCTGTCCTATCCACATTTTAAAGGGAAAAGGAAAGTTATGTAAAATAATGGGATATCTATTAACAGATGACAATTTTACTGTCTAATCAATTTAGAAAAGACAACATGGGAAGGGTAACATTGTGATTATAATTTCAAAGCAAAACTTGTATATTCTATCTCCGAAGCTTGGGATCATTTGAGTAGCTGGGAGGTGTTTCCTTATTTGTAATTATTTGGAAAGCAGACCTGGGCATGCAAAGGTGTGAGATTCACCCACCCACTTTTTTGAAAGCTAATTAACCTGATTTTTCTCAGGTCAGAAGAATATTATAAAAAGAAAATAGTGGGACATCAGAAAGTGTTAGTACCAAATGCTAAGCACAGCGGGAGACTAAATGTATCTGTACTGAAGCAGACATTAATTCTCAATTTGATAACATGTACATTCATTTGATGGAAACTCAGAAAGTGAAGCCATTCAGTCGGCTTTAAAACTTAGATCTACATCAGTTGACCTGACTCTTCTGGAAATAGAATCATGTAATGCTAAATAAACAAACTCAAACTGAACTTATTTTTGGCCTCTTTTTAAAAGATGGAAAGCTTAGATTATTTTCATTGTTAATCATTAAAAAACCCTGAAAATATGAGACTGTTCAGTTTTGAAAAGCAGTGGAAAAGTTTGCCTTGCATTAACTCAAGCCTGTTCCTTAACTGATCAGCTGCTGGGGAAGCCAATAGGTCCCACCATCCTGTGATGAACAGCAAGCAGCCACTGATGAACAGCTTTGCATGATACTGATTGGCCAAAAGAAAGGTTTGGCATTGCTGCTTTTTAAGACAAATGCTCACATTAGCTGTGGATTTTCTGCAATAATCCACCTAGGGTTTAATAATGGTCAAGGACTATGGTGTGTTTGTATGTGGTGTTGCCCATCTGCATGAGGCAAAGTCTTTCTTCCCTTTGTATACAGGCAGTCCTCGCTTAACAACCATTCATTTAGTGATGTTTCAGACTTACGACGGTGCTGAAGAAACTGACTTATGTCCAGTCCTCACACTTATGACCGCCACAGCCTCCCCACAGTCACGTGATCATGGTTTGAGAGCTTGGCAACCAGTTCACATTTATGATTGTCGCAGCATCCCTTGGTCACTTGATCACCATTTTCGACCTTCCTGGCGAGCTTCTGGCAAGCAAAATCAATGGGGAACGGTGTGATTCACTTAACGACCATGACAAAAAAGGTCATAAAATCGGGTCAGAATAACTTAATGACCGCTTCACTTAGCAACCAAAATTCCAGTCCCAATTGTGGTTGTTAAGCAAGGACTACTTGTACTTTGTTGTCATGTTCAAGTTCCATAAGTTGTTTTGATTTGCATTTTTTCATGTTCTTGGAAATTCAGTGCCTGATGGAAGCAATCAAGGGCAGTCTGTCTTGATGAAGAGCTGAAGGCATGTTAGGATGAAAGCAGTTATTCAACAAGCCTGTTCCAAAATATCAAAGTTGCAGATATAGAGAGAGAGAGAGAGAGAGAGAGAGAGAGAGAGAGAGAGAGAGAGAGAGAGAGAGAGAGAGAGGAGAGAGAGAGAGAGAGAGAGACCAAGACCAAGGAATGTTAAATGTGCTTAGTTGAAAACATGCACTAATTCTATGCAGACTTTGCCTCCTTATTTTGCGCCTTTTTGATAAGAAGTAAGTAAGTTACAATTGCATGTGTTTTTTCAAGTATTTGACTGAAGCAGTAATCCTCCTGCAGGACTCCTTTCTGTATGAGAAAGGAAATATTTTCCCCCTTTCTCAGTTGCAATATGTAAAGCATTCAAGATGGAGTGGTACAATAGAAGGCACTGTTGCTTTATTCCTTCCCTCTTTAAAAAATAGTTTGTCTGAGTGCTACCAGTATGTGCAAGAGTTTGCTTCTTCTCTTCCTACTTAGTAAATGATCACTTAACTGCACAGTAATCAGGTAACTATGCTATGTTGTACATGTGAAGGTTTTCCTTTGGAAACAGCTGCACCAATACAGAGATGGGATGATGATGGGGAATGTGGAGTGCAATAGCAAGGTAGCTCTGTGGCCCTGCATCCTATTCATTAGTTGTTTCCATGTGTAAATAATAATTTATAAGAGGAAGTCATTTTACGTTATTCCAAATAATCCATACATTCTCTAATAATTGATATAATTCACTGATAAAACTATCCATGTAGATTTTTTTTTCTTTAAAACATCTGAATTAAAACTCATCTCTCTATTTTGAAACTGACACTCATTCAATAGTTTTTGGTCACATTTGCAGTTTCACACTTCTATCATTTGTTGATAATGAGAAGCCTTGTCTTTTGTTCACTTAAGTGCAAACCTTAAACTTCTTAGGTTATAAAAGTGACTTTATTAAGTATGTGCCAATATATTGAAATATCATTTTTATCAACTTACTATGTTCTTCATAGTATTTGCATTTTTTAAGTTAAAATATTTGATATATCAAAACTTGCATTGGCTCCATATTTCATTGTAAAGAATTCATGGTTGAAATATAAACTAAACTGGAAGATACAGACGTTTGTCAGCGCTGGGATGTCTGGTAACAGAACAAGCAGTACAATTCTTGTTAGTCCTCACTCAGAGTGATTCCTGAGGACCAGAGTATCCCAAGGATTCGTCTCATAGCGGACAATTATTTCCCATTAGTAACTTACTATAGGACCTAATGGAGTTAGTTTCTACTTGCTTTACTGTATGAAATAGTTAATGTTTAGACTTAGAAAAAGTCATGAGACTAAGTTCATTTGAGAGCCAAAAGAACATTAACTTCTTTAGTGAAAATTTGACAACAAGGATCATAAGTACTCCAAGAAATTAGAATAAAAGTAATAATAGATAATATAACAATTAGCAAGCTTTGATATCACATACTAAATTCTAAGTCTTAGTTTTCAATCTATTTCCACACCTACACACTCACACACACACACATACACACACATAAAAAAAATTCCCTTCTCACCCCTATGGGTGGTATGTGTCTTCCTCAACCTCGGGTCCTCTACCAGAGGCCTGGAAGTTTGAGGGTTCTGCGCAGTATCTTAGCTGTTCCTAGCACTGCACTCTTCTGGACAGAGAGCTCTGATGTTGCTCCTGGGATCTGCTGGAGCCACTCTCCCAGCTTAGGAGTCACAGCCCCAAGGGCTCCTACCACCACATGGGACCACTTTGGCCTTCACTTTCCACATCCTCTCTAGTTCCTCCTTCAGGCCCTGGTACTTCTCCAGCTTCTCATACTCCTTCTTCCTGATGTTGCTGTCATTTGGCACCGCTACATCTACAGTATCAACAATGCTGTCTTATGTCTTTTTCCAGTACCACAATGTCTGGTTGATTGGCCAGTACCTGCCTGTCCGTCTGGATCTGGAAGTCCCACAGGATCTTAGCCCTGTCATTCTCCATGACCTTCTGTGGAATCTCCCGTCTGGACTTCAGAGGGTCTAGCCCATACTCTGTGCAGATGTTCCTGTACACAATGCCAGCTACTTGGTTGTGCCGTTCAGTGTATGCTGTTCCTACCTGCATCTTACACCCTGCCACTATGTGTTGGATTTTCTTTGCGGCCTCTCTGCACAGTCTGCACCTTGGGTCCTGTCTAGTGTGGTAGACCCCTGCTTCTATATATTCTTACTCACTTCACAGCACAGCTGGAAAGAGAAGCTTCTATAAGTTGCATTCTCTGTGTTGGCCTCTCTCTGTATTGTGTTATTAAGGACATATCCATGCATGTGGCATGTATGTATTTTTCTGGAAGTTGACTTCAAAAGCTCCTTGTAAGATCTGCATCCAGAGATAACAATAGAACACCTGTTTCAGAGGGCATTGTCCAAAACACTTTGAGTTTGAGAGGTCTTCAAACCTTCTGGCTTGAACTGTTAATAGGGGAGACTGTATACAGCTATGTGATATGATTAGGGATTATAGATTTCCCTTTAACTGCTGAAAGTCTTTATTGTCAATAACCAGCCATATGCAAATACCCAAAGCTGAACAATATCAGAATAGTTAGGAGAAGAATACAAAGAATGTTGACTAAAAACAGTATTAAAAATAGAGAACTATAAGATGCTTGCTCTGGCTACACATGTGCCCATAACTGTTTGTTATCAGAGTTCCAAAACTGCTGCTAGTAATGTATAAGTGCACATTTGTTCCAGCATTCCTTTTTGTTGGAAAACTAGTGTTTAGCAATGGCTGATGCAATAGTAATGATGGACATAATTGCCTTTTATAATGATTCCCTGCTAGGGAAAGTGGGGTTAGCCCAAAGAGTAGGTCTTCTAAGAGGCTATTTGAAGTGTTTGCTTTGATTGTGAAAAGTAAAACAAACAAACAACAAAAAGCTGCAGTTAGAGAAATCACTGCTGGCTGTATCCATGTATTGCCCAGTTCTCATTTATGTTTTTATACATGATTTTTCAAGCTTATACATGAGAAATAACCAGTTGCAGCTGGCCCATACATCAGGAAAACGTCTTTGAAATTTGGCTCTTATACATATTTAACCTACGCTTATATACATGACTGTGGAAGTGTCTTCGGAGAACGCTGGCTCTTCGGCTAAGAAACGGAGATGAGCACCGGCCCCTAGAGTTGGACACAATTGCACAAATGTGCGGGGGGAACCTTTTATATATATTCCAATGAATTCAGAGTGGCCTCTGTGGTTACATTTTATAAAACAATTCTGAAAAAAAATAAAAGAAACAGAGAAATTATGCAACATGATTCAGTTTTATGGTTGGTTCTAATTTAAATTAAATTTAACCAGGAATAAATAGATGCCTTTCTTTCTGTTATGACTATACTTCATAATTTTAATGTTAAACTATATCCATTTCTTATAACGTAGAGTGTGATGTACTATCTAGGCACACCGTTTGCTAAATTAGGAATAATCATTCAGAGTTATATTAACATTGTTTATTAGACCTGTGCAAAGCTTCAAACAAATGATTCCATTAGATTAGATAAAGATTTGGTTGAATCACTCTTTCAAATTTATCCAAAGCGTTAACATGGTTCATGTATCTTTGAATTGCTTCAGAGGCAGTCCAAGGAAGTTTGAAGCATTCCAAACTGTAACCACCATACACATGCATATATTTTATAACTTGATGAGTTTCAGGAAAAATTGTGCAACATTCTGAATGCATGCAATCCAGGGAGGGGCAAATATTTTGTTAGGTGACATGAATGGGTGAGTGAGAACAGGAAAAGAAAGTACAGGAAACATGATTGGGCCATTGTGAGATGTACAAATGAATGAGAATGGTGACTGTTTACTGAGTATCTTTTTGTTACAAATACATGGTTTAAGCATAGGTCTATTCATGCATATAGATAGAAAAGGAATGAATCAAAATTTGCTTGGTTTGATGATTTGCTTATTTATGATGAGCAGTTGAGAAAATTAGTGAAGAATACAAGGGTAATGAAGAGTCTTGAATGTGGGAAAGACCAGATTTTGGGGGAAAAATGAACATGGAAGGAAAGGAACAATGTGAAACTAGAGTGGGAGTAGGCTGACTGTAGAAAGTAAGAATCCAGTATGAAAAATAAATAGAAGATAGATAAATCTTCCAAGAAAATGAATGGAAAGTGGATGTAAAGAAAGGGATGCAGACACTGGTTGGAACAAAAATGAAAAGAATTAGAATTTACCAATCCTCTTCAATTGGTAAAATGAAAAGAATTATGCAGCAAAGTGCCATAGAAGTTGTGCTAATGGAAAGTATGAAAAAGGATGCACTTACACTTCATTCTGATAACCAACCAGTCTGATTTCAAGCTCTTTGCTTCCAATCTTGGCAGCTTCAGCCCTCACAATTAAAAGGTATGAGAGGTGACAATGAGAGAGAGAGAGAGAGAGAGAGAGAGAGAACATTAAACTTTATGCCAGGCAGTGGATATACACAGCAGATTTTTGCTCTTCAGCAAATCTTTGAGAAATATATGAATGTGAGAAATGACATTTATTTAATGCTTATTGATAAGCTTGAATGATGGAACATGTGTGCAACATGGCCTGGAAAATTGGTTGCTAAATGTTGTAAGAGTGGTATACGGAGGAAGTAAAGCATGAGTAAGAATGGAATACTTAGCAAATGTTCAGTGTTGAAGAGGGAGTAAGACAGATATGTGTGACACCTCCTTGGCTTTTTAATATATGAGGAATTCTTGTAGTGATGTTAGAGGTGCATTTATTGTATGCAGGAATGTACTTGAACTTTTGTATGAAGATCATGCCATATGGTTGAGAACTGAAATTATTTCTCAAATACTAGATAGATTGTATAATTCATTGAGGAATATGGGTCCGAAACGTAATATGGGTCTGAAACTTAACAAAGACAAATGGAGTGAATTATTCCAATACATAGGTTATGAAAAACTAGAGCAAGTATATTAATTTGTAAGCCTTGATAGAATGTTTGCTACAAACAGGAAAGGGATGGAGAAAATTTAAGACACACAAATGTTGGTAGAAAGGTAATGGGTAGAACATGAACTATTATGAAAGTGTTTGTCAAAAGAAGCAAAAGGTATAAGAGTGTGCTTCTGCCTAAGGGTGAGAGTTAGCTATGTCTGGAGAAACTTAAAAATAAGCTGAATGCAGAGAGAATTATTTACTTAAGAAGTGTGTGTAGTAAAACAAGGAGAGATAAGCTCAGGAATTTATGGGTGCTGAATGAATGTGGACTGAATACAAAAGTGAGTGATCAGTATGCAGAAAGTACTTTGAGAAGGTTTGGTCATTTAGCATAAATGAGGATTGAATCACAAAGCAAACATGTGGAAAAAGAGTGAGTGGGTTGAGAGGAAGGAGGAACCTCAGAAATTCATGGTTGGATGGAGCTGATGAGATCCTCAGAGAGATATGACAAGTTAAAAGAATGGGAGGTAATGTATGAGTATTAGGTATGGATGTGCTGAAAACAAAGAAGGTTTGCAAATATAGAAAGGTTGGGAGACGTATTGTGAATAGTTTTGATGTCAATTAGGTTTAGCCATATATCTTTTCTTTTTCCATGCCTTTAGTGTCTTTGACAATTTCTTCTACTTTTTTTTTTGCATTTTTCATAACCTTGCTTATCCCCAAAAGGAATAGCATGATGGTCATCTATGTATGTATGTTACTCATATTATATGTATTGCACTAAACAATAAAACATGTATCTAACATCAGTATTGTTATAATAAGGAATCCCACACCTCCTGTTCCAATTTACTCAAAAACATGAAGGAAATATAATATATTCTGGTTTCCTTTTCCTGTTTCAAGGATTGTCAGAAAAATGGATTGGGTGCCATTTTCTATTGTTGTTTCAGTCTTTGTCATGAATTCTCACAGCTCTTTAATGCTTGATGTGTTCTCATTTTCACTGAATATTCTCATTCCCATAACAAAGATAATAGTTCTTTGAGAGAAGAAAATGTCATAAAATTAATCCATTCTCATAACAGGCTGTAATGAGGACAGAAAAAGCAGCAGAATTAATCCATTTTCTTAACAGTCTCAAGATTGTAATGAGAACTGAAAATGGCATGAAATTTATCTTTTTTGTGACAATTTTAAAACTGTAACCAGGCCAAAAAAAAAAAAAGTAAGTGTTTAACTGGCCCTTAGGACAAAGAGTGAGTATAAAGTAAAAGGAATTATAGTAATATAATTGTGCTTATGAAACATTCTAACAATGTAATGCCATGGCTGGACTATTACTATATGTAGAAATAAGTAATCAAATTATAGGCCATAGGTCTTTTATTATTGTTGCTATTGTCAACACTATTTGTTTGATTTACACTATGCATTTTCTTTCCAAAGTACATGATAACAAAATACACACCAACTGGGTATTGATAAGACTTTCCTGTTCCTGTCTAGCCCTTTGTACATTCACCCAAGTTGCAAACTCCAAGTGCTTGTTCTTTTTCTAAAGCTTGCTGATTGGGATTGAGTGAGTAGCTGAGGAATGTGATTCCACTTGCCACTGGAGTCAGCTGCCCTTGTGAACATTTCCCACTCAAATCCAACAAACATGCATGTCCTCAGCCAGAAAAAAATGTTGTATTTTTTATTTTGTGATCTAAAAAGAATCTGGGCCACAAGATTCAGTTTAAAAAGACAAGCTGAGGTAATTTCTTTTCTCTCACCCATAGGTGCCAAAAGGTCTGCAGGCATTAAGATTCCTTTAACCAAATAAGGTTTATCTTTGTGCTCTTAGGTGTTTGTTAGCATGTACCATGCTCATTGGAAGGACAGATACTGAAGCTGAAGCTCAAATACTTTGGCCACCTAATGAGAAGAGAGGACTTACTGGAAAAGACCCTGATGCTGGGAAAGACTGAAGGCAAAAGGAGAAGGGGACGGCAGAGGACGAGATGGTTAGATAGCATCACCGATGTAATGAACATGAATTTGAGCAAACTCCGTGAGACAGTGGAGGACAGGAGGGCCTGGAGTGCTATGGTCCACGAGGTCACAAAGAGTCGGACACGACTAAACGGCTGAACAACAACAACAACCACCATTTAAGGTATTCCGGTTTGGCTAGGCTGATTCTTGAGTAGTCACATGCTAATTGGTAACTATGGTGAATGATTGTTTATGATCACGAAGTGTATAAAGGTCACTCCAAGCCTGGCTGGCAGCTCGACAAGTCAGAGTTTCTCAGAGCTCTGAGCTCTGAGACCTGGCTAACTTTCTATCTTGTTTGCAGGGGTCTACAGACCACTGAAGTTTCCCCCTGGAGAAGGGGGAACCAGAAGATTGCTCACAGAGCCATTGTAATTGCCCACTCCTGTTTTTCTTTGTTGTTTCCACCGCGGAGAAGAACGGGGGTGAATGCAGTGAAATGGCCGAAGGAGGATCCTAGCTCTGCAGAGAACGTAAGTCTCTCGGGAGACACAAGAGTGACAGCCAGCTTTTAGACCACTTTATATTAGTTTTCTTTTTTAGATTAGTACATTTTTATTATCTAAAATTTATCTTTGGACTTCGTTCAAAATGTTGGCTAATTTTGTGTTTTCTTTGCTATAATTAATTTTGGTGGAAGTTTGATAGATTTTATTTTGGCAACATAGTGAACAAGTTTGTATTTTTCTGCCTTTCTTTTGTATCAGAGAAATTGGGACTTAAGAGACTTTGTTGGTATTTCTCACTCGACAAACTAACTGACTTTTGAGAAATTGTTTGTTTGGGTTAAGCAGCTTGCAGCCTGAAGAATAAAGAAGAATAAAGAATAAAGTATAGAGAATGTGTGCCTCTTTACCTTTTTTTTTTTCTTCTACTTTTTTTTAGAAAGGACTATCTTTCATTTGGAATATATTTTCATCTTTCCTTTTACAAACTGTTTGAAATACTGCTCTGTGGAATTTTTTCATCTTTTACTTTAAAAGCTTTTCTCACTTAAAGAAATAGACATTATTGATAAATAATAGAACAGCTGTTCCCTGCTCCCTGAGAAAAAATTTTTGTTTTGGCTACGGCAGCTGATTACGGTTTGAATAACAAATAATGGCATTTCTCACAGCACTTCAGGATTTTAAGGAAGAAACCAGCAAAAATTTTTTGCAAATTAAGAAATCCATAGAACGTATATTAATAGTTTTGGTGGCTCAGGAACAGAAGATACAAGGGACAGATTTAGAAACAGAGGAAAGACCTTTCGAACCAGTAGAGAAACAGGGAAAGAGGACTTTGAATGTATTGGTACAGAAGAAGATTATGATATTTTACAGGAAGTGGTCTATTAAACGTTTGGGCATAAATACATTGTGGCAGCTGAGACAGGAAGATTTTAATATGCAAATTGATAGATATGGCAAAATAAACATTTTGACATCCCACATGAGTTATAGAAATAAACAAGTTGCATATTGTGATATTGGCATAACCTAAACAGGAGATTTATTGATATTGATTTGGAATGCAAGGTTAATGAAAATGCGGATTTGGTATTGTACACAGAGTAAGCGCAGATATGAGAAACTGTACAGATGCATAAAAACATGATATTTTAAGTGTAAGATACAAGATTATAAATAAATATGTTGATATTATATATTACTCTTTCTGGAGACACATTTATGAGAAGACAATGAGATGATGAGATGGAATTAGAATGTAGGTTATTACAAGAATATGTTGTATGTATTAGATTATATGTTATGTTAGGTTTTGTATTTTTGCTATATTATGTATTATGTTATGTAATATGTTAGATTATGTATTAATGGAATATATAGTCACAACATGAACAGAATATACTGTATTTTATTAGACGTAGATTAGGCCTTTATTTGTTATACTAATTGGACTTTATTGAAGATATAAATATAGATGTAAAAATGGAAAGAGCAAATGGAAAACATTTAATTGATGCAACAATGAACATTTGATTACTATTCTAAGGAGTAGAAACCAGAGATGGATTGTTGGAAGATATCAAGAAAGGCGAAACCTATATGAAGAACAGAAGATTGGATTATAGAAATCATAGGGTATATGACAAAGAAAAGTTTCTGTGTATTGTATGAAGGACTAACATTTAAAGTTAATTGTTGTACTTAAAGTTCAAGGATAAATTGGAGGACATCTATTTTCTATATTTTCTTTGTTTGTTATTTTTTGACTTCACTTTTTCTTTTCCTTTTTCTTACTTTGTATTTCTATTTCTTTTTTTTTGTATTAGCTCTTAATATGTATTTTAAAATTTAATAAAACTTATGGAAAAAAAAAGAAGTGTATAAAGGTGATCCTTTGGTCTGCCTGATGACTCTGCTTATCTGTTTCTATTCTAATGAAGATATTAAGCCTGCCTGCACCTCTTGTAGGTGAAAGAGATTTGTAAATATGTTCTTGTTTTTTGAATAAATGCAACTTCATTTTTATTGCAAAAGTCTAGTTTATTGATCTCTCTATGCAAGCTTCTAAAACTGTAAAATTCAAAATAATATTTAAAAAATACATAGCGTCACACTACCAGACCTCCTTCTCAAAAACATAGCAGATCAGCTCTACAGCTTACCAGTTCCCTTGTTTGTTTGAATGTGCTCTTTTAATATGGTTTTTACTTTGTTTGTATCACTGCATTTAACTGTTATTTTGTAACTGCTTTAGGATTTATAATAATTAGAAGCTGTATACAAATACATGATGACGATGATGAAAGTCTCAATGTACTTTCTGCATATATTTCATTTCATTTTTACATATACAATAAACATTGAAAGAGAAATGATCGGGCAGTGGCTCCATTCTCAGCCTCATTTTCATAGTGAGGTGGGTGCCCTAGAGAAATTCAAGACTCTTTTTCAGTGGGATAGTTAGCACAGCCAGAAAGCTTCATCTGCCTTGCCTTGCCTTGCCTTGCCTTGCCTTCAAAACATGGTCCTTCCTTCTTAATTTCCTTTGGTGCCCGGACATTTTCAGGGATGAGTCCCCACTGGCTGGTGGGAAGTCACTACTCAGGACCAAGGCTATGTCTAAAGATGTGCTTTAAACAAGGGTGGGTAATATGGTGTCTGCCCAGAATTCCTGATTTCAACTTCTACCACTCACAACCACTATGAGAATTGTAGTCCAAAATATCTGTGTGGCATCAAGTTGCCTATCCCTGATTTAAACAAAATGAAACAGAGCTTGGCCTGGAAACAGGTAAATCCAAAAAAAAAGAGGAAACAACAATATTGAAAATAACTTCAGTTTGGGGACTGAAGTTAAAAAAAAAACATGCAGAGAGGACATGGGTGATATCAGGCAGAGATGGAACTACCCAGTTCTCCATAATTATCATCCAAGAAGTCTGCAGCAATCTTTCTTCAGACATACTATATGGCAAGATGGTCATTTTGGAGCAGTGTTGCTTCCACCTTGGGAAAGTAGTAAAAACAAACAAGCATAAACTTTTGAAAGCATGGATAAGTGGAAGATCTTTGTTTATTTGGTCCATTTTGTAGCTCCAGTGGCAAAGATTCACCTATAGACAAGCTGAAAATAGAGGAGAGGAATGACAAATGTCACATTTAATCTCTCAGTAACAGAGGCATATATGACTTTGAGAAAATGTAAGTTTCCATTAATAATTGAGTTATTAATTTGACTCATCAGATTAAAAATGTGTCTGTTGATTCAGACTGTTCTAGATTCTATATGTTAATGTACAGTTACATTTTAAAGATATAGGTCAGTTTAAACTGAGTCAAATAAGGTCTGATTTGGAGATTTAGTCCAAATCAATTCAGATTGCCAGGTTGGTAGATTTTCTGAATCATTAGATTCATTTAAAAAAAACAGTTTTGAAATAAATTGAACCTAGTTTGAACATCCTGGTGATATGCCCCAATCGTGGCACATAATTGAGTCAACATGAAGCAATTACCACTAATTTTTCAACAGTTAATTTTTTTTAAAATGGTCCCACTCCCTTGAGCTTTGCCTATTATGATATTAATATTACTCATTATGAGTTTAGGATGCAGTCTGTTTCAGCCAGCTTATACCTGGTTTACCTAGGCCTGGTTATTTTGTCCCCATCAGTCTATGCTCTTCTTTCCCAATATGCACATTAGTCAAGGAGCTATAGATCAGATTATTCTTTTCACAGGATGAGCCTTTTACTGTTCAAGTACATTATCAGTGATTTGTCAAGTGATGCAGCACCAAATGCTGAAGATGTTCTAAATGGCAAAACTTTTTATTTCACTTACAAATGGGGCAATTAGTCCTGGTAATACTTAGCTGGTGAAATAAAGATGATGCTGAAACAATTTGTACCTCTGCCTGTTCTGAATATATAGAGCAATTAGTAATTAGTTGGTCTTATTCACCACTAGGTCTTTTTCACCTATTGATGGAAATGTCATGTAACTATTTTCCCCCTCAGGTTAATATATTTGAAATGCTTTCATTTTTTCAAAAACAAACTAGAGGCCTGAAGCCAAATATATGGTTGGTAGTTTCAAATCAATATAAGAACCACAGTTTCCATTCTATCAGTTACTTCTGCATGTACATACCAGCCAGCTCCTTTTCTGTTAACAGAGGCTCTGTCTTATCACAATTAAAAATGTTACCTCTATTCTGTCCAATGGCTCTGGGGATAAAGAAAGAAACAAGAAAGCATGAAAATGACATTTAGTTTGGAGAGAGAGAGAGAGGGGTGGGATTGTGAACACAATTAAAAAAGTTTCAAGAACTGTATTGGCCATCAGGATGACCTATAGATAACTTATGAGCACAGATGATCATATCTAAGGTCAGCACTGAAAAAACTAGTTCATTTTCATTTCTTCATTGCTCCCAACAGTCTTGGCTTCAGACCTGTAAACCGACTTTGCCTTTGGTGATTTAATACAGGGAATACAGTATTGTAAAAGTCTTGTCCTGTCATCTGTAAGGCATTGGAAGAAGATACAACATTCATAGAGCCAGTTTGGTCTAGTGGTTAAGGTGCTGGGCTAGAAACCAGGAGACTGTGAGTTCTAGTCCTACCTTAGGCATGAAAGCTGGCTGGGTGACCTTGGGCCAGTCACTCTCTCTCAGCCCATCTCACCTCACAGGGTTGCTGTTGTGGGGAAAATAGGAGGAGGAAGGAGTATTAGGTATGTTCACCGCCTTGAGTTATTTATAAAAATAATAAAGGCAGGATAAAAATTGAATGAATGAATAAATACATACATACTAGTCACTGGAATGAGTTTCTTCAAGGCAGCAACAGGGGCTTTAATCCCAAACTTTTATACAGAGATGTTTTAGTCCAGCAAAGGCTGTTGATGGTGTGACAAAACATTCTATCTTAAAACAGTATGTTTCTTTCACATCAAACTTTGCATTTATGAACAATTAAAGACCATATATTTTATAAATTTCCCCTTCATAGGAAAGAGCCTATGCATGTACAACTTAGATATGTAATGGTCTCAACTGACTTTCAAGATAAGTGTAGAGTGGCTGTGAAGACAGCATACACTATCTCCTTAATTCCTCCCTATGTATTCTCTGCAAATCAAATCTAGCTAATTTCTTGATCTTCCCTACACCTTTTTAATTTTATGGAGAATCACAGTTATTCAATTTTGCTTCAGCTATATTGGCATCTTCAGCTGGTTTGAACATTTGTATTCAGTTCCTTCATATATAGTTTTGTAGGAAAAATAATGTTTGGAGCAAAGTCAAATACCTACCAGTTAGGGAAATGTAGGCTTCTGATGCTGTAGGATCAAGATTTTTTTTTTTAATTTTATCATCCAGAGATTCAGAAGATAGATAGATAGCAATCTGCAATATGTAGTGCATATTGACTAGCCAATTTTTGAAAAATTGATGTGACTAACTACATTGTCTCTATCAGATCAAATCAGATACTTAGATGAACCCTTCACCATTAAAACAACAAACATAATTTACAACAAGGAAGAACAATGCAAATACAAAGTTCTTAACAGAAACAGAGATAAGAATAGGTAAACTCAAGGATTCTGCCATGTCCTGTCGGGGCGCGCGGATGGAGCGGCCTGCTTCTCTCTCCTAGGCACCAGTGATCCAAGTACTATGCAGTAAATAGACTCCAAACAGAAGTTATATCAAATATCCTATTTACTTTATATACATACGTATTTACAGATCACTTCCACAGGTAACAAAATGATACACCATCAACGATACAGCATTCACGAGGTAAAATGGGAATAATGGGGAATGAGAATGTCTCTGCATACAGTATATAGTGAACCTGACCAATCACATTATAGGTCACTCTCGTTATTCACCACACCCAACCTAACTCTAAGCACCTGTTGTATGAGTCACACACTGACACATCATTCCTACAACAATGGCTGCTAATTGGGTGACTGTGCAGAATATTTCCCCTCTCACCTAGAAATCAAGCCTCTCTGTATAATTTATATCTAGCAGTAAATTCCTGGGTTTATCAAACCCCAACATGTCCCTTGCTATTTTGGTTGGATTAATAACCTTGAATCAATGTTTCAACATTCTACAGATTCTGAAATCCACACTGAGATACCATACCCTTGACAAGTTACTTACAAGGGATGTAGGTGCAAATGTGTTCACTTCCATGCAAAATTTTGGTCTCAACTTCTCAATCTCCTATAGTTGATTTTGTAGGATAATCTAAACAGTTGTTCATAATTCAGTTTGTAGCTTTATAATATTTATTTATTTTATTTATTTATAATTTGATTTATATCACCGCCCCATCTCCCCCAAAGGGGACTTTGGGCGGTTATAAGTAGGTTATTGGAATATGCTTTTAAAAACTACTAAAACAGATATCCCTAACCTTTTTGTGCCAATAGAAACTTTCAATATTTTGGAAGCAAGCATGTAATGAACACGTCAAGTAATGGTTGCTACATTTTCCATGCCAGTCACAAGACAACCAGAAAGTAAACTGATGTGGTTGCTTATTGCTGTACTCTGTAGCCCTACTTCTTGGGATGATATACTCCCATTAACTTTATGTTTCCCTGAACTAGTGGATATATTTTCATGCAAAGTCTTAGGTCTCAACTAGTCACTGTTTCAGTTTTTAAGAAGATCTATGGCACACCTATGGAAACATATTAACATCCTTTTTAATTTCAACAAAAATAAAAAAGTAAGTATGGTAGGAGGCCTGATACTGTAGGTGCCAAGGAACTTTGCTGCAAAGGAACATTTCTGGTTAAGCTTAGTAAAAGTCTTACCAGGTTCACAATTAAATTTGAAATATATTGCCTCTGAGACTAACCTGCATCCACATTGTTCCAAAGGGCGATTAAAAAAATTATATAATGTAGGCACATGTTCAAGAATGATATTTCTTTGTAAATGGAACTGGAGTCCTTATAGAAGTGATGTACTTATCAAGTTCTGTAACGGGACAGTTCATTAATATTTGGCATACTCAATGTAGATACATATTTCTTCTAAAGAGATGCTGATACATTTATCAAAGCCATTGTTTTACAATCAAGGTGCATGTTATAAGTAGGTTATTGGAATTTTAAGAATACTTAGCACAGAGTATACAACAAACAAAAAGAACGTTTAGATGCCAAAATAAGAGAACTGGAACAAAAGCATAAAACTAACACAAACAAATAACTGATGAAAGAATTGCAAGAAACTATTAACTATTATTATTAGAAACAGAAGAATTATAGGGAAAAAAATAAAATTTCCCAAACAGAAGAATTTTGAACATACAAACAAACCAAGAGAATTTTTATTTTATCAACTCAGTAAAAAGAAAGAAACACAGACAATATCAGCAATAAAGAAAGGGTCCAAATTGTTACATCCAAGACTGGAAATAATAGAAGAACTCGAAGGTTTTTTTTTAAGAATAATACTCTAAGATTAACATTGATGAATCTGCTATGAATAAATATATAGAACAGTTATCAAAGAATACAATGATCAATATAGGCAAATATTAAGTACACTTATAACTGTCCAAAAAACAAAAAAAGCAATAAAATAAAACAAAACAAAACAAATCAAATTAGGAAAAGCACCAATGCCAGATGGGTTGATAGATTAATATTATAAAGAACTTTAGGAGGAACTGCTAGAATGATTAATATGATAAATGAAATTAAAGAAACAAAGGAAATATCACCAACATGGGAAGAGGCATGTATAACCCTGATTGAGAAAGAAGGAAATGATCCAGAGAAACCACAGTCATTTGGACTAATTTTCCTGCTGAATGTAGATTACAAAGTTTTCCCAACAATACTAGCTGATCGATTGAGGAAATGTGTTTCAGATATAAATACATACTGATCAAACAGGCTATATTTAAAAAAGAAATATCAAGGACAACAATAATTTTATAATCAATATAATAGAACACATAAACAAAAAAAGGAAGAAAGGTGCACTTATCTTTTTGGATGCAGAAAAAGCCTTTTGACAATTTGCAGTGGCAATTCCTGCTGGCTGTACTGAATAAAATGAATCCTGGAAAAAGGTTCCAGTCTTGGGTCAAAAACAAAATGGCAAAGAGCAAAGAATATGGCCAATGAAGTGCTCTCCCCAGATTTTCAAAACAGTAAAGGTAATGAAATCAATTCGTAGATTCTGAGAATTCCCAGGATACAAAATCAACATCCCAAACCCAAAAATAATTACAAGATATTTAACATAAGGACAAGTTAATCTTTTGCAGGAAGAATCTGGCTGTCAGATAGCCCCATCAGTGAAATATCTTGGTCTGCATTTGACAGGTAACAATCAAGAAATAAATCAAAATAATTATGTTAAATTATGGCAAGAAATCAAAAGAGATCTTGAAAGGTGGAGGAATCTAAAGCCATCTTGGTTAGGATTAATTTCAATTATTAAAATGAATGTATTACTCAAGATAAATTATTTGTTCCAAATGGCACCAATTACAATCTCAGAGAGAACTTTATAAGAATGGTAAGAAATTGCTGGCAAGTTCATAGGTAAAGTAAAGGTTCCCCCCACACATTTGTGCAGTCGTGTCCGACTCTAGGGGACGGTGCTCACCTCCGTTTGTTAGCCGAAGAGCCAGCATTGTCCGAAGACGCTTCCATGGTCATGTGGCCGCATGACGCGAGTGGAATGCTGTTACCTACCCACTGAAGTGGTACCTATTAATCTACTTGCATTTGCATGCTTTCAAATTGCTAGGTTGGCAAGAGCTGGAGCTAGTGCGGGAGCTCACTCCATCATGCGGGGCTAGGGATTCAAACCTCCGAACTTGCGATCTTTTGATCGACAAGCCTGGCGTCTTACCTGCTGAGCTACCACGCCCCCTGTATAGGGAATTTATACTAGTACAGTAATTCGGTGGTTAAGACCCAGACTTAAATTAAAAATTCTACAAGATTCAAAAGATAGAGGTGGTCTTGCCCTTCCAAACTGTTAACTGTATCATAAAGTAAGTTGCTTGTCATGGATAACACAGTGGATAAAATTCCTGAATAGTAGAATGTCAATACTGGAAGAAGTTGGCTTAGCTAATGAGATTCACAGATATTTATGGTACAGAGACACAAAGGAGGATAAAAATTTAAAAGGACATATTATTAGACAAAGTTTATAGAATTCTATAAAGAAAATAAGAAGCCAAACAATTTCACCATTAGTGTCTCCTTCAAATGCCTTCTACACTGGAGATAATTATAGTAAGAAAAACGTAATTACATATACAGACATGGTCCACTCAGATGCAATGAGTAAATTAAAGACAGAGCAAGAATTATTCAGTGAAGGCCAGAACATACCATGGTTGATATATTTAGAAATTGCTGGAAGGATAAAATCTGATATTAAGACTCTGTGAGGGATGTTAAGAAAAACCAATACCATTTATTAGGGTGCATATATAAAGTCCTACTTAGATACCACACAGAGACAGAACAAATAAAGAACTGTACAATAACATGGATGCAAAATTTTAAAGAAACAGTCACAACACAGCCATAGGAACAAATATGGACCAGTACGCAACTCCATCAATAATCTCCAAGGTATTTATTTATTTGAATTTATCAGCCACCCAACTCCTATAAGCTATCCTTATAGTTTTAATATGCAACAAGTTAAGGGAAGTGATTGGTAGATTCCCCTGGCTTCATTTGTTTCCTACCAAAGAGTAGCTGGCAGGAGAAATATCCACAAATTGCTCTCTTTAACATGAGATGGGCCAAGGAGGATGCAAGTTTCGATAGACAGCTAGACTGATAGCGTCAGCCCCTGTTAAACTTGCTCTGTTTTTTTAATGTTTTACACAGGTATCTTCAAAAGGATATAGGTTCAGCACTATTCTGGATTAATATTCCAGAATAGCATTGAGCCCATGTTTAAAAATAGCCCAACTATCCGCTGAAACACCTTTGCATCTGTGCAAAACATGCTGAAGCTTTCTAATCCTAACTTTAATAATGACATTGCTGAAACTAAAATATTTATCCATTCATCAATCGAATGAATGAAGCAACATAAAGGACAGGCAATTTTGCCCTGTTTCTGGGTTTGGAAAAACAAATGTTAAATAGGGTGTTACATATTCTGCTAGAAGCTTGTCTCCTCACATTTCTGAGGAAGACTGACTGAGAGAGCTTGGCCTGAAGACAACTAATAAATTCTAAGTACAGATTTGAACCTGGGTGTTCTGGTCCTAGGCAAACAGTTACCTACAAAATAGTCTGTATTCAGCACAAAATATCAAACCTACTTGAGTGGACCAAAGAATCAATCCCTCCTAGCATTACTTACAAGCATCTTGGATTTCCATACAGAAAGAGATTTATAGTGTGTACACTTCCCAGAGTCACATCCATGAGATGGGTAGCTATATAAATTTGATAGATAGATAGATAGATAGATAGATAGATAGATAGATAGATAGATGATATATAAAATTACTAGTTATATCACACCTACACATACACACACAGAGGCAGAGGCAGAGGCAGAGAGAGAGAGAGAGAGAGAGATCATGGAAAGATTGCCATTATCTTATGCAACTAGGCATGTTGACTTGGAGTGTATTTTAATTTCAATTGTTTTTGTTGTTTATTCGTTCAGTCGCTTCCGACTCTTCGTGACTTCATGGACCAGCCCACGCCAGAGCTTCCTGTCGGCTGTCACCATCCCCAGCTCCCCCATGGTCGAGTCCGTCACCTCCAGAATATCATCCATCCATCTTGCCCTTGGTCGGCCCCTCTTCCTTTTGCCTTCCACTTTCCCTAGCATCAGCTTCTTCTCCAGGGTATCCTGCTTCTCATTATGTGGCCAAAGTACTTCAGTTTTGCCTTTAATATCATTCCCTCAACTGAGCAGTCTGGCTTGATTTCCTGGAGTATGGACTGGTTTGATCTTCTTGCAGTCCAAGGCACTCTCAGAATTTTCCTCAAAAGTTCAAAAGCATCTATCTTCCTTCGCTCAGCCTTCCTTATGGTCCAGCTCTCGCAGCCATAGGTTACTACGGGGAATACCATTGCTTTAACTATGCGGACCTTTGTTGTCAGTGTGATGTCTCTGCTCTTAACTATTTTATCGAGATTTGCCATTGCTCTCCTCCCAAGAAGCAGATGTCTTCTGATTTCCTGGCTGCAGTCAGCATCTGCAGTAATCTTTGTGCCTAGAAATACAAAGTCTGTCACTGCCTCCACTTTCTCTCCATCTATTTGCCAGTTATCAATCAAGCTGGTTGTCATAATCTTGTTTTTTTTGAGGTTTAACTGCAACCCAGCTTTTGCACTTTCTTCTTTCACCTTCATCATAAGGCTCCTCAGCTCCTCCTCGCTTTCAGCCATCAAAGTGGTATCATCTGCATATCTCAGATTGTTAATGTTTCTTCCAGCGATTTTAATTCCAGCCTTGGATTCCTCAAGCCCAGCACGTCGCATGATGTGTTCTGCGTACAGGTTGAATAGGTAGGGTGAGAGTATACAACCCTGCCATACTCCTTTCCCAATCTTAAACCAGTTCGTTGTTCTGTGCTCTGTTCTTACCGTTGCTACTTGGTCGTTATACAGATTCCTCAGGAGGCAGACAAGATGACTTGGTATCCCCATACCACCAAGAACTTGCCACAATTTGTTATGATCCACACAGTCAAAGGCTTTAGAATAGTCAATAAAACTAAGTCAATAAATAGTCAATAAAAATCAGCCTATGTCCTGCTTCATTTTGTTCTCCCAGACCATGCTTGCCTGTAATTCCAGGTGTCGTCTGACTACCCACCTTAGCATTCCAGTCTCCTGTAATGAAAATAACATCTCTTTTTGGTGTATTATCTAGTAGGTGCTGCAGATCCTCATAGAACTGATCTACTTCTGCTTCTTCAGCATCTGTGGTTGGGGCGTATATTTGGATCACTGTGATGTTAAATGGCTTACCCTGAATTCGAATTGAGATCATTCTATCATTTTTTGGACTGTATCCAAGCACTGCTTTAACCACTTTATTATTAATTATGAAGGCTACTCCATTTCTTCTGTGGTCCTCTTGTCCACAGTAGTAGATTTGGTGGTCATCTGATGTGAAGTGCCCCATTCCAGTCCATTTCAGTTCACTGACACCTAAAATGTCTATATTTAATCTTGACATCTCACCAATAACCACATCCAATTTGCCCTGGCTCATAGATCTTACATTCCAGGTTCCTATGGTGTGTTGATCTTTAGAACATCGGATTCATCGTTCACCACCAGCACCGTCGGCCGCTAGCCATCCTTTCGGCTTTGAGCTAGCTGCGTCATCACATCTGGGGCTAGTTGAACGTATCCTCTGTTCCTCCCCAGTAGCATTTTGACCATCTTCCGACCTGGGAGTCCCATCTTCCGATGGTATACCGACATATCTCTGGCTGTACTGATCCATTTAGTTTTCATGGCAAGAATACTGGGGTGGGTTGCCATTAACTTCCCCAGGGATCGTATTTAGTCTGACCTCTCTGCCACGACCTTCCTGTCTTGGGTGTCCCTTCACGGTTTAGCTCATGGTTTCATTGAGGTGCTCAAGCTCCAGCACCACGACAAGGTAACAATCTCCTTTGCTGGAGAATTTCAATTGTACATTTTAGTTAATTTTGTATGTCATATGTTGTAGAGTGTATTGTGTATCTTGCAATGTGCTTAGTTACAGATGTGAAATAAAGTTACTACTAATATAGCCTGGGCACTACACCACATTAACAGTTAGTTTGAAATTTACCACGATACCTTCTGTGACCTGTATCATGCATTGAAAGGAAACAAAAAAAATCTAGCTCCTGGTAATAAGATAGGAAGCTACACGATCAAACTATTTGTCCATTTTATTTAATATTATTTTGACTAAGTGACTGTAGTTTTCTTATATTTCAGGTTCAGAACTTTCCTGTTACCTACTTCCCATTGTCAATCACTGGCTTTTTAAAGAAAACCTGTGTTCTATAATTGAATTATAGTCCTTCCTTACATAGCATTGTAGTAATTATACTGCTATCATATTGTTAACCTGATCATCTGTGTCAGGTTCTAAATGAAGTATAAAATGAAGATTTGCTCCAGGCCTCTGCCTAGTGTGGTCCCCTTGCAAGTCATATCTCAGCACAATGACTCACTGGCTCAGAAAGTTAGATATGAAATAAAAAGATAAGGTTTTGTCTGCTAATAAATCAATGCCATACACATACATTTTAGAAATTCAGCTACTTCAGTTATCAACATCCATAAATGATACTAAGTACTAATAGTGAAACTAATATAAATTCTTTCAGGGTAGTTTTTCAGCATTAACAGTTGCTCGTTTAATAGTCCTCAAACAGCCTTTACCATCGATTGCTTGTTTATCTTTTTCCTCCCTTCACTTTGCATTCTGAATCTTGCCTTATTAGAGCAATCATGCATACCCAAACTGCCCCAGTGGTAACCACAAATAACTTTGATTGGCAGGAGCAAGTCATGACCTGCTATATATTCACATTCTTTTAACACCATGGTATCAAGAGTGTCTTAACTGCCAACATGTACACTAGATCATTTGCAATTCTAGTAGAGCAAGCCATGCACCAGTGGTCAAGTGTACGCCATTATCTTCATTTTACAATCCTTTTGCACACTTCAACAGGTGCAAATTTGCTTCAGGTTTAAAGATGTCAGAAAGGGTTACAGGATGAAAAGATCTTTTAGGTAGCATTTCCTACTAATTGGATACATCTCTGTCCAAATATAGAATGAAAAGTAGCATACTGTTTTTAAATGTTTCTGTATGAAATGACTTGCATCTTAAAGATTAGTACCTAAATCCAACAGCACAGGCAAGACCTCTTACTGCCTAATCCTCTGTTATCTCTTGAGAATGTCTAATGCAGGTAAGTTTAAATAGAGTACATGCACATGAAATCATGAATTTTAAGTGCACCTAGGACTTGATCCAATACTTTAAAATGTAATCAGAATGGTGCCCCAATACATTCATTGAAAATAATGGCTGGCCTTTTCAAGCCACAACATTGATGCAGGTTTAAATTTCACTGAAAGTTTTGCTAGATTGATGCTTCAGGGGACTGGTGTTTTAAGATTCTAGATGCACATACCTGTGGTTAGCTCTCCCAAGAAGAAAACAGATAAAGGATTGGGTTGCAAGAAATTCCTGTTTACCTTCTGGTAATGACAGTGAGATGATGATGATGATGATGATGATGATGATGATGATGATGATGATGATGATGATGTATCAATATCTGAAAATCGAAGTTGAAAGATTATGGCATAAACTGGCAGTGGTGGTTCCAGTGGTTAATGGCACACTGGGTGCCATACCAAAAAGCCTTGGACAGCACTTAAAAAATCTGCACATTGACAAAATTTGCATCTGTCAATTACCAAAGGCCACGCTACTTGGATCTGCACATCTACTATGCCGATACATTACAATATACTAGGTTCTTGGGAAGAATTTTATGTGAATGAAGGTCAACACCAGCTAAAGAACTGGCAGCGGTGATTTCACATTGTTGTGTAAATAATAATAATAATAATAATAATAATAATAATAATATAATAACAACAATAATTGTAAAGATCAAGGAACTACTATGTTGTAGGTGGGAAACTGCAGATACAGTTCTGCTCATCTTTGCATTTATGACTGTGTGGTGGAGAAGATGAATACAGTAATGTTTTTTACTCTGCAGTAAAAAACAGATTTAAATCAGTTTAGATATCTGCCTCCTTAGATGAAAGTAACTCTTACTTTCAAAGGATCTTTTGCATTCTAATCATTTATTCATTTCTGAATGGCTACTCCTAAAATTCTATGGCTGAAACCATTTTTACTGATTTACATAGTTAAAATAAGACTGCAGGTGTATATACACATAACTGGAATAACATATTTCTGAGTGTGTAGGTAAGCCAACAAATAAATGACAATGCAAACGTATATGATAAAAATTAGTGTTTACCAATAATAGAAAAATAAAATCAGTGTACCATTTACCAGCAAATCTTATTGTCAACTATCTTTAATTCTCATGGAATAAAAATAATACATATAGTTGCCTCAGTTGAGTACTGAAAATTAAGGGTGAAAACCAATATTTCAAAAATGTAATATTGTGTAAAATATATTGAAAACCACTCTCTCTTTCTGCCACATATTCTTTCCATAGAAAGATCATTAATAAGCATATAAGCTGATTTAGACAAGCAGGTAGAATGACAACATTTCCTTTCCATTTTTATGCATCTCATGGGGCAAGATTTTTAAAAAGGTAACTGGCAGATCCTTCTTTTGTGTGAATCCTTAGTAGTTCCATAACTGAAATCACTGAGAAAGTTTCCCTTGTAAAACTTCTTGGAGAAAAAAAAAGTTTTGGCAGAGAGATGAATGTGTAAAGTTGATTTTTAAAAATAATAAAACCACTTACATGCTGCAGTGAAAGTACTAATTCAGATATTATATTACCTTTATTTCAAGAAAAATCTAAATATTACATTTTATTAATATAGTAAAGTCAATAGGTTGGAATCTGATACCTAGAGGAGGGTGAGTAAATTTTGAGTTTTACAAAAATCTAAGATCACCAGTGTTGTGGCAACCTTACAGGTAATCCCAATGTGTTTCTAAATGTACCCCTTTTCCCTGATAAGGGACTGGTTGCTTTACTTTTGTATGGGGAAAAATAAAGCATCCCACTTACTGACAACATTCTCATGAGACAAAATATCTCTAATTCTTAAACAAGAGATACTTGGATGTCATTATGGGTGCATTTGTCTCTGCATGCTACATATGGACCTACACACACAATCAATCAACATGGCTGGCATTTAACTTGTAGCTTTTTAGAAACATGAAAGAAAGGAATTTCCCAGTCGGTGTTGATAGGGGAGGAGAGAGCTGACCCGCGACCCCTGACTTGTGGGGTGCCGCAGGGGTTGGTTCTCTCTCCTCTCCTATTCAACATCTACATGAAGCCACTGGGCGAGATCATCCGTCACCACGGGATGAGGTATCACCAATATGCTGATGATACCCAGTTATACATCTCCGTCCCGGGTGAAGTAAGTGATGCGGTCAATGCCTTATCTCAGTGCCTGGAGGCTGTGGGGGTCTGGATGGGGAACAACAGGCTTCAACTGAACCCTGGTAAGATGGAGTGGCTGTGGATTGATGCCCCCCCTGGATCCGGGAAGTTGTCATCTTTGGTTCTGGGGGGGGGTTGCACTACCCCACTCGGATCCAGTGCGGAATCTGGGGGTCCTCCTGGACTCGCGACTCCTGCTCGAAGAGCAGGTGGCAGTCGTGGCCAGGAGGGCCTTTGCACAGCTGCAAGTTCTGCACCAGTTACGCCCTTTCCTGGATCGGGAGGCCCTCCGAACAGTCACTCACACCCTTGTCATCTCCTGTATAGACTATTGTAATGCGCTCTACATGGGGCTACCCTTGAAGAGTATCCGGAAGCTTCAGCTGGTGCAGAATGCAGCGGCGCGAGCAGTTATGAGTGCCAGAAGATCGGCACATGTGGCACCCCTGCTACGCGAGCTGCATTGGGTGCCAGTTTGCTTCTGGGTCCAATTCAAGGTGTTGTTGATTACCTTTAAAGCCCTACATGGCATAGGACCAGGGTACCTGAGGGACCATCTCGTCCCGATAACGTCGGCCCGCCCCACCCATGCATGCAGAGAGGGCATGCTTCGGACCCCCTCAACAAGAGAATTCCATCTAGTGGGGTCCAGGAGGCGTGCCTTCTCTGCGATAGTGCCCGCCTTGTGGAATATCCTGCCCCCGGAGGTGAGACTGGCCCCCTCCCTCCTGGCCTTTTGGAAGGCCCTTAAGACCTGGCTCTGCCACCTGGCCTAGGATGACGGAGGTGGTAGTGCCTCCTGGGGTTGGCTGGCCCCGTAGCTCCACCATCTATTCTGTGGGTCCAAATCCATCTTGGATTTTATTTTATTATGTTATGCTTGTGTTTTTAGATATTTTGTATAGTTTTTAAATTTTTTATTTATTGTAACCCGCCCAGAGTCCCTGCATGGGAGATGGGCGGGGAATAAATTTGAAAAATAAATAAATAAATAAATAAATAAATAAATTTGGGGACACTCCTTACCCAGTGTTCTTTAATAAACACTTGATGTAAGTTACATGGAACGCCTGAAGACTCCCTTGTCCAAGCACTGGGTGTTGGAATAGCAGCGGTAGGAGATCATGCCAAGAAGTAAACTCAGGGTTAATTTTTCTTTCAAAGCATAAAAAGAGATCAGGGATCATCCTGAGTACAGACAACTGAGTACAGTTTTCATTCATGTTGCCTAGTAACCAGGTCAAGCTAAGAAAATATCTGTCCTGTTTTCTTCTAGGATATCCTGGGTTTATGCGTGTTGCTCTCAAGCCTTACCCTGATCTGCTGTGCTGCCAGAGAATTGTATTTTGAAAAGCCGCGTCTGTTATTTTGGGATCTGTGGCTGTTTTACTTCTAAACCAAGGAAAGGTTGCCAGTTCCTTAAATGGATGGATTTGGTCCTGCTCATTCTTAGACATAACAATGCAAACTAAATGAAAAGGCCAAACTAATGAGAGATATCATTTTTTTAAAATAAAAATAGCAGCTTCTTTTCCTCAGACCTGCTCAAAAGCTTCCTCAACATTCTAACTGGTGAGGTGCATATTCAGTTTGCATAATATCATTTTGCTTTTGCCCAATCAAGTTTTAGAAATAAATTTGCTCAAAAATAAATTTAACATTCAACAATAAAATTATTCTGGAAAGAAGCAGAAATAAATTGTTTATGATATGTGTTGTGATATGTGTTCACAACCCTTGGAATTGTTGTTAGAATTGTTAAAAACAGAAAGCAGAAAAATATGGGCTTCATGAAGTCCTTTAAGGTGAAACCTGATATCATGATACAGACTCCTGGAGAACAACAGTACACAGGCCTGTATCCAGTATCAGGAAAGCTGCATAACTTGAAACAATAACTTTAAAACAAGTTATATAAACAAGTTAGAAAGTCATTTCTGAAACCCTTATCTTTTGAGCAGAATCCCAGGAAAAGGGATCAATGTGAGCTACAGAAATAGTATAATAAACTACTTGTAAAAATAAATAAATAGAAATACATGATGGTTTCTATTACGGCTGGTCCAAATAAAGCCATACGTTGGCCACGAGGTCAGACTGAAACACAGATTTAAGCAGACTAAATGAGAAAAAAAGAAAAGAATGGCAATGTTTGAATGCCAGAGCCATACTGTTAAAGAATACACAACATGAAATATGACTTCGGAGCATTCTGAGTAATAAGGATGTCCCAATCCTATTTTCAGCTTTTCGATTTTGTTACTTGAGCTACATGACATGGGGACTATGTGGGCTTTTTTCAGTGAAGTGCAAAAAAGATAAAGGGTCACTTAAAGATATTAAACCTTTGCTACCATTATAGTGATAAATTTTACCCATCTCATCATGCATGTGATAGGATTGAAAAAATGGTGATCTGAAGTTCACACAGAGTTACTCTTACCTAATGCACATTAATTTCTTAATGCACTAAGCTCACTTGGACTCTATGGACATTTCCTGCTAAGGTGACCTCCTTGCATTTAAATGAGAAGCACTGTCTAAAAGCCTAACGGCTCTTCTTGTTCAATTTAGCAATGATTTCTCTTCCATCGTTTCCACCCTCCCACTTCCCCTCCCCCGCCAACCAATTGAGTGGCAATCTTATAACCCCAGTTTGGATTTTCTTGCAAAGAAACTATAACATCATTTCACAAACATAGCAGAGTCCACTTTGGTGGTCTTGAATAAGTAACTTATAATCCAAAAAAAGTAGGAGGAGGAAGAGGAGGAGAATTAAGAGAAACCTCCAAACCTCCAATTTGTAAATTTACCTATATCTGTATTAGAGAAGTTGGAAGTCGCTTTTCTGTTTTTGTTTTCTGTCTATTTGCACTTTCATAGTTTTTTTCTTTTTTCTTTAGTTCTATTTTCTAACTTTTCTGTAGTTTCTATTTTAGTTATACTCTGAAAATTAATAAAGTTACTTAAAAGAAAGAGAGAGAGAAACCTCTAACCCAAGGGTGAAGGAGGCATAATTGAAGACCAATAGTGGGCAGCTAGTACCACTGAATGGAGAACAGCGTATAATAGCAAAGAAACATGCACACACAGAAAGGAGTTTTTATCTTAATAGCATTAATGAGCATGCTAGAGAAATATAGGTTATTGATCTTAAGCACATACCCCACCCAAGCATAAAGAATTACACGCTTAGACAACGTAGTTTCAAAAGTAAGTACAAAATTTACTTTTCTACATTTCAGTAGAAAATTGGTTTCAGTTCTTCTTTTCTTGTTCCTTAAACTTTGTGGACCCCTGGCCCTATGTTGCTGCCAGGGCTGCATGGAGAAAAGGGGCTTGAGGCCTAGGCATGGCCTCTTGATGGAGAGGAGCCGCAGCAATGTGCTCCTTCCATGGTGGAAGTATCAGAGAGAGAGAAAGAGGAAGTGGGAGGGGCAACAAGCAACTTCCTCTAGAAGCACATAGAGAGTTTGCCTCCTAGAGCAATCACCCATATGCTAATGAGGCATGCTGATTTGCTGGAACCTCCAACAGTTGGTATATTTGATAGACGTTACTTCAATTCAGAGTACACTCAGCAAGTGGGCAAGCAAGGGCAATCCAACTGATAATCAGAAGACGACCAAATATTTCTTATTAGGAGACAATGCATATTATTTGCACTTGAAAGGAGGCAGGAATAGACATGTACAGAGTTTGGGCAAAATAGTATGGGGTAACAGCAAAATATTTCATCCCTTTTGAATGTAAGCATAATGTGGATCTGGGAGGATGCTTGTTGGACTTCCCATGCATCCCAGATTGCCAGGTTGCCTTGTTATAAGTAAGGGACATTAACTGTTTCTGGAGGGCATGAACCAACGTGGTCATTTTCTACTTGCCCCCAGCCCATGCTTCCAGCTCTAGTTTGCCTGCTGCATTTTTACTTTTTTTCTAGGCACCTCTCTGCACTTTGCAGTGAGAAGAACACCCTGTTACCCAGTTCAGTGCACTGCTC
Source organism: Charina bottae (assembly GCA_023362775.1). NCBI lineage: Eukaryota > Metazoa > Chordata > Lepidosauria > Squamata > Charinaidae > Charina > Charina bottae. Next base: position 233,996,606 of record JALMGJ010000002.1, on the reverse strand, counting down.
TGTAACATCATTAAGAAAAATGCCTTTCTTTAATTTTCCCAGATTTGGTTCCCTCATCTCTTTTGCAGCTACTGTTACGGATACTGTTACAGTAGCATAGTGGTTGCTGTGCCTGCATCAATGTGCCTTTTGATGCTTTAACTTTGTAAAGATCAACATCAACATCAAAGTTAACACCCCCCCACCTCCCAAAAATGTCCAGTAAGATTTGCCTACAGAAAGGAATGCAATTGTTTTCCTGGCATAGCGGCAGGGGAATTTTCCAATGGGAATGTGTGGTAGCCAACAATCTGGACTGAACACCTGGCTTGTGACCTCTGAAGCATTCCCATCTAAACAGAATTTCCTTAAGCCAGTTTAGAGTCCAGCCAGCATCAGTACCACACTGGAGAAACTTAAGCGTGCTACATGGAAGTGCCCTTATGTCCATTGATCAAAAATAATGAAAGGTGTAATCCAAAAATATCTGGAGGATCATAAGTTCTTCTGCACTAGGTACAATGTTTTGGAAGCTCTGAAGTACATTTAATTTCAATACTGATTTTAATAGAGACAAAAGTAGCATTATCCAATGTTAATTGATCTGTAATCACCTCAGATCCTATTTTGAGTTGCCTGCTGGGGTGCTAAATGGTACAGATGTATCCATCAGCAAATGTTTTTCATGTATTGGAGAAGGGCTGACCATTCTGCCAATTTGCAATAACCTCCTAGGTCAATCAAAAGTTTTCCTTGTATTGGGATTTCTGGGATGGATTAAATAAAAAGTTTCCTCTCTGCTCTGCTTTGTGGTTTATGAATATGTATTAGATATGATTTGTCATCTTAGAACAAGACTGAACTCTCCCTTTATGATCCAGTCTTCTCCAGAACCTGGTGGTTTATTTCTCTTATCATGGAAAAACATTTCTTGGATCCATTCCAATATTGTGAAATGTGTTTGACACCTTTATGACTATGCATCTTTTACATCTATCTTTTATTTCCTGTTTTACTCATAATTTGGAAAATGGGAAATATAAATGAGCTTGTCACAATATGGAGGCAATTACATATTCACTTGACTAAGAATATGCTTGACAAAATGAGTGGATTAATTTCTAAGTAACCAAGTATAATATTGTCCTGTTAGCCTTTATTTTGAAATAGCCAGTGCAACTTCCGTTGTTTTATCACATTTAACAGAGAGATGTACTTGTCAACTCTTTTGCCATATAAAATATTAATCAGCACACCTTTAGGTTAAAAGGAAGTATTGATTCTGCAATTACCTCTCGGCCTTTGGTAAACAGTCTACACTTGAGTTTTCAATCACTCTGAGCAAAGTATTTCTTTGCAAACAGTCTCTTCAGATATGAAAATATACACACTTAACAATTCAATCTCAGGATCTGATCTACCAGAAAATAAGAGCTTAGGACCATAGCATTAGGTCAGTATCACTGTGTTATAACCAATTATAGAAAGTGAACAATTCCTGTCACCAGCTTTTCTTCTCTCTCACAAGACTTTTAAAGTTGGACAATTTTAATGTTTAGCTTCAAAGGAATCATTACATACTATATGTCTATAAACCTACTATATGACAATAATGACCATATGCACCATCATATAAAAGCAACTATTTAATTTATTTAAATGCCATTACTTCCTTTTTGCCTCCTTCTAGATATGATTTTCCCTGTTATCAGTCTGATCATATGTAGCACAATGAAACCAAGCTTGGTGCCTCCTATTTTCTTACAATGGCTGCTAAAATTGAAGCCTTGATTTGAAATGTATCCTGCTGTTTCATTTATATATAGTTTACAGACTTGGTGATGATTATGACTACTTTTGGGGTGGAAAAATCTGGATGACTCTAGATGGCAGCAAACTCAGTAGTCATCATCCAAATGTTTGCAGCCCAGATATGGAAGCCTTGGTGATTACAAACTAATGGAAAGTTAGTTGACACTTTATAACACATTAAGTATTTCCTGAGAGCCAGTTTGGTGTAGTGATTAAGGCACCAGGCTAGAAACTGGGAGTCTCACCTTAGGCACAAAGCCAGCTGAGTAACCTTGGGCCAGTCACTGTCCTGTCCCAGCCCAAATCACATGCAGAACACCAGGGAGGCAGTTGCAAACTTTACCGAGGAACTTGTGAGGTAGATGCTGTAACATGGTTTTTACATGTTGGGTGTGTTCTGCTGGAGAGGAGGAGAAGACCAGTATGTCATCCAGATAAATTATGACGTACCTATCAAGGAGGTCCCAGAACACATAATGCATAAAGTGCATGAAGACCCCCGGAGCATTGGACAACCCAAAAGGCATGACCATAGTGAGTGTCCATAGACAAAGTGTCCATAGTGAGTACAAAAAGCAGTTTTCCACTCATCCCCCTCCCAGATTCATACTAGATTGTATGCACCACGTAGGTCCAGTTTGGGACTGGGCCAAGTCTGTTTCCTGATGAGGAAGGTTGGGCCTTCTTGGAGGGGCAAGTGGTGGCCAGGTGGCCCTGGCCCCCACAGTACAGGCACAACCCCTCACAGCTGCATCTGTCCTTTTCTGCCTGATTAAGACAAGGCTGAGCACCCCCTACTTGCATGGGCTCTTCCGCAGGAGGCTGCCTGGGTTCCTGAGATGTTGAGAACAAAGGTGCCATCGGGGGGCACCTTCTTGTCCTTCATTGCTGAAGACGGCCATCAATATGGAGATACAGGTGCATGAGAGCCTGGAGGGTCTGTGGGCACTCAGTCCAGGCCAGCTCCTGGTCCACCAAGGCCTCATTATTCCACTTCAAATCCTGAGCCAAAAGCCTGAAGTCATTAATACACTCTGCTACTGGCTGGTGACCCTGTTTAAGTTCTCTAATGTGTCTATTTGCAGTCTGGGTTTTAACAGGGTCCTCATACATATGTTGCAGTTGCCTGCTAAATTCCTCAAAATCATCTAGCAGGGGGCTCTGTTGCAGAAGCAAAGGAGTGGTCCATCTACCTTCAGGACCAGAGAGCAAGCTTATCAAAAATCCCACCTCATGCCGATCTGTTGGGAAGTCTTCCTGACGGAGGCTCATGTAAAGGTTGCACTGAGCAAAAAAGGCAGGAAACTGAGCTAGCGTCCCATCAAATTTTTCCAGCACAAGGACTGGGCATTTTCAGTGTGGGGGTGCAGCTGCTGCAGCAGAAGTTGGCGGGGACTGGAGCTGAGTCAGCTGAGCTGTAAGGAGACCGACTTGCTGTCCAAGTTGTGCATTTTCTGCGAGAAGCTGCTCCATTTTTCTTTGTGTTGGCTGAGCAAACAACTGCCTCCTGTTTCCCCAGAGAGGGGTTTTTGGTTGGAGACAAAATGTCCTGTCCCAGCCCAAATCACATGCAAAACACCAGGGAGTCAGTTGCAAACTTTACTGAGGAATTTGTGAGGTAAATGAACAGGCGGCAAGGAAGGGTGAGCGCTAATGCACACTCTACAGAAACATGCCCAAAGGTCCCGCAAGCTTGCCTTAAAGGAGTTTCACATTCAAAACAAGGTTAGTCAAGCAAGTCCAAGGGTCCAGAGTCAAGTCACGAGGTTTCCAATCAGGAGTCAAGGCATATGGAATCTGGTAAGCAGATGGTTGTCTCTAACGGCCAGTCTGGGCTTCCGGCTCCCTTTTTATAGATAAGGCAGAACCGGGTGGAGTTTATTTAGGAGGGTGGGACTGCTTTCTTGTGTGTAGCCTCTTCGACCTTCGCTGTTCCTCTCCCCTTTCCACTCTCCTTGCTCTCGGGCTGGGAGGGGGTGGCAACCCCACATCCTCATCCCCGCTGAGCAGTGACACCTGACCCTGCTGCTCGTTGGCCAGCCCCGCCTCCTTTGGCTGCCCAGACGGACCTTTGTCCATCACCCCTGTCACTGCCTGCATGCCCTCCAAAGCTGTCCCAGGGCCCGGCTACCCTTCCTCATCCTCCGACTCAGACTCTGAGCCCCCCATGCCAGTCACTCTCTCTCAGCCCTAGGAAGAAGGTAATGGCAAACCACTTCTGAAAAGCCTTGCTAAGAAATCTTGCCAAGGGACTTGTCTGGGCAGTCTCTGAGAACTGGACACAATTAAACAGATAAAATTATTTCCCAAGTTATATAAATCTTCAGGTAAACTTCCATGTTTCACTAGTATATTGTAGTAAATTATAATGTAGTATGGCATGGCATGGTATATAACAACAAAAACAGCAACAATGTAATTGATATTTTGATTAACACTTTCTGAAGTGTGTGCATGCAATCTTTTTAGTTATAATTTGATGTTTTCAGCAAACTTAGCTATTCCATTTTCAGACCCTGACATTTGAAATCCCTGGCATAATCATTCTCAGTTATACTGTATATATCATCTCATGCTCAAACTCAAGCTAGAGACAATATAATGAACTGCTTTGATCTATCTAACTTGGCAGAGGCAGACTTGGTCCATCAAGCTTAGTATTGTTGATTTCAATGGCAATGGCGCTCTCTGAAACAGGCATCTCTTTTTCACCTCTACTTGCAGGAATTGCACTTGGGATCACTTGGAAACAAAACATTGCCAATGTAGTGTCACTTTCCTTAATAAACCTTTCAAAATAGGACTATTGGTAGGAAGTAAAATATTTAAATTAATCTTCCCATTAAAACAAGTCTTTAAAAATACTCAAGTATTTTTAACCAAGTTAAAGAATGTATTTATTTAATTATTTATTTAATTATATTTATATAACCGTTTGAGAAAAATGTATAAATAATCCCACCTTATATGAATAGTTAAAGAAAATAAAACAATTGCAAATACTAGGTCTTTTTATTTAACAACCTCCATGACTTTCCATTAATTTAATAATTTGTATTCTTACTTCTTAACTGTTAATAGAAGAGCTGCCTATTTTCACTTTGTTTTATGTCTTCTATCATTAGCATAATGGATACCATTAAAGAGCCAATCCTATTTTAAACTAATTTGCATCAGGCTTAATGTGATTTGGAACCTTTAAGGATTATGGATGTATTTTGTTTCTCATTAGGTTCTGACAATCAAAATGTGTGTGTGTGTAAGACAGAAAGGAGGAAATACAGAGGAAATGAAAGAAGAAAGCTATTACTCTATCAGCATTTTGAGCAATAGTTATACATTTTTGCATTATTTCTGAGGAATAAAAAAATAAGCAATTAAGAGTTTTAATAAATAAATATAAGCTTATTGTATGCTCATGTTGTATAGATATATCTCAAAAGATTTTAAAAAGTATATATATTTTAAATATTACCCCAAATCCTATTCATTCCATTGTTCCTGATATGAGTACAAATCTGATACTTAGGCAGGAACTCCTGTGTCTTGGAAGGTTTAACTTTTTAGGTTTTACCATAAGAATTACCTGAAAATATGCAGGAAACAGATCACCTAATATTAATGTCCCAAAAGATCTCATGAAACTTCTGATTTTACTATCTCATCTTCAGAGCCAGACATCACAGGAAGTACAAAAGAGATTCAGCTGTTCCATGTTGGATCTAGTAGAGACTTAAGAAATGTTTGGGAAAATAAAGGCAGTTTTCTATCCAGAAATGAGTAAACTGTATATGTGGGTTTTTCTTTTTTCTTTTTTTCTGTGCTTATCTATATTGAAGTGTTGGTAAACCAGAGGGAATTAGATTCATAAAGATAATGTTTTGTAGTAAAAGGCCGATGGAATTGACTTGGCAAAGGCAAGACAATTAAAGGAGGGGGTACAAGCCCTGATAATGTTAAGGTATTCCATGTGATTGAAAATGAATGTTCATCAAAACTACAAAGAACCTAGCAGAAAAAAGCAATGAATTTAGAGAAAAAGGATGGCAGATACATGAGTAGAAATACTATGAAAATAATTTCTAATTCTTTGATCCTTCATAGAGGCAATTTTCCCATACGTATTACTATTTAATGGTTCTTGATTGTATTGCTACTTTTTAATTTCTGCTTCTTGATTGCTTCACATGTGGGCATATTTTGGAAATAAATACGAACAAATACGTATGAAGCAAATTCAGTATTATCAAAACTTAAGCTTTCTTAAGTGATTAAAGAAAGCTTACGTTTCAATAATACTAAAGTTGTTTCATATCCTTTATGGAAAATCCCACTGTCCTGATGATAATTTATTTATTCTGTGTTTAACAGGTGAGGAAGTTGCCAATTTTATGTGCTATATAATATCTTACTCCTGTTTACTTGAGTTAAAGAATTCTTGGTAAGATGGTGGAATATGGCTGATGTGAGGTTTGACTTTTCTATATTTCTGTTCCAAACAAAAATACTATTTCAAAACATACCGACAAAGCAATCCTACGTGATCCAAGTCAGTTTATTCTCTCTCAATGTTTCCCACTTTTTTTCAAATCACTTAGAAAGTTCTACACAACCATGTTATCTTAGAACTGGGATACCTATATTGCCCTCAATATAATTAACTGCAGCTTATCTGCAGCTTACAGTACTGGCACTCTTTCCCCTGAATTTACTAATATAATATGCTTATATATTAAACATGGTGGATACTCTGCTGTGCTTTTGGTCAATTGCCTACTGAGTGGCAATTTTCTTTCAGAAAAATATTGCCTTTGTGGTGTCTCTCACACAAAAGGGACTTCGATATAGATCCTCCCTGGTCAATCTAGATCTTACCCTACTTGCTTCTTAGAATAAGATAATTCACATATGGGCCACTTTTGTCTTCACTAAGGCAGATAATTAACTGGGAACAAAACTGGCCTTAAGTGATGCCAAGAACCATTTCTAGATGTTTCTCATTCTCCACGTAAATCATTTCAGATCTGGCTTTTTGGAAGGTGTGAAAATTCTTCAGTTTTTACGTATCATTTCAATATAATATGTTCTACTGTATATTCTACTGTATATACCTGTAGAAGTTGCTGATGCTGGGGAAAGTGGAAGGCAAAAGGAAGAGGGGCCGACCAAGGGCAAGATGGATGGACGATATTCTGGAGGTGACGGACTAAACTGTGGGGGAGCTGGGGATGGTGACGGCCGACAGGAAGCTCTGGCGTGGGCTCTTCGCTTCATGAAGAGTCGGAAGCGACTGAACGAATAAACAACAAACTGTATATTAATTCAGCTTTATTAAAAGTAACTAAGTTACAATCTTCAATAAGTTATTTATGTGAACATAACGTTTGCATGGTTCCCCTAAAAGGATTTTCTCAATTATTGCAATTCTTTCAAAGAAATTGTGCAGGTGACACATAAGAGTACTCTTTACTGAGGTGTAAAAATTCAGAAGTACCATAGACAACTTCAATTATATTTAAATTTTCAAAAACGGTCTTATTAGGGCTACTAGATCTGGGCAGCAAAAACCCAGCTCAATGCTAGGTAGTAGCAAGGAGGTTAGCCAGAAGAGATAAGGAATTATTTTTAAACAAGCAATGCGCAGAAGTGGAAGAAGACAATAGAATAGGAAGGACAAGACACCTCTTCCAGAAAATTAGAAATATTGGAGGAAAATTCCAGGCAAAAATGGGTATGATCAAAAACAAAGATGGCAAGGACCTAACAGAAGCAGAAGAGATCAAGAAAAGGTGGCAAGAATATACGGAAGATCTGTATAGGAAGGATAATAATATCGGGGATAGATCTGATGGTGTGGTCAGTGAGTTAGAGCCAGACATCCTGAAGAGTGAGGTTGAATGGGCCTTAAGAAGCATTGCTAATAACAAGGCAGCAGGAGACGATGGTATCCCAGCTGAACTGTTTAAAATCTTGCAAGATGATGCTGTCAAGGTGATGCATGCCATATGCCAGCAAATTTGGAAAACACAAGAATGGCCATCAGATTGGAAAAAATCTACTTATATCCCCAAACCAAAAAAAGGGAAACACTAAAGAATGTTCAAACTATCGAATAGTGGCACTTATTTCACATTCCAGTAAGGTAATGCTCAAGATCTTGCAAGGTAGACTCCAGCAATTCATGGAGCGAGAATTTCCAGAAGTACAAGCTGGGTTTAGAAAAGGCAGAGGAACTAGAGACCAAATTGCAAATATCCGCTGGATAATGGAGAAAGCCAGAGAGTTTCAGAAAAACATCTATTTCTGTTTTATTGACTATTCTAAAGCCTTTGACTGTGTGGATCATAACAATTTGTTGCACGTTCTTGGTGTTATGGGGATACCAAGTCAACTTGTCTGCCTCCTGAGGAATCTGTATAACGACCAAGTAGCAATGGTAAGAACAGAGCACGGAACAACGGACTGGTTTAAGATTGGGAAAGGAGTATGGCAGGGTTGTATACTCTCACCCTACTTATTCAACCTGTACGCAGAACACATCATGCGACATGCTGGACTTGATGAATCCAAGGCTGGAGGTAAAATCGCTGGAAGAAACATTAGCAATCTCAGATATGCAGATGATACCACTTTGATGGCTGAACGTGAGGAGGAGCTGAGGAGCCTTATGATGAAGGTGAAAGAAGAAAGTGCAAAAGCTGGGTTGCAGTTAAACCTCAAAAAAACCAAGATTATGGCAACCAGCTTGATTGATAACTGGCAAATAGAGGGAGAAAAAGTGGAGGCAGTGACAGACTTTGTATTTCTAGGTGCAAAGATTACTGCAGACGCTGACTGCAGCCAGGAAATCAGAAATCTACATCTTGGGAGGAGAGCAATGACAAATCTTGATAAAATAGTTAAGAGCAGAGACATCACACTGACAACAAAGGTCTGCATAGTTAAAGCAATGGTATTCCCCGTAGTAACCTATGTCTGTGAGAGCTGGACCATAAGGAAGGCAGAGCGAAGGAAGATAGATGCTTTTGAACTGTGGTGTTGGAGGAAAATTCTGAGAGTGCCTTGGACTGTAAGATCAAACCAGTCCATACTCCAGGAAATAAAGCCAGACTGTTCAGTTGAGGGAATGATATTAAAGGCAAAACTGAAGTACTTTGGCCACATAATGAGAAGCAGGATACCCTGGAGAAGAAGCTGATGCTAGGGAAAGTGGAAGGCAAAAGGAAGAGGGGCCGGCCAAGGGCAAGATGGATGGATGATATTCTGGAGGTGATGACCGTGGGGGAGCTGGGGATGGTGACGGCCGACAGGAGGCTCTGGCGTGGGCTGGTCCATGAAGTCACGAAGAGTCAGAAACAACTGAACGAATAAACAACAAAACAAAGAGTTGGAATCGTATGTATTTCTTCCTGCCAACTGGTGGCCATCTGGATTTTTATACCTCAGATCTTCTAGTTTCATGAAAAGAAACAGCTCCTGTTTTTCCAATACAGTGGTTCCATTCACTTTCTAATCTTTTTAATCAAGCTATTGTTTGATAGTTGCAGTAGGTTTCTTTGCAACCATTTATTTTGCAGTTGATGAAACTTCCCTAGATAGTAAAATATAATCCAATTTACATTAAAATAATCCTCTATTTCTGTCTTAGGTCTTCAATATTTTGTGACTTATTGTGAATTATATGGACATATGTGCCTTAATTTTCTGGCAACAGTAACATAGGGTTCTATCATTCATTTTTCTTTTTAGGGTTTTTCTTTTTCATTGTGACTTAGCATTTTCATTAGTCCTTAAGAAAGGCTTGGAAGTATTTCAAATTGAGTTTTATTACTGAATATTCTTAGTAAATATATTACTTTCTTTTACGCTTAATTTATTATTCTCCAAGAAAAGGACTTTTTGTTGATTACACTGAACGGAAGTCACGAAGAGTCGGAAACGACTGAACGAATAAACAACAACAAAACCCTACTGAGAGAACAGTGAAATTTCAAAATCTGCTGTTACATAAGTTATTAGTGGCTTAAACTAGATGCCTTTTATACCAAAGAACACATAGTAGGAATGCAGTTCATTGGCAACACACATTTTAAAAGGTGGGTCTGTTTGCATGGTTACATATGCCATCTTGATATTGAACACACACACACGCACATGCGCATGCACGCACACACATACACACGCACACACGGTGGATGCCCCTGGTGCACTAATTGGCTTTATGCTTTTCACCCTTCTTTATGGGTATCTTCCTGTATTTTACTATATTATTTCTTGTCTTTTTACATATAGTGTATATCCTTAGATAACAGGTAAGAGCATGATCAGGCTACTGAGTCATTGGTCTTTCTCACAAATTTTCCCTAGTCCCATTTAATCCTTTGAATCTAGAGCTTTCTCAGAAAATACATATTTTTTTCTCTTTCTGAGAAAAGGTATAAGGTATTTGCCCTTTCACTTTTACGTTGCCTCAAAGACCTCATGGAAGAATTTCCTCTAAACATTCTTCACCATTCCTTTTGTGATATCTAACTCTACTCCCATTGCTCTGAAATAATGCTCCATTGGATTATTGCAGAGGATGTAAAATTGGGTCAGACTCTTAAAATAGAACATAGCAAATTTAGGGCAAAAGAAAAAACTATTTCTAAATGAGTGGGAGTCATTAATTGATTGAGGATTCAGAATTCAGATTTGGGTGGGAAGGTAATCAGTGAAAGTGAATTAAGGAAAAAGTTGGGATGAGCTGGGGAGTATGGAAACTAACTGAAGCATTTATTTGTAATAAATTGGATTTTAAAATGATTTGGTTATTCTCTGAAATTTAAATTCTAGCAATGCTAAACTTGCATGAATATAAATTAACACATACTTATTGTAGCATTTGGCTGTTTATTAATTGAATGCCTATACTCACAGCATTACTTAAGAAATAAGGGCCCACCTCTACCTCATTCTAAAATCTGTGTCTTGGATTCAATGTACTGCTGCCTCACTGGAGTTGCTCATAATGTAGCACCAAAAGCCTTTTACACTATGATTCCATTCCATGATTCTATGGAGATATTTAATTTGGATACTGGTATTGAGCCATGAATTTGAATCAGTGGCCTAAATGGCCTTTGCAACTACTGTATATGATTCTAGCCCTTGAATAACTCAACCATGATTAATATTATAATTAAGGTACCTGAAATAATACATTTGCAAGAGTAATAGATTTTGTGCCAGACTGATAGACCAATTATCCTGTTTTCTTTTTCTTTTCTTTTTACTTCTCCTGTACATTTTAGGAATAACACAGATATATATTCTACAAACCAATGGATTTTTTAGGTTTTGAAAATGGTTTTGGGTTAAGCTACTTCTGACCTAAACTGGAGCTTTTCAGCAAATTTCATTTGATTTGACTTTTGATATATGTCCCTGAAGTGCATCTTCCTTCCGAACAATAAGCCACAAGGTATAACCACTTCTTCGGCTTTTCCTGGGTATATTGATTTTGCCTCTAGCACCACACCTCTCTCCACAACACACTATCTTCAAAACCCACTTCCTTCCTAGACCAGATAATAAGCAAGGCAGAAAAATCAATATCAATTAGCCTCCATTCAGTAATGAATAGCAAATCAGTAAGGTATATATCAAAGAAAATGTAGAATCCATCCACATCTATAAAAGGCAGAGAGGTTGAATAACTGCATGAGGAAAATTAATAATAATGGATTAATTTCCACTTCTTCTCTGCACCAGTCTGCATTTCACTTATTGTACATCATACTTTAGTTTATCCTTTTTGTTAATGGTCAACATTGATATTCTGCTTTTCTCTCTTTTCTCTTCTTAAAGAAAACTATCATCCATATTTCATGTTGTAAATTCCAAATAAACACAAACTGTTGTCAAGAGAAAAAAACATTAAGTCTTATTGAGCCTTGTACATAGCACCTAACCCATTATTTTTAAACATAATAGAAATCTTTAGGACTATTTCAGGGGCTCATGGTTAACACAGTATAAATCTGGGACAAGAAACCTATCTAAATTTCGGGCTTTAGTTGAAAAGCACCAGTTTTGATGTAATTCAGCACTGGTGTTCTTTAATATGGTGTTTTGCTAAAGCAGTATTGCCAATCTAAATGTTATTATAGGATTACTATCCGTGAAAGAGATTGGACCAGCTTTTGTTGTTATTATGGCAGGGCCCACGATGATGAGGAAATAGCTAAAGGGTGAGGCAGGTAGGAGTTCATCACTTTGGAGAAGATGGCGTTCCTCATTCTTGGGGGAAAAAGGATGCAACCTAAGGGCAATCTGGCAGTGCAGCCCAGGATTTTTAGGCGCCATGCTGTTCTCAGTCAGTCAAATTCCAGCCCAGATTGAGAGGGTTGGAAATGGGGGCAAACTAGTGCTCTGGCCAGGCTACAACCACCACAATGGCTGGCAACCAGTTGTTGCTTTCCTTCTGGCCCTTGCCATCCAAGCAGGGAAGGCAGGCTTCATTGGCTGGCTGCTGTGTATATCAGGCCACCAGTGTCTGGCTTTACCTTTACCGCACTCCACCATTCTGGGTATCTTTCCTTTGCTTTCCCACTTGGATGCTGTTACCACCACCCTTTCCCACATTATCTCTTTTGATAATAAAACAGACTTTTTTCTTCTTTTTTTTTACCCCTCAGGGTAAAATACCATCCTTGTTCTGACGTAAGAGAACAGGTAGTTCTTTCATTTCTACCTTCCAATTTATGTACTGTAAATGGAAACTTTGTTGCAAGGAAGAACTGAGAGTTCAGCTTCATAAAAACAAAGTAACAATGTTCCAAAGTTTTGCTTTAAAACAAAAAAAGGTTAGAAATAAAGGGAAGGGAAGGGAAGCTTTGTGGTACTGTGGATACTTCACCCCAGTGGGATATGCAATGGTTGAACAGAGCATTAGCTTCTTTGGCTGAGGATAGTTCATTGACTTAATGGGCCATTGTTGGATCCATTGATGTCTCTCTCATGGGGCCTGCCTTACGGAATAGTCGTTCCCCCAGAAATTCAGATGGCCCCAACCCTGTTGGTTTTCCAGAAGGCCGTGAAGACCTGGATGTTCCCCCAGGCAATGAAGTCGGGTGTTTGTAGAAGATGTTGGCATTGTGCTTTTGACAGTGGCCCCAAGTTGTTGTTTTTTACTTGATCTGTGTATTACGTTTCACCACAATTGCTGATCGGCAGAGAACACAGTAATCCATCCTGGGTTGAAATGGCTGCATGGGGCAAAGACCAGCCCCTGGGGTTGGGGGGAACATGCCAAGCACTACAGCCAATCAGAGCTGGGGCTCCTATTAGAACACAGTGAAGTGCCCCAGACCGTCTGCTCTGAAGTGCTTAAGATGGGTGAGGTCAGAAAAGAAGCAGGTTTGAATCAAAGCTGGAAAACACAGGCATAGGGTGCATTTGCCCTGGGCTGGGAGTGGGAGGACAACAGCATCATCAGCTCCTGCACTCAAGTAATTAAAGAGACAAGAGGTCACATATTGAAGATGTGAAACTTCCAATATTTTTAAAGTGTCACACCATTAAATTGGTGCCATCACAAAATCACACTGGTATAATCACATCTACCTTACTACATCAAGTACTGTGTAAATTATCTGCACAGTTTATGATAAAGGAGAGAAAAAGATGATGCCTCTTATTGGAATGTCAGGTAAAGCTTGAAGAATATGTTTAAAAAAACAACAGAAGGTTGCCAAAAGTGGAGTGGGGCAGGTTCATTATGATTTATATAAATCTCATATGGTTTCAGTTACTGGTGACAGATGATGATGATGATGATGATGATGATAGATTATATGTAGGAGAGGAAAAGTGCAATATCAAACAACCAAAATATGATTCATTTCTTTCATGACTGTTCTAATAACTGAATAAACTGAGAAACAATGAAAAGCTGATTAAAACAGGTTTCTAATCTTCCCGTGTCAACATTTGTAGAAAGAGAAAATTCCACAAATGAATATCACCAAGTAATAAACATCGGAAACATGCAGGAAATAAACTAGCTTGTCAAATGCATCTTCTAAAAACATGGGCTCACTGCAGAACTTTGATTATGTCTTTATTTCAAGGGGGGATTCTGATTCAAATGTGAGCAAAATGTTTAGCAACCTGATGGCATACTAAAACAGAAATTAAAGAAAAATAAACTTTCAGAGAGTATTCTTTTGAGTTTTCACCCAGGAAAGGAAATCAAAACATGCAAATGAGAAAAAGTATAAGCACATTGAGAGTTAAATATATACTTTGAAATTTGAACAATGCATTTTTTGAAGGCAGTAAAATTTTTCCTCCTATTTATTATTACAAATATAAGCTGATTTAAGGTTGATTTGATATTTAATTCAGAACTAGAGGAGGGAATAAAACAATGAAGCCAATGTTTGATTATCTTCCACATTTACTTTCAAATATTGAGAATCTAAATTCTTAGCAGGTGACTAATGATCACCAGGTAAAATTGTGGAAGCATAAAAGAAGGAAATCAATTACCAGTTGTAAAGTAAAGGAGACTTAGAAGCTGTCCCCTTTCTCAAAAAAAGGAAAAAAGGAAAAAAAAAAAAAAAAAAGGAAAACAGCTTGGTCTCTTCCTAAACCAATTTCACCTTGGGAATCAGTCCTCAATTGAATTGCTTTTACTCCATACCTTTTGTACTTTCTTCTCTCCTCTTCTGCTTCCTGCATCACTGTAGATGCAAGAAGGGAGAGGAAGGACCGGGAGAGTTCTTCCCTTCTCCATTTCTCTCTCAAATCTGGACAACCATCTAAAAAGGTCCCTGAAAAACCTGTTTTTCTAACAATTACTGCAATATTGGAGAGGGGAAAAAATGGAATGTGGAGAAATGCCTACTTGTTTTCAGAGCGTCATTATGCAAATCTAGTCAATGATGAGAAGAAAAGGAGGTTGGGGGCAGGGTTGAAGGTGGGAAGAGTGAAACAAGGAAAGATGGAAATTCTTTTCTAATCAGATTAAAATCCAAACTAGAGCTCAAATCATAGCGCATAATATTCTTTCTAGAAGTGAAGAAAGATTATGAACTTCTAAAAGAGCAATGTAAAGTACACATGGAACTACCACTGAAATCAATAGAACTTCTTTCTAGGTAAGTGATTATAGGATTGCACCGTTATGTTTGTATTTTAGGGCAGACACCACGTCACCCAATGTTTGAGAATTAATCTGCCTACAGCTGGACTTTTGATGGAACAACATTTCAAAGATTTTCAGGACTGGTCTTAACTTTAATCAATATGGCTGGGTCAAAGCTGGCAGGCCAGCTGGTTTTCTGTCTTTCTCTGTCTCATTCTCTTGATAAAGAAGCCATGCCACTTTTTCAAATAATCACTGGCTACCCACAGTAGCCCTGAACAAAATACCATAAACTTTCATCCCATTGGGCATTTTGTGCTGACTTCCATTTGAAGCATACCCTTTTGTGGCATTTAGGCTAGCATTAAAAGTACTTTGGAATTTTGGTAATGGATTAATATGACTCTTTAATTTTCATGTATCTGTCTCTGTGGGTATTGCTACTGTGGCTGTGCACTGAAACAAGCAGTTTACGATGAAAACCTTTATGCTTAGGCTACAATATTTTTGCATATAATATCAGGGTCTGGTGCATGGAATACCCTTGGAGGGCAGGGTTCACACTGGGAAGAAGAAGGGCTACAGTGGGTGGTGGAAGGATGGGAATCACGCAAGACAAGCCAGGATTTTCTGTTTTCCTGGTTTTGGCATGGAGAGTTTTGTTCTGTTTTAAATTTAATGAGTGATTTGATTTAAGTAGCTGGAATTTATATTTTCAAAAGTGGGGACTCATAAACATTTACTTGTTTCTTCCTCCCAGCAAACTTTGGGAGACTCAAACACTACTTTGTACATGTTGAGACTGAATTTGCATGTCTGGCTGGTGTCCTTATCCATTGAAGAATATAGTTGAGTACTAACATAATGCTAGACTCATAAGCACTCCATTTCACCACTTAAAATTCCTAAACTCTCATCCCAAAATGATCCCCAGTACTGCCTACTTTTAGAGAGGAATGTTTTCCTCTATATGCTGCCCAAAACCTGGTGTGGGCCTTGAACTGAATGAAGTTTTACATTCTCCACACAATATGTGAGAAATTTAGCATAGGTACACTGCAACAAGGCTGCAAAGCTACAATTATTCAGCAGAGACAGATAAAAACCCAACTACTGTATGTCCATCTTTTGCCTTTCATTCTCAACTTTATGGCTAATATAATGAATGAATCTGTTGTTTAATGAGAAAATGCAAACCAAGTGGAAAAAAAATACTGAAAACAGAACAGGCATCATGAAAAAAATACTGAACAAATGGATAGCATAAAATATATATGTTGCTTGTGACTGATTTATTTTTCCTTCATAAAAAATAAGCAGAGAATCACATCTGGCTGAGGTCCTATTGCAAGGCTTAAAAGAGAGAAATACTGAAAATGACAGGATAAGGGGAAATAGAAGCTTAGAATGAAGGGCAAGAATGGAGATGACATATGGAAAAAAAATAGCCTAAGGCTTTCAAGTCAATGATATAAAATAAGCTAGAGGATAGATCCATATTCTTAAGACAGTAGGCCTGATTCTGATCTCACATTGAGTGCTTTTCTAACATTGTTACTCTTTCCATCAGCTTTGCTATATTTTATCTGCAAGGGACAAAAGGTAAAAAAAAACCACCTGATTGAAAAACGACATTTTCTATTAGAGTGTGTGTGAGGGAGAAATATCTATCAGTTCACCTTGTTTAAGCTTATGATGAGATATTATAATAAGCATGTTGTCTAAAATATGCCTTACTGAAGGTTAAAAAAAGGATTATTGGTCTCCTTTAAACTGATATAATCTGATTCAATTGTATATTACTGACACTCACTGGCATTGCCATGAAAACAACAGCATGTCTAGAGTGATCTTTTTGCAGTGCACATGACAGACATTTAAAATGAAGTCAATATATGCTGGCAAATCCATAATTAAAACTAAAGCAAGATCTCTTGTCCCCCAGCATCCAAAACAGCCATGGGGAGCAAAACTTCCCATGTAGATCAAGGAAACAGTGTTGGGAGAGGAGGTTTTCACCTTTCCACCATACTATTTTCTAATCTAACTCTCTCATTTTCCTGAAGCTGATATTTGCCCTTCAGGGAAAATGTGTGCACATCATTACAGGTTATGGTTCTGTCCTTGGAGCAGTTTTATTGAAGGCTCATCTTGTTTGGCTTAAAAGAGATGTATAAGAAATTAGTCTGCTCACATTTCAATGAAAACTTGATGTACAAGTTGTCTTTCCATAGTTTCATTTCCTAAATTTTGTGATGAAAAAAGTACTTATTTGTAATGTGGCAATTAGTGGAAAATATACCCAGAAAAATGGGCATGTTGTTGAAAACAATCCCCAAATATGTGACCAAAAATGCTTGCTTACAAAGAGTTTGTATTTTAAATTCTTATTGTATCCATGAATATTAATGGTTGATAAATGCATATTGTATTCTTTTAAAAAAACCAACCAATGAAACACAAACTGATATAGAGATAGGATAAAAGGAAATTAAGGTTGGGGAAAAAAGAGAAACTGAGCAAATGAAACTTAGCGGAATTTCTCATTCCTAAAATTAGCAAATTGCCAGGTTAGCAGGACTTTTAACAGGAATGCTAACTTGATGGTTTTGTAGCTCCCCCTCAGTAGCCAAAGGAAAGTGAGTAGGAATTAAATTAAAAAGCTTCCTTTGTATCTTCAGCTGAGTACTAGTGGCATGCAAAACCTCAGGCTGCTTTTCTTTCCTTCTTTTTTGAGTAAAATGGAGATAAAGGGATTTGTTTGGTGCCGGAAAGTCTGTGGAAGCCCAGGGTAGGGCTGTTAACTCTGTTCCTGAGTTAACAGAAATAAACATCCCAGTGGTTCATCTTCAAATGTCTTTCAAGGAATTGGAGAGTGGAAACAGTTGTTATGGAAGTGCCCTGAGACAACTGCTTCTCCCATCCACAAACTGCCTTATATTGTGAGAATCTGCATATATTATGACAGCATGGCCACTCCTTGACAAAACAAGGCTTGAAGATCTACCTTGAGTAATAGAGATAGAATGCAAATTTTAAAAGCATTTGAGTGTCAAGTCTATAACAGATATACAGGGTGTACCAAAAGTCAGCCCTCATAAGCCAATCATAATATGTTTTATTAATCTTTTTCCCAGAAAGAATGTTGCTGTCTTTAGGAATGTTCAAAGGTAATGTGTCAAACAAATTAGGAAGTGTATAAAAGAAAATGGCGACCAATTCAAACATTTAAAGTTATTTATACACTATGTTATCTATGGGGCCTGACTTTTGGTACAAATTTATATAATATGTTATCTATGGGGCCTGACTTTTGGTATATGTCAGAGAACACCTGAAGAGTAAATAGGAGCTCCTTTGGCACAAATTAATGTTTTAAGAATGTTGCTGTTCTATTCCAAATATCAAGCTCCAATAAGATATTGTTGCTGGGAACTTGTGATATATACTTTAAAATGACCTTGGGCACAGCATAAATCAGTAAATATTAGAACTATAGGACAGAATAAACTCATTTTTTTCATATAAAACTGTGAGTTTTAGTTGTCCATGTATTGTTTTGCTTTTCAGTAGGGTAGAATGTAGAATGTATGGGCTGTGAATGAATGCAGACTGAATACAAAAGTGAGTGACTGGCAAGAAGGAAGTACACTGAAGTGGTTTGATAAGGAGGTCATTGTGTCATATAGAGAGAATGGATGAAGATTGAATTGCAAAACAAATATATAAAGGAACAGTGATTAGGTTGGAGGAAGAAGAAGACAAAGCAAGTCACAGTAGGAAGGAGTTGGAATCCTCAGAAAAAGAGGGGTGAGAAGTTCAAATAAAAACAACATATGAAGAGATGGAAGGACATGATGGAAGCAAGGACGGTTTGCACAGAATGGCATGGGGATGTACAATGCATAGCATTGCTATGAACTAGATTTAATTAGATTTCCTTTTCTTTTCCCTTATCTCCTATTTTTCATTTCTTTGGTTTAGTATTTTGTCATTCTTTTTTGCATACTGTGAAACTGGGCTTATAGCATTAGAGCTATATGTATGTATGTATGTATGTATGTATGTATGTATGTATGTATGTATGTTGATCTATTTTTGTAAGCTGCCTTGAGTGGTATTATAAACCAAAAGGCAGAATATGCATTTAGATGAAATAAAATAAATGCAAAAAAAAGTATTTGTTTTACAGCTCTGAATATTTTATTTATTTATAGAAAAATATATGCACCCTTCTCGTGTGTATTAAAAAATCAGCTTCTTTTTTTAAAAAAATATATAAAATGATTGTGTAATAAAAGCAAGCAGACACAACAGCTAACATGTTTAAGTAAAATGACTTTCTAAATAGGAAGGTCTTAACTTTTCAGTGAAAAGTATAGCAAGGGTACCAGTCTGGCTTTCTAAGGCAACCTCTTCTACAGTCTAGATGCAACCACAATGAAGCCCTACCAATCAGCCTCCCACATGGCTGGGACATTGGTAAGGGCAGACTGGTATGGGAAGAAGGTATTCCTAAATTATTTTACATCTAAGCTTTATAAAGAGAGCCAGGTTGTTGTAGTGGTTAAGGCACCAGGCTAGAAACTGGGAGACTGTAAGTCCTGTCTTAGGCACAAAGCCAGCTAGGTGACCTTGGGCCAGTCACTCTCTCTCAGCCCTAGGAAGGATGCAATGGCAAACCACTTTTGAAATCTTGCCAAGAAAACTGCAGGGATTTGTCCAGGCAGTTGCCAGGAGTCAAAGCTGCCTCAAAGGCACATGTGTGCGTGCATGCACACACACACGCACACACACACACCTATAAATTGTGCCCAGAATAATCTAGTAACCAGGAAAACCTTTGGAGCACTGGTAAATTCCTGCTTAGGTTAGGGGAATGAATTTTAAACAGACTATCTGTCAAATCCAAATGTCTCCTTGTTTAAAAATTCCAGAACCAATATGAACCAAGCCCAACATTTTTCTAAATAATGTACTACTCATAAAAGCTCAAGTATGTTTTTAACTGCCACATTAAGCCATTTTTCCTGAGCTATCAAGTGTAAGAGGTGTAGGACCACTTCTGACACAATTCATCCAAAGTGCCAATGATTCTGATGCTCTATGACATCTTCATTGCCAGAAGGAATCACGTATTCAAACAGTTCTCAGTGCTGCCACTGAAAATTGGCAACTTCAAATAGCTACGATGAACAATAATTCAGTAGATCAATAGAATGCTGAAAGCCGCAAAGGGAAGCTTGAGTATTAATATCCTGATATCAAAATCTTAAATGTGATTTAAAGAGAGAAGTCAATGACCAGCCATTAATCAGGTCTCCTTCCAAAGGTTAACAGAACAGAAAGTGATAATAACTCATCCCTGTTATAATTTTTCAATTATCATTTCATGGACTGTCTGAATCTTTATGCAATATATCATTGTACAGAACCTGAGTTTTTTGTCCCACTATTACTCTGACTGGAAATTCTATCATCTGTCTGTCTGTCTGTCTGTCTGTCTGTCTGTCTGTCTGTCTGTCTGTCTGTCTCTGTCTGTCTGTCTGTCTGTCTATCATCTATCATTTATTTTGCCTCCAGAGTGTAAGTTTGCTTTTCTAAAGGTTCTAACACGAATTGACTGAGCAATCTCTACTTGTTTAATTGATATTATAGGAGATGCCATGAAAAGTCAGGATTTATTGTTATTCAAACTTCCACTAAACAAATCCATTATTATGATCATTCTGTGACAGTTCAGTTGAAGAAAGCCTTTTAGAGAAAACGTGATCAGGGACCTGTAGTGTGCTTACTATTACTTATATTTACTTGTCTTAAGGGGGCAGCAAAAGCACATCATGTTTTTTTGAGAACTCTGTTTATCTTCTTGTCTCTGGGTTTGATTAATTGCAGCTCTTTGTAGGATATTAGATCCTGATGGGAACAGGATGATTTTTTGGTTGTTTTATTTTGCTTTTCTGGATTGCCACTTTTGGAAAACACTGCCATTGCTTAATTTCATTAATGTTTGCTACTTGTATATATGAAAACACAGTATATTATCAGAAGTACTGTATATTATATCTAGAATTGCTTATATGTGTGTGTGTTACAAGAAATCTTACAAAAATAGTAGAAGATATAATGCACATTTATTCTAGCACAAGTGTTTAAAAATTCAGAATGTTTTTGGACTTTGATATTGTGATGAGTTGTGACAAATGAGTTATGCAAGAACATTTTATTCTGAACTACTCTCATATTCAAATTGAATGGAATATTTGAAAGTTATATATGACAAGCTAAAGTTAAGTTTTAAAGTAAAAGAACTTCTTAGGACAGATTTATAATTGTCCAATCACTTTACTCTTACACTTCATGGATACAGTAGGCTAATCCTCACAATCATCTTGCTATGATGTAAGTAAGGATCCCAGACTATTTCCTGAGGGAAGGGACACATAACTTGGTCTTTCATCTCCCTTCCCCAGTTCACTAAAGCTACTTCTGTCCAACTTCTTCTGCTACACATCAAAACCAGTATTTTCTGACTTGTGCCAGCACAAGAAGCGCTCTCAATTTTGCCTGCTCTGATTCATTTCATTGTAGCCAAACACCTCTACTCCCTCCAGCTACTGTGTGCTGTGGCAAGAATATATCCTTTTCTCTGCTCACTGGTTATTGCCCTCCAAGACCATTGTTTTTACAAGTTCAACAGTGGACCAGGAATGGCTAAACATTTTTCTGACAAGTTCACTGATGAAGTGTGAAATGATTTCCTCCCTCCCTCCCTTTCTTCCTATAGGAAGGTGTGTCCAGTATGAGGGGAGTCAAAGGAATATGATTAGTACTTGTATTGGATCAAGAAGCTATCAGGTGCATCACTGTGCCCCAAACAGAGGAAGGGACTGAAATCTGGACATGAATTTGTTAAGTTGGCTTCATTGCTAGCCAGTTTATTCACAGAAATCAAGCAGCTTTAAGACTGCAGTGTGGAAAAGTCCAGTGTTTCAGTTATTGTATTGTTTCAGCTGTGCCTTAGCATGGCATTAACTTTTGCTTGTTTGTTAATTCTTGAAAAGGGGACTCTCTGCTTATTAGGAACCTTAATGATGGGCAGACTACATTTATAGAGAAGGGACAGATAGTATTCTGAGCCTTGTTTTAATATTTATTTATTGCATCCTAATTCACTCCTCATAAAGAAATATGCAAAGTAAAACAATTATTGCTCTATTATCATGGTTCTGAATTTTGTGATGCAATTCCCTGATTTAAAAAAAAACATAGAAAATGCATTGTATACATAGTACACAAAAAGGCATATACTGGAGAAAGTTGCTTATTATTATTATTATTATTATTATTATTATTATTATTATTCTTTAAGGGAAAATGTAAATATATTCAAATTTCATGTGTAGGGCAATATGCATACACATTTTAGATGGACTTTAATGATATAGAAATGCTGTAGAAACAGCATTGAATAACTGATTCATTTGTCTATATAACCCTGGGCTACAAAGTAAGGTATCTTAGTATTCATTACATAGGCTGCCTACTAAAATGAAATAATATCATCCAATTTGTATATACTAGTTGTAATGCTAGAACTACCAACTTAGTTTCTAAATAGTAGCACTGCCTAAGAATTCTTACAGTGCTAGCACTTCAAAATTCTCTTCTGAATAAACAAGTTACAAACTTGTCAGATGAATTAGCCACTTATCAGTAGCTAAATACAATAACTTTAATAAACATCACTCAGTCACACCTAAGGACTTAAATTATGGAATTCACTACTTGGACATATGCAATGATTTTTTACTTTAGACATTTTTTTTAAAAATGAATTATACAAAATTATTATGGGTAGTCCAATGACATTTCTTAAGAGTTCAATGTAATTTTAATGTGCAGAAGCTGTTTATATCTGAATACTAGATGACAAGGAGATAGTCAATTCTATGATCTGACTGGAGGCTCAAGAAATTGATCTAATTGCTGGACTATACAGAAGTTATCTTAATCCAATAGTTCTTATGTCCCCCCCCCTCTCCCCAGAGAATGATCTATTTAGATAACTCTGTTTTACTAATGTTTGAAAATATTGAAATGTGGCTACCAGGTCACTTGCATTCTAAAATATAATACCCAAAAGGAAAAAAGGAGAAGAAAGATAAACATAATTATCAGTTGGAAAAGAAACACCAGAGGAGAGGAGAGGAGAGGAGAGGAGAGGAGAGGAGAGGAGAGGAGAGGAGAGGAGAAGATGATTTCTCCAAATATCTGATGGAATAGCTTTGTTCCCTGCTATAGTTGGACGCTATAGTGCTGGTATTAAGAGACAATTAAAAGACTGACAGAGACTGATATATACCTTCCTTCCATCTTGTCCGATAGTTGGATACACAGGGAAACAATCTTCCTTCTTTCTTGTCTGATGGGCATCAGGCAAAACATGCCACATTTGTCCAAGCTGTAAGTATAAGCCAAAAATGCACAAATATTGGGGGGTTAGGGTTATTCCACACTTGGACTTAGACTAGGATATCAGGGCCTGTACCCCAAAAAGCAGGGTGGTGGAGCAAGACACAAAATACATTTCAGTAGAATTCATTTATGTTTAATTAATTAGAATTAAACATAGTTCATAGGATTATTTTCCATCATATATTGTTACTTTTCCCTTTCTATGACATTAAAAATTACAATTCTATAGTAACTTTTGAAGGTGTTTGAGGACCACACTCAAAGTCTATTGGAACCTCATCTGACCCCAGCCTTCAGGGCCTCAGACTGCACCTCTGATTTAAGCATTTATTCATATAAATTGCCTGTAACAATTATATTGTTCTTTGTTATCTTTGTATGTATTTATACTGCTTTCAATTACTGTGGTTTCTTCTTGCAACTTCATATTACAATAACAGTGGTAAGCATAATCAGCTTCCTTTAGAACCCTCCATGAAAAATTAGGATGATTTTCTTTCAATCATTATGAAAAAGAGATGTCTGTATTTTGGACAGAGAGAGGAACTGGCAAAACGTTAAAAATGAAAAGTAAAATTTAAAAAAATCAAAAAGAAAGAAGAGAAAATTGTAAAATATGAATAAGATTATGGAGACATTTGGATTTGGTTGCAATGAGAGTGCAGGTCAGAATACTGATAAACATCTGTTCAAGCAATCCTTGTCTTGGAAAGGCTAAGTGGTATCTTAGCAAGCAGATGCATTTTTATATTATAAGCTTTGTCTACCAAAAAAAAAAAAAACTTCAGACAAATTGAAATGTGCTGGTCTTCAGTAACTGTTATCTCTGCCTATAAATATTTATTTATTTCATTTTTGCTCTGCCACAGTAACTATGGTGTTCGGTGGTACAAAAAGATAAAACATTCAAATATACAACCACAAATGCCACAGAAATAAAATCAATAGCAATGAACCCCAAAAAGCAAAGTGGCATATAGCATTATTGTGGCATTTTCTTCCTAATTATAAAAGCGCTCCAGAAAGACTTTTACTTTATCTTGCTTCTTGAAGGTCAACAGAGTTGAGGCAAGTCTTACTTCCCAGAGAAGATTGTCCCACAGCTTGGGGACCTTGACAGAAAAATATATCTTAGTTGTTATATCTTTAATTACCCAGGAATGGGGAGATACAAGCATATTTTTCCTGTGATGTTCATATTGGACAGGTCAATTGTAGCTGAAGTAGGTGGTTCTGAAAATTCCTTCCCATCAAGCCATATTCGGTTTTATAAGGTAAAGGTAAAGGTACCCCCCGCACATTTGTGCAGTCGTGTCTGACTCTAGGGGCCGGTGCTCATCTCCGTTTGTTAGCCAAAGAGTCAGCATTGTCCGAAGACGCTTCCACGGTCAGGTGGCCGCATGACACGCGTGGAACGCTGTTACCTACCCACCGAAGTGGTACCTATTCATCTACTTGCATTTGCATGCTTTCGAATTGCTAGGCTGGCAAGAGCTGGGGCTAGAGCGGGAGCTCACTCCGTCACACGGGGCTAGGGATTCGAACCTCCGAACTTGCGATCTTCCGATCAACAAGCCTGGTGTCTTATATTATTATTATATTATTGGGTTTTATACTGTGGATTAAATCTTGCGTTTTAAATTGCTCCTAGAAACCTATTGGCATCTTGGTGGGAGCATCCATCCTTGCTCTTCTTGACCTCTCAGCGGCTTTTGATACCATTGACCATGGTATCCTTTTGGGGCAGCTCAGGGAGTTGGGGGTGGGTGGTGTGGTTCTGCGCTGGTTCACCTCCTTCCTCCAGGGCTGGTCCCAATCAGTGGTGATAGGGAGCGAGAGGTCCGACCCCCGGTCCCTCCTTTGTGGGGTACCGCAGGGCTGGGTATTCTCTCCACTCCTTTTCAACATCTACATGAAACTGCTGGGCGAGATCATCCGTTACCACGGGATGAGGTATCATCAATATGCCAATGATACCCAATTATACATCTCTGTCCCAGGTGAAGTAAGTGATGCTATGACCGCCCTCTCTCAGTGCCTGGGAGCTGTGGGGGTCTGGATGGGGAACAACAGGCTTCAGCTGAACCCAGCTGGCACTGGGTACCAGTTTGCTTCCGGGTCCAATTCAAGGTGTTGGTTATCACCTTTAAAGCCCTACATGGCATGGGTCCAGGCTACCTGAGGGACCATCTCGTCCCAATTACATTGACACGTCCCACCCGATCATGCAGAGAGGGCATGTCACAGGCCCTGTCTGTAAGAGTTTCATCTGGTGGGGTCCAGGAAGTGGGCCTTCTCTGCAGCAGCTCCCACCCTCTGGAATATCCTTCTCTCAGAGATACGGCAGGCCCCATCTCTTGTGGCCTTCCGAAAACAACTGAAGACCTGGTTTTGCCAGCTCACCTGGGGCTGGAGGGGAAGCAGCCACTCCTGGGGATGGCTGACGCCCTAAGATGGCCTTAGATATACATGAGCAGCATTAAACTGTCATTGCCATCTGGATTTTATTTTATCTTTTCTACTCTATATTTATATTTCTATTTGATATTTATTTATATATTACCATATTTTAATGTTTTATTTTTATTGTAAACTGCCCAGAGTCCCCCCTTTGGGGGGGGGGGAGATGAGTGGTTGCAAAATTTGACAAATAAATAAATATCCAGTGATTTGTTTACTCTCCAGGTTATATTTTGTTTCAAAAATGCATATTATGTGCATTATCAATAAATAAATGATTAGAACATTTCTGGTTTGTTTTTTAAATTGCTTAAAGATGTAGTCTGATCTACTTGCCTACTACTTTCAAATATATGCACTTCTGAAAAGTTAATCCCTACATCAGGGCTTTCCAAAGTTTTTCCCACGGCGACACACCAACCGGCGTTTGTGTGTCGCCGCGGGAAAATCCGGAAGTGCGGCAGCGCGCAAAAACCCGGAAGCGCTGCTGCGCTTTCGGGTTTTGCGCTCTGCAGTTGGTGTGTCGCCGCGGGAAAACCCGTAAGTGCTGATAATGATCAGTGCTTCCGGGTTGTGTGGTGACACACCAGACTGTGTGTGGCAACACACTTTTGTGTCGCCACACACAGTTTGGAAAGCTCTGCCCTGCATGGATGTCTTGCAGGCAGTAACTCAGTCTTGAAAGAGGGCATCAGTAAGAAATTCAGGTGCAATACTATCTTTTCACTGAGGCCATAATAAGAGATAGATGATAGATGATAGATGATAGATAGATAGATAGATAGATAGATAGATAGATAGATAGACTCAAGTGAATACCCATACACACATGCATGCACACACACACATATACACAGAGAGATTAAAGATATCACATGCCCCCAAATCCTCTGATGTCAGAATTTTGACCCAATTTGCATCTCAAAAATTACACACAAAAAATATGCTGTAAGAAAAAGTATCTACTGTACAAAACTATATTAAAGGAATAATATTGGCAAAGTGCACACATTATAAAGTGTATACATGTAACAGTAGCTTTATTTTTCAGAAGTCCATAACTAGGAGTAGTATAACATATAAAATCTAACATCAATAAATTAATACTGTTCATGACAGTCTAATTTAAGATCACAGGTAAAATATAGAGCATCGGTAATCGTCCAAAATCTTGAAAACTATCATTACCGTCTACCTGTATCTAACCATTAATTTTCACATAAAGAATTAATGCTTAATAGTTGCTTTGCCATGACACTTTCAAGAATGCTACCTTCACTTTCTCTTGCATGAAAGTGGCAATACGAAGGCAACCTGGGGAGCTGGGGCTGGGGTCAAAACTGGCAAGTTGGCAGATGTCCCTTTGGAACATGTATGTGACATCAGTGCACTTATAAAAGGGATGGGCCTTGCATTGAGATGCTCCATTTGCCATCTTGCTGATTTTGATGCCTCCTGCAGACACTGCTGGGCATCACATAAAACACATTTCTAAAAGCATGCACTTCATTGTTAGTGAAAATACTGTCACAGCTGTTTACTACTCTGTGTTCTTATACACACATTTAAAAATAGACAGTCATGCTTGGTGATGTTACTATTATGCTATCAATCCTTACTTATGTACAATAGAGTGTTTCAAATAAAAGTGTCAATCATCATGCCAGAACATCAATCTTGGGCTGTTTTCCCCCCCCCTTTTTTTAAAAAAAAATCAATAAAATCAAAGCTTCTTTTTGAACCAGGCATTTGAAACAGGCTGTTTCAGTTCACTAAGCATGGATTTTACATAGTGTCTCGCCACTAATCAATTTCAACTATACACATTGTTTTTAAAGATTTTAGATATATTTTGATCAGCATATATTTATGGAAAGGAGCAAGTAGGTTTGTAACCCTGATCCTGTGACTCTCACCCTACCCCATTTTTCCTAGCTTTTTTTCTGATAACCATTTCTCCCTGAAGTGTTGTTCCTTTTCAAAAATAATGATCACAGGATCATAAGATTTAAGCTTTATAGGGTAAAGTGGTGGAAAGAGAAAATTAAAGTAGTATTCAATAGGATTGTGCAAATCCTTTGAGAGGCATTTCACAATGCACTGGAGCACATATGAAGCACCTCTCTTTGAATCAATAATGCAACCCCATATTTTTCCAGGCTCAGCTGGCTGCAGACGCACAGGGCACGTGGAGACAACTTTAATGATTCAAGAAGAGGTCCTTATCTCTGTCCATGTGGGTTACGAAGCTCTTCTTGTGAAGAATTTGCAAAGCCGTAGTATTCAAATAATGGAGTACTAATAAGATTTGAGCTTTTCTGGGTCACTGTTTTATAATATGCAGGGTCTTGGAGATCTTAATATGTCATTTGCAAAGTTATTTTAAAAAGTTATCACAAATTAGCAAGAGTCACTAATTTCATGACCATGTGACACCCCTCTCTAATCTTTTTCTTTCCGTGTTCTCGAATCTGTTTTCTTTTCTGACTATTTTCTAACCTTGCAGAAAAGGCTTGTTTTTCTTCCTCGTTATCATTAGAATTTCCTTCAAATTCCTTTTGTTTCTTTTGATTAGATTATTGAATTAATCAAATATGTGGAAGGAGGGGCTTTTTTATGCATCTCCCCATTATTCTTCAGACTCTCTGGCTGTCTATTCCTTCATCTGTAAAACAAACAAACAAAGAAAAGCCACGATTTCCATGACATGAAGTATAGGAAGTAGGGATGTTGTGGAGAAGATTGTGGAGTGGATTAACTGGACCTCTTTCAGGCAGGATTCAAGCTTAGAAAGTTACTTTGATGGATAACCTTCCTCAGGGCCTGGATGTGGGACTGTAATCCTTTTGGTCCTTTTAGATCTCTCAGCTGAATTTGGTACTATTGAACATGGCATCCTGATGGAGTGCCTATGAGAATTGGAGGTAGGAGCACTGTTTTGTAGTGGTTCCACTCTTTCCTAAGTGGGCAGTTTGAGTTTGAGTTCGTGGGGGGGATACCCATTGTTGCTCCATGGTGAGGTGTTATTGGGCTTGGCACTCTCTCATCAGCTTTTTAAAACCTACATGAAATCACTTGTAGGGGTCATCCATTGGTTTGGGGCAAGGTATTAGAATATGTCAATGAAATTGAGCTATACATCTCCATCTTGGGAGGATGTGGTAGAGGTCTTAACCTGGTATCTGGAGGTTGTGGAGGACTGGGTGGGATAAAAGAAATTTTTTAAAATGGAGGTATTGTTTGTCCAGAAATCATCTGGCTCTCTGTGAGCTCCTGTTTTGACTCTGGATAGGTTTGAATTTTCCAAAGGAACAAGTCCATGATTTGGGTTCTTCTAGATTCACACCTATTGCTTAATTTCTAAATGAAGACCATGGATTTGTTCAGCTGGTGGACCAATTATAACCTTATGTGGAACGAAAGGGCCTGGCAATAATAATTCATGCTTTTACAATTTTGAAGCTAGACTACGGAAAGTTGTTTCTGGTTAGGAATGGAAAACTAATGTCCAATGGACAGTGGGAGACATTATGGCTGAAAGGCAGCTGGATGCTGGATACGGACTGCCGAAAATTCTCTCTGGATCAAGGAGAGATCTTGAGATGACCTATACATACCCCGGACAGCTGGTGTTTTGTTTTGTGAGTAGACAGCAGAAGCTGAAAAATCCTTCCTTGAATAGAGGTGGGGGCCTCAGGCACAATCTTTCCCCTATTTTCCTTCCTGCTTTGTCTTCTGTGCCTAGGAAGATTAAGACCATTTCGCAAGCTCAACAGCAGCAGGGTAATCTTAACGATCCTCCTTTAGATGATAAAGGGACTTAGAAATAAACATCTCAAATAACCATGACCTAGCCCCAGGTGCAAGGTCACACAGCCACTTTAGAAACATATTTAAGGATTCCCTTACTAACTTTGCTCAGACTGAAGAAGCTCCTTGGATAAGGAGTGAAACGTTTCCACTGAGAAAATAGAAATCCAGTTGACATGATTCAAGCTACAGACAATTCCACCTGGATGACTGAGAACCTTCATAGACAGCAGAAGCTGATGTTTTTGCAGTCTCTTGCAAACAGCTGGGAGTTGAGGGATTCCACTGAGCTCAGAGCTGTTAATGTAGCATTTCATGGACTCAAAGTTTGACCAAACCTCATCTTTTTAATCACTTTGGAATTTGCTTTTTTTTAAACTGCTTGTTAAACATTGAAAACCTTCAGAGCTGCAAATCTGGTTGTATTCGCTGGGTAAATTCTCCTTCAATCCATTAAGAAAGAAAATTACAAATTTAAAGTTTTGTAAGAATTTTCTTTTTGGAATGTATAGCAAAAGGGTGATTACAGATTATTATTGTTGGCTTTACAAAGGTTTAAACAGATTAAGGGCTCAGATGGACTTGATTTAAGATTTTTAAGTTAATTGAAAGGATCCTTTCTCATGGGAAAATTCCTTTGTTTATACTGAAAACTGATAAGATAAGATTTTGAAGGTTGGACATTAGAGGGCACCAGATGGCTACCTTAAAAGAAATGTTTACTGAAAAGGTGCAGGAAGTTTTCGAGCTATTTAACTATATAATGGAATCAGAAGGTTTGTTTTACAGAAGGAACAAGCCCCATTGAATAAAACTGAAATTCACTTAAAGGTGGTTTTAAAGATTATACCTTGCAAGAAACAGATAGAAATAATGAATTTACAAATGAAATTAGATGAAGATTAAAAATTAAAAAAGGATATACAAATAATAAACCAGAAGAGTGATATGGATAATTTTCTCATACTGGATTTACAAAAGGGGTTTGCTGGGGTTGCCACACTGAAATTACAAAAGGGGCCTGACAAAGATGACAAGAACTTTGAGAGAAGAGACAAAGAGAATATGAGAAAGCAGATGTTAGATTGGAAAAACTTACCCCCTCCTCCCCAATGCCACATTAACTTTGTCCAAATAGGAGCTCCTTCGTTTAGTTTTCTTTGGAAAGTATCCTGGAAACATACAACCCACTTGTTATATCTCTTTATAATCTGTATGCTGAGCTTGTAATTACTTCAAACCAACATCATTCTCTCTTCTCTAAACCAACAGGAATGGCAGAATCTCCAATTGTTTTACCTCCTCTCCATTCAACCAACATAAACTCTCAACCAACCTTCCTTGGAACAAGTCAATAGCTAATAGCCACATCTCCTCAAAGCCCATTATAAGCTATTAAACCAGCAAGTTACTCAGTGTTTGTGCACACACACACACGTGTATGTTAGAGTAAAAAAAAATCAAACTGTTTCCATCAAAGCATTTACATGTTTGTCTGAAGGACAATGCAGCATTTGACTCTATTTGAAAGTTTGAATTTGTTTTTCTTTAAATCATTTTGAGCAGGGCTTTCCAAAGTGCTGCCGCTGGCGACACACCAGCGGCAGCGGCGTTGGCGACGTGCGCGAGCACGGCGACGGCGCGGGTGTGTGTGCGGCGGCGCGCGCGCACGGTGGCGGCGCGGTGTGTGTGCGGTGGCGCGCGCGTGCACGGTGGCGGCACAGGGGGTGTGCGGCAGTGCACGCGCATGGTGGCGGCGCGGGGTGTGTGTGGCGGCGCGCGCGCGCGCCGCTTCCAGGTGGTGTGGCGACACACCACGCTGTGTGTGGCGACACACTTTTGTGTCGCGACACACAGTTTGGAAAGCTCTGATTTTGAGCATCATAGAAATCAGCTTCAGTTATGTGTTTAGGCTGCTATGCCTCACTTCCAGATTCCCTTCACACTAAAGATATAGTAAGATATAGAAGTGTATGCTTAGCTTCATTTGGCACAGCAGGAATACATTGATTATTTAAATGGAAAAGCTAGGCCTGCTGAGAAAAACATCCATTATTTTGCTTTGTATGGACTTTTACTTGATAATGCTTTGACTCAAGAAATGGTCAAAACAGGATGCATGAATACTTTAGAAATCAACACTTTACATGTAGCCAACATCCTTATACTTGACCTGTATCCAGATTATCATGATAATTCTATTGTTCAATAGAGGTGGAGATAAATGGACAGGAATCTATGTTTCAGTGACAAAATTATATTCAGTTAAAGTAATGTAAGCAATTGATGTGTTTGTGTTCAAGACTGCAGCCTGTGTCATGTTCAAATACAACTCAAATTCAGAATTATCAACTACTGAAATCCTATTTCAATGTCTCAAAATTAGCAAGCTTTTGGTTAGGAAGTTGCTCCCATTCACTTTAGTGTCATGGACACTCAACATGGAAATTGTCTGCAGATGAATGTGTTGAAAAATGAAATTAATTTTCTGAGAGATAAGTTTGTAAATTGCACTGAGTACTGTGGCACTTATATGAGTATTGAATGCCCCACAGTTAAGGGGACAGGTTGGATACCAGCATTTCTTGAATATCTAATTTCTAAATATTCAAGGCTGTGAGTAGCTCTTCTACTGAAAATTCTTAACTTGGATTGGATCATGGCAAATAGGCTTACATACTACCTTTATTTAAAGAAGGGACGGAGAAACAGGGAGGTTCCAGATAATGCTGAATGACAGATCTCAGCATGCTTCATAATTGGCCATGCTACCTTGGATGTGAGTAATTATAGCTTCACAACATCTGGAAGAACACAGGTTGTTAATTTCAGTACCAATATGATTTAACTCTAAGGATCGGCTTGTGAGTTGCAAGTTAGAAGTTATTAATCAATTTGGCTGGTCCAGTTTCCCCATAGGATTTACTACATTGAAGCATTTTGGGATCTTGCCCTCACCCCTACTCCAATCTTGCTAGCAATCCATGGTATGGAAATTCCTAAAAAACCTTGGCAGTATGATAGTTTAGTAAACAGTCTGAAGGGAGAAGCTTTCTTTGCTCTTCCAATAAAATTCCCATATCTTATGCACTGTAACCTCCAAATTGGATATTGCTCCATAAAATTGGTTTTGTAAGAGTTCTTTGGATTATACACACTTGAACAGAAAGAGTCTTAAGAAAGTTTATTCTCCTTTGCTTCAAGGTAACATGCCTAACTTGCCCAGTACATGCTTGTATTGTTGACTTTTCAAGACTAGAATATGTTGGCGTATTATTCCTTGAGGGTATGTCACAGCAATATAACCTTATTAGGTAAACACCCGCAAACTTTAAAAGGTCAGGCAGCATGTGATCCAGGCTGAAGATGATAAAAGAGCCTGCCCGCCCCACCCTGCTTACTCTGTTTCTGTTTACTTGTTACTACTATCTGGTATGTGGAATTGTAATACTTCCAGGGATCTGGAAGAAGACTGTAAATATC
Organism: Charina bottae; assembly: GCA_023362775.1. Lineage (NCBI taxonomy): Eukaryota > Metazoa > Chordata > Lepidosauria > Squamata > Charinaidae > Charina > Charina bottae. The sequence continues at coordinate 233,963,452 of JALMGJ010000002.1, read as the reverse complement.
TCTGTGAAGGTTCTCAGTCATCCAGGTGGAATTGTCTGTAGCTTGAATCATGTCAACTGGATTTCTATTTTCTCAGTGGAAACTAAGGAGCGAAACGTTTTCACTGAGAAAATAGAAATCCAGTTGACATGATTCAAGCTACAGACACTGTAAATATCTGTTTATTTGAGTAACAAATATAACTGCAACTAAGTTACTACAATGACTGGCATCTTCATTGGTCTCTACTGCTAAAGCTTCTGCTACTCTGCATGTGCAAGAAAACACACCTCCAACAGAATATTTTTTAAGTAATTGCATTGTAGCAGAGTTCTTCCTAATCAAAGCAGTTTATTATAGGCAAGGTTACATAGATATTTTAATTAGTTTACAGCAGTACACTTTAAACTGCTACATCCAAGTTCAACAAGTTGTGTTGAAAATCTTCAAGGCCTGCAAATCACTTCTGTTAATTATTATGGAAAGGGGCTGTTCTCTTTTGGCAATGTGTATATGTGTGTGGTAAGAGAGGATCAGATAATGACTAAACTGCCATAAATTGGTTGAGAATAAATTTAATTGATAGCAGTCCTCTAACCCTTGCACAGCAATGAGTCCTACTGAGAAAACCTATGCAGGATTACACCATACTGTATGTGTTCTGAAACTAACATTCATGAAGCCATTGATGGATGACTCCAAATAATAATTTTTAAAGGAAAAGTTCTTCAGTGGGTAAGTTATGGCCAAGCTAGTAACTACATCAATAAAATAAGACATTTTCATAAGTCCCCCAATAATGAATGTAACTCTTACTTTAAAGTTATAGCCAACACAATCATATAATAAGTGCAGTTTAATTTGGAATACTTGGACTTCTTATTTTAAGTAGGTTTGCATGAAAGCTAAATTTATGAGCTGTGGGTGTTTAATAATTCATTATCCTGGAAGCTTCAACTTTACCTATTAGACATAAATCTATGACAAAAGCTTGAAGGTAAGAGCTTTTATTAGATTAACAGGATGCAAGTATTATATACAAGCTTTGGGGACCTAATTAGGCCATTCCTCCTTCTAGTTTTCACTATATATTACAACTGACAATGAACTAGCTGTGAACAGGGACTGTTGTAAGAAGCTAGAAACCAATTTTTTAAAAATAAGCCTAAAAGTAGCTTTTCAGAATAATTTCATATCTTGCAGCCATATGGTCAACTAATACATTGAATTTTCAGGAATAATGACTCTCTTCAGAGGCCTTAAAACTAGAAATGGATTAAAAATCCAGTTCAATTTCACCAGCTTCTTATTTTTCCAGCCTTAAATGTATCCCTTCCATACCCATATCAATCAACACATTTAAAGATCACAAATTGATCTTATGAACTGTGTTATTTTGTTTGTTTTTTAATCCCTTTACAGAGATTACCCAGCTTCCTGAATTGGGTGGCAATACAAATTGTTTAAGTAAATAAATAATTTAAAATTTATGTATTTAAAAATGTAATTCTTTGCAGAGTGTCTCTGAATAAGCAGACTCCAGTGATAAGAACTTAGTTAACTATCTTGATTCAGCAGTAAAGCATATCACATGCCATCCAAATGAAACTGATTTTCAAAGTCTTTAGCAGATCAGAGCGCTATTATTATTGGAAGCAATGACACAAATGATATACCAACACAAAGCCAACATAAATTTCATCAGCTCCACCTGTGTATTAGCAAAATTGAAATGGAACTCCTTACTTGGTCTGTATCCTGAACAATGTCATTTTTCAAAAAGTAACTAAGGAAAAATGAACTCTATGGTCACCTCTAGATGAGAGCTTTGCAGCAGTTCATAAACAGCTCTGGACTGTTGAGACACCAAGTTGACTTATTTCAGGCTGTGTACTGGTTTGATCCTGGAGCAAAGCTGATTTTCCTTTTCTTTTACCTTACCTTTTTTTTGGCCCCTTTACTATACCGCAGCTTTGCAGAGCTTGTGAGCACACTATTTTCCCATTGGTGGGAATTCTTGCATCACTGCCTCCTAGTTCCTGAACAAAAGACAAACATAATTCTTCCTGACACAAATTGCTTCAGCCTGTCCCTGGCACTGTTCAGAAAGTTACCTATCCCTATCCTCCATTCCAGCCAGAACTAATATTACAGATATCAGAGAAAATGCATATTACAAAATCTCTGACATGCTATTCTTTCACTTTCAAAGATTTCAAGAGACTTTTAAATGCAACAGAGAAATACTTTCTTTGGAGCCAGGAGCATTCTCTTCGAAGAAACCACTCAGGTTTTGTCAGGTTCTCCATCCCCCAAACAACCGGACAAATGCACACAACAGGTGCTGTTAATATGGAAAGGGATGAGAACAGTTAAGGTAAGAATTATTTCAGCAAGAAATAAGGTAAGGTGAACCAAGGATGTTCCCCAAGAATTTGTTTTAGCCAGTATCTGAGGTGACATAGCCTCAGACACACCCTAAAGGAGATGCAGCCTAATTCAAACTGAGTAAGAGAGGTTACTCCTGAGGAATCTGTATAACGACCAAGTAGCAACGGTAAGAACAGAGCACGGAACAACGGACTGGTTTAAGATTGGGAAAGGAGTACGGCAGGGTTGTATACTCTCACCCTACCTATTCAACCTGTACGCAGAACACATCATGCGACATGCTGGGCTTGAGGAATCCAAGGCTGGAGTTAAAATCGCTGGAAGAAACATTAACAATCTCAGATATGCAGATGATACCACTTTGATGGCTGAAAGCGAGGAGGAGTTGAGGAGCCTTATGAGGAAGGTGAAAGAAGAAAGTGCAAAAGCTGGGTTGCAGTTAAACCTCAAAAAAACCAAGATTATGGCAACGAGCTTGATTGATGCCTGGCAAATAGAGGGAGAAAAAGTGGAGGCAGTGACAGGCTTTGTATTTCTAGGCGCAAAGATTACTGCAGACGCTGACTGCAGCCAGGAAATCAGAAGACGTCTACTTCTTGGGAGGAGAGCAATGGCAAATCTTGATAAAATAGTTAAGAGCAGAGACATCACACTGACAACAAAGGTCCGCATAGTTAAAGCAATGGTATTCCCTGTAGTAACCTATGGCTGCGAGAGCTGGACCATAAGGAAGGCTGAGCGAAGGAAGATAGATGCTTTTGAACTGTGGTGCTGGAGGAAAATTCTGAGAGTGCCTTGGACTGCAAGAAGATCAAACCAGTCCATACTCCAGGAAATCAAGCCAGACTGCTCACTTGAGGGAATGATATTAAAGGCAAAACTGAAGTACTTTGGCCACATAATGAGAAGACAGGATACCCTGGAGAAGAAGCTGATGTTAGGGAAAGTGGAAGGCAAAAGGAAGAGGGGCCGACCAAGGGCAAGATGGATGGATGGTATTCTGGAGGTGACGGACTCAACCATTGGGGAGCTGGGGATGGTGACGGCCGACAGAGGGCTCTGGCGTGGACTGGTCCATGAAGTCACGAAGAGTCGGAAACGACTGAACAAATAAACAACAACAAAGAGAGGTTAAGGGTGGAATAAGGAACCAGGTTATGGCCTTTAAGAATTTAGATTAAATAACTTCTAAGTTGAAAATGTTCTTATAGATATACATCTGCACGCCATTAGCATCAACCCAAAACTTTAGCCTTGAATAATTTAATTGCTGCTGGTACATAACTGTTGCCATGTTGACATGCATATATGATAATTTAAAAAGGATGCTTTTTGGGCTTATAAGGAGCTCCCTTGTTTGATTGGTCCAGTGAGTAGAAGATTGAATTTGAAGAACTAAATACTTAAAAGTCATGAACTGCTTGATAGATCTTCCATTGATTTTCCACCTAATCAGGGACTTAAGGTGCTTTTTGGAAAATATTAGAACCTTTGTTTCAGAAAGGTTAATCTTAAGATGTTCCCAATGACAATTAGAATATAATGCCTCAAGACATTTGCGCAGACCCACTTGGGTTGTAGAAACAATATCTGCATTATCAACATAGAGAAGAATGGAAATGGGGTGATAAGTAAGAGATTGAGAATTAAATTCTGGTTTAGCAGAAATTTTAACAATGTCATTAATGTATACAGAGAGTCCTCGCTTAACAACCATTCATTTAGTGACAGTTCGGACTTACGATGGTGCTAAAAAAAACAACTTACGACCAGCCCTCACACTTATGATTGTCACAACATCCCCCCGGTCACGTGATCACGATTTGGGCACTTGGTGACCAGTTCACATTTATGACCATCGCAGTATCAAATGGTCATGTGATCGCCAGTTTCGACCTTTCCAGCCAGCTTCTGGCAAGCAAAATCAATGGGGAACCACGTGATTTGCTTAACAACCATGTGATTTGCTTAATGATCATGGTGATTCACTTAATGACTGCTGCAAAAGTTGTAAAATCAGGTCGGATTCTCTTAATGACTGCTTTGCCTAGCAACTGAAATTCAGGTCTCAATTGTGGTCATTAAGCGAGGACTACTTGTAGATTAAACGGCAATGGGGCAAGAATACAGCCTTGTTTTACACCTTTTAAAATGGGGATAGGTTCACTTAACTCTCCTTTACAATTTACCTTAACTTGCATGATGGTGTCATGATGGTATCAGTGATATTATCAGTTTAAGACAGTGTTTCTCAACCTTGGTATGTTTAAGATGGGTGGACTTCAACTCCCAGAATTACCCAGCCAGCATAATTTAAATAAGTATGACAAATAAGATGGTGAAGGTTAATAAAATAAAGGAAATTGAAATTTAAAAAGGCACAGACCATTTTTTCTCCCTCTCATGACATTAGAATCCAAGCTCATCCAATGATGCTGAATGGTGGGAAATTAAGTACATATAAAACCAGCACATAGTTAAATTATGCAGTTTACTGCTACCTACTTAGTTAGGGCTGCCAACTTAATAGGTTTTAAAAGGCAATTAGGCAAATTCATGAAGGATAAAGTTTTTATTAGTAGGGTTGAACTAAATTGAAAAGGATCATTTCCTAGCCATTTCTGCCATCTCAAAATCGGCTGTCTTGTTTTGGTTTCATTTAGGATGAATTTTTTTCCCCTTTCGGGAGAAAACCATAACAGTATTTTGCATTTTATTCCCTGTTTTATCTAAAGTCCTGTTCAGTGAAGGTTTTTGAATTCGGGTAATACAAGATAGCTAAACTGTCATCAAAATGGATGTTTCCTTTGTCAATCGCTTATGGCTACCATTATAATTGAGTAGCAGTTGAGTATCTAAGAAAATGTTCATTACCATAGGGTATGAAGTTTATTTCCTCACTTCTTCCTTAAGGTTTATCTGGCTGTGGAACTAGAGTGTTACATACTTTAAAGATATATAAAACCACATTGTGCCATGCATCCTTACATTCATGCTCAAAATATATTTTTGGAAACAATACTGGAAGTTTTATATATTTTCTTTTGCAGCTCCACCATCCTGTTAATGCAGAGGCCAAACCAGGGATGGGGAAACCATTGTTACAGGCTAAATGTATCTCATTTGTGGCCACCCAAGCCAAGATTACACCACCAAGATTCTGCAGGGAAAGGATTTCATTTTAGAGATGAAACATGAAAACAACCAAATATTAGATGCACTCAAAGGACTAAGAACCTCAAATCTTTGTTAAAACAACTATACTAATTCTAGAAGTGGTAAACATTATCCCCCTCCTTCACCCAATAAAAGGAAATGGTTCATATGATATATACAGAAAGATTTTATATTTAAATAAGAGTTGGTGAAGATAGCCATAAGGGTTATTAGCCCAAGACACAAAAACAGTCCAACATTAACTGTGCCACCTAGATAATGACATACTTGCTTCAGGAACATAAGAAATCCATCACTTCATGTGTTAACTACACCTTTCCCCAGCCTATGCTGTGAAATGAGCCTCAGTTTTGCATCTAGGGGTTGCTAATTTTTGTATGCATAACCTCAAACAAACAAATGAGGCTATCAATAATAACTTTTTGCCTGACTGATCCAGTTTTTCATTTGAGTGACTCAGTATAACCAATTGCTGAACAATTTAATTTAAATGGTCAATGCTGATCAGACTTTCTTGATTCATGGTTTTATTTTTGTGCTAGTGATAAAGATGCTGAACAAAATTCAGAGAGGTGAGGGGAGGAAAAAGAAAAGAAAAGAAACAGGAAGGCAACACTGCTTATTGATTAGAAAGCTTCCTTATGCATATGGATAATTACAGTGTCCAGTAGCCCAGCAAAATAGATTAGCTATTTGGGCACACATTCTTCTATTATTTACATCCCTGTAAACCTGGAGAGATTCCATAAAATTTACGGTGTGTATTTACACAAAGTATGGCTTGATTTAGTTTTTACAGAAATAATTTACAGGGAGTGGAGAGGTGAAAAAGCTGTTCCACCAGTTGCCATACTGAATAACTATAGATAAATTCATTACCTAGGGATTTCTCCTGAATTAAATTTACCAATGCCATCAGAAAAAGTTGCAAAGAAAGGATTTTTTGCCTTCTTAGCTCCCAGATTCTTTTTAAAGTCACTGCTTACAATAAAACAATTGTTTTATGACTTTCTAGTTATTTGGCTCAGAAACATACTAGGTTTTATGAGTGTGTCTAGTTGAATTGCCTTATATATTTATGTTTTTAAGATAATGATTTAGGGATAAGCAATTTGATGCTGTCCAGATACCTGGGATGGCAGCTTCCATAATCCTCAAGTAGTGGTTGTGTTTTCTGAGGCTCATGACAGTTGACTTCCAATACACCTGGAGATCACTACTCCTGAATTAGAGTACTTCTCTTTAAAGCTATTCAGGTAAAAAGAAAATGCTTTATTGGATCTAACCAGAATGTGTACAGGATATAATACATATGGTTTAGCTCAGGGATTAGTAACATGTGGCTTGCCCTGACCAAGTTGCCTATATTGATTCCAAATGATACCTTGGTATCCCCAAAATTAAATTAGAAATTAAATAAAATGAATGGCAAAATCTCAGTAGATTATCAAATAACATGATATTTTAGACAAGAATGTTGACATCTCCTGAAATTTCGGCATTCTCATGTGAGCTTCCATGAAATTTCAGGGTCAGATAGATATTGCATGGTGTTTGTAGTGGGAAAGATTGTTGACCTGTGGGCCAACTTGTATAATTCATTTAATTCTACCTGGCAATAAAAGCAAGGAAGGGATAGAGTATAATTGGAGTTGAGGACAACCTGCCAAAATAGCTATGTCCTAATCTGTATGGGTGATTGCCTACAACACATAATGTAATCCTACTGTGGCTCTTAAGGTGGATCCTGAAGTGTGCATTCAGTCCCTTCTTCATTTGGTATAGGAAATAATATAGAAATAAGAATTGAAAGACTTATCACATGTAATCTTGGAGAAAGTGTTGTCTTCATAAATGCTAAGAATAGGATGAAAAAAATCAGGGACAGAGCATACAGATCCATGAAAGAAGACCCAGTATCACAGTCCAAGCATTATTCATTCCTAAATCCAGATGGCTGCTACGTAACTATTCAACCCACTTTACATTTATAGGCTGTAACGATTGCTCCCTTTCTTTTCCTTACTTGGAATGGGCTGCATTCCAGCCTATTCTCAGGAATAGATCCAGATATTACTTGAACAGAGAGGAAATATCTTGCTGTAGGGCTAATCCCCATCCTACAAAATCAGAGAAGAATATAAGGAGGTATAAAGGAAAGCTAATATTTTCTTGTCCTTTCCAAGGGACTTGCTACATCTTGTGTAGCTCAGCTGTAGGTCCAACTGAAAGCCCAGCACAGTAAGAGCATCCAAGGATGTTGTGGTAGCATACCAAAAGTCATTCTTGAAAAATCAAGGAATATAGAGGCAGGGTCAAAAACAGGAAATATATCGAATCATGGCAAAAAAAGAAAGATACACTTATAAATCAAATACATACTCTAGTCCTGAGCATAACCCTACAGGTGCTATCCTACTCTGAATCATTTAACACCCTAAACATTGAAACTGGTTCCAAGTGGCTTGCTCCTGAAATCCTCAGGGAAATCAAGTAATTGCTGATTCTCAGTGGAAAATGAAAGAGACTCCACTGAAGCCAAGAGACCTGAATGTGTCTACAACTTGTCCCTACCTGATCCAACACTGATCAGCTACTAAAAGGTTATAATTATCACAGCGTACTATATGATTATCCCTCCACACCCAGAACTGATGATCACTTTATTAACACAGTGGCTAATTGGATTGGCCTGTTAATTTGCACAGTGCTTTTACAGTCTTTGCCTCATTCTCCCTCTCAGTGAATGTGTTATTAATTGATGTTTATAAAAATGAATGAGTGGCATTAAAAGGTGGTTTCCTAATTGGGAGCTATGATAAAATTAGGGGGTGTAGAATTGGGAAGTATTCATACTTGTGAATACTTACACTTGTGAAACATGATACTTTGCTTGAAGTTACAGTCCTACATTTAAGCAAAGTTCAGAATCCTTTTGTAATATTTTTAAAAGGAAACTATTATATGAATGTAGTCTTAGAGACCATTTTGTGCCCTGCAGTGAGAGTGGTGAGAATGCAGTATCTTATAGGAATAGGCTATTCTGAATCAGAGCTGTGATTTCTGTTCTGGGTATCTCAGAGAACAGGATGAACTACTCACTGAAAATAATCCCTTCAATTATTTTTTGCCATTTTTGTTTCTTTCCTTGCTATCTGCTTTATAGGCTTAGGAAATAGTTCGTTAAATTTGTTCAAAGAGCACATACAGCAAACATTTCCCATAGCTCAGTCATCAGTTTGCCCTTTGTATTATTCCTAAATCTTGTATGTTCTTCTGCTAACCTGGATGACAGATTAATGGTAACAGAGGTTAAGGTTAATTTACATGTTGTAGCATGGATAACTCTTAAATCTCACCACCTGGTGGTTGTGAACACATGGTAATCCATCAGTATAATTAAATTGGCTAGTTGGGGATTGCCAAAAATGAGCACTTGAATCACCAAAAGGAGGAGGAAAGGACACTTAATAAAAGATGCAGATATATGCTTAATTATTTGAAGTTAAATAGAAATACAATTCATCTTATCATGGCTACATGACTTTTGAATCAGTCTGCTGCTTAAATGCTGTGAATTAGCAGCTTTTCTGGGTCCTCTTGTTATGGACCTTTCTTTAGAGCAATTCACTCCAAACCAGCTTCAGCTTATTAGCCCCTTTACCAAACCTTGTATTATTTGAAAGTAACAGCATATCTAGGGGAGTTTAGGAATCTGGCCTGCAAAACCCATTTATGTGCACATTAAGGAATATTTTGGCTGGGTGAAATATACATTATTAAACACAAAATATATACAAAGTGTAATAAAATCTGCAATGTTACAAGTATGTCTGGCCTAGGACTGAAAAACAAGCAAGCAAATGTACAAACTACAGAAATCCATTTGCCTTCAAGATGCATAGTTTTTGTAACTCAAAGATGAGCAATTATAGACTGGTCTCAAACTGTGGAAAGAGTCCTTTCAACAATCTGCGTGAGTCTGCTCTGGGACTTTGGTACAGCAGAATTACCTGATCATGTGTATGCTCCGGCTACAAAGGAGCAGCCTTCCAGACCTGGGTGTCAATGTGTCAGGAAGAGTAGTTGGTGTCCTTTGGGGATGTGGGGAGAGCATTTCAGGACAGAGCAGCAGAACCAGCTCAGCAAGAAAATGCCAAGGAAGAAGCCTCATATGTTGAGAGCACAGGAGGGCAGCAGATAATTTGGTAGAATTGACAAGTATGGGTTGGATTGCCAGGAACAGACAGGAAGATGCAAGGGGACTTCATCAATTTTAATTTAAAATGAAATGTAATAAATCTAAAAGAGAAGATGATATGCACTCTTGTGTGGAGCTATTTGTTGATGGGCAACTTTAAACTTTCTGCTTGCTCCCTTTTCTTAAAAAAAATATTTTTAATCCAGAGTCAGGTTAGCTAGGCCTTCAAATGTATGGCTATTCTCTTATGGTCCTTCAAATAAAGCGGTGTTTCTCAACCTCAGCAACTTTAAGATATGTGGCTGGGGAATGTGGCTGGGGAATTCTGGGGGTTGAAGTCCACATATCTTACAGTTGCTGAGGGTGAGAAACACTGAAATAAAAGACTATAAACAAACAGACACTCTGGCCAGAATCTGATGTCCAGCTGAGTGATTAGGTGAAATTTTTTTTCTCAAAGATCCCTCTTGTTCCTTTACCACGTTTTCCAAAACTCTAAATGAATAGCTGAGAAATGGGATAGGACTACTTGTCTATGAAGGTTCTCAGTCATCCAGGTGGAATTGTCTGTAGTTTGAATCATGTCAACTGGATTTCTATTTTCTCAGTGGAAACGTTTCGCTCCTTATCCAAGGAGCTTCTTCAGTCTGAGCAAAGTTGGTAAGGGAATCCTAAATATGTTCCTAGGTAGCTGTGTGACCTTACACCTGGGGCTAGGTCATGGTTATATTGAGATGTAATTTTTAAGTCCTTTTATCATCTAAAGGAGGGTCGTTAAAATCACCATGCTGCTGTTGAGCTTCTGAAATGGTCTTAATCTTCCTAGGCACAGAAGACAAAACGGGGAGGAAGATGGGGGAGAGTTTGTGCCTGAGGCCCCCATCTCTATTCAAGGAAGGATTTTCCAAGTTGGCATAAATGGATTCCTTGACCCCTCTCTCAAACCACCTATCTTCTCTGTCTAAAATGTGAACATTAATGTCCTCAAATGAGTGTCCTTTTTTCTTTTAGATGAAGATAAACTGCTGACTCTGGTCCTGTGGTGTTATTTCTCCTGTGTTGGGCCATCCTCCTGTACATAGGTTGTTTGGTTTCTCCAATGTAGAGTTCAGAGCACTCCTCACTGCACTGGATTGCATAAACTACATTGCTTTTCTTGTGTTTTGGAGTTTGATCTTTGGGGTGTACAAGCCTCTGTCTCAGTGTGTTGGTGGGTTTGAAATATACAGGTATGTGGTGTTTGCCAAATATCCGTTTTATCTTTTCAGACACGCCAGCCATGTAGGGAAATAGGGAACGAAAGAACCTGGTCATTCCCTACATGGCTGGCGTGTCTGAAAAGATAAAACGGATATTTGGCAAACACCACATACCTGTATATTTCAAACCCACCAACACACTGAGACAGAGGCTTGTACACCCCAAAGATCAAACTCCAAAACACAAGAAAAGCAATGTAGTTTATGCAATCCAGTGCAGTGAGGAGTGCTCTGAACTCTACATTGGAGAAACCAAACAACCTATGTACAGGAGGATGGCCCAACACAGGAGAAATAACACCACAGGACCAGAGTCAGCAGTTTATCTTCATCTAAAAGAAAAAGGACACTCATTTGAGGACATTAATGTTCACATTTTAGACAGAGAAGATAGGTGGTTTGAGAGAGGGGTCAAGGAATCCATTTATGCCAACTTGGAAAATCCTTCCTTGAATAGAGGTGGGGGCCTCAGGCACAAACTCTCCCCCATCTTCCTCCCCGTTTTGTCTTCTGTGCCTAGGAAGATTAAGACCATTTCAGAAGCTCAACAGCAGCATGGTGATTTTAATGACCCTCCTTTAGATGATAAAAGGACTTAAAAATTACATCTCAATATAACCATGACCTAGCCCCAGGTGTAAGGTCACACAGCTACCTAGGAACATATTTAGGATTCCCTTACCAACTTTGCTCAGACTGAAGAAGCTCCTTGGATAAGGAGCGAAACGTTTCCACTAAGAAAATAGAAATCCAATTGACATGATTCAAACTACAGATAGGACTACTTGTGACTTATATATTACTGCCATTATTATGGATGCACCTGACACTAATCTTGGTACTAACATTAGCCATTCACTTCAATTTCTGCCTTCTACTTCCCATCTACCAGACTTCATTCCACCTTTAAAACTAAGGTCTTACTTACAACATCTTCAAGAGCCAGTGAGTGGGTTCCCACTGTACCTTCAAGCTGCATGACAAGCATCATACTGACAAATAATAAATAAATAATAAATGCTGAATTACACCATTTCAAGCTTCTCACAGTGACAGAGGGCAGTCAGGCCTGGCAAACCTTTCTTCCTTGTCTGTTATCTTGAAATCAATTGCACAGCCTGATGCACAGAGAAATGGCTGTGGAATGTTTGGCCTGACTGGGTCCATTTTGGTCACTGAAGAAGTTAAAAAAAAGATGGGGGATTTCTACTGATCTGCGAGGAATAGAGTAGTGACCTCCACTGCCTGTCTGGCCTAGCAATTTTTATATGAAATTGTTACCTGTGGGACATTAAAAGAAAAAGGAAAACTTTTACACTAAAGGCTAGACTTGTATTTCAGGAAGAACTAAAGATCTTGATGTAAGCTATTGGGAACACATACATTTGATGGGTTAGATATAACTTTAATGCCTCACTAGTAGCTGATGAGCATTGTAACATTTCAGCCTATTCACAAGCAAAATTATAGGCACACAGAATTTTTTCAAGCACATTTACTATTACTGATTAGGTACTACTGATAGTTTCAAATTATATATGTGTGCATCTAGATAGACAACTAGATAGGCAGGGAGATATTCAGACTGACTAGGCTGCAATTTTACACATACATAATCAGGAATAAATCCCATTTCCGCTTGGAGGAAATATTTATTTTGTATATAGTTCCAAACTGTCATACAGAAAAGTACATAAAAGCCTGAGTGATAGATTCTGAGATTATATAATGGAAATAAGGATGTGGCAAACAATTCATCCTGAATGATTGCATACTGTGAACTATTGCTTTTCTTTGCTACCCTTTACTCTTGTCCAAAGGTAAATATATATCAAAAAGCAAAAGACATGTAGTTGTTGTTGTTGTTGTTTTAAATTACTCCAAATATTACCTCATAAAAAGCCCATCAGGAAGGAGCCTGACAGACATCCACAAAGTAGGGCATTAAGGTCTCTCATCTGACAGTTTATAGCAATCTGCAAGGCCTTTTGAAGAGGATGAATCTGAAATGAGAGAAATGAAAATGAAAATACACAAGAAGGTGGTGCAAGATGATTCGCCACCTCTTCAGTTTACTGTTAGGTGTGCTGATAAAAGCAGTTAAGGGAATCCAGCCATCTCTTTCTAGAATCCCCTTGATTTCAGTGGCTTAGTTCCTAATTATCGTATCTGCACCATTTTTTTAAAATTTAGAAGCTGAGAAAGATAAGGATAACTCATTTCTTGTGTAGTACTTGGTAAAACAGCTCTTAATTAAGAAAATTAGGTATGGCATTTTCAGAATAGCAGAGTTTAAGCCCAGATGGAAGTTTCCATCATGAGAATTAATAGTTTCTGAATATATGAAGAGAATCCAATGCTAAAAGAAAAGAAGAACACAAAAAACCACAACCCACATATCTAAATAAAAACATATAAAACTCCTCCGGTAACTGTCACTTCAATATGTATGGAGGTGGTGGGAAGAGATTTATTTTACTTGAGGCTGAATTTTGGTTATCTTACCCTCTCTTTGTATATTTCTTTATTCAGGCTTTCTTTTTCAAAAGTTTATATAGTTTGATTGCACAGTCCCTCCCTTCTTCTGTGCATCAATTTTTGAAAATACTAATAACTCTTTTGCTTTAATTTATCTCTTTTATGTGTGTCTGTGTACAGGTAGTTATATATTTATAAACAGACATACTGTATATTTGCTGTAAAAATATTTTGCCAGAGGACAATCTTCATATCCCTTTGGAGTTGATATACACAAACCTTTTGTCTAGGTCTGCCTACTGGAATGTGCCAAACAAAGATGAATCGAATGTTGGCTTTTGCATATGGGAATTCATGATTAAATAGGAACCAGGTAGGCATATGACATTAGTGCTGACTATGTGGTTTCCATGGTTAGATTTCTCCAATCAGCACAATATCCAGTACCCATATTTTGATTTGCTTGGTAGTAATTTACATTACTATCAGGTAGATAGGTGCCTATTTTGATAGCAAGTCCTTGAAGGTGGAAAGGTGAGAGAAACAAGCTAATCCTCATCTCCAATATACTAACTCTAAGGATGAACTAACATCTGAGCTACTATAACTCTAATGATCCTTTTCAATCCAGGCTCACATGTCTTCATGGAGAAAACTCACATGGGAAGTTTTTCAGAAGTAGTGAAAAGGAATTTTTAAAAATACAATTTACCCGAGGATCTGCTGCACGGTCCAGCGGAGGTACTGGCCACAACCTGGAATAGGGAGGCGGCCGGTGCCTTGGAAAGGATCGTGCCGATGCGACCTCTTCAGCCCCATTCGACCCATCACTCCCCGTGGTTTATGGAGGAGCTGTGGGTCTTGAAGAGGGTGAAGAGAAGTCTAGAGCACCGCTGGAGAAAGACGAAGATGGAATCGGACCGAACACAATCTAGAGCCACTATTAAGGCCTACCTTGTGGCGGTAAGAGCGGTGAAACATGAATATTTCTCCGCTCTTATTGCATCCACAGAATGCCGTCCGACGGCCCTGTTCAAGATTACTCGATCTCTCTTGGGTAGGGTGGTATTGACCACCCACCTGCAGGGCCGTGCGGAAGAATTTTCTGAGCATCTGCAGGATAAAATCGCTTGGATTCGGTCTAAGTTGGACTCCATGCGTGGAATGCAGTCTGGGAGATGCCGGGAGAGTGGTCTTGCCTTATTATCTGGGAACGATTTGATCCTGTTGGACCTGAGGAAGTGGACAGGATCCTTTGAATTGTTAATTCCACCACATGTTATTTAGATCCCTGCCCTTCCTGGCTGGTGAAATTGGCTAGGGAGGTGACAGGTGGATGGGTCCAGTCTATGATTAATACATCCTTGTTGGAGGGGGTGGTTCCAACTGTCTTCAAGGAGGCGTTGGTACACCCCTGCCTCAAGAAACCGTCCCTGGACCTTCCATCCTGGACAACTTTCGTCCAGTCTCCCACCTCCCCTTTTTGGGAAAAGTGGTTGAGAAAGTGGTGGCATTGCAATTTCAAAGGACCCTGGATGAAGCGGATTATCTTGACCCTTTCCAGTCAGGTTTCAGGCCGGGATATGGGATGGAGACTGCATTGGTCGTGCTTACGGATGATCTCTGGCAGGAGCAGGATGGAGGTAGTGCATCCATCCTGGCTCTCTTGGATCTCTCAGAGGCTTTCGATACCATTGACCATGGTATCCTTTTGGGCGGCTTAGGGAGTTGGGGGTGGGAGGTGTAGTTTTGCACTGGTTCACCTCCGGGGCCGCTCCCAGTCGATGGTGATAGGGGAGGAGAGATCCATCCCACGTCCACTCCTATGTGGGGTGCCGCAGGGTTTGGTTCTCTCTCCTCTCCTATTCAACATCTACATGAAACCGCTGGGCGAGGTCATCCGACACCATGGGATGAGGTATCATCAGTATGCGGATGATACTCAATTATATATCTCCATCCCTGGTGAAGTAAGTGATGCAGTGTCCACCCTCTCCCAGTGTCTGGGGGCTGTGAGGGCCTGGATGGGGAACAACAGGCTTCAGTTGAACCCTGGTAAGACCGAGTAGCTGTGGATTGATGGCTTAGCGTCTTCGGGGAAATTATCATCTTTGGTTCTCGATGGGGTAGCACTAACCCGTTCGGAACCGGTGCGTAATCTGGGGGTTCTTCTAGACTCACAACTCCTGCTCAAAGAGCAGGTGGTAGTCATGCCTAGGAGGGCTTTTGCACAACTTCGGTTAGTGCGCCAGTTATGCCCATTCCTGGAGTGCGATGCCCTCTGTACAGTTACTCATGCTCTCGTCATCTCCCATGTAGATTATTGCAATGCGCTCTACATGGGGCTACCCTTGAAGACTATCCAGAAGCTACAGCTGGTGCAGAATGCAGCCACGCGGGCAGTTTTGGGTGCGCCAAGATCTGCACATGTAACACCGTTGCTCCGCGAGCTGCATTGGGTGCCGGTTTGCTTCTGGGTACAATTCAAGGTGTTGGTTATCACCTTTAAAGCCCTACATGGCATGGGACCAGAATACCTGAGGGACCGTCTTATCCCCATGTTATCGACCCGCCCCACCCGGTCATTCAGAGAGGGCCTGCTACGAATTTCTTTATTCAGGCTTAGAGAATGCCATCTGATGGGTCTAGGGGGTGGGCCTTCTCTGTGACAGCGCCCACTCTATGGAACATCTTGCCCCCAGAGTTGAGACAGATTTCTTCCCTCCCGACCTTTAGGAAAGAGCTGAAGACCTGGTTCTGCCACTTGTCATGGGAAGGAGGAAGGGACTTACAAGCCATTATGCCAGTAGATTTCAAGTATATAAATAAGCCTTGACTATTTGAGCAACAATAATGGTAACACATATCCTTGTTCTTGTTTACTAGAGAGAGAAATGATAGAAGCATTGAATTGGATCTATAGCATGGAAAAATGTGGGTTAATCACTGGAGTTATTTTGGTTCATGTTGTGGAAAACTTGAGTTGTCTGTCACTTCTATCTATGCTCTCTCTCTCTCTCTCTTTCTCCTGGGTTAGGGTTAGGGTATTGATCAGCAGTTTTCCTCCATTTATATCTCTCTGCTCCACTGGACTTTATTTATTTAAAATAATTTTCAATTTAAAAAATTGGAAGCAAAACCAAGTGTTGGATTCTAGTATCAAATTCCTTGATAAGAATGCTTTTGGCTCCATATATGAATTGTTATGAAATTAAAAAATGGTAGGTGGTGGCAATGCAATTATTTGAAAAAGACAAAGGTAAGATGGGATGGCTGAGAGCATGGTGTCAGGGTGGGGGAGAGGCAGAGCACAGACAGGTGTAGGGAAATATATTGATATATAGTAAATGCTTTATGATTGCAATTTCTACTTAAAAAATAGAAATATATAAGCCAACCCAATGGCAACCATTTTGGGAGAGTGGCAATTAAAAATGTGTTTAATTTGAACCACATATTTATATGCAGTGCACCTGGAGAGTTGGCAGTACATTTTATGTACCTTCTAATTGATGGGATGCAGACAACAATAAGTTGACTTGCAAGTAGTCAAGACAAGACAAGAATCTTTAATGTGGTCAATGAGCAGTCCCTAAAACACACTGCATACAGTATATGCAGCTAATATTGATTAACCAATCAGGTAAACAGACCCATCAGATCGATGTGCATCTTACATATTGCATGACAAAATGTGTTCACACTTAAGGGAATAGAATATTTATTTATTTATTTATTTATTTATTTATTTATTTATTAATTATTCCATTTATATTACTGCTCCATCTCCCCTGAAGGGGACTCTGGGTGGTTTACATAGTCAATAATTAAAATGGATAAAAATATAATCACTATACATATATATAAATACCATAAATTAAGAATAAAATCCAAGTGGCACAAAATTGTTTTTAAAAGGGCTCTATGGGACCAGCCATCCCCAGGAGGAGCTGTCACCCTTCTCATCCCAGGTGAGGCAGCAGAACCAGATCTTTAAGTTCTTCTGGAAGGCCGGGAGCGATGGGGCCTGCCTCACCTCTGGGGGTAGAATGTTCCAAAGGGCGGGCACCACCGCAGAGAAGGCCCGCCTTCTGGACCCTGCCAAGTGAAACTCCCTTACCGAAAGGAGAGAGAAAGTTTAGAATCTGAAAGTAAAACTTTTAAATAAAACTGGCCAGATGACTAGGATATTTAATTAGTTGTGAGGTTAACAGTTCATGACAAGTGTCAATGTAAAATGAACAGAATAATAAAAATGTTTGGTGGTTTCAATGGCTCTTTCACCACATGGACATGCCCAGACTTGGGCTGAATGCAACCCATAATGCAGCAGGAATATACAATGCCCTTTTAGTATAAAATAATGTTTGAGGGGCTTTAGCAGATCTTGGGACTTCTGGTACTTGCAAGTAGTCACTAGACCAGAGAGCCTAGCTTGCATAAAATTGTGTGAACAGTGGAACAAAACTGAGCTTGTGGCATGTAAGCCCAGGAATGCCAAAATTTATTGCTACCATCCTTACTGTAGACATAAAATATAGCAGTGTCAGGCCCAGCCCAAGAACAATGAAGAGTCAGTCCATTCAAACTCCAGTTCTTTATTTGCTCATGCTGTATAGAAAGAATCTTGCCAGACTAAAGCTACTCTAACTAACCTAAGGGGAAATAACCTGGGAGACTCTAGGGAGGGGCTATCCTAAACCTCTTCATATTCCCACCATTGTCTCCTGGACTGTGTCTCCTCTTATCTCCTTGGAATGTGCTCCTTCCTTCCTGAGAACCAGCAGCACTGCCAAAATCCACCACAAGCAGGGATGGAATTATAATAACCTAGTCTATAACTTTTCTATTCTGTAGAAGATATTAATGTGAAAGCCTTGATTGACCGGAACTATGATAAGAAGCCGAAGTTAATACCTATGAGATCATCTGATAATTACCACAGCACATTAAACATTGCAACCTAAAATGCAAAATGATAAAACAGTAAAAAGCATGAATTAGCAAACAAAAAGGTAGAAAGAAAAATAGACATAGAAATTAAGAGAAAGGGGAAAAATGAAAAAGTTCTGAATGATGGTTGTCTAATCTTATGGAGTGCAATTGAATACACGCAGCAAAGAGAATGAAAGCACTATATATGTGTGTGTATCAGGAAGTATTATTTGATGCAATCTAGGTTGTTGTGGTTGCATATGAAAGTAGGTATCCATGAATTGATTATTGTTGCATGTCACACTCCAGTGAATTATGTCAATGGAAAAACCAGATATGAATTTTTGGTGGAAAATCTGCAATATTCTGAATAAATACAATTTGGGGGGAAATTATTCTGCTGAGTGATGTGAATGGCTGAGTGGAAGGAGATGAGATAGTACAGAGAAAGCAATATAATCATTCAGAGATCCAAGAACGATTGACAATGGTGACTGGAGTGTATCTGCTTAGAAAACAGCTTCTTTAAATACATGGTTTAAGCATAAGCTTATTAATACATATGCATGCAAAAGGTGTCGATAAAAAAGATTGATCTGATTGTTTATGATGAAAGATTAAGAAAATTAGGGAAGAATAGAAAGGTGATAAGAGGTTCTAAATATGAGAGACTATTCTTTGGTAGTGTCAAGAACAGATATTGGGAAGCAATGGACATGGAGGAAAAGAAAAGAAGTGAAATAGAACAACTGCAAAAAGAGAAAGTATGAGTCCTTATAGAAATAAAAATAGAAGATAGATTAATCTCCCAACTTTGAGAATGGAAAATGGATTTAAAGAGAGAGGATGCAGACACTGAAGAAAAGAAACATGTGGAGTTCCACTAATGGGAAATATGAAAAAAAGATGCTTGGTGGAATGATGAAGTGAAAGGGCCTATGGATGAGGAAGAAGACGCATATAAGACAATGAAAATGAGAAAAAGATAGTGGTTAATGTGTATTGATAGAAAATAATTGCTGCAAAAAATGTAGTCACAGTGACCAAGGAATGGCTAATGCATGTCTATATAATTCTTTTTCTTCCACAACCACATTCCAGGCTGTGATTACAGCCTGCTTCCTAATATAATTTATTTACTCATGTGCAGTTTATATGAAATACAATTTAAAAACTATAGTAGCTTTCTGTCACTAGATCAGGAGATAGAAAACCATTTATTTATTTAACTTTATTATAGCCATCCAACTCCAATGGACTATGGGTGGCATAAGTAAAGGTAAAGGTTCCCCTCGCACATTTGTGCAGTCGTGTCCAACTCTAGGGGCCGGTGCTCATCTCCGTTTGTTAGCCGAAGAGCCAGCGTTGTCCGAAGACGCTTCCACGGTCATGTGGCCGCATGACACACGCGGAACGCTGTTACCTACCCACCGAAGTGGTACCTATTCATCTACTTGCATTTGCATGCTTTCGAATTGCTAGGTTGGCAAGAGCTGGAGCTAGTGCGGGAGCTCACTCCGCATGCAGGGCTAGGGATTCGAACCCCCGAACTTGCGATCTTCCGATCAACAAGCCACCCCCCCCCCCACAAAAAAATCCATAAAAACAGATAAAACATAAAACCATGCAGACGGGTCAGAGTGAAATGATCTAAAAACGACACAAATAATAATAATAAAAAACCCAATACAATACAACAATACAACAATCCCAGGCCTGGGGCCAAAACCAGGTGTTCAGAGCTTTCTGGAACCCTTTCTGGAGAAAGGGCGCTGTCCTTATCTCTGGGGGAATGCTGTTCCAGAGGGTGAGGCCTGCACAGAGAAGGCACACTTCTTCAGCCCTGCAAGATTTAATATTTAATTAAAATTAATTGATTAATTTAAACAACATTTAATAGAAGTGACCTGGAGTGTACCCACTCTGCTGGAGAGTGCCAAGCGGAGAGAAACTATTGGAGAGAAGCAGTCCCTCAGATATCCAGGCCCTATGCCACACAGGGATGCCACACAGGGCTTACAGTACATCTTGAATTGCACTTGGAAGCTGACTGGCAACAATGCAGCTCATGTAGCAGTGGTGACACATGGTCATACCAACAGGTTAGGATTAATATTAACCACCCAGCACTGCACTGTTTTTTTGCATCAGTTTTAAATTGATGTGTATTATATCCCCAAAGAGATGTCAATATTCAAATTAGTTGTATAATTACAGTCTCTCTCTCTCTCTCTCTCTCTCTCTCTCTCTCTCTCTCTCTGTGTGTGTGTGTGTGTGTTTGTGTGTGTGTATGTATGTGTGTGTGTGTGTGTGTGTGTGTATGTATGTGTATATATATATATAATGAAAAAGAGCCTGTAATTAATAGAAATTGCAAAGCAATGAAACAAAAGAGTCTTTCACAAAGCTGTAAAGGTCCTAGATTTAAAAAAATAATTTTACAAAATAATTTTCTTGTATTCTTTCCTTTCAAACCTGTCTTCCCATCAGTAAAATCCATGTACAATTTTATTCATTGCACACATCTAAAGCTTTTAAGAACTGGAAGATAACTTTAACTTGCTAAGTCAGGATGACAAACTAATATTTTATGAATTACTTCAACTTAACTTAGGCACAAAGAAGAAAGTGCAAAAGCTGGGTTGCAGTTAAACCTCAAAAAAACCAAGATTATGGCAACCAGCTTGATTGATGACTGGCAAACAGAGGGAGAAAAAGTGGAGGTAGTGACAGACTTTGTATTCCTAGGCCCAAAGATTACTGCAGATGCTGACTGCAGCCAGGAAATCAGAAGACGTCTACTTCTGGGGAGGAGAGCAATGGCAAATCTTGATAAAATAGTTAAGAGCAGAGACATCAAACTGACAACAAAGATCCGCATAGTTAAAGCAGTGGTATTCCCCGTAGTAACCTATGGCTGCGAGAGCTGGACCATTAGGAAGGCTGAGCGAAGGAAGATAGATGCTGTAGTGTTGGAGGAAAATTCTGAGAGTGCCTTGGACTGCAAGAAGATCAAACCAGTCCATACTCCAGGAAATAAAGCCAGACTGCTCACTTGAGGGAATGATATTAAAGGCAAAACTGAAGTACTTTGGCCACATAATGAGAAGACAGGATACCCTGGAGAAGATTCAATTTGCAACTTGCATTCTAGATGCAGTGAAAAGATCTCACATATACATGCTTCATAAAGACTGCTATTGACTGAACTTTGTCATCAATGTAAGGAATGTTTAAAAATTATATTTTTTCTACAAAATGCACCCTGTAAATGGGTTACTTCATTTTTAACATCTCTTTCAGACTTTGATCATAAATAAAATATCCAAATAAATAAAATAAATTTTGAACATCTTTATTGTTAACACAGTTTTAACTGTGTCACATTGTTTATCAGAATTCTTAAGCTAAGAGACTATTTTTTTATCTAAATCAATCATTCAGGCTTTTAAGATTGTAAATTATCAGAAAGAGCTATTAAAGAAAGAAGCAACTCCACATAACTTTCTCAAGAAATTTCTGGTTACCTTTCTGCTACATTCTCTTAAGGTCAAAGAATAAATTGAGTGTTTCATTCTTCTTCAGGAAAGATTCCTGCTTTCTTGGTCTTTTCTTTAAAACTTAATTAATCAGCCAAGAGCAGTAATTTAAATGAAGAAAGACAAAATGTTTTTTCTGTTTGAAATCATAAATTCAGCATGTTTCCCTTAACAACTGGGAGTCCACACAAAATTGTTCTGAAAGTATGCTCTCTGGAACTGGACACAATATTTCAGATTCCATCTCAAGATTATGTCCATTCCTGGACATCACACTTTTAGAAGAATTCAAATTGGAAACAAAAATTTAAAAAAATGTATTCTAACTGCTTTGAATTTTAACCTTTGTAATGTTTGTAATTGTTTTTATTTTATTTTAATTCTGTTCACCACCAAGAGTCACTTGTTGACATGGGCAGCAATATACTGTAAATTGTATAAATAATTATGTTGTCTTTCTTACCCCTGTTCTTGTGATTTTTTTTCAAATACAAGAATAGCATTACTACTGAAGATCTGTAAACTGAGTATTGGTTATTAACTATATGATGACTTCCATATTTGGCCGCACAAAATAAAATACAATTTTTGCTCGGTGAAATGTAAGAATAACAACAACAACAGTTTTGCTAAGACTAACAGGGGAGGTCTATGCACATTATAAATTCTGGCTAGTGACGAAGAAGTGGTTCAGGTAAAGGGTTCTGTCACTTTTCAGCAAGAGATACCCAACTGAGAGTTCAGTTTATTAAAAACAGGAAATAATTAAGTTGTGAGCAATTTTTAGAGAATCTGGAATGAAAGTTGTTGAATTTCACTTCACATAAACTATCAGTATAAATTTTAGGTCTTGCTGAGAAGAAAAAAATATGAAATATTTCTCTGAAAAATAAGAGCATGACTCCCATGGAGAGCTGTGACATGTAGAAGCAGAAAAGGTTTTCCATCTTTCACACATTGTCTGGCCAAGCTAGGCCTGCTGGTTTTACTAACCATTTGGTTTCACTGATATACTGTATTCTCCTTTTTCTTCTTCTTGATTTTATTTTTGTACTGCAGCCAAACTAGCTGATTTTTTTTAAAAAGAGGGAGAAGGAGATGAAAGGGAAAATTATAAAGCCATGAAACTTGTGAGACCATAGGAGGATTATTTATGGCAGTTGACAAAAAGTTGTTCTCAGGAGAAAGAATAAGGAAAGGAAAAGAGATTGGAAAGGGGATTAAAGTGGGGGGGATATTAAAAGGAGAAAGACAGAGATACATTGAGAAGCGAGGGAAAGGAAGCTGGAAGTGATATCCCAAAGCCATGACAGTATCATTAGATTAGTCTAAAGACATTTTAAAGACTAGTTTCCCTCAGCCCTTACACCCATATCTAATGATTAAACCATTGAATGTAAGGTATTTCTTCTGAGAGTTAATTAATAAATTTATATTTTTCTGAAGTAAATTGCAAATTAGCTATCTTAACTACTTTAATATCTGGATAACAAATGCATACTTACTAAGAGCCACAGTATATTGGCATTTGTAAGGCAACTTACAGACATGCACACTCAAACACATACACATACATACATACACAAATAAAAATAAGTGCTTGTATCTTGAAGATAAAAATCCTGCCTGTCAAACCTTCATACAAATAATGCATGAGGAAGGCTCAGGAATCATAATAAGTCTAGCAAAATTTGTCAAGGCAATCCTACCACTTTATTACAAGGAGAACATACTGTGTACCACTTTAGTACATGGTGAATATTTATATATGCTATGTATTTGAGCATGTATTGCTACTGATGTAGCAATTTATAGTGATTATCCACAAAATTTTGTAAAGCAGAGAACATATAAAATATATCTGTATGTGTCCATATGTGTTGTGTGTGTGTGTGTGTGTGTATATATATATACACACACATACATACACATACACACACACACACACATATATATTAAGACATTTGATAATAATAGTAAAATCTAATACACACTAAACTTAAAGAAAGAAAAAGAATAGAAAGAAGGAGTTAAAGTGTTAGGAAAAAGAAAAAATAAAGAGAAGAAAGAAAAGAAAGAGAAAAGTAAGAATATAATAATGAAAGAGAAAAGAAATATATAAAGAAGTGACTTCCAACCTTCATCACAACAAGTATAAACAAATTTAGTGACTCTTCACACCCTCTAAGTTTACAAATAATTATCTCTTCATCCCATATCCCATCTCTTGTCTATAAACAAATGCATAAAACATCATCATGTTAGTCCTGGTGTCAGCAGTAAGTCCATAAAGAAGTAACAACGTATCAATATATTTGTTTGTTTGTTTGTTTGTTTGTTTATTTATTTAATTTATATAACCGCCCATCTCCCCCAACGGGGAACTATATCTATATTGATATATATATACTGTATATATCAATCAAAACACACCGTTCAAAAGAGACAATAAAAAAGCTAAGAAGGAAACAAAAAGACCAGAACACATCCTTTCCAGCAACCAACACCCAGGAGAAGCGGGATTAACACCAGACAAACAATTAAGCAGAAAACAATATCCTAAACAAGGAACTACCAAGGAGAAAACCACACCGCCACCAACATTGGCAGGGCAACCCACTGTATATAAACAGGAAACAAACCCCACACTCACTAGCACTGATGATGTTACCTAGTCAGGTAACGAAACTTCTTCAAGCAAACAACCAAGCTCAGAGAGCACCAAGGACTCCAGTTAGGAAGTATATTTGTTCCCGTTATGTTTACTTTTTGTTTGACTTTATGAAATGTATTTGTTTTTGTTTCATCTGTATGCTGCCCAGAATCAGTGTTGAGTTGGGTGATTTTATAAATCTTCATTATAAACAAACATTCCAAAGGAAGATATAATAGAATAATAAGTTGTGAACAATCAAATGTTTTTAAAAATAAAAATTCACAAGAATCTAAGAAAAAATATGAATAGTATGAGAGAAATTGGCATAGAAATTGGCATGCATAGAGGATTAGGATTTGGAAAGCCTAAACCTTTGCCCTTCCCCGCCACTTGGCAATAACAATTGCGCAAAACTTGGTTATCCTTGTAAATATTGTAAATAAAGGAGATTTGTTTCTTCTAGTAGACAAGTAGAGTTTAACAATCCAAGCACCAAATTGTATAAAATGGCAGCACAATAAGACATGCAAAAAGCACTCAATGTTTCCTAACTGGCAGGGTATAATCTTTTTTGGATTGATATGTTGTTGTATCGTCCTTCTATTCCTGTTGTATACAGCTTGGCTTTCAGACTTAATAATTCCCTTGCTATTAAACTGCTTTGGTGGAGAAAATCTACCTCCTTTTGGCCAATGTGTCTGTAGAAATATCTATGGATAAATAACAGCATTTCTCTATCTTAACAGCATTAGTGGGTTGTTGTCTAGCAGAATTGTTCAAGATAGTTCATTCCTTTTTAGGAAAGGATGGACAGACAGAAACATCTACCAAAAGTGTGTTTGCAGGGATAATATCCTGTAATGTGACCTGGGATTCATTTTGGCTTGAAAATTGTGATGAAGTGGACAGGGTGCTCTTTAAGATGAATTCTGATACCCATGGCTTAGATCCATGCTCCTGGCTCCTGTAGATGGCTGTGCAGGGATGAGGAGCTGGATCCAAGTGGTCAACGCTTTCTTATAGGAAGAGGTCTTTCTTGCTATCTTTAAGAAAGCAGTTATGTGAACCATCTAAAAAGTACTTCCCTGGATTCTGCTATGTTGGACAACTATCATGTTTCTCCACCTTTTCCTTTTTGGGGAAGATGGTTGAGGAGGTGGTAGTTACAGAGTACTGTAGCAGAACAAAATTATCAAGACCCCTTTCAGTCATGGAACCAAAACAGAATTGGTCCTTTAGAGGGTGACCTTCTTTGGGATTTGGATGGAGTACACCCCTCCTGACCTCTCAGTGGCATTTGTTACCATCAATTGTGGTATCTTTTTGGACTTCCTACAAGGATTTGGTTTGTCTTGTCTTGTCTTGTCTTGTCTTGTCTTGTCTTGTCTTGTCTTGTCTTGTCTTGTCTTGTCTTGTCTTGTCTTGTCTCAAAAATATTCTACCTCCTTGGCTTAGAGGGCCACAATAGGAGGTTATAGCTTATAATTTGTATAGACCTGGGTTATGCAGAATAGTATATTTAAATATATCTAAATATGATATATTTTCAAGATGTAAAGACTGTGCCATTGCTAGGCTGTATTGTGATTTATTTATTTATTTATTTATTTATTTATTGTGGTATTTATACCCCACCTATCCCCTCCCTAATGGAGGACTCTAGGCGGCTTACAACCATATATATACATTAATTATACAATTCACCGTTTTAACTGCGCGTGAGGGGAGGGAGTAAGGGAACCGACTCTTCTAAGGCTCCGGACTACAATTCCCAGGATGCCTTGAGCCGGCTGCTGACGTCCAGTAGATGTTGCATCCGGGTCCGTCGTCACCGCTGCCATTCGATCTTCCTCCAATCCTCTCCTCTGGTGGCACCGACTTCCCGACAGGATGCCAGCAAATTAGCCCACTTAAGGTGGTACCCATTTATCTACTTGCAAAGCTTTCGAAGTGTTGGGTTGACAGGAAAACTGTTGTTTTCTTTAATAGATTCCATTAAATACGGTTATTCCTTTAAAAAGGCCTACAGAATAGTTTGCAGTATTACAATAATAAAATATAATTATATTGTTAAATTACCAAAACAGATTTCTATGTTTAATTTAGGTTGCTTTGAAACTAAAGAACCCTCTATTCCTCCTCTTTTGATTTACAATTAGAATTCACACTCCTTTCACCCCACAAGTTTGTTCATTCCTCTTCATTTTCACCCACCTTCATCATCATAAGCAGTCAAATTTCAAAAAGAACAAACACCATAGTATACTTTAAACACCCTAAAGACATTGTAACAGTTCTCTGATTTTCTATGTCTCATCACCAAGTCCTGGAACTTTACTCAATTTCTAGCTTTCAACATTCACTTTTATACAGGCTACATTACTAAAGATGTTTTGCCACTTTCGACAACTGTGATCCAGTTGTGAAGAATGCCTTGAAAATAAAGCTACTGCAACTGCTTGCTGATTTGCCTGCCAGGAATACACTACACATCCATTGAAGTCATCAATACTATTGACTTTATTGAATAATTTGTGGTGCTCTTCCAACACAGTTTCATTCGCTCCAAACTAATAGGAGAAAGAGGCAGCACATCACAGCTAATTCTGACAGTGGTGAGAAAAGAATCTTTCTTGTTCAAAGGACAGCAGGAAAATTAACTTTGGCCCCTGTTGAGTCAGATGGAGATGTGGAAACTAAAACAGCTGCCAGTTTCTGGATTTTTTTGCCACAGTTCTGACCTCTTTAAAAAAAAATACTCAAAAAGTCATAAGCACATTTTTTTTCATTCACTTCTCTAGAGTGAATAAACTTTTAAATAACTTCTTTTCTTTTCTTTTCTTTTCTTTTCTTTTCTTTTCTTTTCTTTTCTTTTCTTCTTTTTGGTGCCTTTGAGTCAGTGTTGACTCCTGGTGAGTACCTGGGCAGGTCCCAGCAGTTTTCTTGGCACGATTTCAGAAGTGGCTTGCCATTGTCTCCTTCCTAGGACTGGCCCAAGATCACCCAGCTGGCTTTGTGCCTAAGGCAGGACCACAACTCAAAGTCTCCCAGTTTCTATCCTGATGCCTTAACCACTACACCAAACTGGCTGTCTTATCCCAAACCATCCCCTCCCTTCTTACATAGGGTTTCTATGAAAAAGGCTACATGCACAATCTTGAAAAGCCATTTAGTATTGGTTTTAGAGGATGTAGGCTGCAAATCTCTGGATCTAAACTCCATTAGAAGCTGGCCAAATTCAGCATCCTATTAAACAGCCTTAGATGTGTCTGCAGAAAATTTCATATTTGCTTTGGGTCTTACAGTGCATTCTCTATCTCTGCTCATCTAACTATCTATTGCAGGGCTTTCCAAAGTTTTCCTGCGGTGACACACCAACTGCCGTTGGTGTGTCGCCACGGGAAAACCTGGAAGTGCCACCATTGCGGCAGCGCGCAAAACCCCGGAAGCGCTGCTGCCGCTTTTGGTTTTTGCGTGCCGCCGTTGGTGTGTCGCCGCGGGAAAACCCAGAAGCGGTGATGATGATAAGCGCTTCTGGGTTGTGTGGTGACACACAGTTTGGAAAGCTCTGATCATTGTTTGATTTCATGTCATTTTATTAACTTCTGCCCTAAATCTTAAATTATCTTATAAAATATTATACATTGATTTGATTTCCTCCTCTGTGGTAAAAACAAAAAAAAATAATGGGATTACTTCTTGGTCAGCTTGCAACTGTTGAATGTATACAATACATCAGACCTGGAATTTATTGACTCTCATCCATGGGGAGCAGATTTAGATACCTGGATTATTTATTTATTTATTTATTTATATTTATTTAATTTATATAACCGCCCATCTCCCCCAGTGGGTGTCAGGGTTCATGTCTATGAATCCTGCCATTAGAATCTATAATACCTTAGTGCTTGTATAGTAGTTGGGAGGGGGAATGACAGTTGAGTGTTATGTCTGCTGCTGGAAGCTAGAGACAGCTAGGCCAAGGTCACGCACCTGCAACGGAGAGGAGATGGGACCGTTTGCTCCATGAGATCATCGCTGGTGAATTGGCGCGCAAAGGGAAGGGTTAAGAGAGCATAGTTTGGCGGGAATCAGTATTCAAGTCTTTAGGAGTGCTTCAATGAACATGTATCCTAAATAAAGCTTTATCTGCATTTCAATGAATTGCATGGAGAAGTGTTTATTGGGACATTGTTGTTGAGATCATCACAGAAAGACTTGAATCTACAATCCAGTCGGTTTATCCTGAGGTTACAAGTGGTAACTCCATTTAGTGCCTCCTGAGTGAGAATCGGCTTGTCCAAGCAACTTCAGCATGGAAGAATCTATGGAATGTTTCCAGACGGAGCAACCAGGCCCCTCTTCAGGTTGGGAAGCGAGTTCCAAGGACGGGAAGAGTGCGGCTTCTGAACCTGAAGCAGCTAAGAAAAAAGCCTCTAAGAAGGTGTCTCGACGAAGTGGAGTAGAGACTACCGAACTAGCCATGGCACGCACCCCTCGAGTGGGAGCAGAATGGTCCGTGGGAATTGGAGGCGGCATCCGGGCTGGGAAGGGAAAACGCACGGCTAAACCCAGAGTGACCCAGTCCCAGAGGATGGCTTCACTGGAAGCGAAGACTGCACGTATTGATGGTGAAATGGAGACTATTAGTCACCAACTACAAACCCTTATTCAATCCGTGCAGCAACTGGCTTTGATTTCAAAGCAGGAAGGTATTCCAGGGGCGGATTTACCACCTAAATTGATGACCACGGCAGCAGAGAGCGGCATGTCTAGTGGAGAGGAGGAGGAGGAATCCTCTGGATCCGAAATGGAGGTGCCTCAACCGGCCGTGAGTAAATTACAAAGGGGCCAACCTAGGGTGTTCGCGTTGAACAAACTGAAAACAAGATTTGATGGGGACCCAGCGAAATTGGCTTGCTTTATGACCCATGTCAGGGGTTTTATGGAGGAGTTTGAAGAGTCTTTCTTAACGGAAGAAGCCAAAGTAAGGTACGTCTCAAGTTTCTTAGAGGGAGAGGCTGCTTTATGGCTGGTGGCGTTGCATGACTCTAACTCTCCAGATTTATGGACTTTTAATGGCTTTATGATAGCTTTACGACGCCGGTTTGAAGATACCCTCTCTAAAATGTCAGCTAAAGTGCAGCTGCAGCAGCTACGCCAGGGAAACCGATCTGTTGCCGAATACGCAATGGAGTTTAAAAAACTCATAGGCATGGTCCCATCTTGTCCTGAGACTTTTCAGGTGGAATACTTCCAGATGGGGCTGAAACCCGAGATTTTAGAGATGGCAGCAGGACGGGGTGACCCTGACACCCTAGAAGAATGGATTCAATTAGCCGGAAAGGTTGAGAGCACCCAATTAAGACTGAGATCGTACAGGAAGCTACATAGCTCGGGGAAAAGCCCTTTGGGACAGCCCCCGGCGAAGAAGCTAGCTAGAGCTACTGCTTGGGAAGAGGAAAAGGAACGCAGAGCAAAGAGAGGCTTGTGTTTCAAATGTGGCAAAGAGGGACATCGCATTGGTAACTGCCCTCAGAACCCCTCTACAGTAAAAGCAAAGCCAGACAGCCAGCCTTCCAAACCATTTAAGCTACCACCACGCAAGGGAACAGCTCATGCTCTGGAGGACAGCAAGACTCGGGATCTGGTTGGGGGAGAGAACGACTCCTCTGACGAAGAGTTCATGCAGCCGGCGGAAAACGAGCGATGTCTGGCTTGAAGTGCGCCGTGGGCCAGGCATTTGCAGATCGGCGCTCCGATCCGCTGGTGAGTGGAGACTGTCCTACCATGCAGGTTAAGATAAAGCTTGAAACTTTGGATGGGAGGGATCAGAACAATTTGATGGCAATGCTGGACTCGGGGTGCTCAAGATGTTTGATGCATCCTGCCATTGTTACAGGACTGAGACTTAAGTTGCATAAGTTAAAAGTTCCCATCATATTTTGTCAGCTGGACGGGTCAGATATGAAAGGGGGTCCAGTGGAATACTATACAGAAGCCCTAAAAATGACTATTGGGACTCATCAAGAGACTATTAGGTTTATTGTGGCTCCCATTTCCAATCAGCCCATAGTATTGGGGCTCAAATGGTTGAGGGAGCGTAACCCTCAGATTGACTGGGTTTCTGGAGAAATGGAATTTGCAGATGGCTCATATTTGGGAGTTGAGCGGGAAACTGCAGGACTCGGTGTGGTGCGGGAGCTAGCTCAAGCAGCGGTGGCACCGTCACTATATGAGGAGGAGGGGGAGATTTTTTTAGAGACGGAATCAGACCAGATGCCCCCTCATCGGAAAACAGACTGTTCTTTACAATTGGAGCCTGGGGCAGTGTTACCTAAACCCAAGTTGTATTCAATGACTCATAAGGAACTACAAGAGCTAAGGAATTTTATAGATAAGAACCTCAAGCGGGGGTTTATTGAGCCATCCACCTCACCCATGGCTGCTCCAGTTTTATTCCGGAAAAAGAAAGATGGCTCATTACGGCTTTGTACGGACTACAGGGGGTTGAATGCTGTTTGTATTTCTAACCAATATCCGCTCCCGTTGATGAAAGATATGCTGGCTCAACTGACCAAAGGGAAAATA
This sequence comes from Charina bottae, assembly GCA_023362775.1. NCBI lineage: Eukaryota > Metazoa > Chordata > Lepidosauria > Squamata > Charinaidae > Charina > Charina bottae. Next base: position 233,932,246 of record JALMGJ010000002.1, on the reverse strand, counting down.
TTCACTAAGCTGGATTTGAGAGAAGCGTATTTTAGAGTACGCATAAAAGAAGGGGATGAGTGGAAGACCGCTTTTAATTGCCAATTAGGTTGTTTTCAATATAAAGTCATGCCGTTCGGATTAAGGGGCGGGCCTGGAGTCTTCATGAGCTTAATTAATGAGGTTCTGCATGAATTTCTGTACCAGGGGGTATTGGTATATCTGGATGACATCTTAATATACACAGAGACCATGGAACAACATGTAAAACTAGTAAAAGCAGTGCTCAGAAAGCTTTTAGAAAACAAACTGTATGTTAAGTTGTCTAAATGTGAATTTCACAAAGAAAAATTGGATTTTCTAGGCTACAGAATATCCCATCAGGGCATTGAAATGGATCCCGCCAAAGTTAAAGATGTATTGGCATGGGAAACCCCCAGAACAAAAAAGCAATTACAATCTTTTCTCGGGTTCGCAAATTTCTATCGCCAGTTCATTCCCGGGTTCGCCAAGATTGCGTTACCATTAACCAATATGTTAAAAACCAAGAAATCGGCTGATGGCGTATTAGCAAATAAACCTCAACCGAAATTAAAATGGACGCCGGCGTGCCAAACGGCTTTTGAACAACTGAAGCAGTTGTTCACTGCAGAACCCGTTTTAAAACATCCTGATCCAGAACGTCCCTTTGTGATCCAGACAGACGCGTCCAATTCTGCGGTTGGATGCGTATTATTGCAAAGAGACAATAATGATCAGTTAAGACCTTGTGCATATATTTCTCGTAAATTTACTGAGGCTGAACAACGTTGGTTGGTTTGGGAAAAAGAAGCTTTTGCAGTGCGACATGCTCTAGCTACATGGCGACACCTGCTGGAGGGTTCGCCTCATCCCTTTGAAGTCTTCACTGACCATAAGAACTTGGAAGCACTTAAAACGCCTCGGAAATTAAATCCTAAACAAATCCGTTGGGCTGAATTTTTCAGTAGGTTTAATTTCACATTAAAGTATTTGCCAGCTGGAAAAAACTTTTTAGCAGATGCTTTATCTAGGCTGCCACAGCATGACACTCAACCAGAACTGATGGTATCCACAGTAATGTCTCCCCAACAATTGGGATTATCCAACCAGGAGGAACCTGGTTCTGACAATGATGCAGCACCCATACCTGTACAATTGCAAGGGAAGGTGGCTATCACTAGAAGCAAGGCCAAACCACAGAAACCTCTATGTGAACCCTCTCTAGAGAAAGAACTTAAAACCGCTATAGAGGCTGATGATTGGTGGAAAGAGCACAAGCAAACATTAACTGAGGCGAATGGGGTGTGGTGGAATGGAGACAGATTATATGTTCCAGAGGCTGTGAGAAAGGCTATTTTACAACGTTGTCATGATAGCAAAATTGCCGGACATTTCGGATTTGTAAAAACTTTACATTTGGTCAGAAGGCAATTTTGGTGGCCAACTTTGAGGAAAGATGTTAAACAATATGTTTTGTCATGTCACGTGTGTGCATCCATGAAAAAAGCACCCGGGAAACCGGTGGGACTATTGCAAACAGTGGCTGAGCCAACAAGCCCATGGAAACAAATTTCAATGGATTTCATTGTAGACTTACCAGAGAGTAAAGGCAAGACCGTCATATGGGTAGTAACTGACTTATTTTCTAAACAAGCTCATTTCATCCCTTGTAAAGGACTGCCATCTGCTGGTCAACTGGCAAAGTTATTCATCTTGCACATTTACCGAGCGCACGGCGCCCCCTTGCGGATTATCAGCGATCGCGGAAGTCAGTTTACCGCCAAATTTTGGAAATCATTTCTAAAATTGATTGGAACTGAACAGGGTCTTACCTCTGGGCATCATCCGGAGGGTAACGGAGCTTGTGAACGGCTTAACTCCGTGTTGGAACAGTATTTACGGTGTTACATTAGTTATCAGCAAGATAATTGGGTGGAGTTGTTACCCTTTGCTGAGGTAGCGTATAATAATGCTGTTCATCAGAGCACTGGATTTTCACCATTTAAAGTGGCTACTGGCCAGGATTTTGTACCTATTCCTGAACTACCTGACCCTGCCATGCTTCAACAAACTGATCCTGTACTAGCAGATGAATGGATTACAAAAATACGATCAAATTGGCCGATAATATTGAATATATTACAAGAAGCAAAAAATTCATACAAAAATTTTGCTGATCGTAAATGGGCTCCAGAATGGCCTTTAGTGGTGGGAGAAAAGGTCTACCTGTCCACAAAACATTTAAAATCAACTCAGCCATGCAAGAAACTGGGGCCTAAATTTATTGGGCCATTTCCCATTGTGAAAGTGATCAACCCAGTAGCCGCTCAATTGGACTTGCCAAAGAACCTTCGTAGAGTACATCCTGTCTTCCACATCAGCTTATTGAAGCCAGTTAAACCAGCTGATCAATGGCATCCAGATCCAGTAGCGCCTCCACCTATCATGGTGGGAGATAACGAACATTTTGAAATTGTGAACATTTTGGACTCCAGATTGCACCGAGGAAAATTACAGTACTTGGTGCAATGGAAACATTTGCCTGTGGGGTTTGAGGAGTGGGTTGATAAGATTCATGTTTCAGCGCCAAGGTTATTGAAGAAATTCCATGATCAATTCCCTTCTAAACCTGGTTAACTGCACAATTATTCTTATTTCTGTTTTTCAGATCTCAGTGCCTCCCATTGTCTTGCAGCCTGAAGAATTCTGGAATTTATCCATGTGCCTTTATGTATACTTGCATTTCTTGACCTTTCTTGTTCTTGGCATACTATTCTTTCTTTTGGAGGGTCGGCATGTCAGGGTTCATGTCTATGAATCCTGCCATTAGAATCTATAATACCTTAGTGCTTGTATAGTAGTTGGGAGGGGGAATGACAGTTGAGTGTTATGTCTGCTGCTGGAAGCTAGAGACAGCTAGGCCAAGGTCACGCACCTGCAACGGAGAGGAGATGGGACCGTTTGCTCCATGAGATCATCGCTGGTGAATTGGCGCGCAAAGGGAAGGGTTAAGAGAGCATAGTTTGGCGGGAATCAGTATTCAAGTCTTTAGGAGTGCTTCAATGAACATGTATCCTAAATAAAGCTTTATCTGCATTTCAATGAATTGCATGGAGAAGTGTTTATTGGGACATTGTTGTTGAGATCATCACAGTGGGGAACTCTGGGCGGTTTACAATAAAATAGTTAAAATAAAATATAAAACATCAATGTACAATATGTAAAAATAATAAATAATTATAAATCCAGATGGACGATGGAATTAAAACGAAGGACATTATAAAATTAAGGAATTAGCCACCCCCATGAGGAACTATCCTTTCCTCCTTCCCATGCCAGGTGGCAAAACCAGGTCTTCAGCTGTTTCCTAAAGGTCGGGAGGGAGAAGATCTGTCTCAACTCTGGGGGCAAGATGTTCCACAGTGTGGGTGCCACCACAGAGAAGGCCTGTCTCCTAGACCCCATCAGATGACATTCTTTGATTGATGGGGTTCGTAGCAGGCCCTCTCTGAATGACCTGGTGGGGCGGGTCGATAAAATGGGGATAAGACGGTCCTTCAGGTATTCTGGCCCCATGCCAAGTAGGGCTTTAAAGGTAATAACCAACACCTTGAATGGTACCCGGAAGCAAACCGGCACCCAATGCAGCTCGCGGAGCAAAGGTGTTATATGTACAGATTTTGGTGCACCCAAAATTGCTCGCGCTGCCGCATTCTGCACCAGCTGAAGCTTCCAGATAGTCTTCAAGGGTAGCCCCATGTAGAGCGCATTGCAATAATCTACATGGGAGATGACGAGAGCATGAGTGACTGTTCGGAGGGCGTCGCGATCCAGGAATGGGCGTAACTGGCACACCAACCGAAGTTGTGCGAAAGCCCTCCTAGCCACGACTAGGAGGATATATATATATATGGATATATATGAATATATGAATATGTATATATATATATGAGATATATATATGAGATATATATATGATTATATATATATATATATATATATATATATATGATATATATATAGATATATATATGATATATATATATATATATATATATATGATATATATATAGATATATATATGATATATATATGATATATAGATATGATATATATATAGATATATATATATATATATATGATATATATATATATATATATATATATATATATATATATGATATATATATGATATATAGATATGATATATATATGATATATATATATGTGTGTGTGTGTGTGTGTGTGTGTATATATATATATATATATATATATATATATATATATATATATAGATCACTTACCTGTACATCATTTGACCAGATAGAAATTTCTGTACATTACTTTTTCATTTCTAGATATTTACTGGACTATTAGAACTCTGGAAAAGAGTTCTGATGCCCTAAATTAATTCTGTTAATAAACAAATATTGACTATATTCTGAATATCCAGAAAAGTAAAATACAATTACTGTTTGTAAGAAATACAAATAGATGAATGTGGGTAACTGTATTTTTATCTTTAATACTTCTTGTTATTTTATGCCCAAATGAAAAGAATTCTTAAAGGAGATACTAGATTATAATATATGAGATAACAGCAGCAATAATAAAAACAATTATATTTCTGCAACTGGTGGTACCCTTGGACTAGAGCTGTTGATGGTAATTATCAGGTGTATTTGTAATAAGACCAGGTTTATCCATGATCTAACACACCTGACATATATTACTGAAAACTGTTTGGGTGAGGATGGTGATGTTTTCTCTTGAAGACCTGCTGTGCCAGGTTTCAGGTCTTTCAACACATTTGACTCTAGGGAATGGATGGATGGATGGATGGATGGTGGAGCACAATAGCATGATTGTAAGAGAAATGTTACTTATGATCAGGGGTTAGCTTTTAGAATAATGAGGTATGAGTACTTGTGTGTGAGGTTGGGCTGTGGGGACAAGTGGGGATCCTGACATTGCTGGGTGGGTTTTAGAGTTCCCCAGCTTCTATTGGAGGACTTCAACCACCATCTTTTGATGGGGGTGGGGGGCGGGGGAGATGTTCAGGAATGATGAGGACTTCATGGCTTCCATGGTAACCAAGGGCTTGTCTGAGGTAAAAATCTGACCCTATATATGCAGGCTGACATATACTTGAACTTGTCTTTACCTCAGAGGAGTTAGCATACACTCTGGATATGGAGGACATCAGACTTAGTCATTTGCTGTGGCAGCTCACGTCCTGGCCCAAATAAGACTTGTCACTGCCTGTAACCTCTTCAGGGTAGATGGGCCACTTAACTAACAATGGATTACAAAATGTACTTTTTGGATCTTCCAAAGATCCTAGTGATTTGGTAGGCAGTTCTGCTGATGCTTAGTAGACACCTGAATCCTTGAGATAATCTAGGAGCTTGACTTGATTGCTCTTGAGTGGCCTCTCTCTGTTGGTCATATTAGGGAACTCTTTGTTTTTCCAAAGACTTCCAGGATATAAAGCAGTAGGACTGATGCCTGGAGCACTGGGGAAGAAGAAAAAAAGCAATTCAGATCAACTATGGGTCCAAGCTCATATTCAAGTCTACACTATGGTAAATTATTATTCAGTCTTATTGTGTCACCAGGTTGCCATCTAGAGGCCTTGTTTATGATTGCCTACACCCTATTAATAAAAGAGGATTGGTAAGAGTGGTTGCCTAGCCTCTATGAAATATTTTGATGATAAAGTCCTTCACAATCAATATAAAACAATATAGAATAGAGTTATAAATAATGCTATAATCAGAATGCCACTTTAAAAACTGAAAACAGAAAACATACTTATCAAGCTTCAGTAATGTCCTGTCCCTAAAGCCTGAAGGAGGAGTTAGTTCTTCATGGCCTTCCAGAAGGCCAATAGGGTCGGGGCCATCTGTATTTCAAACAGAAGGCTATTCCAAAAGACAGATGCTACAACAGAGAAGGTATGTTTTATGGGTTCCACAAGTTCACATAGTTTCAGAGACAGGACTCAGAGCATGTCCACCCTTCCAGATCTGGTTGGATTGATTGAAACTATTACAGACAGGTTATGCTGCACATGTGTCATGCAGGGCTTTAAAGGTGATAATCAGCCCTTTGAATTGCACCCAGAAGCCTACTGGGAGCTAGTGTAGTTCATGCAGCAGTGGTAACACATGGGCAAATCTTGATGCACCCAAAACTGCACTCTACTGAATTCTGGGCCAGGCCACAGAGTCTAAAATGGTGCCTGTAGAAATATATTTCTGTGTTATTGGGGACTCCTTTCAGCCTATGAATTATGATGGATGGGGTGACCTCTGCAACCTGTTTGTTGGATTGAGGTCCCTACTAACTTCTTCAGATGGCCAGAATGTATGTGATAAAATGGATCCTGGAAGTAGTCAAGATATTTTTGAGGGAGGGATTCATCCCGTTTTCCCTTCAGAAGGTAGTTCACCGCTCCACAAGAAGTCTTTGCTGGACCTGGCTGTTTTATACATGTACTACCTAGGATTGATGAGAAAACGATAAGCAGTTGCAGAGTGCCTCAGTGTAAGTGGATTATCTAGACCAGGGTTTCTCAACCAGGGTTCCATGGAACCCAGGGTTCCATAAGAGGTCACTAGGGCTTCTCTGGGAAATTATGATTTAATTAAAAAATATTTCAAGTTTGGGCAACTTCACATTAAAGAGGTAATTTTTATTCTTTATTTTTAGTTTAAGAACACTGTAAATGCATATATACAGGCTTCCAGCAAAGGAGATCGTTACCTTGTCATGGTGCTGGAGCTTGAGCACCTCAATGAAACCATGAGCTAAACCATGAAGGGACACCCAAGATGGGAAGGTCGTGGCAGAGAGGTCAGACTAAATACGATCCCTGGGGAAGGTAATGGCAACCCACCCCAGTATTCTTGCCATGAAAACTAAATGGATCAGTACAACCAAAGATATGTCGGTATACCATCGGAAGATGGGACTCCCAGGTCGGAAGATGGTCAAAATGCTACTGGGGGGGAACAGAGGATACGTTCAACTAGCCCCAGATGTGATGACGCAGCTAGCTCAAAGCCGAAAGGACGGCTAGCGGCCGATGGTGCTGGTGCTGAACGACGAATCCGATGTTCTAAAGATCAACACACCATAGGAACCTGGAATGTAAGATCTATGAGCCAGGGCAAATTGGATGTGGTTATTGGTGAGATGTCAAGATTAAATATAGACATTTTAGGTGTCAGTGAACTGAAATGGACTGCAATGGGCCACTTCACATCAGATGACCACCAGATCTACTACTGTGGACAAGAGGACCACAGAAGAAATGGAGTAGCCTTCATAATTAATAATAAAGTGGCTAAAGCAGTGCTTGGATACAATCCAAAAAATGATAGAATGATCTCAATTCGAATTCAGGGTAAGCCATTTAACATCACAGTGATCCAAATATACGCCCCAACCACAGATGCTGAAGAAGCAGAAGTAGATCAGTTCTATGAGGATCTGCAGCTCCTACTGGATAATACACCAAAAAGAGATGTTATTTTCATTACAGGAGACTGGAATGCTAAGGTGGGTAGTCAGACGACACCTGGAATTACAGGCAAGCATGGTCTGGGAGAACAAAATGAAGCAGGACATAGGCTGATAGAATTTTGCCAAGACAACTCACTGTGCATAACAAACACTCTCTTCCAACAACCTAAAAGACGACTTTATACATGGACTTCACCAGATGGTCGGCACCGAAATCAGATTGACTACATCCTTTGCAGCCAAAGGTGGCGGACATCTATACAGTCGGTAAAAACAAGACCTGGAGCTGACTGTAGTTCAGATCACGAACTTCTTATTGCAAAATTTAGAATCAGACTAAAGAGAATAGGGAAGACCCACAGATCAGTTAGATATGAGCTCACTAATATTCCTAAGGAATATGCAGTGGAGGTGAAGAATAGATTTAAGGGACTAGATTTAGTAGATAGGGTCCCAGAAGAACTATGGACAGAAGTTCGCAACATTGTTCAGGAGGCGGCAACAAAAAACGTCCCAAAGAAAAAGAAAACCAAGAAGGCAAGATGGCTGTCTGCTGAAACACTGGAAGTAGCCCAAGAAAGAAGGAAAGCAAAAGGCAACAGTGATAGGGGGAGATATGCCCAATTAAATGCAAAATTCCAGAGGTTAGCCAGAAGAGATAAGGAATTATTTTTAAACAAGCAATATGCGGAAGTGGAAGAAGACAATAGAATAGGAAGGACAAGAGACCTCTTCCAGAAAATTAGAAACATCGGAGGTAAATTCCAGGCAAAAATGGGTATGATCAAAAACAAAGATGGTAAGGACCTAACAGAAGCAGAAGAGATCAAGAAAAGGTGGCAAGAATATACGGAAGATCTGTATAGGAAGGATAATAATATTGGAGATAGCTTTGATGGTGTGGTCAGTGAGTTAGAGCCAGACATCCTGAAGAGTGAGGTTGAATGGGCCTTAAGAAGCATTGCTAATAACAAGGCAGCAGGAGACGACGGTATCCCAGCTGAACTGTTTAAAATCTTGCAAGATGATGCTGTCAAGGTGATGCATGCCATATGCCAGCAAATCTGGAAAACACAAGAATGGCCATCAGATTGGAAAAAATCAACTTATATCCCCATACCAAAAAAGGGAAGCACTAAAGAATGTTCAAACTATCGAACAGTGGCACTTATTTCACATGCCAGTAAGGTAATGCTCAAGATCTTGCAAGGTAGACTCCAGCAATTCATGGAGCGAGAATTGCCAGATGTACAAGCTTGGTTTAGAAAAGGCAGAGGAACTAGAGACCAAATTGCCAATATCCGCTGGATAATGGAGAAAGCCAGGGAATTTCAGAAAAACATCTATTTCTGTTTTATTGACTATTCTAAAGCCTTTGACTGTGTGGATCATAACAAATTGTGGCAAGTTCTTGGTGGTATGGGGATACCAAGTCATCTTGTCTGCCTCCTGAGTAATCTGTATAACGACCAAGTAGCAACGGTAAGAACAGAGCACGGAACAACGGACTGGTTTAAGATTGGGAAAGGAGTACGGCAGGGTTGTATACTCTCACCCTACCTATTCAACCTGTACGCAGAACACATCATGCGACATGCTGGGCTTGAGGAATCCAAGGCTGGAGTTAAAATCGCTGGAAGAAACATTAACAATCTCAGATATGCAGATGATACCACTTTGATGGCTGAAAGTGAGGAGGAGTTGATGAGCCTTATGACGAAGGTGAAAGAAGAAAGTGCAAAAGCTGGGTTGCAGTTAAACCTCAAAAAAACCAAGATTATGGCAACGAGCTTGATTGATGACTGGGAAATAGAGGGAGAAAAAGTGGAGGCAGTGACAGACTTTGTATTTCTAGGCGCAAAGATTACTGCAGACGCTGACTGCAGCCAGGAAATCAGAAGACGTCTACTTCTTGGGAGGAGAGCAATGGCAAATCTTGATAAAATAGTTAAGAGCAGAGACATCACACTGACAACAAAGGTCCGCATAGTTAAAGCAATGGTATTTCCTGTAGTAACCTATGGCTGCGAGAGCTGGACCATAAGGAAGGCTGAGCTAAGGAAGATAGATGCTTTTGAACTGTGGTGTTGGAGGAAAATTCTGAGAGTGCCTTGGACTGCAAGAAGATCAAACCAGTCCATACTCCAGGAAATCAAGCCAGACTGCTCACTTGAGGGAATGATATTAAAGGCAAAACTGAAGTACTTTGGCCACATAATGAGAAGACAGGATACCCTGGAGAAGAAGCTGATGCTAGGAAAAGTGGAAGGCAAAAGGAAGAGGGGCCGACCAAGGGCAAGATGGATGGATGGTATTCTGGAGGTGACGGACTCAACCATTGGGGAGCTGGGGATGGTGACGGCCGACAGAAAGCTCTGGCGTGGACTGGTCCATGAAGTCACGAAGAGTCGGAAACGACTGAACGAATAAACAACAAAAGGCTTACACACAAAATGAATATAATAATTTTGCAACTTCTGGCCTATAATTGAGCCTGAATGTGCAGGGGTTCCCCGAGGCCTGAAAAATATTTCAAGGGTTCCTTCAGGGTCAAAAGTTTGAGAAAGGCTGATCTAGACCCTTTTTAGTCTAGGTTCAGATCTGAGCATGGGAAGAAAATTGCATTGAAAAATACTGTAAATCTTCAGATTCAGAAATCAAGTGAGTACTTGTCTCTGAGACTTCTCCAGTTGGCCTTCATCTCTCATGTGAGTGTCTTTGATCTGGAGCTGGAGCTGTTTGATCTCTAGAGTGTTCAAGCCAGTAGATTTTTGCTACTGTAAAAATAACTTGCAAATAAAGTCATGCTGTATTTTACAAGGCAATGTTGGAAAATGTTGATCAGTAGCCTTATGTGAAAGAGAAATAGGACAGAGAGGTCTAGCATGACATCCTCTGATTCCCCAAAGTTAAATTGAGTTAAAAGTCTATGTATGGGGCTAAAGAGTACAAGGCCTTCATGTTTTCACCAGCAGTGTTCAACTTTCTGAGACTAAGGTCCCCTTGGAATGTGGGGACCTATACCTTTAAAAGTAGATGGGACCAGACCAAAGAAATAGATGGAGCTAGGATGAATTAATGTGTGGTACCAGAACAAGAAACAACTTGATTTCATATAAATTGAATCAAATGATCATATTCCCTTAATATGATTATACTCCATAGATTTCCCTCCCTCCCTCCCTCCCTCCCTGTTATTGGTCAGATTTGTAGATTTGTATCTTGACTTTCCTCTAGGACCTCAAGGGAATACACACCGCACTGCCTTCTCTAATTTTCCTAACAACCAACCTTGTGAGTAGTTTGAGGTGAGACAGGGTCTGACCTAAAGGCATCAGTAAGCTTCCATGGTAAACTGAACTTAGTCCTTCCTGATCCAAGCAGAACACTGAATGCTTTCAGAAATTCTGGCTGGGACTGGATGGATTAAGGCTCATTCAGTCTAACCTCATTCGGAATGGATTATTTCCACTGTTCTGGATACATTAAGGGGATGCAGTAGTGATGGAGTGTCAGGGAGATAGCTGGTGGAGAAGGAAGGGGCCCTCTCCAGGGAGAAAAATGCATGCGCAGTACGGAGTCTCTTTGGTTCCCTCCTAAGAAAGCCAAGAAAGCACCACCTTGGTTTAATGGGCCTTTTCCCTTAGTGTTTGCAAATTCATTTCAGTTTAGCTGGATTCTCTCTAGCAGAGTAGAACAATAAACACTAGAGCTTTGACACTTTGTCTCAGCGTGGTTCTTCACTCTTAGTCAGGACATGGAGTTCCTATAGATGAATCTTTGCAGCCTTCTCCTCCAATCTCCTGTTTAGTTGCAATCAGCTTGTGAGGACCATCTGAGACTTGCTTTTGCCCTGTAGCTCTCCCCCCCCACCCCCAGTATAGAGCTCTTGTATGTTTGCATCAGGAAATGACTCACTGATAATCCTGAATTGCACATACAGACATGCCACCACCTCCTCCCTTCCTTCTCTTCCTTCATCTTTTTGTTTTCTGTTTTTTTTTTGGGGGGGGGAGGTCCCCAGGGAGCCATTTTTTCCACCTCCCTCCCCACCTTCATTTCATGAGACTGCTAAGACTTGAATGAATTGCCAATAACTTGAGATAGAAATGTATCTATTTATTACTTGCTATATTGAAATGTAAACAAAACTGATTTCTTTGACTAAAAACAAACCAACAGTGAAGTTAAGATTATCAGTGCAGAACTTAATTTTGTTAGTGGTGTCTAGGATCTGGAAGGCAAGTATCATTTTGTCAGCTGTGAGCTGTTTTCATTTTATCTTCAGACTTTTAGGCTGCTCCTCATCAGTTCGTTTATGGCATTAACGGCAGTCTTGTCTACTACAATATTTATTTATTTATCATTGCTATCTAATCACACACAGAGGATGCTTTCTGTGTGTACACAATCTTTTCATTAATTTGTTCATATACTGAAATGTTATCAATGTCAACAGAAATTGGTTTGATTGATAACATTTGTATGTGGTTTTGCATAGAAGAGTGCATTTCAATGCATTAATTTTTAAGAATCAGTTATTTCATATTTTTTTATTATTATATACAAAATACTAAATTTATCTACAGACTCAGAGAGGAAATGGCAGATCCCCACTTCTTGCCTTTTTGCTAGCAATTTTAGATCCCAGATGCTAAGCACTGGAAAATATTTCTTCCAACGGCAGCATCTGGTGCTTTGGCAGATTCCATAAGCAATTTTGTTTAACAGCTTTAAAGCTGCTTCTGGGTCTATTACATGGTTAATCTGATGGGCTGTCTGGTCTGACTTGTCCTCCTGGATGCCATATGCCAGCAGCTAGAGAAGCAATGAACTGTTTGTCCATTATATTTGCAATAAAAGCACAGGCAAGGAAAGCTGCTAAAAACTCTCTACTTTATTTCCCTTTACCGATTAGATGCTCACTGCTTAGTGACATACTGTAAGATAATGCAAGTGAACCTATAGAATTGCCATTCAGCATGATTTAGATAATATTTTTGATTAAGGTAATATGCTACATGATCACATGTTTTTGAAAACACGTATCAGTTATGACATATTTGTCCTTGTCAGACAAATGGGGAGGGATAGTAACTAGTCAGGCACACATGCAGCTGAGATGCTAACTAAAGTGAAATTATTATTATATAAAGACCAATACCATGAAAAACTTGTGCTAGAGGTGTTTAATCACAATGTCCTTATTTCTCCTACATGTGTGCATGTGTGAGTCTTTAATTAAAAGTCTAACAAATCTAATATACATTCATTTATAGTTCCATAATGATGGGAGAATAACTTTGAATTATCCAGTGGAGGGAAACACAAAAAATAAGTGTATGGTTCTTTTGTAAGTCAACCTCATGAGCAGCCAGCATGTGAACCACCCTTTTCTCTATGGTTATTTGTCCAAGTCTGTCTTCTTTCTTCCAGCCTACTTCCTTTTCCAGCCATCCCCTTCCCCTTCTTTCCTTTCAGTTGTTCTCCTGGGAACTATGTGAAACTCTTCTACATTCCTCTGATCCTCTTCCCACTCCACTGTTAAATGTCTTGGTCTTCAGCTTCTTCAGTAGCCCTACTCACCAACAGCATACCCCTGTGGACCTGGAAAGATCTCCCCCCAGCCACCCCACAATTTACCTAATTTGTCGCTTAGAAACCTTGTCTGAAACAGCTAAAGTGCCAGCTTGCCGGTTTTCCAGGGAAGCCAGGATCTTTCTAGATGCCTACAGTATGTGACTTCAGTCCTGTATCTGGCAGAACACCAGGAGAAAAACTCCCTCACTTTGACAAGCTTAAGCTGAAAAAAAAAGTATTTGTTCTGGCAGCTCATCCTGCCACAGTCCTTCATATTTCTCCCTCACCTTTAGAAACTGACATCTGCCCATAACTGGAGAGTTTGTATTGCATTTTTGTGGCATTTACACCCATCCCTGCAACTTACAAGTATCAAGAAGAGACCTAGATTAAAAATACCGTCCCCCAAGTAGATAGTTGTTTTCATCAGGTTTTAAAGAAGAGAAATGGACAAAAATGCAAGAAATTATTTATTTTGAAAATAATGTTTGAGCTATTTGTATAGTCAAAGGCTTTCACGGCCAGAATCCGATGGTTGTTGTGGGTTTTCCGGGCTGTGTGGCCGTGTTCTGGCAGTTTTTGTTCCTAACATTAGGAACAAAAACTGCCAGAACACAGCCACACAGCCCGGAAAACCCACAACAACCATTTGAGTTATTTCCTTTTCTCAAGTAATAGTTCTTCCTTCCTCAAGTCCTGCTATGCTGCCTCATCTTCATTGAGTGCTGTTCCTGGGAGAGTTAAGAACTCTGGGAGTGTGTATCAAGAGTATATACCTTCATCAGAGTCACTCAAAATGTGAAGGTCATCCCAGCTGTTCACTTAATGCAAGCAGGAACCTGAATTGGGCAGCAGTGATGAAGGAAGTTGCTGGAGGCAGATCATCATTTTAGCGACTATGGCAAAGGCATCATTTCATACTGCATGGGAAAAGGCAATGGTAATACTCCTGTATTTTACCAAGAAAATCAAATGGATAGACAATATAAAGTGATTGGTGTTATAATGACATATGATTGACTCCTCAGAATGGAATACACTCAACTTGCTATTGGGGAAGAGTTGAGGATCTTTTGGAGCACTAATGATATTTATAACATGGTAAAATTAAAGCCTGTGGGGTCTTTAGTTCTTTGTTGCTGATTTTGCCATGTAGGGAAAAAAAACTGATGCTGCAAAGACAGAATAAGAATTGGAACACAGAATGAAAGAAGCATGAAGATTGTAAAGTTCAGTACAATGGAAGATGGAATGAATCGACTACATATTGACAACTCAGTCATCAAGAAAATGAAATGGATTGGTATTGGACAGTTGCAGTCAAAAGATCAAATTATTTACCCTGCAAGACATGAAAAACAAAGAGGGAATGGTTTTGCTTTCACAGTGAGGAAAGATAGGCAGCATTGGGTACAATGCAGTCAATGACTGGATAATAATATCATAATATCTAGTTGATATAATATCAACTAGAATTTGCAGAAACTCTTTAATATGAAGGTTATACAAGTTTATGCTCCAACCACTGATGCAAAAGAAGAGGACAGTGATGAATCTTATGATCAAGTTCAATCTGAAATCACCAGGACATGAAAGCAAGATATGCTGCTTGTGGTTAAAGACTGAAATGCCAATGTTGGAAATAGTAAGGGAAATGTAGTTGGACTGTACGGCCTAGGGAACAGAAATGAAGCAGGAGAAGGACTTTCTGTCAATAATGATTTCTTGATTGCTAACATAGTCTTCCAACAACCAAAATGATGTCTATATACATGGAATCACCTTATGGAGAAATACAAATTATATTGACAATATTATTGGTAGAAGGAGGTAGAAGAGCTCAGTAATAACAGCAAAGATGTGGCCACGGGATGACTGTGGAACAGGGCACAAACTGATTAAATGCAAATTTTGACATATGATCTTGAGCATTTACCCACCATTTTCAAGGAGAACATCAGGAATTGCTTTGAAGTCCTAAATCTCATTAATAGTGAACCAGAGGAACTATTACATGAAATTGAAAAGTTGTTAAGAATGAATTAAAAAGAGACTGCCAAAGACCAAGAAACAGAAGTAAGCAAACACAGTGTCAGAACAAATGGTGGAAGTTGCCAAGAAGAGAAGCCAAAGCCAACAAAAACAAAGATTTTAGGAAGGAACTAAACAAAGAATTTCAGGGAGCTGTTAGAAGAGACAAGGAGCAGTATTACAACAACATCACTAAAGACAGTGAAGATGAAAAGAAACATGGAACAAGAAGGAAAGCGTTTCGAAAACACTCTGAACTTGAGAAGGAGGTTCCAACCTCAAATTGGTGGGCTAAGGGCTGCCAATGGACAGACAGTAACTCATCAAATAAAATGGGAGGAGTGTACTGAATTTCAGTATAGTAGGAATGTCAGCATTCAAGGTATTTTAGAAGATATGCCCTATTTATAAGAACCTCTAGCACTAGGAGATGAAATTACCATTCTCATTACCAAGTTGGAAGGCTACAGATATTGATGGAATATCTACAGAAATATGGCAAGCATCAGAAGAATCACTAAACATTCTAACCAAACTATGTCAGCAAAACTAGAGAACACAGTGGCCAACAGATTGGAAAAGGTCAATCTTCATACCAAGAAAGGAGATTTAACAGATTAAATTAAATTAAACTATTGTACAATTACTTTAATTTCATATTTATTTATTTATTTATTTATTTATTTGAATTTGTATTACCGCCCATCTCCCCCATTGGGGGACCCTAGGCGGTTCACAATAAAACAGTAAAAACATAAATAAAAAATTACAATATTAATAAATAATATAAAATCCAAGCATAAAAGATGTTAAAAAGATGGTAATACTGGGGAGCTTCATGGGACCAGCCATCCCGAAGAGGAACTGTTGGCATTACCCTCCCAGGCAAGCTGGCAGAACCAGGGTTTTAAGTCTTCTTGAAAGGTCGGGAGCGAGGAAAGCCGCCTCAGCTCTGGGGGTAAGATGTTCCAAAGGGCGGGCGCTACTGCAGAGAAGGCCCACCTCCTGGACCCCGCTAGATGGAACTCTTTAATTGATGGGGTCCTCAGCAAGCCCTCTCTGACTGATCGGGTGGGATGGGTCGATGTTGTGGGGATGAGATGGTCCCTCAGGTAATCTGGCCCTATGCCATGTAGGGTTTAAAGGTGATGACCAACACCTTCAATTGGACCCAGAAGCAAACTGGTACCCAATGCAGCTCGCGCAGCAGAGGTGTCACATGTGCCGATCTTATGGCCCCAATAACTGTCTGCGTGGCCGCATTCTGGACCAATTGAAGCTTCCGGATACTCCTCAAGGGTAGCCCCATGTAGAACGCATTACAATAGTCTATATGGGAGATAACAAGGGCCTGAGTGACTGTTCGGAGGGTATCTCGGTCTAGGAATGGGCGTAACTGGTGCAAAACCCGAAGTTGCGCAAAGGCCCTCCTGGCCACGGCTGCCACCTGCTCTTCAAGCAGGAGTCATGAGTTGTAACTTTAATTTCATATGCTTAGAAAAAAATGCTTAGGGTTATTCAATGCAGTTTAGAACCCTACATGGAAAGAGAGGTGCCAGATATTCAAGCTTGCTTTAGAAAAAGCTAAGGAACAAGAGATATTATTGCTGAAGCCCACTGAATAATTTGGAAAACCAATGAATAGCAAAAATAAGTTAATATGTGCTTAATTGATTATAGATAGCCCTTAAATTGTGTCAACCATGTCAAACTGTGGACTGTGTTTTTGGGAGGGTTTATTTTTAGATTTTTTTATCTTGCTTTTGTTATTTTTATAAATAACTTAAGGCAGGGAACATATCTAATATTCCTTCCTCTTCCTATTTAGGAGCATACAAATGTGATAAATAAATAATAAATACCTACAAAGATCAGAATCATGCAGGCAATGGTTTTCCCTCTGATACTCTATGGAGGTAAATGTTTGAACTTAAAAAAAGGATAGAAAGAATATTAAAGCTTTTTAATGGTGTTGGAGAAGACTCTGAGAATTCCATAGATAGCAAGAAAAAAAAAGTGGGATCATAGAACAGGTGAATCCAGAGTTATCACTTGAAACACAAATGACTAGACTCTAATTGCATAATTTGGGCACATAATGTAAAGACCCAGCTCTCTGGAGAAGTCTATAATGCTGAGACAGGTGTAAGAAAAGGCTGGTCAGAAGCAAGGTGGATAGACTCAATCATAGTGGCAATGAGTGCCGCATTAGAAGATTTGAAAGGCCAGGTTGTGGACAGATCATCCTGGAGAAGGTATACCTATGTGGTCACTAAGAATTAATATGAATTTGATGGCATATGATCAATCAATCAATCAATAATACTATTACTGCAAAGCAATTAATTTTGATTAGGAAGTCTAAACGTAATCCTCTTTTGCATTATTTATTTATTTTAGTTCTAAAGAAAATGTCATACTAAATTATTCTAAAAGACAAAAACTAATCTATATAGAAAATAGAAGAGACAGCTGTTCATTCCATATTATAGATATCCTTCATGTCATAATGGATTATAATTCATAGATTTTTTTCTCCTTGGAAGTTTATAGAATCACTAACTATGCTAGAAAAACTGATATCATATGTTTATGTGAATATTCTAGGAAGCACATCCAGAAAAGAAGTATATATGAAAAGAAAACAAGAATGATGGTGCCTTGGCCACTGTAGACACTTATGAGAATTTTTTTACAAAATTTTCCACAATCTGTGAAAAATAACATATAGATCTTTCACAGAAAGCAAAGAATGACAAAAAGGTAGAAGACAGAGCTTTAGATGTGCAAAATAGGTTCTTCAAAGTGACATGTTGAATAACTGAAGCCTTTTTGGTTAGATCCAGATATAGTCATGTTTATGTATGCCTCTTGAAATCAATTACATTTGATTTGTTATAAATAGCATGAATCTCATTGCCTTAGATCCATTCTAGGTATGAATGAGCTTGATTCCATCTCACTGAAGTGATGCCACATTTACTTATTCAGAGGAAGTCTTCTGACTAGATTAGATTCTTATCAAACCCTAATGAACTCCACTATATGGACCAAGAATCCCTAATTCTTTGTAATAATTGAACACATTTGGAATTTTGCATTCATTTTATAGGCCCTCACACAAAATAATAGTGAAAAGTACTGTGGCACACCTATCTAATAGTTTTATTTCCTAAGATTGACTTTGGGGTCTAGTTGGGCCCCCCAAGTCATTGTTGGAAGTACATGTTATCCTTGCAAATGGATATAATTAAAATAATCTTAAGAAGTAAAATTAAAGAGGACAGGGAGCTTATCAGAGACCAAAGAACCAAATAATATATTGAACCCAGGATCTAGACATCTAATGTGGTATGAGTTACTAGCGAGTCTTAGAAGAACTAAAAAAAACCCACATCTCTTTCAAAGTGCTTCAATATCCTCTTTTGTTTCTAATTGCACAAGTTACTAGAAATGGGTAGCACCTGGCTGACCTTAATTTGGGCCTGGAAGCTAAGCTGAAGCAGCCTGGCTAGTAGCCAGGTGGGAGATGTCTAAGACTGTTAGTCTGGGAAGCAGAGAAACAATGGGGAAGAAGGGAATGACACAGCATGTCTGTGCTGTTGCCATGAAAACTGCATGGACCACTCTTCAGTTGTTGAGCTTGACTCAAAGGAGAATGTTACTTTTACTGGTTACAAATCAATGGTTTGTTTATTACTAATTTTAAAAGTTTTGTAGGAGCTTATATTTATTCGCAACATTCTTTGATTTGTGACTAGGAAAAAATCATTAGCTACTAATTCATTCTCGCATATAAAATCCACTTGCGTGTCATTTTTCTTTGGATTGTATACTGTAAATAAATGGTATAGAGGCAGCAGAACTAAGATATAGCCAGCCTAGGGAATGCAACTGGAAGACTTTTTCATATTCTTATGGTCAACTTTGTACTGCTATTAACCAATAAACAAGCTTATTATACTATCTGACTAGGACTTTAACTGTAGAATGAAACATTTGGAAAGAACCTATGAAAAATATTTCTTATGCCTCCTACATAAAGAAGGCAAAATGCTTTTCATCATTTCATTTTGCTAAACTTCTGTTCTTTGTATCATACCATATTTCTACATCACATGGTCTCATGCTTCTTTTTTTAAAGCATTTTGTAAAGACTATAATTAATGGAATGAATACTTCTGTTACAAATCAAAAGAACTGTGAAGAAGTAAATAAGCACATGGGATTCCAAGTCAATGAATGCATATTAATATTCTCCACATAAAGGTTTTAGCATAAATCATATGTGCCTCATTAAATGCTAGAATAAATATACAGGCAGTTGTGAATTTATAATCAGAATATAATCTCTACCATGACACATTTATTTATTGATATATTTTCTTGATACTAAAACTATATATAGCAATTCTGGGCCAATATATGGCTCTTGAAGTAATGTACAACAGGTGAAAGATCGTGAAACTTATTTCTCATGCATCCACTGATAACTTACAACTGAAAACATTTATAAAATTCCATAAAGAGTCCTATAAATACGGGATAGTAAAAGCATAAAATTCAAAATAAAAATAGTCATCCCCAAACTTTAAGCTCTCATGCAATGCTATCTGAAACAGCTATTCCTTCTTGAGTCGTAAGAACCAAATTAGTGGGGATCTCTAAATTTGTGCCACCATCCATGAGAAACCATGGCCCTGCCCTACCAGTCTTCACAACTGAAAGAAACAAGCTATTTCTTGCAGATAGAAGTGAACATTTAATTCCTAAATTCAAGTGTCAGGTCAAATATGGCTTGAAATATAATAAGCAGTTTGATGCATCTTGTCATCAGAGAATTAAGCCTCAGTTCATTAAATCACCATTGCATTCATTTACGAACTGATCTGATATTCTTGTCATATTGATGACACACCATTTGTAATTGAATGTAATCTCTCCCAGTAATTGCACACATATGTTTTAATGCTTACAGTATTTGCTTGCTTGCTTGCTTGCTTGCAGTTTTATAGGCCACTCCAATCAACCAAACTTTGTGGCATACAACTTCCCAGGTCCATAATTTGGGATTAAAAACAGATAAATAATTCAGTTTAAAACTAAAAAAAACATTATAATAAATTTATAAAATCCAGGAATCAACTTTTAATACAATAAAACTAATTCTTAAAACAATTTTGTTCTACATTATAAAGAAGTAAATAAGCCACTTCTTGGGAAACCTTTCTTTTTTTTAAAAAAAAATAAGAATTTTATTAAGTTTAAGAAAAAGATAAAAACTACAAAAAAAAAATAGGGGGGGGCGGAGCTAAGATGGCGACGGAGCAGCAGCTTCTCTGCTGAGCTCCTGATATTTTTATATGTTTTATTCATTTTTATAAACAGCCTAGCCACGCGTTTTAATTTTTATCTAGCTTTATTTTATAAACATATTCTCCGCAAGAGATATTTTAAAACTGAACATCAAGTTCTTAAAACATCGTACAGGCTTCAGTTACAACGCAACGACACTGAAGCAATGGGGAAGAACAAGAAACGCAACAGGACTAGCCCAGGCACTCAGACTCTACTCAAACCTACAAAGCAGCCAAAAATTGAAGATTATATGATGGACAAGAAAACTGTGAGTAAAAATAATAACAAAATAGATCCTCTCTATTCCATCCCCACCTCCAACAGTTATGATATGCTGAACTGGGATTTGGAAACTGAAATTGAAAAACAACAATTATTAGAGCTGTCCTCTACTTTGCATGAGGAATCAAACCAACGGATTGAACCCTTGTCTTTACTACCTTCTCCCGTTGTTAATACATCTCTGATGGGGGAAGAGCAAGTTAAGCAATCTCCAAAGGAATTTACAACAGGCTTTGCTGCTAGACAATGCTTATTAACTGCACAAACTGTAATTTCAACTTTTGAATATTTAACTTCCATAAACACAAAGGTGGACTCCTTAAAAACAGCCTTTGAAAATTTTGTGCAAAGTTATGGAGATAAGCTGGCAGCATTTAAAGCAACTCAAAACGTCGGCACCAATTCTGAATTGTTTATGGACAACCAAAAGAAACAAAATTGTTCAGAAGAACAAATTAAGATTAGCAAAGCCAACCAAAACCAGGCAGAGTTTACAGCCTTACCTTCTACTAAAGAGATAAGCACAAACAGGCACAACCGCATACTCCAAACAAACCAGGTTGCTCTGGGGATTAACCTCAACAGATTTAACATTGGACGCTGGTCCACTAGAAGAGCTATTATTCTATCACTTAGCTGACTTCTTCGATGCCAGCATCATATGATTGACCTGAGTGCTGTTGAATGGCTTCCTAGTATGACAGGTCATAAACGAATTTTATTGACTTTTAACCATTCCACCATTCCCTGTATGCTGTTCAAAATGAAATCTTTTCTTTCAACTTTTCAAATATACCCAATTCGTGTTTTCCAAGATGAAAAAAGGTCTGCACTTTCTGGTTTAACATCTCAAGCAGATACTCCCCTGCCTCATGTTACGGGCAGTGTGCCAAATGATAAAAACCACAGCAACTCAGCACCTCTAGCATCCTTGACAAGACACTGCCCACAAAATCATATTGAAATGATAGAAGAAAAAATTGGCACTGATGAAGCTCTAGAAACAGGACTAATTAACTCTTTTGAAGCCTTACCAAACTGTGAACAAGAAGAAATACTGAGACGATTGGATGAATTAAAACAAACACTGCTGCTAACCCGAGAAGCAGCTAAACCTTTAATTGACTTGATATCTTTGGACTTTTCATCTGACAGCAACTCGGCAGAAAATTTTTATAAACTCTCTAAACCTTGCAATCAAACAACTCAGTTAAAGAAGGAAAATAACCTACATCTCAGCAAGCCCACATGTCCTTCTATTCCAAAACAGCCCAAATTGACTCCATCTTGTCCTGTTTCAGATAATGACAATTTGCTTCATTCTGCACTATCTGAGGGCCCTGATCAGATAATAGGACAAAAGGAAGTTGTTGTATCAAGAGTACACTCTAATCAAGATCTTCAGCTTGCAAAGCCAGCCACACCCAGAGACTGTAAAGTAATCAACAGCTCAAAGTTGCTGGTTCTTCATCCAAACGACCACCTCCCTCAAAACTTCCTGGAGCCTACTCAACAGATAGTTAGAGGAGAATGTAGGCAAATGCCAAATCAGTGTGTGTTTTTTGACACCGAAGGAATTTTGGATAATATCACTTCTGTAGAATGACTGAAAAACTCCTGTGTTTTAACCCAAAATTCCAATACCTTCACAGCTATCCCGACAAATTTACGGCTTAAAGATACTATTCAGCTACTAACTTGGAATATTGCTGGCTGGAAACCCAAAGAAATAGAAGGGGATTTGGTGGAGTTTCTCTCAAACTTTGACCTTATAGCACTCCAGGAGACCTGGCTGACCCTAGATGATGAAGAGATCCAACTACCAGGCTTTAGTTCCTGGTCCATTCCTGCAAAAAATATAAGACTAAAGGGAGGGCATCCGGAGGATTGATTATTCTTGCTAAGGCTGAGTTAGGATGGCAAGGACAGAAGTTGATTCTAGGAGATGATTCTCCCCATTATTTAGCTGTTAAATTTTCTTATAAATCTTCTGAATTGGTATTATTGAACATTTATCTCCCACCACATACTTCTTCCTATTTTTCTCCTAATATATGGGCAAATCTAGAAGAGACAGTGTTAAAGATAAACAAAAATAATTCTAAAGCCACTGTAATTCTAGCAGGAGATTTCAATGCTAGGGTGGGGGCCTCTTTACAAAATTTTGTTCACTTGGGTATTATACCTGAGGATTATTTAATAAATGATCCACCCTGGCTTTCTAGTGACCCTAAAAGAAATACTGCAGGTTCTCAACTCGTCTCCCTGATTTATAAATGTAACCTTTTAATTTTAGGTGGTAAAGCAACTGATTTTATATATCCTTTTACATATCATGCAGGAAACTCCAGCAGTGTTTTAGATTACATATGTGTTTCTCGAGATAAGTTTGAGTTATTTTCAGACATCCAAGCCCTTGTGAGGGAAGATAGCGATCATCAACCTATTACAGTCTCCTTCCAAAGCAGATCAGATACAAGGATATTTACGCCCCATGACAAGATGATACTAGCTAACCTTGAAGTGAGGCAGGAGAGAAGACTTAAATGGGCTAAGGTTGATACCAAGGCATTATCGATTTTTTTGAATTCTGAACAGGCCCTGATTTGGAGAAATTCAATTTCTTCTTCTACTTTAGGTTCAGACAAAATCCTCACTCAATATGGTGACTTGTGTCATTCACTAAGAAATTTTTTAACTAACAATCTTCCTATTAGAAACCGTCAGCGAATTTGCACCAATTGGTTCGATTCTGACTGTTTACATAGTAGAAAACTTTTGAGGGCAGCTATGCGTCAGGCCTTGGGACATCCTACCACAAAAAATCATGCTAAAATGTTAAAAATTAGGCGTGACTATAAGAAATTGATATCCATTAAGAAAGCCTCTTTTAGAGCAAAATTATGGTCTGATTTGGACATCTGGGCAAAAGGGACAAATTCAGTCTTCTTTTGGAATACTGTATCAAGTTTGCTGAAGGAACGTAAATTTCATTTCGATATTCCTATCCCAGCTTCGGCTTGGGAAGAATATTATGCCAAATTATTTTCTAATACTAATCAGCCTTTGCATAAACAAAGTACAGATTTTTTATCTTTTGTAAACCTTCCCCCCTGGCCTCCAGTATCTGTATCAGAAATCAAAACTATTGTTCGATCTTTAAAATCTAATAAGGCTCCTGGAGAAGATTTTTTACCTCCGGAACTTTTTAAGACTCATATTGATTGGTGGGCCCCACTATTAGCAGGGCTGTTTACTTATATAAATAATACAGGTTGTATCCCAGTTGGATGGGAAGTTGCCATTATTGTTCCCCTATATAAAAAAGGAGATAAAAAGGATCCAAAAAATTATAGACCAATAAGCCTTATTGGAATTGTGGCTAAAATGTATGCTAAACATCTGTTGAGCAAGGTAGAAGATTGGGTTATGGAAAATAATCTTTTAGTGGAAGAACAAGCTGGTTTTAGACCAGAGCGCTCCACTGCAGACAATTGTTTTACTCTATATCATCTTCTTTCAAAACAATTAACTAATGGCAAGAAACTGTATACCGCATTTATAGATCTTAGTGCGGCTTTTGATTCGATAAATAGAAATATTCTGTGGATGAAATTGGCCAGTTTAAATATGGAACCCAGACTCTTATTTTTGGTTAAGGCCCTTTATTCAAACACTTATCTGAAAGTCCGTACAGGTTTAAATGGCTCTCTAACTAAGAGTATACCCACCTTCAGTGGCGTTAGACAGGGTTGTATATTAGCCCCAATGCTTTTTAACCTGTATGTAAATGATCTACCAGGATTCCTGTTTGATGTAGACACTCATATGCCAAAGATCCTTGATAAATTTATTAATATTTTACTATATGCTGATGACATGGTTCTAATGGCACATTCCCAAATAGGCCTGAGAAGACTGCTGAAAAAACTGAACAATTACTGTGCTCTCAATTGTTTAAACATTAATAAAAGTAAATCCAAAGTGATGGTTTTCAGCAGAAAAAGTGTGAAGTATAATTGGCAGCTAAATGGAGAGTCTATTGAACAAGTTAATTGTTTTAACTATCTAGGAGTGGTTTTTACCAGTTCAGGCTTGTGGTTAAATCACTTTAAAAGAAGCTCAGAAAGGGCAGCGGCAAGTAATAAAAGATTATATAAATTATTTAACTACAATTATCCAGGCACTCTGACTCCTATATTGAAAGTGTTTAGGGCCAAAATAGTTCCAATGCTGACCTATGGTGCAGAATTATGGGGTTTAAAAAAAGCTACCCCTCTCGAACAAATTCAAACTCACTTTTTAAGATCCATATTGGGAACTGATAAAAATACGTCTGCCCCTGCAGTCAGAGCAGAATTAGGTATCCATTCCTTACATAGTCACTCAATTATTAAAGTTTTTACTTATTGGCTGAAGATCCAACAAATGGATTCAGATAGACTTCCCAAATTATGCTTAATGGAACAGACAAATATGGCACAGCCCAATTCCTGGATCAGCCAACTTTATGAAGTTATTTTAAGACATGGGTTTTCTATTCAGTATTTGCTTTCAACGGTCTCACAGGCAAGGGAAATGTTTAAACAGAGAGTCCTGGATATTAGTGCACAATCTGACATGGAATTATTAACTAAAAATAGATCTTTAAATTGGTTGGTTAAGAATAAAACTACATTTCAACCTGAAAAGTATCTAGCAATGAGTATTCCACAAACTTTAAGAAGGGCCTATACTAGAGCTAGATTTGAATTGCTGGATTCCATGGACAAATATGGGCGTTTCCACCACTTGCCATATCATGAGAGAACCTGCATATGCGGTTCTCCAACCATTGAAAATATTTTTCATATTTTGTTCAATTGCCAATTATATGCATCCATTAGGCATAAATATTTATCTTCTTTATTAGAAAGAACAGCATACTGGGATCCAAACCACAGACTGTCTTATTTCATCCTGGGTTCAAATGTGCATATTGTACGTAGGACTGCTAAGTTTATAACTAAGGCAACGGTCATTAGAACTCAATACATTGAACAAATTGGGGTATCCTGTAAGGGAGATTTATATATCTGATTTATGACCCTATGTATTATCACATATGTATTTTATTATTGTATTTTATTTTTGTATTGTATTGTATTGTACTGTATTGTATTGTATTGTATTGATAAGGTCACAGGACTAATCAATTAATAAACTACTACTACTACTACTACTACTACAAAAAAAATAAAAAACTACAAAAGGAAAAAAGAAAACTAAAAAAGTGTGAAACACAAGAAAAAAGAATTTTAAAAAGATTACATACAGAGGTGACTTCCGACTTTGAACAGCAAGAATATACAGCAATTTCTCTAATCAATCTCTTACTCTATATCAAACCAAGATCACATCATTTCTATTAATCTTTCCATTAGCATATACAAGCCACTAATGCAATTGCTCCTTCCCCTTATATAAAGAAAATGTGTGTATACATATGCATATACATATACATCATATACATATACATATACATAAATTTCTAAATCAACTTCCCTCCCCCATAAGACAACATCCATTTAGTTATTTCCTTCCTATCACTATTCTCTATATTTCTGTCCACTATAATAAAAATCAAATTATAAATGCATATAAATTGTCTGCTTTTATAATCAATAATGCTACAATAATCTTAACAATATTGAACCTAAAAATCAAACAATTATTATATCTTATAAATCTCTAATAAATCTTGTAAATTAAACAGATCTTAAAACAATCCCAATATATCTTAATCCAAATCATTAAAAGAAAACAAAATCATCATAACCTCATTATCAATCCAGTTATACATTCTTAAATTTTTACCCTACTTCAAAATAAACTAAGACAGTTACAAATCTCCCAATTACACCCAAGGCATTTTTCTTGTAGAAATCACAAGGCCCAGCTGCCCTCCTTAAAAATCCAAACCTCTCAGTAAAAAAAATCCCACATAACATATTTTTTTCTTTCCCATAACAATCCTTCAGAAAGACATAACATTTCCCCAGAAAAACAAAACTCTTTCTAATCTGCAGTTCAGACTGTCATTATAACCCCTTCAGTTCCAAGATGTAGTCTTCGCCTGGCATAGCTTCAGTATCACTGACCACAAAAGCATATCCCTCTTTGCCAAAATCTTCATCTTCCTCTTTACCATCTTCAGCCAGATGACATAGTTTAGAAATGATCTCTTCCCCAATATCCCGTATATTCTGCTGAATAAACTTGACTGTACTCTGAGGGAGTCTCCTTAAAAGACTGCTTAAGCTCACCACGAAACTCCAAGAAAATCTCTTTAAAATCTTCCATTTTCAGGCAGTAGATTATGGAGCTCCTTAGCTGCTTAACTCACAGTAAATGGGAGTTAACAAGTTAATAAGTTGATAAAAAGTTTCTGCATGAAATTGAATCAATACAGATCAAAGCAGATCTCAAGGGAAGTGGACAGAAAACTTAGAATTAAAAACGAGAAATCCAACATGTAGGAAAATATTCAATCCTTCGAATTCAGTACAAAAATATTAACAGGAAGGCAGTTATTTACTCTCAATCTTCCTTAATCCTTAAATGGGAAAGCAAGCCAAAACTTAAAAAGATTTTTAAAAGTAATCCAGAAATAACTATAAGCACCAAGAGAGTCCGTTTCTTCTTACTGTAAAAAGCCTCTCTTAGGGTTCAAAACTTAAAAATATAAATTGGGTGTTTTAGAAATGAGAAGGCAGGACTTACTGTCCCTTTAAAGGGGCTGCAGCACGGCTCGGAAAAGATGAAATCCCAGCCTCTCGGCAAAGTCTTTACCTGTCGATCGCGCACTGTCCACGATCTTCTGGCTACAACTCACTGGGTCGATTCCAAGCTTTTTCCTTAATCCAGAAAAAACTCTGGGCTACAGGAGAAACCAGCCTGAACCTGAAAAAAATGCCACGAAGCCAGTTCTGCCTACGGATCTTGCAGGCACATCTGTTCAGTTTGCCATATTCTCATGTGAAGTCTGCCTTGGGAAACCTTTCCTAACTGCTTTCTGGTTCTCATTTTCCAAAATGAAGTTTTGGGTTTATTTTTCAAGTTGAGAGATCAGCATGACATAACAGGTGACAGACAGCGGATCTTATTACCAAATTATGATTTAATATTCAAAATTACTCTATATGAAGAGCTAAAATTAGATTTCTTTTAAGTTCTCTTTTAGGTGTGTAGTTTTAAAATAATGCATTAATTAAATTTGCATTCTGTAATATCAGTGTAGTTTTAATAGGTACATGTGCAAGAATAATTTAGATGGATATTTCTGAAATATGATTCACAGGTTAAGTAAAAGGCTATTGATGGATATAACAAAGTAATTTCTAATTTAATATTCAAAAAAAGTACATTATGGACTACTGACACTCAAATCTAGCCAAACTCTAAATACAACAAAGGTTCTCACTAAAACATTTCAGAGTGTTAGTACAGAGTCCTAGTACAGAGTTGTACCCAATTGTATCTGTCTGCTGGTTAAATTAATGCTGCTGGTGGATACAATTGTCCCCCACTCCCCAAAAAACGAACAAACAACTCTCTTCTGAAACCACAATCCTACTTTCCGTTCCATAAACTTTGGAGGACTGAGGAATGTTTGAAGATTATTTGGGGTGTGTTGCATGCAGATTTATAGAGGGAGGAAAGGAAGTGAATGTCTACTCCTGTGATAATGAATGTAGCCTTTAATAATTTTTAAAGAAATTTTTATCTCCTTCAAACCTGTCTTCTGGGTGAATTTTGTTGTTGTTTATTCGTTCAGTCACTTCCGACTCTTTGTGACTTCATGGACCAGCCCACGCCAGAGCTTCCTGTTGGCTGTCACCACCCCCAGCTTCCCCAAGGTCGAGTCCAGAATATCATCCATTCATCTTGCCCTTGGTCGTTATTCACTCAATATGATAAAAGAATAAATATAAGAATTCAAAATTATCAGATGGGCTATCTCAAAATCACACTGTGCATGGAATCAAGAAGAATCATGAGCAACTTTTCCCCATCTCTTGGGTGGCCTAGGCCCCTGCTGATTGCATGATATCCTTGAACTGACCCTCAGGTGTGACAAATTTACAGATTACTTATTTTCTTGCTCTTTGCATTTTCTTGCCTGGTTTCAAACAGAAAGAAATCCACACTCTAGTATTTCATTGAGCTTAGTGTAGTAAAATGCCTTTGTGATTTTTTTTGTTGGGGAAAACTCCTGCAAAGCAGTTTCGTTGGCAGAGCTGTCACAGGGTTTATTGGATGTTCTACCAAGCAACACTTTATGGGACTTTCTTTACAGGATTTGCCTTTACAGGGTTTGCTCTGCATCATAGGTCTGATGCTATGGTGAAAGAAAAGCTTTGGAGGCTTCTCAGTATGCATATTAATAGATTTAAATATTGAACCTCCTTGAAACCATCTTGTATAGCCGTCTATATCATAGTGGTAGAGTTATGCTAGTTATGTAGCATAAATATAGCATGGTTATTTTAGCTATCCTATATGTCACCTTTATATCAATGTTTTCAAAACAATGTTTTCAAAATAACTTTTGAAACTGTATGGCATTCCAGTTAGGTTTTTGCTTGAGCCATTAAATTACAATCTGGTAGCAAGTGTCGAGTTAGATAATACTAGGTTTGGGTCTTCCAAGTGTGTGGGGGCGATAGTAAAATATTTACTGTCAGAGAAATCCAAAGGACAGTTGAAGTGAAAAGGATAGGGGGAAAAAAACCCAGCACCTTTATTCAGAAAGAATCTCTTACCAAATTAAATCTTGTATGTACAATTTTCAGAACACTTTTCTCTGTGGTTTGCCAATAAGGAAACTGTCTATTTAAAATTAGTGTCATTTTTAAAAAAGTTTCTGCCCCTTCTGTCTTTGCTAGTGCCTTCTTCTGATGTTAAAAGTAAAACATCAGAACCTCATAGAACATAAATGAAATTGAAATATAGCAATTTCATTGTTATATGGCAATTTTCACCCAGATCTGGAGAAATTGGAAAATTCTTTAAGGTAAATATGGCACAGAATTCATCTCCTTTTCTTTCAAACCTCCAAATACTCTTCCTGTCCAACCACCCCCAGTGTGGGTTGTCTGCTGCCTCCATAACTTTTTCTTTAAAGGAGATTCACCAATGTTACTGTTTTAGTCCAAAGGTTTTTAGCCATAATCTCTGTATGATTGTTTCAGTATACACCAGAAGCCAAGTGTTAGTATCATCTTTAGGTTTTCAATTCATTTCCACAATTTAGATAGTGGTGCTAAGCATTGTAGAGTCCATCTTCATATAGTTTAGTATTTCTCATCTGTTACTTAGTGATCATGTTCACTCTGCCCCTATTATAACTAGCTTTCACATTGCAACTTCACCAATAGTAAGAGAAGATGAACATTGCATTACAGGCTACTATCTCACTATCCTGAAACATGTGTGTTAAGAAGCTCCCAGTATATGTTCTATCACTAAGCTATGACCTTTTTCAACCTTTTAATAATATATGTTATACAAAGTATAATGATAAGGAATACACTTGGAGAGATATAATTATGTGCATAAATAAAAAAATGTGTATCACATTGTTAACACTGCCACACATCTTTATTTATTAACTTACCAACTAGTACTGTATATAAAAGCACTTTTTAAAACCCTTTTTGTGAGTATATACGTTTTGTGTCTATGTTGAAAAATTCAAGGATACTTTAAAACATCTCATTGACTTATCATTTCATATTGTTAGCCAACAAATTTCAATGTCTAATACAAAATTACAGATTATTGACTCAATATATTATTCTGTAAAACATGAATTTGGCTGAATTTCAAATTGATAGTTTTTCCTTCAGAACTGGAAAGACCACCAATGGATAGGTCATTTCTCAGCATGACTGTTGCTGAAGTTTTTGAAAAGATGTTTTGCATAAAGATAGGCATAACATCAAAGAAATATCACAAACTATAGAAACTCTAAGACCTTAATGTCCTTGGCCTGATTATGGCTTACAAGAGTTTTAAATATGATTTGAGGATTGGGACAGAAAACCTAGCATGTGGAGATCTTCAATTGTCAATTAGAGAACATCACTGAATCTGTAACAAGTACGCCAAGGGCATGTTTGTCTGTAAAAGAAAAGGATTAAAATAGACAGTCTCCAACGAGTTGTAAGAGATAAAGTAGATATGTAAATCATGACACTTGTGTTCCATGCCCACTACCCCCCAATTGTATCTGAAGTACCAGCATTTCTTTTCACTCCAGTAATCTAGGAAAAACATCCCTCAGAAAATATCGTTAAAAAACTAGTACAGTATTTATAATGCCATTTACATTCACTTCTTTGACGAAGCAGAACCATCTGGCATTAGCCAGATGCAGAAGTGAAGACTTTCATAATATATCTTTCTATCTTCCCATCAATCATGTTTGGTCTTCATGCAGTACTCTTCAGCAAACTCTCCAGGTAAATATTTTATGCATGAAAAACTTCTCAAAGTGAAAGACTTGAAATTACCTTACAAAACAAATATTTTATATACATCATGGATTTTATTCTGTAATATCTGGTTAATAGAATCAAATCCCTTTAAGATGGGGGCACTTAAAAATGTGTTACCAACAAAAAACACTTTTTAGAGAGAATAATGAAAAAGGTTTACAGCAGATCTTGTAAGACTTCGATAGTAAAGTGCAAACAAAATTTACAGTAGGTTATGTTGTCTTATCTTTTTTTCCCTCCAAAAACATGTTCAGGAACTAGTAATTAACTTGCTAAGTAAATTTAGGATTGAGTGTTTTTATTATATAGATTTCAAACAAGACTTATTTTCAATGCACAACAAAAGTGGTAGATGAGCGAGTTTTTCAACCACTTTTATCTCTTTTTATCATTATCACTTTGATTGAAAGGTTGAATTTATTTGGACAATTATGCATGAACAACCACTTTGTGATAAATCAAGTTTTAAGCAAAGCATTTATCTCAGATATTACCATGACAAGCTTATGAATTATAGGAGCTTTCAAGGAAACAAATGTATCAGGATTAAAATAAAGCTTTTGGGTGCTTATATTTCTTATGTATAAAAGGTAAAGGTTTCCCCCGCACAGTTGTGCAGTTGTGTCCAACTCTAGGGGCTGGTGCTCATCTCCGTTTGTTAGCCGAAGAGCCAGCATTGTCCGAAGACGCTTCCATGGTCATGTGGCCAGCATGACGTGCGCGGAACGCTGTTACCTACCCACTGAAGTGGTACCTATTAATCTACTTGCATTTTGCATGCTTTTGAATTGCTAGGTTGGCAAGAGCTGAAGCTAGTGCGGGAGCTCACTCCGCACGCAGGGCTAGGGATTCGAACCTCCGAACTTGCGATCTTTCGATTGACAAGCCTGGCATCTTACCTGCTGAGCCACCACGCCCCTTATGTATAAGAAACTCTAATTAAAATATTAATAACATTTTGTATTAATCACTGCTTTTTTCATGTGACTTTGCTTTCATCTTCTTCCAGAAATGCCTCCTTTAAAACATTGGGGTAGGTGATGATGACAACATCTACTAGACCAAGGGAGAGCAACCCATGAAGTATGGGCCAGATGCAGCCCACCATCCCATTTTATGGTCTTGGAGGTTGTCCATTCCACCCATGTCTTTGCCACCAAAATTAAATGGCAAAATACTATTTTTTTCTATATATGGCTTTTGTGGATCAAAATATGACTGAAAACAGGTGTACTAAGCATCTTCTAAGCTTAACACCCCCATTTATAATGCAGAACCTCTGAAATGACCCACTTGATCATGCAGAAGACATTATAACTCAATTTGCATTTCTTAAATCTTTAAGAAACAGTGAGAATAGATCTAAATACCTGGTCTCCATTATCATCTTCATAAGTCTTATAGGGAGAGAGCCAATTTGGTGTAGTGGTTAAGGCACCAAGCTAGAAACTGGGAGACCACGAGTTCTAGTCTTGCCTTAGGCATGAAGCCAACTGGGTGACCTCAGGCCAGTCACTCTCTCAGCCCTAGGAAGAAAGAAAGGGCAAATCGCTTCCAAAATCTTGACAAGAAAACTGCAGGGACTTGTCCAAACAGTCACCAGGAGTCAACACTGACTTGAAGGCGCCCCCCCCCCCAAAAAAAAGTCTTATAGGACAATAATATTGAATGCAAGCTTTGTACATAAAATATAGCTGGATGGCAGAATGTATCATCTGATCTTAATGTGTTATATCTCAAATTGCTATATCCATTAGTCAGCTGGTAAATAGTTAATAGGTAAGTTAATTTAATTAAAAATTATTAATTTACTTATATGTTTTAACACAGTCTATGTCCTTCTTCTGGTTTCAAATACACACAATTCTTCCTCCCCGTGTTGTCTTCTGTGCCTAGGAAGATTAAGACCATTTCAGAAGCTCAACAGCAGCATGGTGTTTTTAACGACCCTCCATTAGATGATAAAAGGACTTAAAAATTACATCTCAATATAACCATGACCTAGCCCCAGGTGTAAGGTCACACAGCTACCTAGGAACATATTTAGGATTCCCTTACCAACTTTGCTCAGACTGAAGAAGCCCCTTGGATAAGGAGCGAAACGTTTCCATTAAGAAAATAGAAATCCAGTTGACATGATTCAAGCTACAGACAATTCCACCTGGATGACTGAGAACCTTCATAGACATAATACACACAAAAGTTCCTATGATAGTTTGCAGTTTACTCAAGGTCAAAGAGATAACAAAGAATGCAAACAGAACAGAGTCTCTGACAGAAATTTGCCCAAATGGTTTGCTTTTAAAAGGAGCACACAGAAGAATAATCCAAATTCAGTCCGAAGTTACAAGAGTCAGGTCAAGGTTGTCAGCCAGTCCAGAATTTCACTAGCAGAATCCCCGCACACATCACACAAGAGCTGGAGATCAAACAGTTTCTTCCAACAAGGGATCATGTGTCAGGGCTACCTCTTAAATCAGGCTGCAGCCAGCTGTCTTTAATCAAGGGATTTACTCCCTTGCTTGGCAAGAAGCCTCTGAGAATGCCATTGCTCTGCTCTTTGCTCTACTCTGCCAGGTGCGAGGGCTGGGAGGCCTGACGTCATTATCTGACTGCTCCACCTGTTCAGGTGGTGCCTGTGCCTGGTCAGCCCCAGGTAATTCCTGGCTTTGTGTCTCCTGAGGCTGACATTTCACAGGTTTTGCTGGAGCAGCTTCTTCAGAATCAGATTCAGACTCAGCCCCTGAGTCCTGGGCCATGACAGTCTGTTTCATAAAGTGCTTGTTATAAAATACATTTGCAATTAACATCACATGAAATTTAATAACAAAAGTAACATTTATATCATTTCATCCTAGACTGAGTTTTGAAAGCTCTGCCCCATTTTTATACCCTTGATTTGGACACTCTTGATTTTTTGGCTGTGTACAATATTATGCTCCTCTGCCTTCCTACAAGACCTTTTTTCTTTTTTAAACATTTCCTGTATTTTTCTAGTTGATGCTGTTAATTTGAGAGTTTTTTTTTTAATTAAGTAGTTGAAATCTGCTTTGGCCAGCTATTTAGCTAAAAAGTGAGATTAAAAAACAACAATAACTCAGAAATATGAAATTCATTGTGCTCAGCTTACTCTCATAGAAGTGTGCATAGTCTTTAAAAAAAACAGGTCAAACAGTGTTATTTGGACAGAGTCATCTCAGAAAGCAGATTAACAGCATGTGCAATAAAAAGCCCTTGGAAAGTTTACCAGCTCACAGCTCCGAGTTTGAATGCATTCAAAGAAGAAAACCTTTGAAGGAAAATAATCAACACTGTGGTCCACTGGTCAGCCAAAGAATACTTGAGCAATTTTCTGTAATACGTCAAAAACATCATAGGCAATGGAATTTCATTTTCATGTTTAGGAAGGAGGAGAATTGGATTCAAAATAAACAGTGTGCTGTTTTCTGGAAACATTTATAATAATTGTATATAAATTGCATCCAGATATTATATGCAGAAGTGCCAGTATCCTTAGGCCCAGCCTTGTTGACCTGTGGTTTGTGAGGTGGCTTTTGTGTGGAGGTGCGTGGGGAATTTATTTTTTTAAAAATCAGATAGTGAAAATGGCACTCAGTTTGTTAACTGATGAAGGTTAAAAATGCACTCCTTCTCTTTTTCATTTGTACCTTAGAATGATTGCATAATAAAGAACATGATCATTTATTTTCTATTCTATTCACCATTTCTCATTTTTCCCCCTAGAAAAGTTCTCCATATCTTTTTGCTTTTATTTAGGCCATTTTCCCTTTGCCTGTTTCTCTCAGTCATAGGCATAATCTTACTACAGGTACTCCTTGCTTACAGACTGTGTCATTTAGCAACTGTTCGAAGTTATGATGGTGTAAAAAAACAGCATTGTGACTAATCCTTGCATTTACAACTGTTGCAGCATCCTGCAGTCACATGGCCACCATTCGGGTGCTTTGCAACCAGCTTGCGACAAGCAGAGTTAATAGAGAAGGCAGAAGTATAATCGTAAGTTGCGGTCATTTGATGTTTCACTTAGCGACCACAGCACTTTGCTTAACAACTGAAGGGGAAGTGAGGTCATAAGCCCATCATGGTGATGTGATTTTCCACTTAGCAACTGGGCCGCTTAGCGGCTGAGTTGCTGGTCCCAATTGTGGTTGCTAACTGAGGACTACCGTTAGATTATTTGTTTGTACGTTACTTAAGTATCTAATACTACTGGGTTGTATCACTAGAGTGTAAGTGTCGGTTTGCATAGGTTGTTGACTGGCCACAAGATGTATTTTGCTTGCAAAATGGAGATTCAGAAAAACAACCAATTTTGACTAAATCAATATGATTAAATCAGAAGTTGCATACTCCAATGCTTGAATAAAAAATGAGTGTCAGAAATCTGAAGCCGAGAACCTACTTTTGAAGAAAAATGTATGTCATCTGAGACAGAGTAATTCCTTCTGAGAGAAAAATTGCCTGGATTTAAATAAGTAGGGAGAGACATTTTGGAACCAGGGTTCTTTGAATTCCAATACACACAGTTAGTAGGGGTGTGCTGAGCCATAAAGAGATCCTTTGCCAGAATGAGGGTTCAGTAAAAGCATCCCTTTGAATTACTTTAAAGCAGTCTTTCTCAAGCTCAGCTACATTTAAGATGTGTGGACTTCAACTCCCAGAATTCCCCTGCCAGCATGCTGGCTGAGGAATTCTGGGAGTTGAAGTCCACACAACTTAAAGTTGCTGAGTTTGAGAAACACTGCTTTAAAGGACCAAAGCTGGCCATTCATTGAAGCATCATAGCAGAATGTCCACAGCTCTTTTGTGTCATTGACAGATGGTTCCTGTGTGTGCACAAAGACCCATTCATCAAGGCCAGCCAGGTGACTGATCGAGGGTGACTGGTGCTGCCCCAGTGCTTCACCAGTACTCAATATTCACAGAGTATCTCTCTCTGCTGAAACAAAATATCTCACTGAAGCAGTGCAGTGCAGCTTCTCATACCCTTAATTTGCAGTTCTTCTTCTATAGGGATAAACTTGCCCAGTTTGGGTCCAATGATGAGTGTTTGTGCAAGAGACAGTTTTATAGGCCTTGTTTGGAGGGGAGGGGCACTGTTTGTTTAATGGGCAATATCTATTAAACCTGAAGATAATATGGGGGCACTGCTTTGTAAGATGCCTGATAAAGTTGATATTGGAATAGAGAGGATTTGCTTCTTTTTTCCCTATGCTGGGAGGCAGAGGGAAAGAGGCAATGCCACACATATTCCAGAGTTCTAACACATCAGAGGATATACTAACAAATAATAATAATAATAATAATAATAATAATAATAATAATAATGTCCAACTTAACTTCTTAACTTTGTCAGAATATTATTTCTCTAATAGTGACCAACCTTATAAAGCAATGCAGGCAGCCAAGGATATTTTATTGTTCCATCCCCCAAATCAATGTGGTTGAAGAGTCACTAATGAACCCTTCACTCTTACTAGAGAGATGATCAGTTACTTTCTAAATATGTCACTCCTCCATCCAACAGTTCTGACACTGATATTTTACAGAGAAATTAAAGTTTTAAAAAGGAACTGCATCACCCCAGACTATTGAATCATGATCAGAGCCTCCCAATGATCCCATTTATGTTCCATTTACTTTGTATTGTTCTTCACAGTGAAATTCTGGGAATTGAAGTCCACGTATCTTAATGAAACTGAGGATGAGAAACACTGTTTTAAAGGACCAAAGCTGGCCATTCTTCCAAGCAGCATAGTAGAATGGCTACAGTTCTTTTGTGTCATTGACAGATGGTTTCTGTGTGTGCACAGAGACCCATTCATCAAGGGAAACCACAGAAACCACAGAAGTGAGGCAAAGTGATTGGTTTAGGTTTGGGAGTTGGGATTTAGCCAAGTGTGATGGCCACTCATAGTGTTTTTTAATCTATATGTTTATTAAGAATTTTGATTATAATAGTAAAATCTAATACAAACTAAAATTAAAGAAAAGAAGAAAAAGAAGATGTAAAAAAATTGCAAGAAGAAGAAAGAAGAAAGAGAAAAGAAAGAATACAATAAAGAAAGAGAGAAAGAAACATATACAGTATATAAGTGACTTCCCACCTTCATCACAAGTATAAACAAATTTAGTAACTCTTCACACCCTCTAAGGTTACAAACAATCTCTTCATCCTGTATCCCATCTTCTTCTATAAACAAATCCATAAAACATAATCTTTTCAGTCCTGGTGTCAGCAGAAAGTCCATAAAGGGTTGCCAGAAGTAACAACATATCTTGTTTCAACCTTGATCAAATAAACCAACTTTATATTCCTTCCTTTTACTTCTAACAGTCTTAATCTTTAGTTCATTCAAATATTCTTGTAGGATTTGATTTCTCTTCATTTATTCTTTGTTCCATCACACAGAGTTCTTGAAGCTTTAACAAGCCTTTTTTTGTAAATCCAATAGGAAAAAAATGCATTTTATTCTTTCTGGAATAAATTGAAATTCTACAAAACTCTGCAGTTGTATAATTTCTCTTCAGTTTAACATTCTTTTTCAAAACATATTTCTGGTGGACTCTGCTAACATAGTTGAAATGTCTAGTAATAAAGATCTATCTGACAAATCTTGAGATGCAATTAACATAAATTTTCCTGTTCTATGTCTCTGACTTAAAAATGTAATCAATAATTATCAAAAGAGTTTTCCATTAATTCTATTATGGATGAAACATTGTATTTGATTAATATTAAAAATATTTAAACTATCTCCACTGTACACTAAGAAATGCTTCAATTTTAATTATTTTTAAAACTATAGATACATATATTTTTGCCAGCAAAGATCTACAAAACTCTTGAGAACTGCAACATAGAAGAAATACCATTTGGTACAATGTGTGCATGACTCTCTGATTGTTAAAATTAAAAGGTTTTTACCATAGTTAAATTATGTAAGAACATTTCTATTATAATCCCAAGGTTTAATGGAACTTTACGTTGAGCTTATAAATTCTGTATAAGAAATAATGTATATGTTGTCTAGCAAAATTACTGTGAATCAGCAGTAAGGACTTTGTGAAAAAAATACTAGATAACTATGACTTAATAGCTATTTCCTACTGTATATTGACAAATTACATATAGCAATATGACAGAGAAGTGTGTGCAAAAACAATTGGGAAAAATATATAGAATGCTTCTGAGTTTGCTGAAAACAGGGGTCAAAGACTTGTTAACTTACAAAATTGGCAATGAAGTTGGCTGAGATCTTTTTTGAACCCTGGAGAACTCTATCAAGCCAGGTTATATGGAGTTGGCTTCAGATGTCACTGCTGCTGCATGTTACAGACTAGATTCTTGCAAAAGCTTGGCCAAACCTTGGTTATAGCCAACCTCTGCCCAAACTGGATAAGCAATATGTTTGGTTACTGTTGGGGTTTGATAAACCCAGGAATTTACTGCTATATATAAATTATACAGAGAGGCTTGATATTTAGGTTAAAGGGGAAATATTCTGCACAGTCACCCAATTAGCAGCCATTGTTGTAGGAATGATGTGTCATTGTGTGACTCATACAACAGGTGCTTAGAGTTAGGTTGGGTGTGGTGAATAACGAGAGTGACCTATAATGTGATTGGTCAGTTTCACTATATAAGCAGAGACATTCTCATTTCCCATTATTCCCATTTTACCTCGTGAATGCTGTATCGTTGGTGTATCATTTTGTTACCTGTGGAAGTGATCTGTAAATACGTATGTATATAAGTAAATAGGATATTTGATATAACTTCTGTTTGGAGTCTATTTACTGCATAGTACGTGGATCACTGGTGCCTAGGAGAGAGAAGCAGGCCGCTCCATCCGCGCGCCCCGACAGTTACTCTCCAGAATAAACAGTTTAATAGCCTGGTGATAGTTCTGTATCCAGCATTGTCACTGGAAGGACAAGTGAAGTCAATACCCTGAAGTGCACAGTATCATAGGGCATACTATGATATTCCTGTTTAGTGATATTGTTTTGTTTTCCTCTTATTCCATTTTGTCTTTTTTTCAGTTGGTATGCAATATCTCAGTTTCTCACGTCCTTCTACATGTCTGCTTTTTCTCTCTTCTTTTTTTCCTTTCTAAGACAGCTTCTCAAAAGACTGCAGAAGGCTAAATCAAAAGTACAGAATCTAATGGTCACAGATTAACAAAGAAGCCTGCTAAGGATTTCTGTAGATGCACAAAGCAATACTAATTAATTCTCAGCTGTTTGCTCTTTGAAGCTTTGATGTGATCAGCTCAATGTTCTTTTAATCCTCAGAAATCAGAAAGAAAGAAACTATTCTGAAGATATGGCATTAATAAGGAGTCCTGAAGAGTTTAGAAAGAATTAATAAGCAATGAGAGAAGGGGTGGGAAAGAGTGCTGTGCCAGACAGAATGTTTGCAGCTCCTTCTCTTGCCCTGACTGTGTGTGCATGTGCATGTGAACGGGATGGGCATGTTTGTATGACAAAGGCCAATGCAGTAGGCTGAAGGAAAGAATAATGGTGGAATCTTAGGACTGAAGGGAGGAGAAAGCCACTCGGGGCACCATTTGTATTGGAACATGGGAGCAGTAACTTATTAAATAAATAGATGATTTGGTCAAAAGAAGTCATGGCCAGCTTTAAGAACGTTGTGAGTTGGATTGAGAAAATGTTCTGGTTCTATTTGGCAAGGACCAGAGGTTTCCTATGGTATTATGAAACTTAAAACTAAGAGTAACAGTCCACCACTGTTAGTTTTTTATATGTTTGTTTCTGTTAGCCCTGCACAAAAGTCCAGACAAGAAGCACAGCCAGGAGTACTAGCTCTATCTTTATTGTAAGGTTACATTAACAGAATCTTGCAAGACAGAATATTTCTCCCCTCTTTTACTCTCCGGAAAACTAGGGAGGATCCCTTCTGAAACGTTTCCCACATCATACCCCCTTCTGTGGACTGAGACATATTTTACATGCCAGTTGTCCAGTCTGCAGCTCTCCCTCCTGTCTCTCAAGGCCATTCCCACATACCAGTACAGTTTCTATGGCTACTTTAATCTTTTTATATACGCTTTAGGGGTTATTCTATGATTCTATTTTTGAGCCTTGAAATTACTCGGTTTTTTTTTTTTAAGCCTTAAGTGTGCCTTAAATAAACACATAATTAAAGGTGAAAAATAAGTTAAAAATCATGCCAGTTGATTACTAAAGGAATGCAGCTTTAATTATTATGGTTATTGTTTCATTGTAACATTAAAAAGTGATTTTCCTTGAGAGGCTTACTGTGCTCTCCATTAATGATGCTATTATTGCATTCAAGATGGCATTTCCGTACTATATTCTTTTCTTTCTTTCTTTCTATTTTCTATGGGTTTTTTTCTTTTCCTTTGCACATTTCACTCTTTCTTTCTATTCATCTTTCAGTTTGTATTAGATTTTACTACTGTAATTAAAATTCTTAATAAAAGTATATTTTAAAAAAGAAAAAGAGAATGCCTGTTCATAGAAAGACATGTTAGATGCATAGCAAAATAGACTGTTGAGTATGATTCTTTTTTTCTTGCCAGTTTGCATTTTTTTCCTGAAGATTATAACTAATTCATTAGGCTGTTATACCCTTAAGGAAATAAAATTACAATTCTCAATAACAGGAAAGTTGTGAATGTCCATTACAAAGGTCACTGGCTTTAGTTTATTGAAAACTGTTTTAAATCCCACCAATATTTTATTAGGAAAAATATCCATTTTCTAAAAAAAAATTGCACATTGTTATGCTGCCCATTCCTTAATGGCTTTGGAAGTTGACAAAAGTATAAATATTAAAATCACACCAACAGCAGAAAAATCCTCCAGAAATGTATGAAGGCGTGTGTGTGTTTGGGATTAACCCTATATTCCCCTCTAAACTGAAAAAGGGGGAGCCTACCTCATTTTCAGTGAAAACTTCATCCATAATACAGACCCCATTATGTAAAAACAAAAACAAAAAGATGTTATTGTCAATTTTGAATGCATTTGGGATGAAAGCTGGGGTGGACTGCAATTGAAAAAAGGGATAACTCGTTTTAAAAAATGCTGATGAGAAAAGACATGCAGCAAATGTTTGTTGTACTCATACAGCTTAGAGTAATGGAAGGAACTAAATTAAAATGCAAGGAAATTAAAGTGGAGACAGTTAAATTAAAATGCAAAGGAATGAAAATCCAGTATGGATTTCTTTAAATATGAATTCATATAATGTACATTATTTGGAATTCATATGAATCCCACTATAATATAAAAGGCAAGTAAAGAACATGAGCTGTGTTTTTTTCCTCTCCTGAAAAACATTGTGTAAAGCAACATACATTTAGGAAAGCTGTATATGTTTGGGAATTTCAGAAATGAATGACAATAAATTAGGATCCTTCCATAAAATGTTGCACAGAAGTTGCACCAAAAAGAAGGCATGTATTAGAATATGTGGGAAAAAGTATGCATTAGTGGAAGATACAGTGGGGCAAAAAAGTATTTAGTCAGCCACCAATTGTGCAAGTTCTCCCACTTAAAAAGATGAGAGAGGCCTGTAATTGACATCATAGGTAGACCTCAACTATGAGAGACAAAATGAGAAAACAAATCCAGACAATCACATTGTCTGATTCGGAAAGAATTTATTTGCAAATTATGGTGGAAAATAAGTATTTGGTCACCTACAAACAAGCAAGATTTCTGGCTCTCACAGACCTGTAACTTCTTCTTTAAGAAGCTCCTCTGTCCTCCACTCATTACCTGTAGTAATGGCACCTGTTTGAACTTGTTATCAGTATAAAAGACACCTGTCCACAACCTCAAACAGTCACACTCCAAACTCCACTATGGTGAAGACCAAAGAGCTGTCGAAGGACACCAGAAACAAAATTGTAGACCTGCACCAGGCTGGGAAGACTGAATCTGCAATAGGCAAGCAGCTTGGTGTGAAGAAATCAACTGTGGGAGCAATAATTAGAAAATGGAAGACCACTGATCATCTCCCTCGATCTGGGGCTCCACGCAAG
Source organism: Charina bottae (assembly GCA_023362775.1). Taxonomy (NCBI): domain Eukaryota; kingdom Metazoa; phylum Chordata; class Lepidosauria; order Squamata; family Charinaidae; genus Charina; species Charina bottae. Next base: position 233,889,864 of record JALMGJ010000002.1, on the reverse strand, counting down.
ATCTCACCCCGTGGGGTCAAAATGATCACAAGAATGGTGAGCAAAAATCCCAGAACCACACGGGGGGACCTAGTGAATGACCTGCAGAGAGCTGGGACCAACGTAACAAAGGCTACCATCAGTAACACACTACGCCGCCAGGGACTCAGATCCTGCAGTGCCAGACGTGTCCCCCTGCTTAAGCCAGTACATGTCCGGGCCCGTCTGAAGTTTGCTAGAGAGCATTTGGATGATCCAGAAGAGGACTGGGAGAATGTCATATGGTCAGATGAAACCAAAGTAGAACTGTTTGGTAGAAACACAACTCGTCGTATTTGGAGGAGAGAGAATGCTGAGTTGCATCCAAAGAACACCATACCTACTGTGAAGCATGGGGGTGGCAACATCATGCTTTGGGGCTGTTTCTCTGCAAAGGGACCAGGACGACTGTTCCGTGTACAGGAAAGAATGAATGGGGCCATGTATCGTGAGATTTTGAGTGCAAACCTCCTTCCATCAGCAAGGGCATTGAAGATGAAACGTGGCTGGGTCTTTCAGCATGACAATGATCCCAAACACACCGCCCGGGCAACGAAGGAGTGGCTTTGTAAGAAGCATTTCAAGGTCCTGGAGTGGCCTAGCCAGTCTCCAGATCTCAACCCCATAGAAAACCTTTGGAGGGAGTTGAAAGTCCGTGTTGCCCAGCGACAGCCCCAAAACATCACTGCTCTAGAGGAGATCTGCATGGAGGAATGGGCCAACATACCAGCAACAGTGTGTGCCAACCTTGTGAAGACTTACAGCAAACGTTTGACCTCTGTCATTGCCAACAAAGGATATATAACAAAGTATTGAGATGAACTTTTGATATTGACCAAATACTTATTTTCCACCATAATTTGCAAATAAATTCTTTCCGAATCAGACAATGTGATTGTCTGGATTTGTTTTCTCATTTTGTCTCTCATGGTTGAGGTCTACCTATGATGTCAATTACAGGCCTCTCTCATCTTTTTAAGTGGGAGAACTTGCACAATTGGTGGCTGACTAAATACTTTTTTGCCCCACTGTATTTAAGATACATATAAAAAGCATATTCTAGAAAGATATATCCAAAATCCCTTTTTCCCCAAAAAAAGAGATTTCTAGAAAAAACAAGTAAGAATGAATATGCTTATTGACATGGACATACAATGATCAGCAGAATGAATGAATGAATAGGCAAGTATGATGATACAAAAGTATCCTATCAATGAATGTTGAGATATCTCATTGCAACCTCCAGTTTGCAGAGAGATAGCAAAATGGTACATATGTTCTAAGGCTTTAATAAATGGTTTTGCAATAAAGAGTTAGATTACCATTTTTAGTTATTATCTTTTGATTATAAACCCTGCAAGCCCACAAAGAAATAGGGTTTTTGTTTGGGGGAAAAAAAGACCCTTTAATCTTCTTCAAGATTAATTTTCACAACAAACTCATTAGGAATCATACCAGTTCTTAATGGTATGACAAAACAGAAAGTTATCTATTTGTAGAAAGTGGGTTCTCTTCTCAATTTGGGATGAAAATACCTTGACTGATTTGCCTAACCAAAGAAAGTCCGCTATATTCAGAAAGGAGTGAAAAATGAAGCAAACCACCTTAGAGATAACTTTCAACCATTTAAACCAGTGTTTCTCAATCTCAGCAACTTTAAGATGTATGGACTTCAACTCCCAGAATTCCCCAGATTGAGAAACACTGATTTAAACAGTAATTAATCTAAGCAGCTTTAAGGAAAGTTCCCTGGTGCATGCTCTAAGCTCTAAGTAGCTAAGTTCTATCATTATAATATTTCTTATAAAAATGGTTCAATAAACGTTAAAAATTACTGTCATTTTCAATGTTAAAGTTCAATTTGAAGCAATACAGTAGTTTCTTTGAATTTCACTATAAATCACTCCTCCTTATCCAAACTGAATTAATAAATAATCAGTTCTGTATCAATCTAAAATATTTCCAAACACTTACCCACTTTGCTACTTTTACTACGTCTTCCATTCAGAGAAAAGGTCTGCAGAAGGGAATGATGGAAACAGAGCTTCAGTTGATATTATGTTAATATCCCATCCCATATTGTATTTTATTGCTTTGCCTGTAAAGCTGTAAAATTCTAGGGTGGTACTGTAATATTGATGAAGACCCTTTCATTTTTATTGGCTCATAAATATCACAAAGTAAATGTCAACATCAGATTTTAAAAACTATGAAAAAGTTAGTTCTAGAATCTTAAATACTAAACAGAGAATATGAATCACTGTATGCACCAGTGGGACTAGAGCTGGTTGGTTATATATTAGGGAAATAAAATATTTGCTGTCCATAAGTACCTACAATTTCTTAGATTCATTTTTTGCTTTTATGCTGCAGTTCACTACTTATGTATATTTCCCTTCTGAAAGTGATTTCATCCCAGATTAAAGATTTACTTTCTAGGAGAGGAGGTTAATACAGTGTAATAAAATTAATGGAACAGGAACTGAAAGACTTGGTCTAATTATATAAAAAGCAAATTGCTACAAAAACTAGGAAACACAAAGCCTATGTATGTTTAAAGCTGTATACTTTTGAGTACAGGAATATACAGTATCATGAGAATGTATGTATGCATATAACTCTATGCTTATTTAGCTGGGCTTGTTCTTCATTCGCATTGAGTTCTTCCCAAGAACCTAGGATGTTGTAAAGTATCTGAGTAGTATAGAGTATGTGTGGATCTAAGCAGTGTGGTCTTTTGTAATTGACAGGTGGAAATTTTGTCAATGCACAGATTTTGTAAATGCCATCCAAGGTTTTTTTGGTATGGCACCCAGTGTGCCGATAACCACTGGGACCAGCACGCCCGGTTTATGCCATAATCTTTCAACTTCAATTTTCAGATCTTGATACTTTGTGATCTTCTCCAATTCTTTGTCTTCTATTCTACTATCCCCTGGTATTGCCACATCAATTATCCACACTTTCTTCTTTCAACCACAGTTAAATCTAGTGTGTTATGTACCAAGACTTTATCAGTTTGTATTCGGAAATCCCACAATATTTTAACCTGCTCATTTTTGTCTACTTTTTCAACTATATGTTCCCACCAATTTTTCATTACTGACAAATGATAATTTTTACAGATGTTCCAGGGAATAATTTTGGTGACTGTTATGTTGTTGTTTATAAATAGTTTGTGTGATCTTCTTGCATGAGCTGAGTATATGACCTACTGTTTCTTCTGCCTCTTTGCACAATCTGAACTTTGAAACATTTGAAGATTTTTCAGTTCTGGCCTTGATTGCATTAGTTTGAATAGCTTGCTCATGAGCGGCCAAAATCAAGCATTCAGTTTCTTTTTTTTTGCTGTTCCAGTTGCAAGCCATTGCCAAGTTTTATTTTCATCCACTTTCCCCTTGATCTTTTGTAGAAATTGACCATGTAATGTTTTTCCTTGCCAGCATTCTGTTTGTGCTTTTGTTACATTATTCAGATATTCACGTTTTGTTTCCTGTATCATTGGCGATCACTCGTAGCCGAGTAAGATTGTCTTCCAAGGGTAAAATTTTAACAGTGGATCCGTAAGTGGCTGTAAAGGCCAATTCTGGATCCGCACAACCTCCCACAAAAGGCGCTATGGACTTTGAAGAAGCACGAGTACAGGGCTAAAAGGAAGGCACGTCAAGCAAACCCTCACCATTCCTGTATATTCAGTAAGATGATGATGATGATGATGATGATGATGATGATGATGATGATGCAACACAGAGACTCAACTGGTAAAATATACTAAGTTTAGCAAAATATTCCATGTACCTGAAATATAGCACATAGTTTTTCATTAGGAATATGTTCTTGTAAACAAGTTTACAATTTAAATTGTTAGATTAAAGTATGCATTTAGGAAATACCCTTCAGTGAATTTCTCCAAGATATCAATCAATCAATCAATCAATCAATCAATCAATCAGTCAAACAATCTTTGCTTGCTTTTTTTAAAATCTGAAATGGGGATATTTTATACAGACTTACTGAGGAAATGAATATATACATACATTCAGGTATTATGTTAAAATGCATAGTTTTGGATTATTATTATTACTGCATTATGCAATAATAATACTTAGTATATATATACAGGGTTTTAAAACAGGCATAACATTTCACGTACATTATGTATTATAGCCTTCCTGAGTCTGGTTTTCTCCAGAAGTTGGAATTGCATCTACTGCAAATCTTTAAGTGTCATCTTCTGAGACTTAATAAATATACTGTACCTTCCAAGCACAATCTATAATAAGATAATGTTTTATTTTTAAATAAGAACGCAAACAAATTCTAAACATTTAGGACTGTACAAACTATGTACAAGTCATTTGAAGTAATAGTACCATAGTCTTTCTATATAAATGGAAGCTTACACTTCTCTTTGCTCTCTTCTTCCTGATTTTCACATTCTGATATTCACATTTGTACCTTTCATCTGTTTCTGGGGTTTTCACAGTTAAAAAGACTCTAAGGAAAATATGCATTTTTCTTCCACAATGAAACAATCACTGCATGGTGTTGCTTTATACTGTGAATGTAATTCTGTTGTGATTCTTGCTCATAAATTATGGCTGAATTACACATTTACAAGCCTTTTCTGAAAGTGTATGACCTATTGTACTACCTCCAAGAGCAAACTGTGAGTAAAATTAAAAGACTGCTGTGACAAAACAAGAAAACTGATCACATGTCACTGAGATAAAATATTGTCCTACTTCAGAAATTGAAAAAATTGCTCTTCCTGATGTAAGAAGTTGCATTATTGACCTTTTATGTCTTTGCTATATTGTTCTGTTTTGAAGGGAAATACAATATGCAAGAAAGTTAACACTGAGATGGAATGTTACAAATGTAGCTGAAATGTAAACTCAGATCAAAACCATATAGTCATATGTACAGTACATATGATTATTCTGGATTTTATTTTTTAAAAAGAATTTTATTAAGTTTCAAGACAAAGATAAAAGCTACGAAAAAAGAAAAAGCTACGAAAAAAGAAAAAAGAACTAAAACAGGGCTTTCCAAAGTGCTGCCGCTGGCGACACACCAGCGGCAGCGGCGGCGCGTACACGCACGGCAACGGCGCGGGGGGGCGTGCGGCGGCACGCGTGCACAGTGACGGCGCGGGGGTGTGCGGCGGCGCATGCGCGCACGGTGGCGGCATGCGGTGGCGCGGTGGCGTGCGACGCGCGGGGGGCATGCGGCGGCGTGCGCGTGCATGGCGGCCGCCGTGCACGTGCCGCCGCTTCCAGGTGGTGTGGCGACACACCACGCTGTGTGTGGCGACACACTTTTGTGTCGCCACACACAGTTTGGAAAGCTCTGAACTAAAAAGATGTTAAAACACAAGATAATTTTTTTTCAACATTACAGAAAGGTGTGACTTCTGACTTTTAACAGCAAGGATATACAGAAATATTCCATCATCAATCTCTTACTCTGTATTAAACCAAAACCACATTAATTCTATAAATCATTCCACTTTATAAAAACACATCAAAGCACATTATAAAAACACATCAAAGCACATTATAAAAATAACTAAGTACAGTTACTCCCTCCCCTTATATTAAAATAAAGAAAAAAAACAATTCATATAAACCTCCTAAGCAACTTCCCCCCCAAAAGATAACACTTATTTAATTATTCCCTTCCTACTACTATTGTATACATTTCTGTCTACTATAATAAAAATCAAACTAAAAAGCACATAAATTGTCTGCCATTATACTTAATAATACAACAGTTTTAATAATATTAATCTTAATAAACGCAAAAAAATAAAAATAATTCAAAACAGTAACCTTAAATCAAATCCTTAAAACCATCCAAATAAACATTTTAAACCCTAATAATTTTAATCCAAATCCTTAAAAACAAATAACATCAGTCAAACCCTAAAAGTGATCCACATAAATATTATTTAACCCTTATCCCACTTCAAAGTAAACCAAAGCATTTACATATCCCCACAATTTGCACAGAGCTTTTCTCTTGAAAAAAATCAAACAGCCCAACTGCCCCCCTCAAAAATTCCAACTTCTCTTCAGAAAACCTCCCATACATAATGACCCCTTCTTTTTCATGGCATTTCACCAGAAAGTCAATTTCACTTATTGCTTGCAGATCCCTTTCTCCCTTAAATTTCTCCAACTCCACTCTCCAATCTTCATCCAGCATCTCAAAAGAAATCCCGATCTCATTCTTAGAAGAAACATTTATATCACTGTTGAGTTCCTCAATTTAATCCAGTACATCCCCAACCAGATTACACATTTTAGACCTCATATTTTCCACTATGTCCTGAATTTCTTGTATAAAAGTTTGATAGGAGTCAGAAAAGATATGTTTAAAATCTTGGTGGAAGTCAGAAAATATGTTTAAAATCTTCCATGTCTCATGCAGTAGATTTTGGCGCCCCCTAGGAGCTTAACCAGCAAAAGTCGAAGATATGGAAAAGTTCCAGAGTGTGTTTACACAAAGTGAAAGTGAGATAAGCTGACAGTTCCTAAGGGAAAGTAGAAACAGAAAGCTGAAGGTTTAAATCAGCCGATTCAACATATATGAAAGTGCTAATATCTTCAAATTTAATACCAAAATAATAATAGGAAGACAATTGTTTACTCTCAAACCTCCTTTATAGTTGGAAGGAAAACAAATTCCAAAACCTAAAAAAGATTTTTTTTAAAAAAAAAAGTAATCCCAAAAATAACGATAAGCACCAAGAGAGCCAGCTTCTCCTCGCATTAGAAAGCGTCTCTTAGGGTGGTGTCAGGTGAAGCAGAGAAGAGGAGGGAGGGGCGCTGGATAAGAAGCGAGCATGCAGCTCAGAGAGCCTAGCCTATTTCCCCAAACGTCAGAAGAAAGCTCCGCCCTAGGTTGAGCTGATATACTTGGGAATCTTCAGGCACTGTTAGTTTAGCAGGATTTCTGCTTGTAGGTATGCAATAAACACTAGAGACTAGATTCCTGGCCTCGGTGTGTTATTTCTGCATCTACACACGACATCAATCCTGCTAAACCAAAACTCCCATCGAAAGAGGGAGGAACACATAAACCAGGAGAATGGCTTCTCAGACACAGGAATTGCAGCAGGCCATAATCCAGTTAGCAGTGGCCTTGACACAACACCAGCAGCAGGTCGATGACCAGATTAATAACTTGCAGGCGGCGATGCTTCAGCAGATCCAACAACCAGCCCCAGTCGTCCAGCAGCCGGCACCAGTGGCAGCACCCCCACCAGTCGTTCTGCGATCCCCAGGGTGTTTACCAGAGAAATTTGGGGGAGAGACGGCACAGCTCAGGACCTTCGTCGCCCAGTGCACCATGTTTTTCGACAGCAGACCAGCCGAGTTCCCGACGGAGAGGTCCAGAGTCACATTCATTTTAAGTTTGCTGAAAGGCTCAGCCGCAAGATGGTCCATCCCCATGGTGGAAGCTAACAACCCAATTCTGGACAACTACCAGAACTTTATGGCCCGTTTCAGAGCCCATTTTGATGATCCAATCAGAGAGGTCACTGCCAGCAGAGAGATCCGACGGCTCCGACAGGGGAACAGGAGAGTAGGAGCGTACATCGCAGATTTCAAGCTGCTGGCAGGAGATTTGGGCTGGAATGAGGTGGCATTGAAGGATCAGTTTAAACAAGGACTGGACGAAGAGATTAAGACGGAGTTAGTGCGGCAGGGCACTCCAGCGACATTGGAAGACCTATACCAGTTAACAGTCGTCATAGATGCTCGATTAGAGGAGTTAAAGCAGCTTCGGCCAGGGAGAAACAGGGCAGGAACCCGACCGGCTTTTCCAGGTTTTGCTACCCCCTCTAACACGTTTGTTCCCCTGAGCGTGGAAGAACCCATGCAGATAGGGGCCACAAGAAGGGGGCTCTCTGAAGCCGAGAGGCAAAGGAGAAGGGACAATGCACTTTGTTTTTATTGCGGGGGGCCAGGGCACATTGCAAGGCTGTGCCCGACCAGACGCCAGGCAGCCCCAGTACGATTTACAACCCAAGGCACAGAGCAGGCCCACATTCCAGCCGCTTCTTCTCAGCAGTTACACTCCAACGGCCCCCCTTGTCAGAGCCCCGTAGGGAGGCCATCCAGCAATTAAGAAGGGCTCAGACGGCAGATCACAACCAAGATTTTTATATTGTTCCAGCCACGCTGACTACAGATTCCAAGCAACTATTACCGGTAAATGTTATGATTGATTCCGGGGTGACAACCAATTTTATAGATGGGGAAGTGGTGGAAAAGTTTCACATTTCATCTATGGCACTACCAAGCCCCATGCAGGTTGAAACCATCGACGGGCAACCTCTCAAGGCAGGCGCGATCGAACGTTGCACCCTGCCAATTCAGCTAACCATCGCAGATCACATGGAGTGGATCCAACTGTACGTTACTGCCTCCTTGCAAGTCCCAGTCATTCTCGGGGCACCTTGGTTGAGACTTCACAACCCCAATTTGGACTGGATGACCGGAGCAGTTTCCTTTCCCTCTCAAGACTGTCGGCACCACAAGTTGCAGGGCATTACCCAAGCCCAACCGGCAGCTGCAAGCCAGGAAGCAGGGAAGGCTCCCCTACCAACAAAGTATGGAGATTATGCAGACATCTTCGGAGAGCAAGAGGCCACAGTGTTGCCCCCCAATAGATCTTTCGACTGTACCATAGATTTGAAGCCTGGAGCCAAGATCCCAGCGGCACGGCATTATACAATGTCCCCAAAGGAGCTAGCTATACTGAAGGAATATTTGGATACCAACCTAAAAAAGGGTTTCATTCGGCCATCGACATCACCGGCATCTGCCCCTACCTGCTTCATGCCTAAAAAGCCCGATCCTTTCGCCCCGGCGGCACAGGCTGGCGATAAGGGACCCCCCATGCGCACGGTGCATGACTACAGCGCACTCAACGCAGTCACCATTAGAGACCACTACCCTCTTCCAGTGATATCGGAGTTGCTAGATCAACTGCAAAAGGCTCGTATTTTTACCAAGCTAGACCTCAGGAATGCCTACAATTTGATCAGAATAAAGCCAGGCCATGAATACTTAACGGCTTTTAACACCAGATATGGTAAGTTGAGTATTTAGTCATGCCTTTTGGACTAAGTAATTGTGGGGCAGTATTTTCCAGGTTCATGAACCACATTTTCTCAGACTTGTTAGATAAATATGTCATTGTATATCTGGATGACATTCTGATTTATTCTGAGGACCCCACCTCCCACATTACCCATGTGCGTAATGTTCTGCAGAGATTAAGAGAGAACAAGCTGTTTGCGAAGTTAGAAAAGTGCGCATTTGACTTAACACAATTAGACTATCTGGGATACAGGATTTCCACAGAAGGCGTAGCCGTGGATCCTGCAAAGGTCCAAGCAATTATGTCATGGAAGCCTCCCCGTAACGTCAAGGAGCTCCAACAATTTCTGGGGTATGCGAATTTCCTTCACAAGTTCATTGCCTCATATGCGGAGAAAGCGCGTCCCCTTACTCAGCTTTTAAAGAAAAACAGACACTTTTGCTGGGGGGAACAGCAGCAAGCGGCCTTTCAAGAATTTAAACAGCTGTTTACCTCCCCACCACTCCTGAGGCACCCGAACCCTTCAAAACAGTTCCACGTCCAGTGCGACGCCTCTAACTTTGCCGTCGCCGCCATTTTACTCCAAGCGGCGGACGAAAGGGGGGAAGATTTATTACCCTGTGCCTATTTCTCTCGCACGCTGTCACCAGCAGAGAGGAATTACGATGTCTTTAACAAGGAACAGCTTGCCATAAAATCAGCCTTTCAAGAATGGAGGCATTGGTTAGAGGGAGCAGCTTTGCCAATCAAGGTTTACACAGACCATAAAAACTTAGCGCTGTTGCAGAGCTCGGGATCCCTCAACCCCCGTCAGGTCAGATGGAGTCAATTTTTTTCACGCTTCGATTTCGTCATCTCGTATTTGCCAGGCAAACAAAACAAGCTGGCTGACACGTTGTCTAGGCAGCTGCAGGACATTGCAGAACCTGACCAAGCCACCCAAGCCACGATCGGGGGGAGGGAGTTGCTATGGAGTTTTTGGATGGAGAGGGGGGGGTGTCAGGGGAAGCAGAGAAGAGGAGGGAGGGGCGCTGGATAAGAAGCGAGCACGCAGCTCAGAGAGCCTAGCCTATTTCCCCAAACGTCAGAAGAAAGCTCCGCCCTAGGTTGAGCTGATATACTTGGGAATCTCCAGGCACTGTTAGTTTAGCAGGATTTCTGCTTGTAGGTATGCAATAAACACTAGAGACTAGATTCCTGGCCTCGGCGTGTTATTTCTGCATCTACACACGACAGGTATGCATACTTAAAAATATATATAAATTGGGTGATTTAGAAATGGGGTGGCCAGACTTAATGTCCCTTTAAGGCTACAGCGGGCCTTGGAAAATGATGATGTCCCCGCCTCCCAGCTAGCTCTTACCAGTCAAATGCAAAACATTGTTTGCAATCTTCTGGCTACAAGCCGCCATCCAGAGAGAAGATGGGGTGATTCCGGGTGTTTTCCTTTGTCCAGAGAACACTCCTGGGCTTCAGGAAAACCTGCCTGAGCCCCAGGTTTTTCCTGAAGCCCAGGAGTGATTTTCTGGGAGAGGAAAACACTTGGAATCACCCCATCTGTCCTCTGGAACAGCGGCTTGCAGCCAGAAGATCACAAACAGCATTCGGGCTAGACTGGTAAGAGCTAGCCAGGAGGCTGGGACGTCACCATTTTCCAAGCCATGCTGAAGCCTTAAAGGGACATTAAGACCGGCCATCCCATTTCTAAATCACCCAATTTATATATATATTTAAAGTATATGTACCCTAAGAAAGGCTTTCTACAGTGAGAAGAAGCGGGTTCTCTTGGTGCTTATAATTATTTCTGGGATTAATTATTTTTTAAAAAAATTCTTTTTAAATTTTGGCTTGTTTTCCTTCCAAATATTAAGAAGGATTGTGAGTAAATAATTGTCTCCCTTTTATTATTGTTGTACTAAATTTGAAGATATTAGCATTTTCCTACACGTCAGCTGTTTTGAACTTTCAGATTCCTGCTTCTACTTTCCCTGTGGAACTGTCTGCTTATCACTTTCACTTCTGTAAACATATTCTGTAACTCCTTCATATCCTTGACTTTCTCTGGTTAAGCTCCTAGGGGGTGCCATAACCTACTGCTTGAGGTATGGAGGATCTTAAACAAACTTTCTCGGACTTCCATAGAGATTTCAAAGAGATTCTTTCTGTTTCTTACCGAGTTTTTATGCAAGGCATTTAGGACATTGTGGAAAATATAAGCTTTAAAATGTGTTACTTGGATAGGGATGTCGTGGATGGAATTGAAGAATTTTACAGCAACAGAAATGTCTCCTCTGCTTCTGTTGAAAGAGCTGTGACTTTATCCAAGACATGGTTTGACAAAGAATGTGTAGAAGCCAAGAAAGCTCTCACTGCAGCTTATCATCTATATAAATCTGAGACAGAGACTAACAACAACGGAAACATGAAGTCTCTTGAACACCTTCTTGCCATCAAAAAACAGTATAAGAGATTGGTGATTGATAAGAAGAAGCAGGATATGAAAACCATGTGGAAGCGCCTTATTGAAGCTGCCAAATTGAAGAACGCCTCTCTTTTTTGGCAATTATTATCTAACCAGACAGCAAGATGATCTACTATTCTAGACTCTCACATTTCACCAGAGGTCTGGGAAATCATTTTCAGAAAATGTATGAGGACCCTAATAATGTGATGCTGACACATATGAACGAAGGCCTAACCTTGTGGCCTCCAGTCTCGGTAACTGAAATTAAATCTCTTATAGGACAACTTAGAAAAGGGAAGGCTCCGGGGATAGATTTTATTTCAGTGGAAGTATTAAAGAACAATGTCGAATGGTGGACCCCAATTTTAGCAACACTTTTTACTTATATTGATAAAACAGGGAGAATTCCAGAGGATTGGGGCCTGGCTATCATAGTACCAGTTTTTAAAAAAGGGATGACAAATGATCCTGCCAATTATAGGCCTATTAGTCTCCTAAATATAATTAACAAGCTCTACGCTAGACATCTGCAAGAAAAACTCAAAGAATGGCTGGACCAGAGAAAGCTTATAGTGGACGAGCAGGCTGGCTTCAGAGAGGGCAGAGGAACCATTGAACAATGCCTGATTCTTCAACATCTGATTGAAAAATATTGTACCAACAAGATAACATCATTGTATGCAGCCTACATAGACTTAAAGGCAGCTTTTGATTCTATATCTAGGCCTAAGCTGTGGGAGAAGTTGGAAGCTGCCTCAATAGATAGTAGACTTCTCTATTTAATCCGGGCCTTATACTCTGATACGGCCTTGAAGGTCAGATGCAATAAGGTTGGGTCCCTTTCCAAGCTGATTAAGGTACAAAAGGGGGTGAAACAGGGCTGTATTTTGGCCCCGCTACTTTTTAATTTTTATATTAATGATATGGTAAGTTGTCTAAATCACCCGGACTTTCACCCTCCTAAAATAGGGACCGTAGTATTGCCCTGCTGCTTTATGCAGACGATGCGGTCATACCTTCTAGGACTCCTGTAGGTCTCAACAAAGCTTTGACAACTGTGGCCCAGTATTGTATTAATAATCAGCTAGAAATAAATTATCAGAAAACAAAGATAATGACCTTTGCCAAAAGACCGAAATTTCGTTCTTGGAATATAAATGGGCATAGAATAGAGCAAGTGACTAGCTTTAAATATCTAGGGGTAGTCATGCATGCCACTGGATCTAGGAAACCTCACTTTGATTATGCAGCTGATTCCAGACAAAATTCAGCTAATGCCATTTTAAAGTTTTTCCGGAGTAAAGGAGGGCATTATATACTGGCAGCTCTTAAACTCTTGCAGGCGAAGACATTAGCCCAGCTCCTTTATGGGTCCTGTGTTGGTGCTCTAAGTTCAAGTATTACATCCCTGGAAAGAGTGCAATCAAAATTTATTAGAGCAGTATTTCAAATGCCCAAATGTGTTCCAAACGCTTACCTTCGATTGGAAGCGGGCATGATAAAAGTTGAGGCAAGAGTGCGCCTAGCTTCCCTGAATCTTTGGCTAAAATTCAAGCATTATCCTCAAGGTTTAGCACCACTCATTTTCCAAGATTACTTCCAATCCTCTTGGTTAAAGGATATTGAATCTAGTCTCGCCAAGCTAGGATTTTCTACAGATTCAATTCTCAGGATGGATTATGAACAGGCAAAATTGGCCTTGAAGCAAAGGATAAAGGACATAGAGAGACAAACGGACTTAGAGAAGGCCCCTCATTTCTTATCATCAGAGTATAATAAATATATTGTTAATTCTGCTAACTACCTTACTCAACTTGAAATCCCTAGCCATCGGAAAGCCTTTGCCCTAGCTCGTAGCCACGCACTCCCTTCCGCAGTCTTGGATGGTAGATATAAAAAAATCCCAAAAGCTGCAAGGTGGTGCTGTTGTAGTAATGGAGAGATAGAAACTACAGACCACGTGCTCCTCCGTTGTCCTTTTTATAAAGAGCTTAGGAGTAAATTAATATTACCCTTGACCAAGAAATATCCTAGGAGGCAAGATAGAGAGTATATGCAAATGTTACTTATAGATGAAGATCCAACTGTTACGGCGCAAGTAGCCAAATTCTGTGCAGCTGCTATAAAGATACGCCAGACTATGATAGGAAAAATGTAGTAATGTACTCCTTGTAATGATTTTAATTATTTTAAAAGAGATAGATAGATAGATAGATAGATAGATAGATAGATAGATAGATAGATAGATATATCACACCATATTTTATATATGATATTTTACTTTTTATAAGCATTTACATCTGATAGAATATTAGTTATGACTAATATTAAGAGCATATTTAAATTTGATTAAGGGGCTCATCCACATTGTGGTCTTAATGTATTTTAATTTTTAATTGGAACAATGTAATTTAACTTATAATTTTAAAACTATTCTAAATCAGATGGTGCATATTGTAAGGTTCAATGAGTATACCTTGTAGAATCTTGTACTGGTCAGTGACCGTAATAAACCAGAATGATAATGATAATGCTTCTGTTGAAATGCTGGATGAAGATTGGATAGTCTTCATCCAATATATATATATATATATATATATATATATATATATATATATATATATATATCCTCATTCTTTTAATATACAGTAAGGAGATGGAGCAACCGTATTTAGTGATTTTTATAATGTGCCAATGGAATTGTAAGAGTTGAGTCTGAATCTGACGCCGAACAAGGTGAAATCGAAATCTATATTAAGCAAAAGAAGGAAACCGAAACCTATGTTAAGCAAAGAGGGGGAATCCTGACTTATCCTGAGAAAACTTGGGAAACTGAATGTCTATGAAGGTTCTCAGTCATCCAGGTGGAATTGTCTGTAGCTTGAATCATGTCAACTGGATTTCTATTTTCTTAGTAGAAACGTTTCGCTCCTTATCCAAGGAGCTTCTTCAGTCTGAGCAAAGTTGGTAAGGGAATCCTAAATATGTTCCTAGGTAGCTGTGTGACCTTACACCTGGGGCTAGGTCATGGTTATATTGAGATGTAATTTTTAAGTCCTTTTATCATCTAAAGGAGGGTCGTTAAAATCACCAGGCTGCTGTTGAGCTTCTGAAATGGTCTTAATCTTCCTAGGCACAGAAGACAAAACGGGGAGGAAGATGGGGGAGAGTTTGTGCCTGAGGCCCCCACCTCTATTCAAGGAAGGATTTTCCAAGTTGGCATAAATGGATTCCTTGACCCCTCTCTCAAACCACCTATCTTCTCTGTCTAAAATGTGAACATTAATGTCCTCAAATGAGTGTCCTTTTTCTTTTAGATGAAGATAAACTGCTGACTCTGGTCCTGTGGTGTTATTTCTCCTGTGTTGGGCCATCCTCCTGTACATAGGTTGTTTGGTTTCTCCAATGTAGAGTTCAGAGCACTCCTCACTGCACTGGATTGCATAAACTACATTGCTTTTCTTGTGTTTTGGAGTTTGATCTTTGGGGTGTACAAGCCTCTGTCTCAGTGTGTTGGTGGGTTTGAAATATACAGGTATGTGGTGTTTGCCAAATATCCGTTTTATCTTTTCAGACACGCCAGCCATGTAAGGAATGACCAGGTTCTTCCGTTTACTCTGAGTCTCAGCCCTATCTGTCACTGTTTTAGGTCTGGTAGATTTAGATTTGGTGAAGGCCCAATTTGGATATCCACAGGCCTTCAGGGCTGTTCTCAGGTGCTGATTTTCATTCTTTTTGGAATCCATGGAGGTGGGGATGGTTTCTGCTCTGTGTGACAATGTCCTGATGACTCCTAGTTTGTGCTGCAGTGGATGGTGGGAGTCAAACATCAGATATTGATCTGTGTGTGTGGGTTTCCTGTAGATCCCTATTTCTAGCTTGCCACCGGTCCCAATGAGGACTTCACAGTCTAGGAATGCCAGTCTGTTGTCCTTGGTGTCTTCTCTGGTGAAGCTAATGTTGGCATCTATAGTGTTTATATTTATTTATTTATTTATTATTTCTAACTTATATCACCGCCCATCTCCCCCCACAAGGGGACTCTTTATATGGTCCGTGAAGGCCTGTACTTCCTGGGCCTTGATTTTGACCCAGGTGTCATCCAAAATCTATAGATAAAACGGATATTTGGCAAACACCACATACCTGTATATTTCAAACCCACCAACACACCTGGTGATTTTAACGACCCTCCTTTAGATGATAAAAGGACTTAAAAATTACATCTCAATATAACCATGACCTAGCCCCAGGTGTAAGGTCACACAGCTACCTAGGAACATATTTAGGATTCCCTTACCAACTTTGCTCAGACTGAAGAAGCTCCTTGGATAAGGAGCGAAACGTTTCTACTAAGAAAATAGAAATCCAGTTGGGAAACTGAAACTCAGAATGACTCAGCAGAGCAGGAGAATCCTGAGCAGCTGATTGGCCAAGACCAGGGAGTATGCTCTAAACCACCAATCAGTGCAAGGGAAAGGCAAGCCGAAAAGTGCGCCAAACAGAAAGAAGCCCGATTGGTTCCTGAGGATAAATGGTGTGACGGAAACAGGATAAAAAGATGCCAGCACAAGGAGCAAACTGCCAGAAACAACCATTCCACTGAGCTAACAACTTATTCCATAGAAGTAGAGCTGGGACTGCCCTCCAGACCCTGCTCCATAACCTCCGCAGAATCAGAGCCTGCACATTTCACCATTCCAGAGTTTCTCCAGCTGCCTTTACCTGCAGTCGAGTCTCGCCATGATACTTGCCTTGCTATGCCGCACCTCCCAGCTGATTCTTGCCTTGCTCTGCCAAGTCCTCCAGTCGAGTCCTGCCTTGCCACTTCGAGTCCTCCAGTCAAGTCCTGCCTTGACACGCCGTGCATTCCAGTTGAGTTCAGCCTTAGCTTACTGCATTTCCCAGCTGAGTCCAGCAGTGTCTTGCCGCGAATTCCAGCCGAACCTGTTCAAGTCACCTTGCCTAGAAACCGAGCCGTGCTCCGTCTTGCTGCTGTATTACAACCATCATTCAAATCTTGTTTGTCTACCTCATTCAGTGCTCTGACTTTACTGGGTTGGAACTAATTCTACCCTTCAAAAGACTTGATAATTGTAATTAGTTGAATTGTAAATAAAGTTTATTCTGTTTAAAGTATCTGGTCATTGCCTAGTCTGAACAGGACAGGAATGATTTATAGAAATAATGTGATTTTGGTTTAGTATAGAGTAAGGGATTGGTTATGGAAAATTGTATATCCTTGCTGTTAAAACTCTTACAATTCCATTGGCACATTATAAAAAATAAGAAGTCACCTCTTTTTGTAACTTTAAAAAAAATTATCTTCTGTTTTCACACTTTTTTAGTTTTTCCTTTTTTCTTTTTCTTTGTAGTTTTTTGTTTTTCTGTAGCTTTTATCTTTGTCTGAAACTTAATAAAATTCTTATATAAAAAAAGGAAAACCTGTCTGAGCCCAAAAAAAATTGCTGCGTTGTCAGTTCCGTCCGCTAAGCCCATGGGCACAGCTGTTCAGTCCACCATGTCCCCACCAGAAGCCATCACTATTCTGGATTTTAGAATGGATTATTTTCTGCTTTTTCCTACATTTGAAGCAATTCTATTCTATAAAGTCTTACTTAAAAATGAAGTAAATGCAAATCTGTGTTGGCTGATTTCATTTATTTTTCTGTATCATCTTGCATTACTTCCAACCTACTGACCTTCTTTAGCCAATATGCTAGTAGCCATTCTCTTAGAGCTAGAGGGAATAACAAACAGAATTATCTTTATTTTTCGGTGCTGTTTTATGTAAATTTAGACATTAAACGTAGGCTGAGAGCATCTATTCAAACTGACATATAAATCTCCAAAAGTAATTACTTTCATCTCAATTGATACTGCCTTGTATTTTATAATCAGTGCCCTGTATTTCCCATTTAATCTGATCTTCTAAATTTAGATTAAATAATAATTAACCATGATGCTCTAACACTGATAAACTCATTTAAAAATTAGCTTTACAAACCACAGGAATTTTTAGATCTTATACTCAGTTTCTCCTTTGGGATGTGCAGCAGGTACCACTCATTGGAAGGCATTTACATGAAGTGCTTTTAAGATAAACCATATGGGTAATGCTGATTTTCATTGATTTTTTCCCTGATGTTCATGCTGCTTTTTAAATAGTTAATATGATTCATGGATTTTCTTTAACAATTTTTATTTTATTTTATTTATTTATAGTGATATTTATACCCCGCCTATCCCCTCCCTAATGGAGGACTCTAGGCGGCTTACATTCATATATATACAATTCAAATTATACAATTCACCAAATTCAATTATACAAATCACCGCGCGTGAAGGGAGGGGGGTGAGGGAACCGACTCTACTAGGCTTCGGACTACAATTCCCAGGATGCCTTGAACCGGCTGCTGATTGCCTTTCTCTGGGTTTCTCTTTCTGATTGCCTTTCTCTGGGTTCCCAACTGTGTATGTTTTGACAAACATACATAGAGCATTCAATTCAATGAACAGAAAAATCAGTGCTTTTCAAAGAAAAACTTTGTGGTTTTTACCTTTATATAACTAGCAGAAACAATTTGAATGATAAAAAAACAAAAACAAATCACAATTGGGTAAAATATTTAATAGAACCAGCAAAGTATCCTAATCATGTGGATGCTTCTAAATTTTCCAGGTGATGTAAAAAAAAATTTAAAAAAGAAGAAAGAAACAGAAAACCACCCATTTTAGTCAAATGTTGTGGCCCTATATCAAGGATACAGCAAAGTGAATGTATTCTTGTTTTTACCTACAGTAATTACATTTTGCTTATTGCCAATAGGAATTGTTTTCCCACAGCAAATAGCAACTTAATTCTGAAAGAAGTAGAAATGATCTCTCAGGGAGTGAGAAAAGGTATGTCCCTTCAACTTAATGCAGTACCAAAGCTGACTTTCATACATTCCCTTTCATACATATACACCAGGGGCATCTGCAGTGGGGGTTTGAAAAAGTCAGGACTCTGTGATCGAAGCCTTGTCCTACATGCAATGCATGTAAAATCAGGGGCATAGCTTTGACCAGGTAGCCACCATCTTGATTTTTTTGTTTCTCCTATGGATTCCCCTGATACAAATAATTAGTATAAAAAAACAAATACTTTAGCTATCATGTTGCATTTAATTGTTTTTTGCCTGGATGTTTTGCCTTTTTCTTTATTCTCAGCTTCTAAGACTACTGGAGAGCATGGCAGTGGTGTAGTAATGATACTGGAATGGAAATGGAAAACTTCAGACTGGTTTTTATAGGCTTATGATTGAATGTTAACATTAAATAAGTGTGTTAAACCAAGGGTTTTCAAAGCTTTTCAGAACATGGGACCTGTTAGTTTAAAAACAGGGTTTTTTTGTCCTTAGTATTTCATGGAACCCCATCTCACGGACCCAAGGGTTCCACAGAACACAATTTAAAAAACCCTCTGTAATCCACTCAAAGGTTCCCTGCTGAAATTGAATCAATAGCTGTTTTAGTTCAGTTATAAAATGACACTGTTAAAAAAAAAGTCATGTTGGTGTCCAAATTTCATAGGCCTTGGAGATACAGTGATGAAATTTGTGGGTGTTCATATGGCCAGTGGACTGTAGACTATCCATCCATAATTTATTGCAGCCTTTAAACTATTGGTGTCTTAATGGCTAGGTTCTTCCACAATTTTATTAATTTTGGATAAAGAATTCTGATAATTCTGGTGAAATGGATGAAGAAAGAATAAGGTAAGTATAACTTCATTAGTATGCAGGAAAATGTAATGATTGAACCCACATATCAATTATTGTATAAAATAGTAAAGGAAGATACCTTTTTATTGTGGTTTTACCCCATGTGAGTGAAATCAGTTCCTGAAAATCTCATAGCTACTTGTAGATGTCAAGAAATTCAGAAATGCTGAACAAAAATGCATATTAGAAGAAGGTCATGTAGTGGAATGTTTCAGACTTCTTTCTAATGATATTAACTGTAAGCTTTGTTTAATTAAAAAATAAGCCAAAACCAAAACAAATTAACTTATAGGAGAAATATAATTCAGGATCAATGTACAAATAAACTGAATGTAGTAATGTACTGCAATGTAAAGATAATGTAGTGATGCTCACTAGCCCTATTCTTTGCACTGTTACTTTCACTGTTACTCAAAATTACTTAAAATAGAATTTTTAAAAGGCTAATAGGCCAATTAGTTGAAACTACTGCTATTTTCAATATATCCATGACTGGAGCATACACAATAGATGACTGATTCCACCACTCTTACCCTTAAGATGTATCTCTTAATGCTTACCTAAAAATTTTCCTCCTGTAACTCAAATTGTTATATCTCCTCTTGCTCTTTGGGGTAACAGAAAACAAGCCTTTGCCCTCTTTATGAGACAGTCTTTCAGATATTTGGATATAGCGCAATAATTCCCACTTCAGTTTTCTTCAAACTTCCCTTATATTTCTTCCTACCAGGACTATACTTACTGACCAGCTTTTAACCTAATATATATAATGGCCTGTGTTGTGATACTTAGCTTTTCATTTTTATAGAGTACTAAATAGTACAGAGACAATGTGTTTTGAGCTTATGTCCATACAAGCAACAGAAATAAATATAATACATACAAATAAATTCAGATTGAATGTTTCCATTGGTCTTGAGTTAATTCATACAAAGTTGACTATTTGGTTATGAATATCAACAAGGAATAAAGATACTCAGCACAATCTTTTAAGTATTATAACCATTGAAAGAATATCATTTTTGCTAAGAGCAACAGCAAGAGAAACTTGATAATAAATTATTATCTCTTAAATCTGTTGAATTGATAGTCAATAAAATAGAACATAAAAAAAGAACCTAGAAAGATCCGCTGGTTAATACTAGAAATTATGCAAGACAGACATCAAGTATGGATAATGACTTTTATAAAGGCAGCATAAGATTTACTATTTGTAAAATTTCAAAGAGCAGAAAGTCAGCATATTTCTCTCTCTCTCTCTCTCAACTGTTTTTATAATAGACTTCTTGGCTGATGTTTCTATGTTTGTTCTTCTCTGAATAGCTTCCTTCATGGATTATCGCTGCATCAAAAGAAGAAAAATTCCAGAGTTATCCTCTGAACTATCTTTTCTGTAATTGATTGTTAAATCAGTGAAAAGGAGATCATGAATGCATTGCAATATTTGGCTTCCATCTTGGTTTTGATACAGTTCCCTAGGACATCAGTTCCAATAAATTAAAATTATTTCTTCACGTCCATTTTGAGAATTGACCCTAGAATGAGTATACCCAGTCTTCAGTCTTTGACTCTTTGGCCCTTCCTTCCTTCCTTCCTTCCTTCCTTCCTTCCTTCCTTCCTTCCTTCCTTCCTTCCTTCCTTCCTCCAGTTACAGGAAATGTACATTTGGGAAGAAGCACTTTGAGCCATTGGGATTAAAGTGCTAGAGTTCCTCTCTGAAAATGAAGGTCATTGGGTGCTTTGTCAGACAGTATTGCTCGGCTTTACCAATCCCACAGTGTCATGAGTGTGAAATAAGGGAAGAGGTAGAAAACTGCTCCTATATGTAGGAAAGGCAGGATGTAAACATAAGAAATAAAGCAAGAGAGAAATAAACAGCAGCAATAGTGAATTACATCCCACTTCATTGATTAAAATAATTTATCTGAAAGGGATTTAATATGTCTGAAATACTGTTATAGTTAGAATTAGAGAGTGTGCCATGGGGTGTAGGGAGATAGATTTCAGTTTCTATGATAGGAATTCAAGAGAAGGGAAAAAAAACCCTCCATAATTTCACACAAACCTCTTTTCCAAGGTTAAGCTTTGCAACTGCAGATGTCTACAGAACTGTCAGTGGTTTTTGTAGTTTCTTTTGAAAATAAAACCCCTATCTGAAAAATATTTATGCTTGGCATAATTGTTAAACCTCTGTCTCCACGGGTTTTCTTTTTGAGTGGGAAACCGTATAAAAAGGATAAGTTATCTAATGGAAAAAAGCAATCTGTTCCTGAACAGTTTTTTTTTGCTACTCAAGATGTTTCCTTTCAGCTCACAGCTTTACTAAGCTACTGATTTCCTTTGATTCTAGTGATACAGCCCTCTAGTAGCGATAAAAGATAATCCTAACATTATTTTTGTCAGCTTTATCTTTCTCTGCGTAACTACCTGAAAACATTTCACAGTTCTAGCGAGTTATACTAATGGAGCAGAAAGTTTAGCCGGTGATGCAGCCAGCCTAAGAAACGATGATTTAATTGCCAAAATCTATATACCAATTGTTAGTTACAAATGAAATAGAGTTGATTCCCATCAAATCTACTTTTCTCTTGCTGCGTTACTGATGCTTGTCTTTGATGCCTTAATGTTGCTAGACAAGAGGTGAGCTGCACTTCTGGAGCTCTCTTGAGCCTTAGCAGACTCATGTTATCAAAGAGAGTATTTTATGAAAGGGATATTGAGTTCTTGGTTGTAAAGAAGAAAATCTAATTAAACCCTGATAAAGTGCTTGTCACTCTCACCATGGCAGAAAGCCACCATGTCTGACTTTTTCTGAACCTACAAGATTGAGTTAAGGATTGGTGACACAAAGGTCAGCGTGAGAAGTCTAAGGGCAGAGAGACACAAATGCTTCCTGAGCTTAAAAGGTGGCAAATTCATTATGCTGTCCTGAGTGCTTCTGAAAACAGTTGATTGGGGAAAGTTTTTTGCCACTGCCTGTTTCACCCAAGTAATTGCCCAGTCATCAGTATCATGGAGAAATAAGCATTTTGTTAAAGGCTGACTTTTCACATAATTTAACAGTTGTCCTTGGATTAACAAATTGACCATTTTCTGCTTTTAGTGAGAAAGAGGAGGAGGAGGAGAAGGACTTATTTTTCTCACTTCTTCTTCACTGAATAAATTTATCAAAAGGGGGACAAACAATCCTTTTTGCATTTCAGGAGGTTTTTTTTCCCCTGCAGCTGGAAGTCAAACTTTGACTCAAGCATTCAAGGTTCAAGCCTTAACACTTGTCAACTTCAGGAAACAAATGCTAGTTTAAAAAAGAAAAAGAAAAAGAAAAAAAGAAAAAAAAATCAAAATGCTGACAGGATAGTGCTAAACAGACCCAGGCCAAGAGAAAGGGGAGAAGGTTATGAAAAAGCTATTCTTTCGGACCACGTGATTCAGACCTTAGATGACCATTATTTCTCTGAGCAACCTTGGATACTATCAACATCTATCTCACCAAAAATAAATCTGGCACTTACAGAATAAAATGACTTTATTGGTAGATAGTGCTAGATAGCTCAAGCAATATGCTGCAGGGCATGTGTGTTAAGAAACAATTGAAAAATGCATGCAGAACAATGGAAAGTTTATTTCATGAGCTCTCTAGTAGCAATAACAGTAAATACTTCTTTACAGTCTCTGTAAAGCACAATCTGGACTGCTTTCTCCCTTTTCTCAATGTAGAGTAGTCTGCAAGTCAGACTTCAAATGATTGAATGTACTTCACTTTTACAGCTTTGTAGCAGAGTCACTGCTGTGGTACTTTATATGAGAGATACTTTTCCCCCCCTTTTTTCCCTTTCCCCCCCAAAATAGGACAAGATACTTTCATTTTGATGATGATGATGATGATGATGATGATGATGATGATGAAGTTGATGTTGGTGTTTCTTTTGAAATGTTAACTATTATATATAATCTGGCCTGAACTATTGCAAAGACCAATATAATACAGTCATCTGATCATTCCCCTGTAGTTAAACTTATTTTAAAATGCAGTTGGGAATCATTCCAATGAAAAGGAATGTAATGTTGAGACCTTATACCTCCTGAATTATGAATAAAATCATTGAAGCCTGCCTAATGCACTATCAAGTGTTCCCTTTTTTGTGTCTTGTTAATATTTGTTTGTTTATTTGTGCATTCATGTGTCTCCTTCCAGAAGAACTTTCACATTAGCAATTCCAGATTAGTTTGGAGTACAGTGGCAATCAGCATTTATGTATGGTCTTTTATTTCCATCCAGTGTTGCTTTAGATTAAGAACTAACATGCACTTTGCTTTCCTCCACCTTAATTTCATTTTGTACACTTAATTCTTCAGGGTTTGGAAGGCAAAATTCACATTTTAACAGACCTCAGTAACTTTTCTATTTGGTATTTAACTCTTTCTTAATCTATTACTATGTTTGTATCCCTGTCCATGTTCCTACATTACCTGGCACTGACAAGTGAACTTAAATTTGTCCTTAATTATATAATTAATGTAAGAATTGGATTTGGTTGGAAGCTCTTTAGTCTAACCAGCTTTATTTATTTATTTAATTTCTATAGCCACCCATCTCAACAACTGATTCTTTAGGTTTCATAATGTGATGTAATGCCAAAATAAATGAATATGGATGGAATACATGTAAAATTGATATGGATTCACCCATTCTTGGATTTTGAGATATGCAGATCTACCATTTATTCCATTTCAACCATTTATTTTAATTTCATATACCAGTGTAGGTAATATTCTTAGAATCCTTTGGGCTGAATACTACTACTACTACTAATAATAATAATAACAACAACAACAATAATAATAATAAACCTACCACTGTAACCAAAATGATCAACCATTATGACAGAATTGATCCATCTGCTATACTACATACTTGATAGTTGCTCAACAATAGTTGAAGACTTTGTCTTATTGATACCTGCATTCCTGAGTAGTCCTAGGCTCATTGTATTTCTCTAGTATAGTTGTTGGCACTCTGAACTAAAACAATGGGGTATCAGTTATATTTTATACTACAGGTGAACACCCTTTTTGCTCTAGTTTTTTGAGAGAATGTTACTTTCACAGGTTGGGTGGCCCTGATAAGAATGACCAATCATAAACCCAATGAATATTAAAAGGCAAACTGATGAGATGGTCACCATCATTCCTTCTCCAGGTTGCTGTCTACCATCTCAATTTCGGAATGCTTATTGGAATTCTTATAAATAAGAAGATGGCAGAAGATAGTATAGGTAATGAATATTTTATTTTTTTATTTATTACATTTCTATGACCGCCCATCTCCCCCTCAAGGAGGGACTCTGGGCGGTTCACAATCACAACAATAATACAACAACATAATTTTGTAATGTAATAATGTAAGCATTTTTCCCCTGCTAACCACCCACCTGCTAAAGTCTTTATCCAGAGATCTCAGCTTCAGGATGCAGATTGCTGGTTACTAATATACTCAATAATCCACAAAAAACAAACATGACTGCAGTGAAAATCACTTTTATTCATTAAAAAAATGGGATAGATAGATAGATAGATGATAGATAGATGATAGATAGATAGATAGATAGATAGATAGATAGATAGATAATATTCCAGTAATCTAAATCAGATTTATTCTACACTTAATTCTTATAACATACAGGAAGAGCTTCCCTAAGACAAAGAATTTCACAGACTACAATAAAATTTTGCTCTGAAGTCCTTTGGGACAGAAGAGTCAAACCGCGCCATAACATAAAGGGAATGCTAATATATGCTGAGAAAATGCATTCTTAACACCTTTCCTTTATAATATCCCACATCAGCATTCTCAAGAAGGTTATGCCTAGAAGTTGTTGGTTCAGCATATTTATTACCCATTAACCTCTAACACATGCAGTGGCATGGCCACGTTCTCCCCATTCTTGTGATCACTATAAAAATAATCGTTGTACTGAACATAAACAAAGTTGGAGCTTGACATGAGAGAGAGAGATATCTTGTCTGTATCTGGAGATTTGGCTATATAAGTTATATAAAATAAAGTACCATGTTCTAAGTGGGTAAAAGGCCCATGATGTGCAAGAAAGAGGAAGTGTTAGATTGAAACTTAGCAGAAGTGAAAACACAGCAACAAAATCTAACTAGGTAGAAATAAACTGCAATTATGGCTGACTATATCTTGACTTTAAGGACATATAGCCTTAAAGAATGTAGATACTACTGCTACTATTAATCATATAGATAAATAAAACCTTATAAACGAGTTGCTGTTATGTCTAGAATAATTTCATATTTGTAAATCTGATTTAGAATTCAATTCTATTTAGAACCATTTTAAACTACAATTCTATACATGGAATTGTGCCACATCCAAAATTTGGGTATTTTAATTTGACATAAAATCTACATATTATTTACAGTGTTGTCTTAATCTATTGTTTATCACCTATAGTTTCTCTTTCTATCTGCCTTTTTTATTAAATAACTTCAATTGGGTTAATCGAGTACTTTAAAGTGTAATAGAGACATATTCTGATAAAAAAGGGATATGAAATATCTTACATCATGTCAACTGGATTTCTATTTTCTCAGTGGAAACGTTTCGCTCCTTATCCAAGGAGCTTCTTCAGTCTGAGCAGTTAGTAAGGGAATCCTAAATATGTTTCTAGGTAGCTGTGTGACCTTACACCTGGGGCTAGGTCATGGATATATTGAGATGTTATTTCAATATAACATATATTGGTTATAGAGAGGGGTCAAGGTATCCATTTATGCCAACTTGGAAAATCCTTCCTTGAATAGAGGTGGGGGCCTCAGGCACAATCTTTCCCCCATCTTCCTCCCTGCTTTGTCTTCTGTGCCTAGGAAGATTAAGACCATTTCACAAGCTCAACAGCAGCATGGTGATCTTAACGATCCTCCTTTAGGTGATAAAAGGACTTAAAATAACATCTCAATAT
This sequence comes from Charina bottae, assembly GCA_023362775.1. Taxonomy (NCBI): domain Eukaryota; kingdom Metazoa; phylum Chordata; class Lepidosauria; order Squamata; family Charinaidae; genus Charina; species Charina bottae. The sequence goes on along the minus strand of JALMGJ010000002.1, from coordinate 233,863,516 downwards.
ATCCATGACCTAGCCCCAGGTGTAAGGTCACACAGCTACCTAGAAACATATTTAGGATTCCCTTACTAACTTTGCTCAGACTGAAGAAGCTCCTTGGATAAGGAGCGAAACGTTTCCACTGAGAAAATAGAAATCCAGTTGACATGATTCAAGCTACAGACAATTCCACCTGGATGACTGAGAACCTTCATAGAAATATCTTACAGTTTTATTAGCTTTTAATTTATATATATAATTTTATTGAACGTTTTAAAAACAAGAGTAAAAATTAATACAAACTAATATAGAATAAGAAAAAAAAAGAAAAAGTAAGAAGTAAGAAGTAAAAGAGAAATGTGAAGTGCAAAAAGAAAAAAAGAAAATGAAAAATAGAAAAGAAAGAAAAAAGATACAAAGAAGTGGCTTCTTCTTTACAGCAATTATAAGTACAATCATGAATTTACCTCTTTCTCTAAAGTTACATCATGACACTCTTTTTCTATGATCTATCCTATCTAATCATCAAAACCATAGATCATAAGTTCATTTTTTTTCTGTTTTATGCAAAAAGTCCACTAAGGGTTTCCAGTCAGAAATAAATGTAGATATTGTCTTTTCTCTAATAAAACAGGTAAATTTGGCCATCTCAGCAAGTTCTATCATCTTCAACCATTCCTCCATTGTAGGTATTGCCAATTTTTTCCATCTTTGTGTGTACAATAATCTTGCTGCAGTTATCTTACAAAGTTCCATGACTTTTTTCCAACTGTTTATCCATTAGTCCCAAGAGGAAAAGTTACGGTTTCAGTTGTAAATTAATCTTTAAAATCCACCCAAATCTCAGGTCATGTCCTTCTAACTCTAAAAGTCTTCTATTTCTCAGCAACACCCACTCTTTCATCTAAACCAAACAGCAAGCTGCAAAACACAATTTCAAATCAGGTAAACCCAATCCCCCTTTTTCCTTGGCATTGTGTAACACCTTATATTTAACTGGTGGTTTTTTTCCCATGCCACACAAACTTAGATATATCCTTTTGCCACTGCTTAAATGATGCATCAGTTGTCAAAACTGGTATTCTATGAAACAAAAACATCATTCTAGGCAAAACATTCATTTTTATTACAGAAATTCTCCCCAACAATGACAATTGCAATTTCTCCCATCTTAACATATCTTTTTTAACTTCATTCCATGTCTTAACATAATTATTTTGAAATAACATAAAATTCATATTTGTCATAGTGATACCTAGATATTTTACTTTTTTCTCAACCTTAAAACCCATTTTCTTCATCAATTCTGTTTGATCCTCTATTTTCATGTTTTTTCTTTGTCTTCTATTTATTAATCTTAAAATCTGCTAGTGTACCAAATTCTTTTAATTTTTTCCATTAACGTTTCTATTCCCTTTAGATAATTCTCCAATACTAACACCAAGTCATCAGCAAATACTCTTAACTTATATATTTCTTTTTTAATCTTTACTCTCACAATTCTCTCATCTTGTCTTATATCTCTGTTCAAACTAAAACAAAAAGAAGAGGAGACAACAGGCATCCCTGTCTTGTCCCTTTTTCTATCTTATAGGGTTTTATTAGATCTTCATTGACAATTATTTGTGCTTTCTGTGAAGTGTAAATTAATCTTACCCATTTAATAAAATTCTCTACAAAATTCATATCTTCCAAAACTTTAAACAGGAAGGCCCAATTCAGACTGTGAAAGGCCTTCTCTGCATCTTAGAAAATCAGTGTGGCTTGTTTTTCATTATGTTGCTGCAAAAATTTTAACACATTTCTTATATTACCCTTTAACTGCCTTTTAGGTAAAGACAGACATTGATCCTCAAGAATAAATTCTTGCAAAATTATTTTCCACCTCTCAGCCAAAGTTATTGTAAACAACTTATAGTTGTCCTTCAGTAATGATATCAGCCGATAGTTTCTTGTTATAGTCAAATCTTGTCCCACCATAGATATTAATGCTATATTAGCCTCTTTCCAGCTCTCTGGCATATTTCCCGTCTGTAGAATTTATCGTATTTTGTAAACGTTCTAAAAGTTATTCCTCAAAGCATTTATAGTAAGAAGCCAGTAACCCATCAGGTCCATGCACCTTTCCTGTTTTAGTCTATTTTATAGGTTCGCAAACTTCCCTTACTGTTACGGGTCCATTCATAATATGTTTCTCTTTCTCTGTAATCTTCAGTAAACTGTGTTTCTTTAAATATTCATCTATTTTCTCCAAGGAAATTTCTTGTCCTTTATATAAATTGGAATAATATTGATGAAATGCTTTTTGCATAGCCACATTATCTGTTATTAAAATATCTCCCTCTTGTAATTTCAATATCATTTTCTTTTCTTTTTGTAATTTGTATATCAACCACTTCCCTAATTTATTTGCTAACTCAACATTTGTTTTTTGCCTAATTCATTTTTATTTCCATTTCTCTTAGTGTTAACATAGATAACTGTCACTGTAGAAGCTAAAATTGTTGAGAAATATTTATCTTTCCTGGAAACTTATTTAATTCTTCTTTTTATCTCATCTAAAAAAGCTTGTGTTTTCTCTTGCCTCTTGTTTTTGAGTTCACTATTAGATTGTATAGGGGCGTGATGGCTCAGTGGTTAAGACGCCGGGCTTGTTGATCGGAAGGTTGCAAGTTCGGCGGTTTGAGACCCTAGCCCCACATGACAGAGTGAGCTCCCGCACTTGCCCCAGCTCTTGCCAACCTAGCAATTCGAAAGCATGCAAATGCAAGTAGATAAATAGGTACCACTTCGGTGGGATGGTAACAGCGTTCCGTGTGCATCATGCCAGCCACATGACCGCGGAAGCATCTTTGGACAGCGCTGGCTATTCAGCTAAGAAACAGACATGAGCACTGCCCCCTAGAGTTGGACACGACTGTGCAGGGGAAACCTTTGCCTTTACCTTTATTAGATTGTATAAAGTAACCTCTCATGACAACTTTGCTTTCTTCCCAAATCAGTCTTACATCTGATTATTTTCAAAAAAACTCTTTTAATTCTTTTTACAGTCCTGCACTATTGCTTCTTTCTTAACAGCATTTCATTTTACCTCCAACTGAAAGAACTAGGTTTCCATTTAAAAACCAAACTCACTGGATTATGATCTGAAAAGATTTTTGGTAATATCTCTATTTTATGAACCTTAGTAGTCAAATTCTTCTAGATCCAAATTGTGTCTACTCTCAAAAAAGATCTATGTATTTCAGAAAAATAAGTATACTCTCTTGAATTGCCATTTTTATGTCTCCATGCATCAACAAGCTCTAAATTTTCATTGAGATGATGATGATAATTTTTCAAATAATGAATTCTTTTTCTCTTTTGAGGAGCATTTACTCCATTTATATTCCATGTTAGGCATTTATAATCCAAAACCAGGCCAAAAAAATTAGAAAAATCAATGCCTGTAGCACCTAATTCAGTATCATCCCTTTCACTTTACTTTTGCACCTGTGGAGGCTTTTGTGTAGTCTCATCGGTCACATCCATTTGTATTATCTCCAGTTCTTCTTTGAATTTTTCTAGAAATTCTCTCGCTTTCTGCACAGAATTCAGTCAAACCGTCTGCTGTTTGAAAGTAAAAATCACTCCTTCCAGCTTATCCCATCAAAATGCAATCTTTTTCTGTTTAAGTCTATCACTCAGAAAGAAGTACTCTTTTCTCTTACACATTATTCTAATTGGAATTTCTTTAAGCACAATAACATGTTTTATCAATCTTCAATCTTGTATTAAAATGCTGCTGCAGAACTTGGTCTCTTGCATTCTTCCTGACAAACTACACTGGGACATCCCTTGGAACTTTTCTTAATTTTACAGATCTTTTATTTATCCTATAAACGTTGTCAATTTCTGCCTCTGTATCCTCTTCATTCAATTCCAAAAAAAATTGATAAAGCTTTAACTACCTTTTCTCTAAAGTCTTCACCAGAATTCTCTGGAATTGCTCTGAATCTCAAGCAAAATTCATTCTCACTTAAGTGCAATAATGCCAGATTATCTAAATCTCTTTCCACCTCTATGTTTATAACTTTTGTCTTACTTTCCAAAATTTCCACTTTGTCATTAATTTGTTTTACTTTACTTTTCTTGTAGTTGCCACTCTAATGTTGTAATCCTAAAAGTGAAAGTGTCTCAATTACAGGAGGGAAAGTCTTCATTTTGTCTTTCTGTGTCCTTAATAATTTCATCTCAAATGGCACTACATAGTTACAGTCACCATCACAATATTGCTCACATTACCTTTATCTTTATTTTGTAAAATCCACCAGTTGTCTACACTCTTTTATGCTAAACAAATAACATTCCCATGAAGGTCAGGTCCATTTGTCTGTTTAATTCCAATATTTTCAAGACCACTTTCACCAAAATTTAATCTTTCAAAATTACTGTCCCCTTTATCTGTTTTAAACTTTCTTACATCCAATTCTTGTTAAGCTTCTACTGAAAATGTAAATCCTTTAAATCCTTTTCCCCCTCTTTCTTTAATCCAGAAAAAAATGTTGACTCACCAAGTGGATTTCTTTTATCCTGCCACTCAGAAAATCTCTCTTTAACTCCAAAATGATTACATCTGATAGTGATTAAGAAAGTAAGGCTTTTGAAAATCTTGTGTCCATATAGGCTGCATTATGGCTCTGAACTTGATTGACATCCCTTGACTCCCAGCCCTTCAACTCACGAGTTGACCACAAAAACCTTAGTTCCTGTGGTCTTCTCACAAGGAGCAGCTATCCAGAGTCTGGCCACCAATCACTGTTGGAATGCTGTCCCTGCTCCTTCAGGGACATCTAGTCTGCCATAGAACCTCACTGGGAAGCCAGTTTTATAAGCTTTTAATGATGTACTAGAGTATATTAGTCATTATATTTTAAATTTGTTGGCTACCCTCCCATATTTTACTGTTTATATTTGTTTTTTAATCTGTATTATCTATTTTTTATATTCTTTTAAACTTGTATTTGTATTATTTTTGCTTTTAAATAGTAGTAGTTGTAGTAGTTAGTGCCTACTGTAGAATGTGAACTACAATTACCTAGGCATGGAACAGGGAAATACTTCAATGCTGCTACACTATTATTATTATTATTATTATTATTATTATTATTATTATTATTATGGAAGCAGGAAGTGGTAATTATTATGTCAGCAAGCAGTAATTAAAATGGATTTTGCAACCCCAAGCAGTTCTGAATTCTGATAACTAACAGAACTGTTCAATGCAGATAGAATTACTTCAGAACAAATGTCAGAGCAGTCAGAAGGTGCTGTATAAATCATTTCATAATTTGAAACCAAAGCAAATGTTAGTAAGCAAACATAGTTGTGTTTGTAAGAAATAAAGCCTGTAATTTCTCATGGTAATGCTTTGTTATGCAGCATATCAGCTTTTTTAATTAAAAAAATACACTAGGTATCATGGGAGTGTTCATCGTACATTGGTACTCAGAGGTATTTCCTTCATTTTAAACTATTTCAAGGAAAAAAAAAAACATGAATAGCTTAATACAAAATTTCTCTGTAAGGAAAAAATGTCTGTCCTTACAGCTTGATTCAGATCTGCAACTGAAGGATGATATAAATAATCAAGAATGACTTCTTTCATTGGATGAAGTATTTCTGCAAGAATGCTATTGAGAATATAATTTTTCAACATATAAATCAATGAATAGGATGAGCAACAGTTTATAGCAAAATTAAAAGCAAGAGACTGAAGAATCCCAACTACAGACAAAGGCATTAAGCCTGCTGACATATGGAGAAAATGTATGAAGATAATAAGGGAGAGAGAGAGAGACAGAGAGACAGTTAGGTAGAGAGACAGATGTAGCCAAATCCAGAGCCATAGCCATATATAGACATAGACATATAGACAATATTGTTACATCACATAGAACTGGAAGAAATATCCACTTCAGCTTTTTCTTAGGTTTTAATTAGACAGGAATATCACAGTTATCAAAGCAGTAGCTGTGAAGTGAAAACCAGATGTTTAGATTTTTATAGATTTACATTATATTTTACCTCATAGTGAAAATACAGGTTTTTTGGAGCAGGATGAAAAAAATAACAAAATAACAAAATCCATTTTTAAGGAGAAAAGATCTACATGTAACTCTGTTTATTGACAATCTTATATGATGCATGGTATTTGCTAGTTGAACATACAGTTTTTAATGCACATGTGGAAAGGGAATTTTCAAATAGCTGGTGACTGTTATTTATTATGACCCTAATGCTACTCTCAGTCAGATGCTAGTGTTTTCAATACATGTAATTAGAATAATCCTCTAGCAGTAATGATAAGCTAGATGCTATTTTCCTAGCATAAATCTTTGATAATATTGTGAATAAGCAAAAAACCTCCCTGCTCCCCAGCCCAAATCTAGAACAAGCTCTCCATAATTATTCATCTATATATCATCAAAAAGCATCACAAACACACAAATTGTAAATTGATAATTTGTCTCATTACAAAATGTGAAACTGCTGGATCTTCCATACCCATTCAAAGAAAAAAAAGGTTCCAGCAAACTCTTCCCTTGCTATTTAACCTCAAGGGAAAGAAACTGTATTTACTCAGGGATTTAGCCAACTGCCCCTCATAGGTTTACCTTACTAGAGGTAGACAGGATAAGCCTACAGGTCAATAATGTATGTTATGATCTAACAGGGATTTCTAGGAGTTTGTATTGCTAGAGGTGTTAGTTACAATCCAAAAGGAAGATAATCCTGGATTTAAGATTATCTTCCCCCTAAAAGAGAAGATTAAATATATAAGAATTCATCTCCATTACCATATTATCAGAGAAGCTAGGGTAATCCTCATATTTTCTAGATACCCTTAGTCATCACTTACAAATAATATGCTATACACTTAATTATGCTAGAAAAAAAAGATTTTGGGGTGAGGTAAAGCTGCAGTGCAAAATAAATTGTGTACTAACAACTTCACAAGAAACAAGACTAAGAGGAATTTGGAGCATAAATTGAAGTCTTATTGAAATTAACAAATCTAAAATAAAACTAGCCCTTAGTCCTAAACACACGATAATCTTCTAGAAGTCAATAGACATCTGTTTTACTTGGCAAAAAATCGGGATTGAAGTCTGGATTCTTAATCCATAGATCTATTCCTATAATGTATTTGTTCAGATTTTTGGGGGGTTGGGAAGGGGTTACAGCTTTCATATTTGACAATACATTTCCCCCTTTTTAGAACAGAGCACTTCACTATACTTAAAAATCAGAGAGACAACATCACTAAGTACACTGCAATTGATGGTCATTTGTCACGTCCCTGGCATATGTAGGCATAACATATGGGCTGCAAAATCCAGATACCATGAGATGTCAGCAAAGCTTTACAGTTTTCTGATGCTCTTCTCTGCCAGGTATGCCTAGGCATATAACGTGTCATTGGAGGAAGAAGAAAGCTACAGTATGTGAGATCCCAGACCTGAAACTGAGCAAGACAAGCCTGATAAGATAAATCAGGTCCCATTGCCCTTGGCTCTGCCCCAGGGTCAAAATCCTTGAGCTTAAGTTTCAACTACCCAGCCCATGTGAATGCTGCCAGAAAGAATGGAAACAATGGAAAGAATGGAAAGAATGGAAAGCCAGAGGCCAAAAAGGTCACTCCTGAGCTATCAGTCAGCAATCTGGTACTCTCCAGATATTTTAGATTGCAGCTTCCATAATCCATGACTATTTGCCATATGTTTGAGATTCATGAAAATTTAGTCCAGTACAACCCAAAGATACAACATTACTTTTCTTGATCTACAGATACTATAGATAACTTTGCTCTAATACTAGGTTGGGCACTGGAGGAATACCTGGAGTAGAATCAGATAGTCTAAACTGGCCTTTCTCAACCTTTTGACCCAGGAGGAACCCTTGAAATATTTTTCAGGCCTCCAGGAACCCCTGCACATTCAGGCTCAAATATAGGCCACAAGTTACAAAATTAGTATATTTGTTTCATGTGTAGGCCTGTATATACAGTATGCACTAACAGTGTTCTTAAATAAAAAATAAAGAATGAACGTACCTCTTTAATGTGAAGTTGCCCAAATTTTAAATAATTTTTTAAATAAATTGTGATCTCCCAGGGAACCCTTAGTGACCTCTTGTGGAACTCTAGGGTTCCACAGAACCCTGGTCTAAACATTAAAGTAGAAATAAAGCTAATGCTGAAAGAGGATACTGTATTTCTGACATCTGCCATCGTCATCTCGTTCTATCAACACAGACCTCAGCACTAAATGGTTCTTGACTTTGGATCAACTCTGTCATTCTTTTTATACAGAAGACATTTCTTTTAATGTGGAAGTAAGTGGCATACTCACTCTTATTCTATTATTCTAATTATGTGACATTGATGTATGGCTTCATTATTTTCAGTCTACAGAAGATTAAAAAAACCTAGTATGAAGTTAAAATTGTGGGTTCTTAAACTTAATTTTCCTTCCCAAGAGTTAGGTAATAATATATTCTGTGCAAGTAACAATCGATCGAGCTATCTGAAATTTCAGGGTTAAGTGATCTTGACTTTTTAAATGACTTTTCCTTACCAATAAAGACACCAGAATATTACAGCTTGACACCGAAGATGTAAGATGCAGCCCAAGCACTGATACCCAATAATCTAACAATTTGCTGCCAAGTTCTTTGAAAACTGTGTAAAAAAGGATATCTTACAGAAATAGTCATGCCAATACAATTATTGGCATGCAGTAAGAGGACATTCCAGTGGAATTTAACCCTTAAGATAAAATTTTGTAAGGTAATAATCGTACCTTGATGTATCTGTATTGACAGTAATACATTTGATCATTCCAGCATAGATTATAAAAATAAATATACTGAAATAAAGTGATCAAGCACACTTAATAGCTATGTGAAACTCTTAAAAGGAGCCCAAAGAGATTGTGGCACAATAACGATCTCTATATTTTAGTTTCCTAAATATATTCTGTTTTGTCTGCATATGGGTTCAGGGACCACCCCACCTTGACACGTCCTTAGGCAGGACAACCAGAATCATAGAAGGTTAATTAAGGTAGGTGGATGATTAGATGAGGAAGGAAGTAGCCTTTTAGGAAGGATCAGTTAGCTTCCAAATCCTTTACTTTCATGATGAGTAGTAGCCTCATGAATTTAGCAAGATGGGAAAGACATCTATGGCTAGATAGTTATATATAAAAGAGAAATGCTAAGAAGAAATAACCCTCTGACTTTTTATGGGATTTAGAAGGAACAGAACTGAAGACAACATAGTGCATAGTATCTCCTACTGGTCAGTAGCTATTACAACATCTGAACCTATCTTTGGTGAATCTCCTGGACCTCTGAGTGCCTTTTGATATAATCAACTTTGCTATTTGTTATATCTAATTGTTGATTTGTGGGCATTATAAAATATATGGTGATGATCCACAAAGTATGGATCTGGTATGTAGATTACACCTTCATCATAATAAAAAAGAAACAACTGGAGGAAACACATGAAACCATCAACAACATCTTCAAAGGAATAAAATTCACAAGGGAAGAAGAAAACAACAACACACTACCCTACTTGGACATCCTCATCAGTAGAGGAAACGATGGCATTCTAGAAACAGAAGTCTACCGGAAATCTACCCACACTAACCAAGTGCTCCACTACCAAAGCAATAACCCAACCTCCCACAAGAGGAGCTGTGTAAGAACACTATTCAGACGAGCACAAACGCACTGCAGCAACCCAGAACACCAGAAAAAGGAAACAGACCACTTATATAGCAACTTCCAGCAAAATGGATACCCCCACAACTTTATCAAAAAGTGCCTGACCACTCAACCCACCACAGCAAAACCAATAGAAACTATGAAAAGGATTACACTGCCATACATCAGAAACATCTCAGAAACTACTAATAGACTGTTACAACCACATGGCATCACCGTAACACATAAACCAACCAAAACCCTTCAGAACATCGTAAGTAACCCAAAAGACCCAGTAACCCAAGAAGAAAAAACAGGAGTTATCTACAACATACAGTGTAAGGACTGTAGCAGCCACTATGTAGGACAGACTGGCAGAAGACTAGCAGAACGCATCCACGAATACCAACTAGCAGTCAGAAGACACGATGAAAACTCCTTAATCTCACAACACATGGACAGACTCAACCATACTTTCAACTGGGAAACTGTGAGCATCTTAAACCAAGACAAATCCAAAAATGCTAGGGAGTTCCTGGAAGCTTGGCACTCAGACAAAGCAGCCATCAACGGACACATACGTAGGGGTAAACAACATTTACATTGTCCCAGTGACATGAAATATCACTGTCAGTGCTGTCTGGTGCACCACTAGAATTATTTCTGATCAGAAAGTCTAGCCAAAGTGATGCAGAGTCATCTGACAAATTCTTGTTTGGATTATTGTATTAACAAAACTCTGCTGACAGGATATTAACAAATGTCACTGTCAGCATATTATACCTGTCTCAAAATAGTTGCAATCATTTTGTTTCCAGGCCAATTTCAAGACTCTGGAGCTGGTAGTGAAGACATTAGTATTAGTTTACCAACATTTTTGGATCTTGATAGGAAGCCTCTTTTGTTTCAGCATTAGAGGAAGTGTGTCTAATAGCGACCTAAGGTAGGACTTCTCCAGGACAGCACTCTAATTTTGGAATGTCTTCCTCTTGGAAATGTGCCTACTGCTTCTTTATTACTCTTTTGGTACATGACCAACCCTCAATTACTTATTTGGGCATTTCTGAGCAACTGATCGCTGCAACAATAAATGGATCTTTTGACAGTTCACTTTGTCATTTGTTTATAAGTTTGATATTTATTATAACATTTTATTTTTGGTTGTCTTTACTATTGCAGGTATCTTCTCTCTCTCTCTCTCTCTCTCTCTCTCTCTCTCTCTCTCTCTCTCTCTCTCTCTCTCTCTCTCTCTCTAGAGCAGGCTATACATCCGATAAATTTTTTTTATAAAAAAAAAAAGATTAAACGAAAAAAGATTAACAGCAAGATTAGCAGCAGAGGAGCAATCAAACAACACAATAGACCCTAATCAAGGAACTATTAACTCAGTCAATCAACCAATCAGCAAACAACAACCCAATCAAGGTACTACCAAGGAGAGTACAACACCCCCACCAACACAGGCAGGACAAGCCAGGGTATATAAACAGAGAGCAAGTTCCACTCCCTTTTCGCACTGAAGATGTTGCCTAGCCTGGCAATGAAATGTCTGCAAGAAAACAACAAGGTTCAGAGAGCACCATGGACTCCACAAAAAAAAAAAAAATCTGATTGTGTTGTAATCATTACAGCATTCTGTCTGCATTATAACATCTGCATTGTAACTGCATTATAATTAGAAGCCAGAGAAGAGTCGGTTCCCTTACCCCTTTCCTTGGCGCACGGTTTAATGAAATAATGTATAACAATGTATATGTATAACAATGTATGTAAGCCGCCTAGAGTCCTCCGTTAGGGAGGGGATAGGTGGGGTATAAATACAATAATAAAAAATTAAAAAAATAACATTTCTATAATCATCAGTATATTGAATTCTTGTTTTTCTTATCTCTCCCTCAGTCCTCTTCTACTCTTTTTTTGCAGTGGAAGGCTTATTGATCAGTACACTGCCTTGGGAGCTGCTTTGAGAGCCTATCATGTAACAACAGGATATAAATATTTAAATGATAAAGAAATAGATTTGAACAATGCGAATGCTATGCATAAATAAAGAAGTGTAAATAATTAGGGGGAGATGAGCAGGCCTGAGACCTTGAAGCGGGGTTAGGACCTTGGGGAACATTCTTAATCTTTTTCTTTTCCACTATACTCCCTCCAAAAATGAGAAAGAAAGAGAGAGTGCTTTAATAGCCTAGAATAAAGTTTATATGGGCAATAATGGGAGCAAAGCAGGAGGCCACAAAGGAATGTTGTGCAGCAATTTCAAGCATAAAGGGCACTGAGACATTTTGGAATGTGAAAAGTTTCCTTTATTTCTGATGTTTCCTTTATTTAAATGCCTTTTATACCATTAGCTTATTTTTAGTTAATATACATTGAATACCATGTCACAGACAGATTTTAGTATATACATTTAAAAGAGCAGGAGGCCTGCAGCTTATTTAGGGTGGCAGGGATGAAAGAAAGATGTTCACAAGCAAAAGTATAGTGGGAAATGAAGACAAAGTGTTGTTTTTCTTGAGTAATATTTCATTTGTTTAAGAAGCATCTCACTAATGCAAGGACTATACTTGATCTCAAGCCCAATCTGAGGCACAACTTAATGTGAACCTGAGCTATTATTGTCTTACTCAACTCTGAAAGAGTGGAAGTATATTATTTAAATTATTATATGTATAATTACAAACAGAGTGCAGAGTAATCCTGGAGAGTTATCCAATACCCTCACTTTGAAATAAAAGCTAATCTATTCTGCCAAGTGGAACAAGAGAAGCAGATGAGCCAAATTTATAATCAGTTGCTTGTTCCCTGGTCACAGCAGTTCTACGTCCTACACACATCTCATGCTGTTTATTTCTGAAGATGTGTGATGAAGGAGAAAATTGGCTTGGAATTATTTTACTTTCACTGTCAAGAGATATTTAGGAATTGTGGACTTGTTATGTGGATGTGAGAAACAATTGCCATCCTAAGGCTTACTCAAATCTAAAGAAGGCTGTACATCCAAAGTCAAAGAACACAGTGAGGGGCCATTCATTTGCTGATAGATGTCACTTCCATAGAAATACAGATGTGAAGATGATGCAGGTAGGCATGAAAGCAAAGCTGTCTTTATTTTAAAAGTTACCCCCACAACATCTTCGAATATTTTGATGATCAAAGGAGTGAAATCAGGGGCCTTGGGGATAACAGTGGGCAACCTGATACAAATCAATACCATCATATCAATATCAGTATCAAATTCAACCCTTTCCTTCCTTTTTGGTTTTAATTCAGATCTTGCCCCTAGTTTCTGCTTTTGGCAAAGTAAGAAATCTTCACCTGAAACCAACTTGAGCTTGTTTTTCTTACATCACTTGCAAGGAATGGGCAACCATAACAAGACAAAAGATTAAATATGCCCTGAAATCAGTATTAACAGTATAATAATATCTTATTTGTAGTTGAATGGTAATTTCTTAGATACCTTAGATATCATTTTAGCAGAAATGTGCAAATATTTACATATAAAAAAGAGAACTAGTACAATGTGAGATTCAGTAGTTAACATTATGATAACTAGAGGGCAGGGTGGAAGAACATTAAGCCAACTACATTACACCCATTGGAAAAATTCACTTACTGAGCATTAGGAAGAAGGATTAGCAAACAGTGCATGATATCAAGCATATTAAATGTTGACCTTCTTTATGTAATCTCAAATGTGTATTTCATCCCATGTTCCCCCCTCCCACCTTCCTGGCTATTTTCCTCCCTTTATCCAATTGCTGGCCTTCACTTTTACTATCATAAGGGCAGATGAATATGATGTCTATGAATATGATGGCAGTTATATCCTGTAATCTGTTTCCTCTGTTCGTCCCCACTCCAAAGTCATTAGTTTTCATTTGTCTTTGTTTTCTTCCAGGGTAGGATGGAAGGTCCTGAATCATCTTTGAAATGCTCTAATAAAAGCTGAGCTTGAATCCTATTGCTTTTCATGATCTTTATTTTGTAGGGCTACCAAAAAAGGTGATGGAATTGTGTTTTGCTTTTCTGCCTTTGCTTTCCATTATTATTGATTTACTGAATAAATTCTCCTTCAAATTAGAAAGGCATTCCAAATGTCTTTATATCTTTACACAGTCAGAATGTTACACTGATATGCAATAAATAAATCCAAATGTCCTTTTCAAACCCTGCTTTCTTAACCATGAAAAGAGATTTCAACTTAATATAGAAATAATTATATAATGTAAATGTTGCACAATATATAACAAAGGGTCCTGCAGCATCTTTAAATATATATATATTTATTATGGGATCAGGACTCCAGCCTGTGAAAGTTTATGGTATAATAGATTTGATATGGTTTAAAGTGCCACAAGGGTTTTTGTTGATTCTGCAAAAAAGACTAACACTGTTATCTTCTGAAAAATGACAAAGAGAAGTTAACATTTGCAATATTCTCCTTGGTTTACATTTGTGCTATATCAGGAAAATATAAACAATTAGTACATTCACAGTGCAATCTTATATATGCCCCCTTGTATAAGTCTCTTTTATCTAAGAATAGGTCCCTTGAACATAATGGTAAATACATTATTTCTGAGTAGGTATTCATAAAACCTGCACTGTTGGATATTATTTAAGACTATTTGGAAGTTTAAAACTTGAAAAGTGTAGTTTCATATTTTTGTCATAAGGCTTTGTACTAATTAAATGTAATGATAAATAGATACTTAAAATTAATTATTCTGAATTAAGGCCATGCATGGATGCCAACCTTTTTTGCTCAGAAGCTCAGGGAAATAAAATTCTCTTTCCTGGGCAACATTCCCTTCATCTCACCTTCAGAGAGCCAGTTTGGTCTAGTGGTTAAGGTGCTGGGCTAGAAACCAGGAGTCTGTGAGTTCTAGTCCCACCTTAGGCATGAAAGCCAGCTGGGTGACCTTGGGCCAGTCACTCTCTCTCAGCCCAACTCACCTCACAGGGTTGTTGTTGTGGGGAAAATAGGAGGAGGAAGGAGTATTAGGTATGTTCGTTGAGTTATTTATAAAAATAATAAAGGTGGGATAAAAATTAATTAAATAAATAAAATAAATCTTACTTTCCAAGAAAGTGAAATATGAGACATGTCTCTTATATATCTTATTTTCTGCTTCATTCCTACTCTGTATTCTACAATTCATTTGAATTTATTTCTTCACTCATTTTATCATCACTAATGCCTTGCTAAAAATAACAATTCATGGCGACTTTTTCTTAAATGCAGTTGACAATGCTATTGACATAGGACAGAAATCAGATAGTGCTTAATTACTAAAAAAATAGTACTTCATTTCCTTCAGTCATTCAGAAGTGAGAGCAGGAACAAGTAGGATACTTTCACTACCATTTTCTTCTCCATCTACTAGAGAGACTGCATATAGGAATCATGTTTTATACATGGAGAAGCCTTTCTAATGGACTGCACTGGCTTTTACCTTTGTAGAATGGCAAGAATAACACTGCAGGTGAGCTGGAATTGGCACACTCCTTCTCATTCTTCCTTGTATGCAGAACTGACTGGTCAGGATTTCTTTATTTAATTATTAGTGGTGAAGGAAAAGGGTAGTCCCACTTACCATGCCATTGTGGTATCTACTGCAGCTTTCATACCATCTGTATAACTTTCAAAGATAACAGGCACTGTTGGGGAAAACCTCTGATTCTATACATTATTATCATTATTATTATTTTTACAAAAAAAAAAAAAAACTTTGTTCAGCTGTATTCATTATGATTGGGGGGCAGGAGTACATCTGCAAGTGAAGGTGAGGGGGCCTTCCAAGTCTCTCTACATGAGGCCACAAATAAGTGTTCCACTTCTGAGATTGCTACAGCTGAACAGTTTTGTAGCAACAGGACTTGGACACTTCCAACTATCATGGAAGACCAGGAAGAGTAAGTAAATGGTCAATTATACCTAGCTATTTTTCCCTTCAGCTTTTTCTGCCAAGGCCTCAGCTGTTACACTTTTTCATAGCTCCTGATGCAATTCTCATTCAAATGATTTGCATCACCATTATCCAAGATCATACAACAGTTCAGAGCCATCTCTTTTACCTTCTGAATCAGTGAAAACATTGCTTTAAAGGTAAAACATCCTTCTGATTATATATCATATGAATGTTCTTCATTCACCATATCAAGGACAATCCATCAGTGCTCAATCAAAATATTGTAATTTTTCTGCTGGTTTAACACAAATCCCCTGAAAAAATATCGTATTATTTATTTTGGCATTTTAATATTAATATCTTGCTCTGAACAAAGTGTTTGGGTACTAAATCAATTAATGACTGTCATCCGTCATTGAAATTACCAATGGCAGTTGATCTCATACAAAGAACAATATCATCTGCATGCAAATAGCTTAGTTGTCACAGCTCATGTAGAGCACATAATTACAAAATATATGAGATGTACTGTATACACTAAATAATACCTTCATTTTCACTTGAAATAGCATGCTAACCTAAATATTTTGAACATTAGCATTTGATACCTTACATTTGTATTTAGATACAGTCTGCCTCTAAAGTTGTGCTTTTGTATGTATTTACAAAATTATGTACATATTTACACAGATTAATGTTAGCAGGATAATAAGCATTTATAATCTTTCAGAGATATTTCAGATGTGCTTTGTTTATCATTATATTTGCTGAAAAATACTGAATTGGAGCAATGCTGAAAGAATTTCAGAATGATCCATTGTAGTTAGTTAGTCAAAATAAAAGAGAATGGTCCACTGAATCCAATAAACTATTTTTACAAAATTATTTGTATATACACATTTTTTAGGAAGAGTGCAGGATTAGGTAGTACTGCCTTTATTTTCGGAAATGTCCCATTTTGTCTTATATGTTAAATTTGTACAAGTGTCTACACCTTTCTATCTTTGTCTGAATTTCTCCAATTTTCCTAATCTCCAGTTAATGTAAACCACCATAACTGTGGAGGCTTATACTGTAACTTATTCAATGTCTCACATGGATCAGAAAAGAAATATTGAGTATCCATTTCCGAGGTGTTTGTTTCAAGTTTGTGTGTGATACCCGACTTGACACAGCAATTCAGATAAGTGCCTTAGAAGTTTTAATACAGCTAGTATATTCTTGGAAGATCATATCCTTGCAATATACACAATGACTGTGTTCTATGAACCATCAACAGAGAAGCTGTAGCTCAATAGCAGGACACGTGCTTCGTGCTTTTCATGCAAATATCCCAGGTTCATCCTGGACTACCATCTGAAGCCCTGGAGAGTTCTGCCAATCAAACTAGACCAGGGATGAATAAGTTTTTTGGGATGATTGCTACACTGCCACTGAGAAGTCTGCTGGGACTTTCACTCTCTAAAGTGATGCAGCCAGCATGAAGAAGTAAGTGAGGACAGCCTAAAATTCCATTTGATTTTCAATTAAAATTCAATTGCATTATTTATAGATAGTTAATAAAATATTCCCATGTAGACTATATCAGACCTGGGTATTGGACGGTCATGGGGGAAAAGGAGCAAATGGTAAAACAAGTGTCATGATATCATGTATATGTATATGTATATAAGGGGAGAAGCTCACATTTGTGATGTTGCAATGCTGGTTCTGTCATTGCCATGAAAATGACAGATTCTGTGGGTATCTCTGCTTTCAGCTTCTTCTGCCCTGGAGCCATGTGTTATGAGCACCTAGTATAAAGTCAGTATAGTAAGGCAGCTTCCTCTGGTCCTATACAGAGAAGTATGTGAACATATTCATTACCATTTTTAAGCCACTCAAGGTAAATGCATGTTTACTGTAATTAAGGAATTTGAGTTCTCTATATGCTATAGTATGCAGATATGACAACAACACAAATGAAGTGTTGCCAGTAATTAGAGTTACTTTGGTAAATCTATTCAGACTCAGTTTAAGAAAGCTGATGATACAGATCAAGTCTGAGATGTGACATTATCCATGACAGACATCAAGCAAACCAAATCCTTTTTCAAAAACTCATTTGCCATTAAAGTAGCATCCATGACTACATCACTTATATTTTATTTAATTAGCCATCTAAGTGAGTCATGGAAAACTCATTAAAACTTTCATTAAACTCATTAAGCATTTAAGTATGAATAGTTAAAGATCAGATATACACAGTTCTTCCCTAGGAGAAATATATTTTCATGTGCATATTATTAATAACTGGAAACGCTAAAATCATGTTGGTCTCAAAAAACCAAATCAGTTGTGACATACTATTAGATTAGACAGTATTTTTCTTCTCTATAAATATCTTATAAAGAAACAATTCCTTTAATTTCCCCATATATATATATATATATATATATATATATATATATATATATGAATGATTTCTCTGTTCTAAGAAAAAAAATCTTATTCTAATTTGTTTCTAATTGTCAAACAATTTTAAAGCTTGTTTTTCTAATAACAGGGCAGTGACCAGTGAAAACATCTGGGAGTACTTTAATCTAATTTAATTTTCTTAGGTTGTTCTTCCAATTCCCAGGCAATTAGAGAATGGTAGATGTTTTTATATTGGAATGCAACAGCATCATTTTCAAGCTGTGACTATCCTAACTTTGGTATTATTTTTGTTCTTAAAACTAAAGACTAATTAATTTTCAACTCTTGAAAGTAATGAACTTGACCTTAAAAATAAGTATCTACCTCTGATTACCCCTCTTGCTTAATGCTTGAAATTCAGTGCTGATTTAGTGAAGTACACTCAAGACTATAATATAACATAGAAAGGTAATGTCATTTGTTGATGTTCTCAAGACTTAAATATTCGAACCATTTACTCCAAAATAATTCCATGAAGATAAGGACTAAGAATATACTACAATCCTGCTGAAAAATAAATATGACAGAAGTCTGTCTGTCTATCATCTATCTATCTATCTATCTATCTATCTATCTATCTATCTATCTATCTATGAGAAAGCTAAAAGTGCAAGAAAGGGAAAAAAAGAAAAATAGATAAGAAAGAAAAGATACAAAGAAATGGCTTCTGATCTTCTTTACAGCAGTTATAAGTACAATTATAAATTTACCTCTTACTCTATGGCTACCTCATGACTCTCTTCTTTCTATAATACATCCTATCTAATCATCAAAACCATAAATCATAAGTTCATTTTTTTCTGTTTACGCAAAAAGTCCATAAGGAGTTTCCAGAAAGCATTATAAGTTAGCCATTTGTGTTTGCCTATTATTTCTCATCTATAAAATGCTTCTTGGCTAAGAGCCACAAAGGTGTTTTCAGGCACAATCTGGGTTTGTATCTATTCCATATTCTCAATATGGCACGTCTAACATAATGATTTTTAAAATCTGCATTAACCTTGAGTTTGTCGTACCACAAATATCCATGCCACCCAGATCTCAGGTCATGTCCTTCTCACTCCAAAAGCCTTCTATTTCTCAGCAGCATCCACTCTTTAATCCAAACCAAACAGCAAGCTGCAAAATACAATTTCAAATCAGGTAGACCCAATCATCCCTTTTCCTTTGCATTGTTGAACACCTTCTATTTAAGTCTGTGGCTTGAATCATGTCAACTGGATTTCTATTTTCTCAGTAGAAATGTTTCACTCCTTATCCAAGGAGCTTCTTCAGTCTGAGTAAAGTTAGTAAGGGAATCCTTAAATATGTTTCTAGGGTGGCTGTGTGACCTTGCACCTGGGGCTAGGTCATGGTTATTTTGAGATGTTTATTTCTAAGTCCCTTTATCATCTAAAGGAGGATCGTTAAGATTACCCTGCTGCTGTTGAGCTTGCGAAATGGTCTTAATCTTCCTAGGCACAGAAGACAAAGCAGGAAGGAAGATAGGGGAAAGGTTATGCCTGAGGCCCCCATCTCTATTCAAGGAAGGATTTTCCAAGTTGGCATAAATGGATTCCTTGACCCCTCTCTCTCTCTCTTGACCTTCTATTTAACTCCTGTTTTTTTCCCCTGCCACACAAATTTAGATATATCCTTCTGCCACTGTTTAAATGGTCATCAGCTGTCAAAACATGTATTGTCTGAAACAAAAACATCATTCTAGTCAGGACATTCATTTTTCCCACAGAAATTCTCTCCAATAATGACAATTGTAGTTTCTCCCATCTTAACATGTCTTTTTAAAACTTCACTCCATGTCTTTACATAGTTCTTTTGAAATAACACGCAGTTCATATTTGTCACAGTGATACCCAGATATTTTACCTTCTTCTTGATCTTAAAACCCATTTATCAATTCTGTTTGATCTTCTATTTTCATATTTTTGTTAACATCTTCATCTTCTGTTTATTAACCTTGAAACCTGCTAATGCACCAAATTCTTTTAATTTGCCCGTTTATATTTCAATTCCCTTTAAGGGATCTTCCAAAACCAACACTAACTCATCTGCAAAAGCCCTTAATCTATAAGATTCTTTTTTAATCTTTACTCCCACAATCCTCTCATCTTATATGTCTATGCAGTATTTCAAGAACCAAAATAAACAAGAGAAGAGACCGTGGCCATCTTGTTCCTTTTTGCTTCTCACAGGGTTTTGTTAGATCTCCATTAACAATTATTTGTGCTTTCTATGGAGTGTAAATCGATCTTACCCATTTTATAAATTTCTCTCCAAAATTCATATCTTCCAAAACCTTGAACAAGAAAGCCCAGTTCAAATTGTCAAAGGCCTTCTCTGCATCTATGAAAATCAATGCGGCTTTTTATGTTGCTCCAAATATTCTAAAACTTACAACATGTTTCTAACATTGTCCTTTAACTGTCTTTTAGGTAAAAAGTGGTTAAGGCAATGGGCTAGAATCCAGGAGACTGTGAGTTCTAACTCAAATTCAGACTAAGAGAATAATATTTTATCTATAAATCCTTTAAAGCATGGTCTAGATGGGTCTTTGTTTAGATCCAGGATAGTTCTTATGATCAATACTGCCAGATTAAGAATAGATTAAGCATATTTTGACCATGGTTTCTTTTGAATAGCCTATTGGCCATTATCCACAAGCTTCCTTGTGAGAATCACCTTTTTTAGAATAGTGTGAAATCTTCATTTATCTGTCAGCAATATTGTTTGGTATACTATGGTGTGATGTTTATGTGATTATTATGATCTGAACTGTAATATAAAATATAATTTAAGAAAAAAAGAAAGAAAGAAAACAATAATAGAAAATGAAATCTGTCTATGGATTTATTATTACTGTCATTTTAAAATTTCCCTTTCCAGAGTTACTTGAAATTGAGTTATTTTTCTCAAATCAACAGAACATAACATTGTAGCATATTTGCTTTGATGCAGTTGACTCACTGGGAATACTTCAGTTTTACTGATGACAAAAAGAAGAAGGGGGTGGGAAAAAAGGAGGGGAAAATAAAAGGGTTGTTTAAAAAAATGGAAAAGAGGAAAATCAATCTATGGTAGTCCTAGATTTGAGAGATTCTTCTACATTTATTTAAAAGCTTTTTTTTCATAAAGCTTTATTAATTTTCAAGATATAATTAAAATGCAAAATACAGAATATAGAACAGATAGAATACAAGTCTAAAAAAGAAACAAGAGAAATTAAAACAGTGGAAGAATAGACAGAAAAACATAAAAGACGGATGACTTCCAACCTTCTCCAACACAGATATAAAAGCACATAAAAGTTAATATCTTGCTATTGATTAAACATTTAGTAACATTATTTCTCTAAAATCAAACCATTTAATCATCAAAACCCAAAATCAGAACTTCATTTTTTCCATTACAAGCAATTAGTCCAAAAGTGGCTTACAAATAGAAACAAATCCAGTTACAGTATTTTCTCTTATCAATGCTGTCAGTTTAGCCATTTGCGCTAGTTCCATTAACTTAATCATCCAATCCTCCATTGACGGAATTTGTGCATCCTTCCATGTTTGAGCATATAAGAGTCTTGCTGCTGCTATCATATATAAGAACAAGTTGCTTGAACATGAGTTCCATGTTGCTTCTCAAGCTGTTGGTCCATCAAACCCAAGAGAAACAGCTCCGGTTTCAATAGTAAATCCACTTTGAGAATCTTTTGAATAATAATACATATTTGATTCAAGAATTTCTTAGCTTTTCCACAAGTCCACCATAAATGATAGAAAGTTCCTTCACCCTGTAAACATTCCCAACAAACATTTGATACCCCATTATACATTTTGGACAACTTATCAGGAGTTAAATACCAAAGGTACATCATTTTATAAAAATTCTCTTTCAAATTATAATTCTAAGTAAATTTCATACCTTTGTTCCATATATTCTCCCATTGTTCAAGCATAATCCCCTAATTTTATAATGTCCTTCTTTTAATTAATTCCACTGTCCATCTGGATTTTATAATTTTATAATTATTATTGGATTGTATAATTGAGGTTTTATATTTATATATTTTAAATTTTATTTTAACTTATTTTATTGTGAACCGCCCAGAGTTCCCCATGGGGGGAGATGGGTGGTCATATAAATTAAACAAACAAACAAACAAACAAATTAATACATAAATAAAATTATACCCAAAATTCTTAGCCCATTTAATCATACAACCTTTAACATATTCATCTTCTAAATTCAATCGCAACAACATTTTATACATTTTCTTAATAAGATGCTCATCATTTGTACAAAGTTCCATTTGAAATTGTGTTTTTTCATGAACAAAATTATATACTTTCTTATCCAAATTAAACCATTCTGACAGTTGTGCATAATTAAACCAGTGACAAATATGACCTTCCAATTCTAGTTGTTCCCTTCTTTTAAGCATACATAGGTACATTTATTTGAAGCTTTGAGAAATATTACAGTAGTCTTTTTCAACCTGGTGCCTACCCAATATGTTGCTGGGGATTTTGTGAGTTTTGACCCAATGCATATAAAGGGCAGAAGACTGAGAAATATTAATATATATTCAAAGGCATAGGACTCAGGGGAGTAAGGATTTGAAATGACATTAAGCTTAGATGATGCAGACTTTATTTTGTATTGTTTTCTTTTCATGTACCCATAGAAAGCTGGCCCTTGCCTTGCTAGATCATTATAAATCCTGGATGGACAATCTCTGCTGGGCATCAAGCCATTCTATATCCTGGTCTAATTAATGAATGAAACTGTCACAAACCTTCCAGGTACTTTAATTGGTTGCTGATGTATTGTACTGAACTACATCATGATCCAGTGAAAAAGCTTAGATTTAAGCTAATGTATGATTTGATCTCGTTTCTATCAGAGAAGATGCATCACATTCCAGGTGGTAGAAATAGACAGAATGTATTCTCTTGGGCCAATCATCTCTTCTTCATCCCTCTTATTCCACTGATATGGTCTGCAAAAATTTAGCTCAAATCCGATAAGGGGGTGCAAAGGACTAGCAATGCTTGCATTTTCCTAACTAGAATGACATTGTTTGTGCTTGACAGGACCTCACACTTTAGATGCTTTACTGTTAGTTGATTTAACTTTTTAAAAGGCATTTTAAGCTGCTGTGTAAGATCAAATGCCAGTACTAATGAATTAGTGATGAACTGGTTGGTAGAGTAACTTATGCTGAGAGTTATACATTAATATTCAGATGTGAGATTAGATCCTTAAAGTTTGAAGAAAGTATGATTCTTTCCCTCTCTTGCTCCAAAGATAAGTTTCAAGGTTATCAAAGTTGGCATTTGTCAGCATGCTTGGTCCTTTTAATATTCCTTACCATACTAAATTCTATTCTTTTCATATTTTCTGAGTGCTTTAGGAGGTACTTTAAGGGCCTTGGTTGAAGAAATATATTGTACATGATTAATTTTAGCACTTGTGGAAGTAGAAGACTGATAGCTCTGGCTAAATGCCAGAGGATCAGAGGATCTATCTTATTTTGACTTCTTCATAAAGCTCTATCAATCAATGCATCTGAATCCTGACCTGAATTCAGGTAACAGAGCTGAATTTCAGGAGTATTCCTTTTTTTAAAAAATCAACAACACACACAGACACATACCGATATAGGAAAAAAATCAGTTGCAGAAGCCAGTGTTGTTAATGACACTCATACTGTCATTTGTGATTACAGTGAAGGGTGACCCTTGATTTAACAAGGGGCATTTCTTGCCTATTGCAAATCAGCCAGCTATCTGGTAGCTAAGTAAAGCAATCAAAATAATTAAGGTATATTTAAAGTACATTTTTAGCATTGGGAGATATGATGCCTAAGCAAAACACAAATTATGACCTCTTCTACTACAAGCAGTCCTTCAAATTGTTAAAATTACACCATCCTGTTTAAAAGAATAATAAAAACTTATGGCAGGAATCCCTCAGTACAGTTGACCTCACATGTGGAAACAGGAATGTTTCATTATCAGCAATGGCAGGAAGTTCAGATGATGTTCTCTCTACTACAGCTGGGCTGTTTCATGCCAAAAGTTCTGGATCGTATTTCTTTAGCTCTAATTTCAGGGTGGCTTCACTGAAGTTAGCATGAAATGCAATCCCTCATGGAATTTTCCTACATATGCCTTAAGTAAATGAACAGGAGCTTTAAAAGTGCACTTCCATGTTTTTATACAGCTTCCATTCATTCCAGTGAAACATGTATAGATGAACACTGAAGAGTATGTTAGGGTTCAGATCTATCTGGCTTCCACTCTGCTTTTCTTAATGGTTCCCATTAAATCTGCCATTCTTGCCCAACGAAGGTCACCTGGAAAACCTATTCTGATACACATATGGAAACAGTTGTCCATTATAACATAATTCTTTTGATCCTAGTTGTGATTTTAATTGACTCTACGTCCTATGCTGAACTTAGAATAAATACATCAGACAGATTTGTCTGTATTTTTGAGAATTCCATATGTGAACCATTTCTTGGTACTGGAAGGCAGAATAATTTTGTTTCAGTTACCAGAGAGAATCCTAACAATTTACAGTGTTATTGGAATTTTATGTTAAAAGTCTTGTATATTCTCAGATATGTATATCGACAATGTTTAAACATTAAAAATGGAAAGAAGTTAGGGAATGCCAAGTGCTGGTCCTGGTCCTTCATATTTGACCTCCCTGTGTTTACATGGAGGTCTAAAGACATACTTTAATTACCTTTTGTTGAACAACTTTATAGTTCTCCATGTGAGTAGAAATGCTGCATAATCAAAGTTGCTAATAACAAGGAGAATGGTAGCCACACAGTGCAAAATGGCATACAGCCCCTGTGGTCAACCTGAAGAGCTCAGGGTGGAACATGCTGATAAGGTAAGATAAAGACTCTATCAATTTTGAATTCTGATGACTACATGGTAAACATTCATGCAGTTTTCTTGGCAACAGTATGGAAGTGGTTTGTTGTTGCCTTTTTCCAGTCATGGCTATAGAACTGGGATTTGTGGGCAGTCTAACAAAGCACTAACAGGACTTATCCTTAGTTTTTAAGTCCAAAGAAAATCACTTGGTGCTGGACCAGTATGCAAATCCTTATATTCTTTCTAAATTACTTTTTTTTGTTGTTACTTAGAAAGGACCTATTGAGGTGCATGATAGATGGATATAGGTATAGGTAAATATACATTCATTCCAGTTGACAATCATTTTTTTCCATTCTTAGGAGGCTGAAAAAAATGTCCTTGCGATAATTTATACCTTTCAGCATATTAACAAATAGGTCTGTACAAATCATTTGGCAGTGTGTCTCATTTGTAAAATCCCCTTCTACTAGAATCCCAGCAGAAGTGTTTTGTGTGCATGCACACATGCCTAGAAGACTTCATAGTAGCTGCACTGAACGTATGAGTTGCTAAGGCTGCTTTGTGGCTTTGCAACTTATGGAGCAGATTCAGAGGAGTGCTTCTCTGGCAGGCAAATGATTTGTACAGCCTATAAATGTCTAAATGCTAAACACGCTCATGTTTAGGCTGTTTCATATTACCTGTTGAGATAAAGTTATATGGTATTCTAAGTGCTCCAAGTAAGCATAACATATTATTTCTTTTTGCAAGTAATTAAGAAGTTAATCAGGGTTGGGGAAATCACTATTTTTCAATTTATTCCTTCCACTAACCATCACTGCTTTCAACAACACTATCAGTTCAATCAAGGTCATGTAATACTTTTGCTTAACATGCAGATAGATTAGAAATCTTTTTATTTGCTTTTATTAATGTAAGTGATTTTTAAAGACTTCACCAAAACAGAAGTTTCTGATATTTCACTAGAAGATACATCTAGCTTTAAAAAACAAATACAGGTCTACATTTTTTTTTTTTTGTGAAATGATACTTTCCTTTAAAATAATGTGATAAGTCTACCTGGAAATTTTTCTGGAGGACTTGTAAGTAAACAGATTCATTATATAAGGTAACTAACATCTTTATATCCCTCTGTTATTTCTTTTGCATTGTACTTCTTATTTTTGATGCTCATAACAAAATTGTGACTTAATTATATTTGTTTTTGTGAAATATGGAAGTCATTTTGGAATGAATTGGCTTCATTATACATAAATAAGATCTATGAAAAAAAATTGGAAAGTAGGTATGCAATATATTTTCTTCCAAGAGAGACCACACTAAAATAGCAATAATCTCACTCACCTGCACCATATAATTCCTATTTATAGAGGCTGAAAATAGGAGTAACTCCTATCAGAATCAATGTCATTTCTTTTTAGTAGCAGTTATAGAGTTTTATTGTTTTGGTATGGTGTGCAAAAAGATAATGTAAAGGCAGCTCCCATGTTAGGATTCATGAAGAATTCATTCTTTGTAAATACTCAGATAAGCTGTCCTGATCTACATTTATGGATAAATATATTGACTAAAGCTTAGTTATTTCTTTAAACATTTCTTTAAATGGACGTTCTAACAAGAATGTTCTCAAAATTATGTGGAATCAAGTCATGAAATTTCCTGAGCATTACTCAGGAATAGCCTATTATCTTCACCCCTATGCTTATGTCACAATAGTAATGGATGGCTACTCTTCCCTTCCCAGTGTGAAATTCAGATCAATATCTTTCCATGACTTGAGAAAAGTGAGTAACTTGATTTTTCAATATTTGCTTTGAAATTTAGTTAAACAATTTTTAGTTTAAAGCATTGAACAATATATAGCCTTCCAGATGTTGTTGGACTGCAACCCCATCAATTATAGGAGTAAGAAATCTTTAATTGTGAAGAACCATATATTGCCCATCAATGGTTCCATTGCCACCTGTAAAAAAAGTGATTTGACTGGTTTATTTATTATCTTTACATAATTCATGAGCAACCTACAAGACATGTCACTTTAGCTCCTAATATTGCAGATGGACAATTACTTTTATAACAACACTTAACCCAAATCTAAGTTAGCTAATCATTAAGTTAGCTCCATGATCATGGTTAAAGAATATCCACTGAAATCAATGTGATTTAAGTTGCTTATGGTTTTTCAGTTTCAGTTAATTTCACTGTGTTTCAAAGTGTTTCTCTCATGCTAAAACACTTTGCAAAACACATGTTTTGACGTTTTTGCATAGATCTAATGCCCACAACCCAAGGAGGTGATTCATACAAAGAATAATACATGCATGTATTGGAACTCCATATTCCCTATTTGCAATATTAATATTATGTCTTTGTCAAGACTCAGCATAATGGCTTATAAAAACATTATTGGATGGCTGGAGCACTTTCTTCATTTTAGATAGTTCCCCAATGCATCTCCTTTCAGAGATATGCCTGCTGGACTTCCTCTGGTCTCTCAAACTATGAGGAACTTCTCATCAGACTTTGAAAGTTTTCATGGCCTTCCAGTCCTTTTTTTGCCCTTGACCTCTCCTGATTCTTCAAATTTCTTTATAACAGCTTGAATACCACATCTTGAGTATCCAGTTTGTTTGTTGATTTCCCTTTGAGAGTGGCCTTGCTGATGAAAAAGTTTTTTATGTCTGTCCAATTCTGTGATCTTTGGCATTTTGACTGGAATGATGTGACTGAAAGTTGGTCTTCTTAGCAAGCTTCCAATGAATTACACTAATACAACCTGTGTATGTACTGTATGTAATGCTCAAGCATGTCTTCCACAAACCTGGTGTACAAGACCTTTTCTACAGCAGTCATTTTGGCATGAAACAGTAGGACATATACAGGTGTTAGCAATGACAGTAATTAGGGATCCATTCCATTTAGGTTTACGGGAGCCAGGTGCCTGCTAGTGTAAGGGGAGGTCCCACTAAATACTTGCCACTTTAGTCTATGGAAGCTGTTTTTTCTGATTTTTTTCTGTTTTTGACTACTGCATACAAATTTCCTGTATTTTCTGGTTGTATTCTAATAAAGTCAATAAAAGAGTGGGAAAGGCAGTACTGGGGTACAACCTAAAAAACAACAGAATGCTTTCAGTTCGAATACAAGGCAAACCATTCAACATCACAGTGATCCAAGTCTATGCCCCAACCACTGATGTCGAAGAAGCTGAAGTTGACCGGTTCTATGAAGACCTACAACACCTTCTAGAACTAACACCAAAAAAAGATGTCCTTTTCATCATAGGGGACTGGAATGCTAAAGTAGGAAGTGAAAAAATAACCGGAATAACAGGCAAGTTCGGCCTCAGAGTACACAATGAAGCAGGGCAAAGGCTAATAGAGTTTTATCAAGAGAACACGCTGGTCATAGCAAACACTCTTTTCCAACAACACAAGAGACGACTCTACACATGGACATCACCAGATGGTCAATACCGAAATCAGATTGATTATATACTTTGTAGCCAAAGATGGAGAAGCTCTATACAATCAGCAAAAACAAGACCTGGAGCTGACTGTGGCTCAGATCATGAGCTTCTTATCGCAAAATTTAGGCTTAAATTGAAGAACGTAAAGAAAACCACTAGACCAATCAGGTATGACCTAAATCATATCCCTTATGAATATACAGTGGAGGTGAGGAATAGATTTAAAGGATTAGATCTGGTAGACAGAGTGCCTGAAGAACTATGGATGGAGCTTCATAACATTGTACAGGAGGCAGCAACTAAAACCATCCCAAAGAAAAAGAAATGCAAGAAAGCAAAGTCGCTGACTGATGAGGCTTTACAAATAGCTGAGGAAAGAAGGGAAGCAAAAGGCAAGGGATAAAGGGAAAGATATAACCAACTGAATGCAGATTTCCAGAGAATAGCAAGGAGAGATAAGAAGGCCTTCTTAAATGAACAGTGCAAAGAAATCGAGGAAAACAATAGAATGGGGAAGACTAGAGATCTCTTCAAGAAAATTGGAGATATCAAGGGAACGTTTTGTGCAAAGATGGGCATGATAAAGGACAAAAAAGGCAGGGACCTAACAGAAGCAGAAGAGATTAAGAAGAGGTGGCAAGAATACACAGAAGAACTATACAAGAAAGATCTTAATATCCCTGATAAATACAATGGTGTGGTCACTGACTACTACCGTACAATTGCGCTCATTTCACATGCTAGCAAGGTTATGCTCAAAATCCTACAAGCTAGGCTTCAGCAGTATGTGAATCGAGAACTACCAGAAGGGCAAGCTGGGTTTCGAAGAGGCAGAGGAACTAGAGATCAGATTGCCAACATTCGCTGGATCATGGAAAAAGCAAGAGAGTTCCAGAAAAACATCTACTTCTGCTTCATTGACTACGCTAAAGCCTTTGATTGTGTGGATCACAACAAACTGTGGCAAAGTCTTAAAGAGATGGGAGTACCAGACCACCTTACCTGTCTCCTGAGAAACCTGTATGTGGGTCAAGAAGCAACAGTTAGAACCGGACATGGAACAAACAACTGGTTCAAAATTGGGAAAGGAGTACGACAAGGCTGTATATTATCACCCTGCTTATTTAACTTATATGCAGAGTACATCATGAGAAATGCCGGGCTGGATGAATCACAAGCCGGAGTTAAGATTGCTGGGAGAGATATCAACAACCTCAGATATGCAGTCGATACCACCCTAATGGCAGAAAGTGAAGAGGAACTAAAGAGCCTCTTGATGAGGGTGAAAGAGGAGAGTGCAAAAGCTGGCTTGAAACTCAACATTAAAAAAACCCAGATCATGGCATCTGGTCCCATCACTTCCTGGCAAACAGAAGGGGAAGAAATGGAAGCAGTGACAGATTTTATTTTCTTGGGATCCAAGATCACCGCAGACGGTGACTGCAGCCGTGAAATTAAAAGACGCTTGCTCCTTGGGAGGAAAGCTATGGCAAACCTAGACAGCACATTAAAAAGCAGAGACATCACCTTGCCGACAAAGGTCCGTATAGTTAAACTATGGTTTTTCCAGTAGTAATGTATGGCTGTGAGAGTTGGACCATAAGGAAGGCTGAGCGCCGAAGAATTGATGCTTTCGAACTGTGGTGCTGGAGAAGACTCTTGAGAGTCCCTTGGACTGCAAGGAGGTCAAACCAGTCAATCCTAAAGGAAATCAACCCTGACTGCTCATTGGAAGGACAGATGCTGAAGCTGAAGCTCAAATACTTTGGCCACCTAATGCAAAGAGAGGACTCACTGGAAAAGACCCTGATGCTGGGAAAGACTGAAGGCAAAAGGAGTAGGGGACGGCAGAGGATGGGATGGTTAGATAGCATCACCGATGTAATGAAAATGAATTTGAGTAAACTCCGAGAGACAGTGGAGGACAGGAAGGCCTGGCGTGCTATGGTCCATGAGGTCACGAAGAGTCGGACACAACTAAACGACTGAACAACAACAACAACAAAAAACAAATCTAATGGTGGCCTAAGAGCCCCTGTGGTATTTATTTATTTAATTTATATCCCGCCTTTATTATTTTTATAAATAACTCAAGGCGGCGAACATACCTAATACCCCTTCCTCCTCCTATTTTCCCCACAACAACCCTGTGAGGTGAGTTGGGCTGAGAGAGAGTGACTGGCCCAAAGTCACCCAGCTGGCTTTTATGCCTAAGGCGAGACTAGAACTCACAGACTCTTGGTTTCTAGTCCGTTGCCTTAACTACTAGACCAAACTGGCTCTATGTATACTGATTAATGTTGGACTAGAAGGGGGAAAACTCAGGTTCTAGTTCCTGCTCAGCCACAGATATTTACTGGGTCACTTTAGCCCAATTATTTTCTCTCAGCCCAACCTAACCACAGGGTTTTTGGTGTGAGTGAAAATAGAAGGAGGGACTGTTGGCTATACTGTCTTGAGTTTCTGAATTAAAGGTGGTATGTAAATCCAATCAAAGCACTCAATCGTGTAGCACAATCCTCATCCTTTGACTATTTCTTGCAGTCTTCTGTTAAGGTTCCTTTAGAGGAGAGACCTGATTAAAATTGATGTTTCTTATTAAGTTAGAGCAACCAGATGTAAAAGGAAAAGATTGTGTTCCTGTGCATTGAATATAAATAGAGATTGTCTTGAGGTGGCATAATCCTACTTCATTTGTTGGAATTTCATTTTTTACAGTGCTGGCCTCTGATAGAACTGGACATCATTTTTAGATTTGTCTGGGATTCCAATCACTTTCCTATAATATACGGATCCACGTTTTTTTGTGGTCAACAATTTCTATCTCTTTCCTTTCTTCTTTTGTTCTACACTTAAGATTACATCAATACACTGTTTTAGTTCTCCCTGAATATCCTTTTTGCTATATAGGCATATGCTCTGCTATTGTTGAAAAAGTAATTTATTAGGCTTGGGTATTATTATATAAGAGAATAGAGGAACTAGGTATTGTAGTGACATATTGACAGACAGTAGTAAAGAGAGATTAGGCTAGTTGTGTTTGACTTGGATATTGTGATTCTTTCTTTTTCAAATACAATCTATTATTTCCTAGTGTAAGCTATCATGATTCCAGAGATAGATTCTTTAGTCAGGTTGGAACTGCTTATTCTTGATCAGCTTTTCATTGTCAGGAAATAATTTAATGTTCAACAACAAGAATAGGGTCAGTTTTGGTTAATTTTCCTCCTGTTGTGGAATTAGTTCATTTAAAGATTCTCACATCTACTGTCCCCAGAAAATCAGGTCTTAAGCATTTGCTGGAATGTTGTAAAACACATAAAAAAGTTAAAAGAATGCAGGGAAATTATATACTTCAAAACTAGGGAGTTTCAATTGCTATAGGTGTCTAATATGAATAAAAATGACTAGGATATCTCTTCTTCAAGTTACAAATGAACGCTGAATGCAAAATGCATCTGTATGACCCTATAATTGCTCCTCAATTATTTACAAGTGGAACATTTACTAAATCTGGAGTAGAACCCTTCCACACTTTCTTGCAATGTTGAATAACTGTTTTGATCTGCTGAGAAGAACAGTAACCATTGAGTATTATGTTTTTACTCAAATCTTATTTGTTGTTATGGAAACAGCATCCCTATTAAACCTTCTGCAGTAGAACTGCTGCAGAAGATGATACTTGCAATATTCAGTAGCAAAACCAGAAGGTTAGTATAAATTCAGACATTTCCTGGACATGCATCTAGGAAAATAGTTTAAAATTAAATGAAAATCTGGAAAATTATTGATAAAAGATTTTGTATTTTGCTAAATCTACCCTTCAATGTGGTAGTATTATTAATATTAATAATAGTAGTGGCAGTAGTAGTACCAAGTTTTGTTGTTGCTTTCTTTAAAAAAGATCTCTTCAATTGTATGTGGATGAAACTTGTTCATATTGTGCAAGAAAGCACTTTTAGGCAGTTAGTATGAGTTTATGCAAGCTGGAGACAGGAGCTTTCTGTGTGGAGCAGAAACCACTAAACCTGCTTGATTTCAGTATAAACTGAAAGCCCTTAGATCCATAGTAGGGATGTACATTCTTTTTTTAGGATTTGGCTTCTCTATTCTCCAAATCAGGAAGGTAGAAAATGTTCCCACATAATACAGTTGTTTTCTTTTATCAAGGAAATGTTGTATCAGCTGAAAACTAGGCTTTCCATTTTTGCTGGGATTTAGATCACATGTGGGTAATACCCACAATGATTCTGGCTTCAGTTCAACAGTTGATTAATAGCAAATTTGTGCTTAACTCCCACTTGAAGGAAAACTGCACATGCACATTTTTAAAGTAGATATCTGATGAAATACAGGCCTGAATCATATAGTATATTTGGCTTTATTTTAGCTGAGAACTTTAAGAGTTCAAGATTGTGTTTGAGGTTAATTTATTGATTTTTAAAATTTTAATGTTTATTTATTGTACCTGCCAATTTGAAGTCAGAGAAAATCCCATGAAAGCCTCTTGAAAAGGTGAATTGTTCTACATGAATGGATTCCATAATCCATTCACTTTGAAAAGATGGCATATTTGAATAAACAAGGCTCTCCAATATGTATGTGTGCACATAAAAACAGAAATAGTTTTGAGTGATGAATGGAATGCATGTAAGAGGAAGAAAGGGATCAACTCAGAAAGTGATCTGCTTTTTTCTTGTACTGCTCTATAAAGTGTTCTGTTAACTGATGGCATAATGGGTGAAATGAAACTGCATGCTGATTCTTCTTTTTTTAAGCTGGCTGAAAGTGAATTAAAAGATGTGCTGAAATGGGAGGGAATTGTTCAACAATTAGAACTGAGGATTAAGTGTATTTTACCATATGTCAGCCCTTCAAGGTAGGTCAGGTAAGAAAACAGGCAGCACAGGAACTATTGGAACTCTACTTTATTGTTAAGGGGTATAATAAAAGAATCTTGAAAACCTGACAGAGATTCTTTCTCCTACCTTTTATACCAAAGGCAGGACAATCTTGAATTTCTTTCTCACATCCTCCTCCCTCCTCCTTTCCAGGTCTAGGCTAGTGTTTATCTAATGGCTGTTGAATTCCTTCTTCAAGGCCATCTTCATGTTCCTCTACATCACATTATCAAAACTATAAAAACAATATTAGACAGGGAAGCCATGACTAAAGTGATAGTAGATCTACTCAGCTTGTATTTTTTGTTTCCGTTCTATAACGTCTTAAATGACCACTTCAAAAAGCTAAGTCTTACCTTAAAAAGCCCCAAAGCTGTAAGAGTATCCAGTTTACTCTTAAATGGGACAGGCAGATTTTAGATGGTCTCTTCAGATGACACAAGAATTATAATTACCAACCAGAAGTAGTTGGTGGTTGTCAGCTATCATTTTGCAGAGGGCTCTCGTCCCTTTCAGGGTTGAGTTTCAGCTGTAAGGTTTTTTTTTTTTTTAATGCAGCAGGGAAGAGAATTGCAGTGTCCAGTATACAGTTATCAAATGTACTGTCTTATTCTTAATGGCTAGTTGCTGGCAGTCTTAGGTTTCTCCAAAGTCAGTTATAAGAAATCTCATTACTTTTAAGTGGAGCCAGGTTTCAGAAATGGCCCTTAAAAGATATTCTGAATTTATTAACCTGATAAATTTCCAATACTTCTTACAATCAGTGAAAACAGTACATTTTATTCTGACAGCTTGGCTCACAATACAAGCAACACTCATCCTTTAGTGGAACATGAACACTACCAATTCTGCAATAAATAGCATGGAAACCTCCTTCCATCATGTTTAGCACTGTTATGGGTTTTTAACAAGCTGCATTTTCATTTGTGAACTTCACCTATATATTTTATTTCTGTCAAACTAATTTTCTTTGATATAAGTAAATGAGGGAGTTCACTTTTTTCTGTATTCCAGTTGAACTAATTGAATGAAATCAACCTAGTGAGTTTAATACTGCCTAATTACTGTAGACAAATCACTTGAGAAACCAGGAGTCCTTTTATTTTAAATGATCCACAGTGACCACAGAATCTTTGGATAGAAGCCAAGGATGCAAAATAAGTTAATATCGAGAGAGATAATTTAAGTGCTGTTATGAAGGAGACTATGATTAATATAATTTGTAGCTGGCAACTTGGTTCCCCTTTGGTGGTGTGGGGAACATCAGCAACAGATCAATAACTCATCTGCATGAGATTACAGTGCAGACACTTTTGATAATACTAATGTTTATTTTGTTTTTTAAAGAAGTGACACAATTGTAATGGCTGCTCCTGCTTGAATGAAAGCAGAATGTAAATAATTCTTTCCTGAAATATAATCTGAGAAATTCCATACAATTTAACCCTATGCTTTGAACTTCCCGTACACCAAATGTACCTATCAAAGTGTCAGAATGGGGTTTGCAGTGAAGTTGTTACAGTGCCTTTACATCCTACTTTGGATTTATAGTGCAATTATATACTTGTCTCTTTAGAAGTAATTTCCATGAATTACTCCCAAGTAAATGTATACGGGATTTAGCCTTAATGAGTAAGCTGTTATCTCTATTGAAACTGAATCCATGATCCAGACATTTGTTATCATGTTCAGAGAAAATTTACCCAAATATTCTAACAAACCATTTATAATTAAATTATAAATTCACTATATCTAAATTTTGTAACGTTTTTAAAAAATAGGGTTTTTTTGTTTTCTCTTATAACCAAACTCATTGTTTGTTACTTTTTGAAGCATTGAGTTTAAAGTGCTGAAATAGTACCAAGTTCATTGATAGCTATATGACAGTTTTCCAATCATAATGAGTCCTGGAAATGCTAAAGAATGAAACGCCAAGTCATGGTGAAGATAAATTGTGTTTCAAATGGGGGATCAAGGAAAGTAATAATTTCAGTAGAGGATTCCTTTAATAAAAAGTGTCACATTGCTTACATTTTTCAAAGGAGTTAAGAATTTCTCAAGATCTGCCAAAGACTTATTCCCACTAGAGGAAGAAGATACTCAACCT
Organism: Charina bottae; assembly: GCA_023362775.1. Classification (NCBI taxonomy): domain Eukaryota; kingdom Metazoa; phylum Chordata; class Lepidosauria; order Squamata; family Charinaidae; genus Charina; species Charina bottae. Next base: position 233,828,036 of record JALMGJ010000002.1, on the reverse strand, counting down.
GGTAGCTGTTTGTGCCTATAATTCAATTATTATTGCAAGCTTGCTCACTTTCTCACTTTCTTCAGGTTAACTCTTCATTAACTTTTCCCAGCTTCTCTCAGAGAGGAAACCTTTCACAAGCAGGAGCTAAAATGTCTTTTTCTACTAATTTGGCAGCCAAGGGTTGAAGCGGATGATGGAGTGATATATGGGGAGCAGAGGTATTTGCGGCCCCTATTTCCCCACTGTTTTGAGTTTTTTAAATCTGTTCAAGGTATATTAAGTCTCTCTTAACCTACCCATTTTTCTTTGTTTTTCTTTTTTTCTTCAATGAAAATCAGGGAGAAGGGTCAAGAATGGTTTACAGACAAATTTCAGGGCTGCAGTTGAGATTGTCTAGTGACCACAAAACGGGCAATTTGCCAGCCTGGTTTTAGAATAGCCAGAGGCAGCCCCTAACTGATCTTGGCTGGTCTCAGAAAGGCTAAGAAGGGTTGGACTTGTTAGCACTTATATAGGAAACTACCTCTAGATACCTTGCATCCTGAAAAAAAAAAAACTCTGGCCTCTAACATGATACTTTCCCTTGATTCACCTTGCTCAGAGGCATCGGTGTGTGTGGGTGTGTATGTTTGTGTGTGTGTCAAATATAAAGTTTTGGGAAAAGGGAGCATTTGTTTCTATTTAACATAAATCATAGTTAACTTCACCAGAAACCATGACGTATGCAGAAAGCAAATATATGGGTAAATATCTACTGTGAGTGTATCTTTTTTGTCAACATACAAGCAAATATTATCTCTGTTTGTGATATTGAGGCTGCAAATCTATGCATAGTTCTGTGGAAGTAAATTCATTTGAACTCAATGGACTATTACAGTGTAGGCATGCATAAGATTGCACAGTTAAAAAGGAAGAAAACCATCAGGCTAAGATAACTCTAGACTTAATTGCAAATATGATTTTGTAATACAGTAAAATATTCCTCCTCACAGAGGAATTAGATGGGCTTCTCTCCCATCCATTGACATTGTATGTCCTTAAATGGATAAAACCTTTGCACAAGTCCTCTTTGTTTCTGTAAGCTATTTATTTTAATACAGCAAGCTTCTAAATTCCTAGCTGAACAAGTAGAATTAAAAAAAGGGATTATGAAGAAACAAAGCTTAGCAAGAATAAGGTTCAAAACATGATCAGTAAAGACATTTCAGGCCTAAGATTTACTTAATAAATTTGAATAATGTTCAAACTGAGCTTCTTAAATCACTTAATAAGCTTGTAAGTTAGAAAAGTGCAGTATTTTGTGCACTGCCTTAGAATATTGAAAAACAGCATCTTTGTTCACTCGTATGGATTTAGTGCTCAAATATGAGGGATGATTCTTCAGTTATACTCTATCTTTTAAAATAAGAGCTCAACTCATGTTCAACTCTATTTCCCAAAATTTACTTTGGTAGACCTTGCCATAGTCACAGCCTGGGCTGTGAAAACTAACTATGTCCAAAGGTTGCAAGGAATGAATGAGGCAGTGCACGCTACTGATAAAGTTTTGGTGCAGATAGGACAATGGCTCACTGAAGAGAAACAATGTTATCTTTCAGGATCTATCTCCCAAAAGTACTGTGAGTAGAGATCTATGACAAAACTGTTCATTGTGATCAAAAGCTAAAGCTCTTAGTTACTAAGCTATGCTGTTTTTTGTTTCTGCCCCTTTTCACCACCATGTCTTCTTTCTTAAACTGAAGAACTGAGAAAAATGTATACTGTCAATGTCTCTATGTCCCTATGAACCCCCAAACACTAAGAAAACTCTGGAAAGATTCTGTTGCAGATCCAAGCAGAACATGGAAGCATTTGTAAGAATTCTTCTTTGACTCAGATATCAAACGAACCTGTATGAATCAGTTCAATTTGATCCAGAATTCATCTCTTGAGAAGTTTGTACTTATTTACATTTGTAGTGGTGCCCAATCCTTTCTATGCAATTTACTGTTATTTATCTAAGTATTAATATAACACTGCTAAAAATGAGTTTTATATAATTTTCTCTTATGTCATTATTTATTATGTTAATTTCCATTATGTGGGCTTGTTAAATTTGGAACATGGGGACTTATGATAGCTGCTACATACAGTATCTGATTTCTGTCTTTTATCTTAGAGTTTTTTTTTTTAATTTTATCTTTTTATTATGTTTTAGGACAGTCAGTGTTAGTGTTGTGACCAACCCAGAGAAGATGGTTGATACTGCGAATAAACACATTTCCACAATATAAGTTCTTTTTGTTCTACATAATTGCATTTGTTTCTATGCATCTTTCAGATGCACTCTTTCTTGATCAGACATAGATTTTGCTAATGTTTTGCTAATTTAATGTTAATGTCTGTGCCACTGTGAAGATAATTGGGAACAGATTGTACAAATATTCTCCCAGAGGCATGCATGCAAAATTTATTTTTCATTTTTTTCTTTCTGACCTTCATTCACTCTCTGCTCATTTGTAAATGTTTATCCTGGCTAGCTTTTAATGACTCCCAATCTTCCAGCTTTAACTGAGGCATCTGTGGGAAGGGGTAAAAAAAAGCAAGATGGCGGTGGCAACCATGTAATCAAAGCCCTGCTCCTTTTTTACATAAGTCCCATGATTACACAATTGTGAGAACCATCTCAAACTTTTTCACCTCCCCAGTGGATGCCCTGAGTTCTAAGCAGAGGTGCGCAACCTGATTTTCTAGGACTGCATGAGACCCCTATAAGGTTTGATTATGGTTTCCCTTAGATATTTAAAAGCTGTTGCCATGTTGACGTTCCTATAGTAATAGAGGTAAATTTATTAAATATGTTATTGGAGAGTAAACTTCATATTAATTACATTCAGTTTCAATCAAATTTAAGAGATAATGAAATCAAGTGTTGTTTTGGCATCACCCACAATTTGGAGAGCATAACCCCCTTCCAAACAAGCCACCCACAGGCCAACCACGACTGTTCACCTGGGACACATTTTGCACCCATTGACAACAGTTGGCAGCAGTCTAAGTAGTCTTTGTATCCATATTTTTGCCTGTACTCAAAATTCGTTTTCTCAGCTTGGTGCATTCCAAATTGAGCTTGCAGTTACTGTGAGTCTCACACATCCAGTAGTCATACGGTTAGGGGAGGCTGGGCTAAGCAGATCTTCTTGAACTTATAGCATGTGATACAGGTGGACATAAATAGATGTACAGGTCGAAAATCTGATTAAATTCTAATCTAACCAAGCGCTATACTTACTTGAAATGAAAATTAGATTTTTCCCCCTCTCATACAATTTACCTTTAAAATGAAATACTGTACTGTTTTACATTTGCCAAGAATCTAAGAAGACAGATGTATTTTTCCTGCCTGTTTTTCTGCTTTTATGTATTGAGGGACTTGTTTTGAATTCAAGGCAATCTTTTCAGGGTATGTATGTGTGTGGCTATATGTACCATTGCCTGCATCTTATTTCTCTTCACTCTATCCTCTTTTTAAAAGATGATGATGATGATGATGATGATGATGATGATGATGATGATGAACTTTGCTTGTGTATGATTTATATATATATTATTCCCATAAAGCCAAACAGCATAATTTCCCTTCTCTATATTGAATGATTACAGAGCTATTCAGGTTGTTTCTTCCATCTCTGTTTAAATGGAATGCTTTTAGTTCTTCTATTTTTAAATATAATTGTTACTTTGACATAAAGCTCATTTGTATTGCATTGGCTTGATGATACTTAAACTGGACTTCAGTGCATGGATTTGGGCCTGCTGAGAGGTAGTTATTGTTGTTTTCAAACAATTAAGAATGAATGGCACTTTGGGATCCATTGTACAATCCCAAAGGATCCTGACAGGGATTTAACTGTTAGTATCATTTTTCATTTGTAAAGAGAAGAGAAGATTCCAGGGAAAGTTTTGTAAAGCATAAACTTTTTGAAGCAATAATCCTATGTATACTTAGGATATACTAAGTATACTATACATGCCTCAGCATGTATAGAATTGCAGAATCAGTGGTATAATAGAGACTTTAAATGTTTAAGAGAGCCATTCAGGTGACAAATGTTTTTCCTGCTACTGTCATAATAGAAGGAAAAGCTGGTAGCTGCAGATTAGTAATGGTAACATTTTCAGGCCCTTGTTTTTGCCTTTTTGGGGGGGCAGAGTAGCTTTGCAAAAGTAAAATAGCAGCATTAAATTTAGATAGACTTAATTACCTTATTGTGTTTCTTATTTAAAATCACTGTGCTACTGGATTTCAGAATTTTGTTTTCAATTTTATTAAACTTTTATTTATTTCCATTTTAACCTAACATCAGCATGAGCATCCCAATTTGGATGGATGGATGGATGGAAATAAATACATACATACATACATACATACATACACACACACACACACACACACACACACACACATACAGTACGTACATACATACATACATACATACATACATACATACATACATTGCTGTTCTAAATACTACAGTCTATGCACAATATTATATTGCAGCTGTTTCAGTTCAGTTGGATCCCAAATTCTATTAAGAAGTTTCCAAGTGTATTTGTTTACCTTTTTAGAAGTAAATTCAGTGGAGCTTATTCCCAGATGAGTTGTTGTGGCATTATTATCCTTTTTTTTACTTATGAGAGCAAAGAAAAGCTACACACATACACATAATCTCCCAATGAAAATATATGCTACAAGAATATAATAGCATGTGGGTTTAGTGAGATGATATTAAGAGGACAGTTAACTCTGCATTCCAATCTTCCTTGGGCATCCCTGTTATCAAAGTAAAAATAAAATAAAACAGAAATGTTAAATGTTTCCAACTATTTAAGCACATGTTTGCTTTTGTTTTAATATCTGGATATTTATGCAGGCAGAGTTCCTTTGTTACAGCAAGTGCTGACTTACATTTATTTTGTGAAACATTACAGGACTTTAATTGCAGTGAAATATGGAAAATGACATGGGGCGTGCTGGCTCAGTGGGTAAGACGCCAGGCTTGTTGATCGGAAGATCGCAAGTTCGGAGGTTCGAATCCCTAGTCCTGCGTGACGGAGTGAGCTCCCGCACTAGCCCCAGCTCTTGCCAACCTAGCAATTCAAAAGCATGCAAATGCAAGTAGATTAATAGGTACCACTTCGGTGGGAAGGTAACAGCGTTCCACGCGCGTCATGCGGCCACATGACCATGGAAGCGTCTTTGGACAATGCTGGCTCTTCGGCTAACAAACGGAGATGAGCACCGGCCCCTAGAGTCGGACACGACTGCACAAATGTGTGGGGGGAACCTTTACCTTAATGGAAAATGACAAAAATAAAATATGCAGAAATATTTCATTTCCTTGAATGCCCATAAAATACCTATTTTTCCTTGTCTTGCATTTAGGCAATAGGGTGTTTCTGATTTGTTTTTATATAATATAGTTACAATATTCTTAAATTTTGCTGACATTTTTTTTACAACATCATTTTATAGTTTCAATTGTTAAAGCACTTTTTATAGAACAAAGTTTTAAGATTCAAGATTAATATGCATGTCCCAGTTTTATATTATTAATGTTTTTGTATTAAGCGATTGACATGCTTTTGAGTAGATTGTTTTAGCAAAAAAAAAACCCCACACACCATGTTTCTTTAGAAATGCTTTTTAAAGCATTTTATTGCCTTCTCTCATTCTCTCTCTCTCTCTCTCCCCCCACCCACCCCCTCTTTGGATGCCAAAATGCATGAGTCACAACTAGTGAGAAATAATAACTATTTGACAAATTGAAGAGGCAATGTGTTCTGGCAAATTGTTTTGCAGTAAAATTAAAATCCACTCTGCCAGTGTGCTTTGGATAATCAGGATATGTGCAAATAAAAAGTTGGAAGTACACATAGATCATGCCATCTAGTTCCCTTCATACTACAGGCAGTCTATAGCAACATATTTCCAACAGGTGCCTCTCTTGCCTCTTTCATTTTTTCTAATATTTGTTTGATATTGCAGCTGGAACCATTGTAAATCATTTGTGCTTTCATTTGCAAGCATCTGCAAAAGGGAGACAGGATTGAAACACTGGATAAATGAGGAACTTAATTTTATTAAAATTAGAGTTTGGAATCTGTTGTTCGCTTTTTCCAAAGCTGAATCTATGTATTATGCGTTAAGGGTAGACTTTGAATAATTGTCCCCACAGCCCCACAACTCCATGGTGGAAAAAAAAGAAAAGATTGTCCACAAAACAAACCTCCATCAAATTTATCTACAGTATCTTCACTGTGAGGAGCTCCTCGTGCAGTGGGCAACGTTTCTCTTAAAAGAAAAGACTTCAGCTCTCTTTATAAGCAGAAAACGATTTATTGCATACACTGAGGTAATCACATGTTAAAGGCAAGAATGGCGGCCAGAGTCCTAGGTTGGCTTTTTATACCCTCCCGCCTAGGCACCCAAACCCCTCCCCGTTGCAGGCTTCACTCCGGTCCGCCAGTCTGGTGTCATTGTTCTTGAATGCTTACGCGTTCATCAGCCGAGTGGCGTGATTGTTGCTCATTTTCTTGTCTCCGCCCTGCTCTATTGTTTGTCAGTTTCATCTCCGTCCTTTCAAACTTGCCGCGCTGGTGAATGGCGGGACCCTGGGGCCATGCCAGGGTTCTGACATTCACTCCCACACAACTGATCCAGTGATGATCAATCCAATATCTGTTTAAAGGAAACTTTTCAGCTCTCTATGCCAGTGACGATACCTTGGTTTAAAAAATTCAATAGATCAGATTTTTTTTTAAAAAAAGCCAGTTCATATTAACCTACTCATACCTATTAGAACATAAAAAATATCTGGACTTACTTACTTACTTTATTTATTTATTTAGAATTACACCAACATCCTAAACTGTGGAAAAATATATAAATAAACGATGAATAGGTCTAGTCTAAGGCAAAGTGGATTTATAACCCAACTTCAGTGTACACACACCCTAGAATTGGTATAGCAAGTGTGGATTAAGTTAAACAAAGGATAACCTCTGATATTTTGCTGTCTGAAGACTAGCAGATGCCCCATTACCCCTTTACACAAACAATAAATTTGGATAGTTCCCTAAGCTGGTCAAGATACTCTGATAACTAAGTCAGAAAATCACAGAGGTTTTTTCCTCCCTGCCTTCAAAATAGAAAGGTATTGTTATTCTAACCAGTTTGTAGAACTATGCCAATATCACCCTCCCCAACTTCACTCCATCAATCTGAGGAAAAAATGTGTGTTCTTGGTAAGCTCCCCCACCCAAGAAAGCCCTGTGCAGTGGGAGAGGCAACCCATCTTTCATCTACAGGAAGTGTTCCCATTCAAGGGTCCATGAAACAGAAGATTACTCTAAGTGTCTTGAAACACAATGGGCTTGGCAGGGATTCAATCTAAACATTATTCTCCCCCAACCCACCTTCTTACTGGATGTTTTGCTGATGATAGCTCAGTGCTGTTATATAATAAGTTGATTAAGTAATAATATCTCTACCCCAAGTTCAGGACAGTTTAGGTGGCTTCATGTTATCTGCATAACTGAGAGCCAGTTTGGTGTACTGGTAAAGGTTCTGACCTAGAAACTAGCAGAGTGTGAGTTCTGGGCCTCTTAGGCACAAAAGCCAGCTGGGTGCCTTTGGGCTAGTCACTCTCACACAGCCTAACCTACCTCACAGGATTGTTGTGGGGAAAATAGGAGGCAGGAGTGTTAGGTATGTTTGCTGCCTTGATTTGAATATCTATCTATCTATCTATCTATCTATCTATCTATCTATCTATCATCTATCATCTATCTAAAAATCTAATCATCATCATCATCATCACATCTCCATTAGTTAGGTTAGGTTAAGTTGGGGATAATGGTTGCAGACTTCCTTATGAGCTGTAATGTTCATTTGTTTGCTCTTTGTATGTCAGAAGAATTGAAAGGGAGGGGAGGGGAGGGGAGGGGAGGGGAGGGGAGGGGAGAGGAGAGGAGAGGAGAGGAGAGGAGAGGAGAGGAGAGGAGAGGAGAAGAAAGAGAAAGAGAAAGAGAAAGAGAAAGAGGAAGAGGAAGAGGAAGAGGAAGAGGAAGAGGAAGAGGAAGAGGAAGAGGAAGAGGAAGAGGAAGGAAGGAAGGAAGGAAGGAAGGAAGGAAGGAAGGAAGGAAGGAAGGAAGGATCTTCCTGAGTACAATTTAAATAAATCCCCATTTTCTCTCTAGAGGAAAGGTTTATTTCTCGGTTTTTAATCTATTTATGCAGGGGGAGAAATGATAATTTGGCTTTGTCTCCCTTGCATGTAGTTGTCAATTGTTTGGGGCTGCTGAAGATGAAGGTGCACTCAATATATAAGCAAGTCTGGACAGTGATGTATAGAGTGCCCAAACCATAAAATGTGTATGAGCTTCAGGGAATGGCCACTGGAGGGTGTTACCTAGTTATGTTTTATATTTCCTTTCAAAACGTCTATTTTCTCCATTTAAATTGTTTTCCGGGTGTATCTTCTAACTCTGTTTAAATCATTTTCAAGGTGTATCTTCTTTCTAGGCTTTAATCACACCTTCATCTGGAAGTTTTGTAAAACATCATTAAAATTTATTATTCCAGAAGAATTTTGACCAGGCTTTCTGAGAAGGAAAGAAAACATTTGAAAAGCGAAGTATTTTTGTCAAAATTCAGTTGAATAAACAAGGATAGGAAATTTCTATTATTGTAAAAGTTAATACAGTGAGGGCCTCTGTTCTCCATTTACAACTCCAGCTGGCTTCAGCTCTACTTCAATTCAGTGTGCCAAATCTTTGTTTCCAGTTGAAACAGCACAGATCCAATTGTTGTGTACACAGTTATGTAAATCTGGGAGAGAAACATAATGTTTGTTTTATTCAGTACTTTGCTTTTGTATTCTCTCTTCCCTGTTTTCATGCTGGAATTCTGGAACTCATAAAATAAAAATGAATTGCTGTTTAATTTGTCGAAAACTCAAACTTCCTTTGTCCCTTTTGTGAACCCCTGTAACACTTTTTAAACTGTGAAATGTGTTTTAAAAGTCCAGTAGGAGGAGGACACAGGAAACTGAATACACTGGGCACTTTACAACTTTGGACAATACAGTAAATTTTGTTATGACACTATGTGTGTGTGTGAGAGAGAGGGGGGGGGGGGGAGGGGAGAGAGAGAGAGTCAGACAGACAGAGAAAGAGAATGTGCAGGAAAAGCAGTAAAGTAGCAATGTTTCTCAGACCTCTTTTTACCATTTTGTGATCCTTGATAGCCCCTGTTTTTGTTGTTTATTCGTTCAGTCACTTCCGACTCTTCGTGACTTCATGGACCAGCCCATGCCAGAGCTTCCTGTCGGCTGTCACCATCCCCAGCTCCCCCATGGTTGACTCTGTCACCTCCAGAATATCATCCATCCATCTTGCCCTTGGTCGGCCCCTCTTCCTTTTGCCTTCCACTGTACCTGTACCTGTACACTGTACCTGTACACTGTAGCCCCTGTAACACCTGTACACTGTAGCCCCTGTACCTGTTTGTATAAGTCAACAGAGATAGTATGCTCTAGGGAGCAAAAAGTAACCTGCTTCTCAGAGTTGTGAATTCTGATAGGTGAGTTATATTTAATCACATATTCCTCCCCAGTAGAACTGGGGGGTGTTTTTGCAGAGGAAGAATAGCTTCTTCTCTGTTCCTGTAATAATTTGATAAGTTGTTATCCAAGAAAAAGAGTAGAGATGTTAATGACCATTCTCTCTGTTTTGCATTTTTTGTTTATTTATGGACCACACGGGCATTTCTTCCACAGTGATGTCTTGCAAACAACAATCTTTTGCCCTTTAGATATACTGAGACTGCAATTCCCACCCTTCATAAAGGAGGGTATAACCAGAACAGAGCTTTACTATGATGGCTCCCGCTGGCCCCAAAGGTATGCTGGCCCCTTCTCTTCTGCCCTTCTAGATGACATTGAAAGTGGGCCCTTAGTCTCTAGTGAATAACAATGTGTGACCATTTAATTTCATTTCAATTCTGGTGTTTTAATGAGGGTTAACAAAATATCATTAGTTGATGGGGATCCTACTGAGGACTTTGTGCACTGCCCAGATATGGTCAATTTGGCCAGTATAGGAATTCTGTGAAATGAATAAGTGAATAAATCTAGACATCCTTAGGACATTGAAAAAACAGGACATTGAAAAGTATGGACAGTCACAGGACTGCACATGATGTGGCACAAAGTTTTGTTGTTGTTATTGTTAAAGTAAATTACTTTGGGATATGGATGTTGCAGAAGCTTGTACATGAAGCCTTGAGCAATTTAAACAGTGTTTACTTTTTGAACCTCACTTATCACCATGCCATAGTAAACAAGAAAATGAGCAACATGAACTGGCAACCCTTAAAATTATTGTAGGCTTCTTACAATCTAGACCAGTGTTTCTCAACCTTGGCAACTTTAAGATGTGTGGGACTTCAACTCCCAGAATTCCCCAGCCAACCATGCTGGCTGGGGATTTCTGGGAGTTGAAGTCCCCACATCTTAAAGTTGGTAAGGCTGAGAAACACTGATGTAGACTCACATTACTGAGATCTGTATCTGTATCTGTCTATCTCCTTCACAAAGTCAGTCTCAGGGTGTTTTTTTTGTTTTGTTTACTCCTGGTGACTGCATGGGCTAGTCCCTGCAGTTTTCTTGTTGGCAAAGTTTTTCAGCAGTGTTTGCCATGGCCTCTTTCCTAGGGCTGAGAGAGAGTGCCTGGCCCAAGGTCACCCAGCTGGCTTTGTGCCTAAGGCAGAACTAGAACTCACAGTCTCCTGGTTTCTAGCCTGGTGCCCCAACTCCTACACAAACTGGCTCTCACTTCAGGGTGGCTTTATACAATTATTTATTTCAAAATGTATTACAGTTGTGGTGTCATTTTAGAATATTCTAGATACTTTTAAAAAATTATATGTGGATGGCTTTTAGCTAACAGTTGTAGTTTTGCACGAAAATCAGACAGGCCAGCATACCATGGAACTAGTATCAACTGGATTTAAGGAAAATCCCAAGCTGTCTGTTATCGAGTTTAAATGATTCTCACACTTCAACCAATGTAATTCTTTTAAAATTGCAATGTGTATCCAGGTAGGTAAAGTAGTTAAAAGCCTAGCAGCCAAATTCCAAAGTAATTGGAAAGTAATTGAAGCTTCCAAACCATATAACAAATTATTGTCATCAGATTTAAAGATTTTCAGAGTGGGGAATCCTATGGTCAGGAGCATAGGTAAATGCCAACATCCATCTCCCAAACTGCGGTTTTTCAGATGTGCTGAGTCTAAAACTCAGTTTTGGGAAAATGGACCTTATATTAACAGACATCATGTCCCTAGAATTTGGACAGGAATTTTTTCTAGTCCCACCCAATCATCAGAGATGTCTGTAAGAGAGTTAAAGGGGAAGCAAATGGCAAATGTGTGTTACACCATCCTGTGGCAAGTTCTGCCATTTTTGCACATATATAATGATATTGCACACATGTTGGGGACAGCTTGTGTTACAATAGCACAGCATTCAACATTGTCATTTGGATGCAAACGTTGGTTCCTGCAGATATTTCTGCTGACCATCCCAGAGGTTGAACATGAGGCCTGTTGTAATCTATATTCTTCACTACTATGGATTATGATTATATGTTTTATATAAAAAGTAGAGACTCCTTTGAGTAAAATTTCCCTTCTGGTTTCACTTCTGATTTCAAAGTTCACTTCATGGACTCTGTCTGTCTGTCTGTCTGTCTGTCTGTCTGTCTGTCTGTCTATCCATCTATCATCTATCATCTATCATCTATCATCTATCATCTATCATCTATCATCTATCATCTATCATCTATCATCTATCTTTGTCTGTCTGTCTGTCTGTCTGTCTGTCTATCATCTATCTATCTATCTATCTATCTATCTATCTATCTATCTATCTATCTATCTATCTCATAGTACTGAAATGGGTTCTTATTGTCTTCTTCTGGGATGCTTTTTCAACTTCTCAATCTAGTTTAGAGCCCTGGTATCTCTTAGTGGCTTCCCATCCAAGTATTAATCAGGTCTGACCCTGCTTCTTTCTTTGAAATCTACCAAGATCAGCTAGATGGGCCCAGATTTTAAAAAAAGTGTGAACAAATTCTGCAAATAAATATATAAAATATATAAAATATATATAAATATTTATTTATAAATATATAAAAAATATATTAAAAAAAGGGTCCCTCCTTGTGGGGGAGATGGGCGGGATATAAATATGATAAATAAATAAATAAAATATTGCAGCTACCAAAATGCACAGAAACGTAGGCATACCCAGTCTATAGAACATGTTAAGTCCTACCTTAGCCTTTTGAAAAATAATTGGCATGTACTCTATATAATGAAAGTTTCTTGTCATCCCAAAGCATACCTAAAGAGGCTTATTTTGTTCTTTATGCTTGCAGTTTGCATTCAGTTCTTACTTCAAAAGAAAAAAATAAATGTATTGCTTCTGGGTTTATAATCCCAGATATAATCGTTTGGGATGGGAAGAGTAATAGCTCTTCTTGGGGATGGCTTGCGCCGTAGAGTTCTCGCAAACATTACATAACAGCCTCTTGGATTTTATATATTTAATATTTAATTTATATTGTATAATGTATTTTATATGCTTTTAATCACTAACTTGATTGTAAACCGCCCAGAGTCCCCTTGTGGGGGGAGATGGGCGGTGATATAAGTTGGAAATAAATAAATAAATAAAAATAAATAATGTGAATAGGAGTTATATGGCTGGGGTGTTCTAAAGAATCCATGCCTACATTTCATATTGCAAACCTTAAAATGACCCAATATGAAATAATGTTTCTCATGAATGCTTCCTGCTACAATTCATGTGAGCTATGCTCTAAGAAATGATCGCTTCATACAGAATTCTCAATTTATCAGCCTACCTCCATTCAATTAAGCCTTGTGCTCTGATGGGATTACTAGTCTACATATAATTCGTTTAATTCATGATAATGGATACAGCTGAGCATTAAACGATCTATATCAGCACTCCATTGTCAAAATGCTTTTTATTCTTTAATGAAATAAAATATTATAAATTAAGACTGTTAAAAAATAAAGAAGTTGCTTAAAAAAACCCTTCGAATAAACCTTGGTGGGAAATAGCTCAATTTTAAAAAAGAATAGTAGAATTGTAATGTAAAAAAAATCAAACAAACAAAAAGTATTGTAAAGAAAACCTCGACTTTTTCAGATGGTTATAGATCCAGACATAGATGTTTGAAGTAAAGACTTGGCATTGTACCAGCTAATCTCACCTTAATATCTCTATATAAATTCTAACTTAGTTTGCTTCTAAATAGGGAATAGCAACACGTACAGGAGCACATATGCTGCCCTTTCTATTTCCTTGCATGTCCTCATCCTGATCTGCAGTAAAGTCTGAAGTTAGTTTCTACAGTTTCATCTGCATAGGAACTATGCAGAACTTTTTACCAGCTTCATTGACTGATGGATTTGAATTTATATGGCTGCCCATCTCATAACAGTGACTATGGGTGGCCAACATAGGGTTAAAACTAAAATAAATTAAACATGTATTATATGTATATGTATATACACACAGATACATACGAAATCAGTCTGGGCATATATTTTATACATCCAAGCCAGTTAGTTACTTTCTAGATAGACAACAATGTTTTTGATCACACTTGATAAAACTATAATCAATTAGAATGGTATTATGCCAACAACAGGGAATAAACTCAATCAGTGGCTTATCTCCCAGGAGCAATGCATGTTTTTCAAAGGAAGTGTTCTGCCCTGAGTACCAGGACTACACTTAAAATTTGTGTTATAAATCATTATTCAAAATTTAATAATTTCTGTTTAAACCCCCCTCCATTGTTTAGGGTTTTAAAACTCATGTGCAAAGGAAGGAAATGAGCAATATGTGCTGATATATTTAGGGCAGAAAAATCTGAATTGTATTGAAAGTTAACTTGATCATTTTAGTTTGAATGTAAAAGAACTGAAGTGTTCTGAACCATCTACTCAGGAGATCTCAGTATGGTCTCAGTGGTTAGAGCATGAACAAGCAGCAGAGTACCAGTGCCATTTCAGGAGGCTGTCACTAGGATTCATATCTGAAAAAACTAACCAACTATCTCCATATACTAAGATAAACCCATGTGGATGCAACAGTCCCTATGCTATTTCCTAATTCTAGTTTTAATACCCATTTAAGTGAGTCATTGGGTCTTTGTTTTAGTACAATTGAGATTTATGGTTCCCATCTGTTAGAAAGTATATATGCTTTTACAAAACCGAAACTACTTCCAAAGTATGTGATTATTAATTTGCATAACCCATTTTGTGCGTTACTTGAATCTTTGTTACCTCTTGAATGCATAGTTTATAAACATTCTTTAATATTCCACTTAAATATAATGCATACTACTATTAAGTGCTTTTAGGACAACCCATGGTGACGGCCGACAGGAAGCTTTGGCATGGGCTGGTCCATGAAGTCACGAAGAGTCAGAAGCGACTGAATGAATAAACAACAAAAAGGACAACCCACTCCCGCAAAGGAGATTGTTACGTACCTTGCTGTGGTGCTGGAGCTTGAGCAAATCAGTGATGCCATGAGCAAAACCGTGAAGGGACACCCAAGACCGGAAGGTCATGGAAGAATGGTCAGACTAAATACGATCCCTGGGGAAGGTAATGGCAACCCACCCCAGTATTCTTGCCGTGAAAACTAAACGGATCAGTAAAACCAGAGATATGTCGGTATACCATCGGAAGATGGGACTCCCAGGTCGGAAGATGGTCAAAATGCTACTGGGGAGGAACAGAGGATAAGTTCAACTAGCCCCAGATGTGATGACGCAACTAGCTCAAAGCCGAAAGGATGGCTAGCGGCTGACAGAGCTGGTGGTGAACAACGAATCCAATGTTCTCAATATCAACACACCATAGGAACCTGGAATGTAAGATCTATGAGCCAGGGCAAATTGGATGTGGTTATTGGTGAGATGTCAAGATTAAATATAGACATTTTGGGTGTCAGTGAACTGAAATGGACTGGAATGGGCCACTTCACATCAGATGACCACCAGATCTACTACTGTGGACAAGAGAACCACAGAAGAAATGGAGTAGCCTTCATAATTAATAATGAAGTGGCTAAAGCAGTGTTTGGATACAATCCAAAAAACGATAGAATGATCTCAATTCGAATTCAGGGTAAGCCATTTAACTTCACAGTGATCCAAATATATGCCCCAACCACAGATGCTGAAGAAGCAGATGTAGATCAGTTCTATGACGATCTGCAGCACCTGCTGGATAATATGACAAAAAGAGATGTTATTTTCATTACAGGAGACTGGAATGCTAAGTTGGGTAGTCAAATGACACCTGGAATTACAGGTAAGCATGGTCTGGGAGAACAAAATGAAGCGGGACATAGGCTGATAGAATTTGCCAAGATAACTCACTGTGCATAACAAACACTCTCTTCCAACAACCTAAAAGACGACTTTATACATGGACTTCACCAGATGGTCGACACCGAAATCAGATTGACTACATCCTTTGCAGCCAAAGGTGGCGGACCTCTATACAGTCGGTAAAAACAAGACCTGGAGCTGACTGTAGTTCAGATCACGAACTACTTATTGCACAATTTACAATCAGACTAAAGAGAATAGGGAAGACCCACATACCAGTTAGATATGAGCTCACTAATATTCCTAATGAATATGAAGTGGAGGTGAAGAATAGATTTAAGGGACTAGAATTAGTAGATAGGGTCCTGGAAGAACTATGGACAGATGTTCGCAACATTGTTCAGGAGGCAGCAACAAAAAACGTCCCAAAGAAAAAGAAAACCAGGAAGGCAAGATGGCTGTCTGCTGAGACACTGGAAGTAGCCCAAGGAAGAAGGAAAGCAAAAGGCAACAGTGACAGGGGGAGATATGCCCAATTAAATGCAAAATTCCAGAGGTTAGCCAGAAGAGATAAGGAATTATTTTTAAACAAGCAATGCATGGAAGTAGAAGAAGACAATAGAATAGGAAGGACAACAGATCTTTTCCAGAAAATTAGAAACATCGGAGGTAAATTCCAGGCAAAAATGGGTATGATCAAAAACAAAGATGGCAAGGACCTAACAGAAGCAGGAGAGATCAAGAAAAGGTGGCAAGAATACATGGAAGATCTGTATAGGAAGGATAATAATATCAGGGATAGCTTTGACGGTGTGGTCAGTGAGTTAGAGCCAGACATCCTGAAGAGTGAGGTTGAATGGGCCTTAGGAAGCATTGCTAATAACAAGGCAGCAGGAGACGGCAATATCCCAGCTGAACTGTTTAAAATCTTGCAAGATGATGCCATATGCGAGCAAATTTGGAAAACACAAGAATGGCCATCAGACTGGAAAAAAATCAACTTATAACCCCATACCAAAAAAGGGAAACAGTAAAGAATGTTCAAACTATTGAACAGTGGCACTTATTTCACATGCCAGTAAGGTAATGCTCAAGATCCTACAAGGTAGACTCCAGCAATTCATGGAGCGAGAATTGCCAGATGTACAAGCTGGGTTTAGAAAAGGCAGAGGAATTAGAGACCAAATTCATTATCCGCTCGATAATGGAGAAAGCCAGGGAGTTTCAGAAAAACATCTATTTTTGTTTTATTGACTATTCTAAAGCCTTTGACTGTGTGGATCATAACAAATTGTGGCAAGTTCTTGGTGGTATGGGGATACCAAGTCATCTTGTCTGCCTCCTGAGGAATCTGTATAACGAACAAGTAGCAACGGTAAGAACAGAGCACGGAACAACGGACTGGTTTAAGATTGGGAAAGGAGTATGGCAGGGCTGTATACTCTCACCCTACCTATTCCACCTGTACGCAGAACACATCAAGCGACGTGCTGGGCTTGAGGAATCCAAGGCTGGAGTTAAAATCGCTGGAAGAAACATTAACAATCTTAGATATGCAGATGATACCACTTTGATGGCTGAAAGCGAGGAGGAGTTGAGGAGCCTTATGACGAAGGTGAAAGAAGAAAGTGCAAAAGCTTGGTTGCAGTTAAACCTCAAAAAAAAACAAGATTATGGCAACCAGCTTGATTGATAACTGGCAAATAGAGGGAGAAAAAGTGGAGGCAGTGACAGACTTTGTATTTCTAGGCGCAAAGATTACTGCAGATGCTGACTGCAGCCAGGAAATCAGAAGACGTCTACTTCTTGGGAGGAGAGCAATGGCAAATCTGGGGTTGGCTGGCCCCGTAGCAATATGACCTGTGCTACGGTCCCCAATCCATCTTGGATTTTATTTTATTTTATTTTATATTGGATATATTTTTTATATATTTTCTATCTTGTATGGTTTTAAAAATTTTAAATTTTTAAGTTTTAATTATTGTAACCCGCCCAGAGTCCCTTGTATGGGAGATGGGCGGGGAATAAATTAAATAAATAAAAAAAAATAAAAAAATAAAAAAATAAAATAGTTAAGAGCAGAGACTTCACAGTGAGAACAAAGGTCCATATAGTTAAAGCAATGGTATTCTCCATGGTAACCTATGGCTGTGAGAGCTGGACCATAAGGAAGGCTGAGCGAAGGAAGATAGATGCTTTTGAACTGTCGTGTTGGAGGAAAATTCAGAGAGTGCCTTGGACTGCAAGAATATCAAACCAGTCCATACTCCAGGAAATAAAGCCAGACTGCTCACTTGAGGGAATGATATTAATTAACTTGAGGGATTGATAAATGGCAAATAGAGGGAGAAAACGTGGAGGCAGTGACAGACTTTGTATTTCTAGGTGCAAAGATTACTGCAGATGCTGACTACAGCCAGGAAAGCAGAAGACATTTACTTCTTGGGAGGAGAGCAATGAAAAATCTCAATAAAATAGTTAAAAGCAGAGACATCACACTGAGAACAAAGGTCTGCATAGTTAAAGCAATGGTATTCCCCGTAGTAACCTATGGCTGCAAGAGCTGGACCATAAGGAAGGCTGAGCGAAGGAAGATAGATGCTTTTGAACTGTGGTGTTGGAGGAAAATTCTGAGAGTGCCTTGGACTGCAAGGAGATCAAACCTGTACATACTCCAGGAAATAAAGCCAGACTGCTCAGTTGAGGGAATGATATTAAAGGCAAAACTGAAGTACTTTGGCCACATAATGAGAAGGCAGGATACCCTGGAGAAGTTGCTACAGCTAGGGAAAGTGGAAGGCAAAAGGAAGCGGGGCCGACCAAGGGCAAGATGGATGGATGGATAATATTCTGGAGGTGACGGACTCGACCTTGGGGGATCTGTGGGTGGCGATGGCTTACAGGAAGTTGTGGTGTGGGCTGGTCCATGATGTCACGAAGAGTCCAACAAAGGACAACCCAACTGCTTTAATCCAAAACAAAAGCACCAAAACCAAAATTTGTTGTCTGCAAACCCTCAAAATATAGTCACTCTCCAGTAGTTCTATTTTTGATGTAGTTACATGCTTTACTAGTGTCTTTACATCTTTTTATTATCTGTTTTTCTTGTGAACTTCTATGACATCAAGTACTGGCAATAATATTGTCTTCAATTGTTTGAAAGGGTTGCCTCTAGGATGCAAGGGAGTGGTTCTGGACTTGCTCCTACAAAAATGTTTATATATATATATATATATATATATATATATATATATATACATACACACACACACACACACACACACACACACACACACACACAGGACCCATGGTGCAGACTTTGCAGAGAGGCCTTAGAGATAGTCCAACACATTGTGAGGGTGTGAGATGCAGATAGGAACAGCATACACTAAACAGCACAGCCAAGTAGCTGGCATTGTGTACAGGAACATCTGCAAAGCATATGGGCTAGACCACCCAAGTCCAGATGGGAGATTCCACAGAAAGTTGTGGAGAATAACAGGGCTAAGATCCTGTGGGTCTTCCAGATCCAGACAGACAGGCAGGTACTGGCCAATCTACAAGACATTGTGGTAGTAGACAAAGACCAGAAAACAGCAGTGGTGATAGATGTAGTGGTTCCAAATGACTGTAACATCAGGAAGAAGGAGTATGAGAAGCTGGAGAAGTACTAGGGCCTGAAGGAGGAACTAGAGAGGATGTGGAAATTGAAGGCCAAAATGGTCCCAGTGGTGGTGGGAGCACTCGGGGCTGTGACTCCTAAGCTGGGAGAGTGGCTCCAACAGATCCCAGGAGCAACATCAGAGCTCTCTGTCCAGAAGAGTGCAGTGCTAGGAACATCTAAGATACTGCGGAGAACCCTCAAACTCCCAGGCCTCTGGTAGAGGACCTGAGGTTCCCGAGAGGAACAGAAAAATGTTACCTTCCCACCGAAGTGGTACCTATTCATCTACTTGCATTTGCATGCTTTCGAATTGCTAGGTTGGCAAGAGCTGGGGCGAGTGCGGGAGCTCACTCCGTCACACAGGGCTAGGGATTCGAACCTCCGAACTTGTGATCTTCCGATCAACAAGCCTGGCATCTTACCCGCTGAGCCACCACGCCCCCTAGGGCATGCCCCCTTTGTACTAGGCATGGGCCTAGTGCGGGAGCTCACTCTTTCACGCAGTGCTTGGGTCTTGAACTGCCAATCTTGGGACCTTCCGATCGACAAGCCTGGCATCTTAACTGCTGAACCATCTCGCTCCCTTGCCCTTATGGCTACCTATCCCTATTGCCCATCCCCCCTAGTGAAAAAGCCCAGACTCTCAAAAAATGTGGATTACATGCACAATACAAGTTGTGGCCTTTTATGTATTCAAAAACTCTGAGGAGGAGTCAAAAAGATCAAGATGATAGCAGAACCTGTGCAATCAAAGCCCCACCCATGTTTATGTCTGTCATATTGCAACACATGTAAAAGGGGTTAGAGCTTATATACTGTCACAACTGCCGTCTTAACTTTTTTAAACCCTCCCCCCATGGATGCCCCAGCAGTGAGAGTCTTCCATCTCCCCCTGTTATAACCTCTTCAGCTCTAAGTTCATCTTAATGGACTCTTGGTGATGTACACAACTGGAAAATCCATAAAAACTAATAAACTATAAAACCAAATGAACAACCCTAATTGGGATGCCCTTCAACCTGACCTGAAAGGTCTTTACTGCCTTTCTAAAGGCCTGCAAGATCAGGGCCAACCATACAGAAGTGGAATGGCTGCGTTATTTTGCTTCTAACAAGGGCTTCCACACTTGCATAGTGCATCTGCAGAAGACTATGACATCAAAGCAAGATGTCTCATTAAGGCAGTTAGTCTAGACCAGTGTTTTTCAAACTTGGCAACTTTTAAGATGAGTGGATTTCAACTCCCAGAATTCCCCAGCCAGCAGAATTCTGGGGGTTGAAGTCCACTCATCTTAAAGTTGCCAAGTTTGAGAAAAACTGCATTGGATCAAAGCATGTGACTGTTTGTAAATCACATGTGAAACCATGGTAAACGTTTTATATCTTGTATATTTCAGGAGGAACAAATTTTACTTTTCAAATAAATTAGTGGCAGCTTTGTAATGTTAAAATGTATCATTTCAATTAAAATAAACCACAACCAAGCAATTTTTAAACATGAAAAGGAAATTACACTTTTGAACAAAGTGTGGTAACATTACCAAACATACTTATTCTAAAACATTTAAGTAGTATATAGAAAAGTATATAGAGGAAACTAATCATACATTGGTTTCCAACTATAAACTGAATTATGCTGTTATCTTTGTTTTCAAGATCTCATTTCAGTGCTTACTAGATAATTAGATTTCTATGCTAGTCACGACTTCCATTAAGGAAAGCTGTCACTTTTTTCAAGATGAGAATGGGAATTTTATATATATATTTATTAGAAAATAGATTTGTCTGTAAAAGAGACAATAAAGAAATAACAATATTTAAATGGGAAACTTAGTTTTCGAAGGGGCCAAGCATGAAAAATGGAAATAAAGTCTGAATTATTTTTGTTTTGAGATGGATGTTTTTTTAAAAAAATCTTAGAACATGACATCTTTCTCCTTTTCTAGTCATGGTGTGCCAAGCTGCTTTGAATCATCAGATCAGATGTGACTGTAATGCTCTAGAAATAAAGCAACTTCAAAGCAAATAAGTTGTGGGGAAGGAGGCCTGGCTGTTATCACATTTTATGGGGGGAGCATGTTGGGCTCCACAAAATCATTTTCGGCACAACTAAGCATCTTTGTCCTAACCAAACATTGTAGTGGTAATGTTTTAATCTCCAGCTTTGCTCAAGCATTATTTAGGGTCCACAATTTGAGTGGTCCTTTCCTGTGCCAGGCTAGGGATCTTTGCTTAAGGGTATCTATAGGATGATACATAAGCACATCCTCCTCACTCACTTTTCCCTAAAAAAATGGTGAGCTGAAATGTACTAGACTGAGAGGCATGACTTGCAAGTATCCACAAGTGTTTTCAGGTAACAGTATTCACCTCAGTCCACCATAGTTTATTTAGAGAGAGTTGATGGTTGGACACTATCTTGACTTTATTTACACTTAATTCAGTCCTTTTTGCAATTCTGTATCTGTCCCCTTTCACTGTACTTATCTTAACTCTGCTGCAGTGTAATATGTGCTGTGTGTTAAAAAGGAGCAAATCCAGTTTTTGCTTCTGCCTTTCTTTTGCTATCACCAGAAGTGTCTACCTGCTTCTCTGTCTGTTTGGCAATATCTGATTATAAAATTGATGCCATTGTACTACCCTTGCTTTACCTAATTTTCTGTTTCATCAACCTCTTATTTCTACTTTATGCCCAAATTTACTTCTTTTCTACCCTTTCCTAGACACTGAACTTATTATATTTTGCATCAAAACCCATGGAGATCTATATGTTATATATCATGTACAAGTAAACTTCCATTGAACATAGGAAAAAATTAACCCCTCAAATGGTTGTTGTGGGTTTTCCGGGCTGTGTGGCCGTGTTCTGGCAGTTTGGTTCCTAATGTTTCGCCACAGAAGACACACACCCTCTCAGCAGCTATAAACACCAGCAGGAACACACACCCTCCACTTGGGCACAGAGAGAATCTTCTAGCTGTGCTCCTGTCCTCTGAAGATGCCAGCCACAGCTACTGGTGAAATGTTAGGAACCAAAACTGCCAGAACATGGCCACACAGCCTGGAAAACCCACAACAACCATCGGATTCCAGCCGTGAAAGCCTTTGACTATACATTAACCCCTCAAAGTTTAAAAACTCTTATTTTAAACCCTCTCATTCTTATTTTTCTAAATTACAGCCAGCTTCAGATTCTCAGAATATTCTGTTACATTTGCAAACTTCATCCAGTTTGGCTGAATTTTAACTAAGTTAAAAAATACTGATATATCTTTGTGGATTTTCCTATTACTGTAGATGAGGGAGATTTCAGAGGCTTCAGAAATGATGCAAAGGTGAAGATCTACCTCAGATCTGCCTTGAAGGCTGATGTCAATCAAAGACAACAAGCAGAAATCAATTCTTCTCAAAGCCAAAAGGATGAGTTCCAACATAATAGAAGCAGAACAATATGGAACAACTGTTTTAATCATAACTATGAACAATGTCATATTTATGTATTGGATGATGTCTCTCTATTTCAAAATGCATCCTTCAAGGAATGTTCAGTCTTTATATTTCACTTTTTCCTGATTATAAGATCATTACACTTGGCATAAACCAATTTAATTTTGTGTTAGAAACAATTGGTGATAGTTTTTGACCCTTGAACTTCAGGTTAATGAGAGGTTCCTCTGTGTAATTGCTGTGTCTTAAGATGGCACTGTGCTGTGTAATCTTTATGGCTGTAAAATGACATTTAAAATTTGTTTTACATGAGCAAGTAGAAGTACATTATTTCGGCAGTGAGCAATAATCATCTGCCTCCTGGCTGAAAATATATGCCAGGGATAAATTGTGTTCATCTAGTAGCCTTTGTTTGTACGACAAGTTAATTAAAAGAGGAATGTTGAAAAAATATGTCTGCCCACTGGGTATGATAGAGCAGTATTATTTTTCAAGGAAATATTCTGCACAAATATCCTTTTGTTTTTGCTGTATAGATATGGAAGAACACAAGTAAGTACAATGCTTCTACACAGTGAAGAATTTTAAAAGAAAAGGGGAGAAACATTTTCCAAATAAGGGCCATGCTCCATCTTGGGAAGCCCAGAATGTCTTTAATGAAAAGAAAAGGATGAGTCGATGGGGACGAACAGCGAGTTTAATTGCAAATTGACAAGTCTTTTCCACTGGTCTTAAGCCTGGGTGCAGTTGTTGGGGTAAGCTAGTTTAGAAGTAGATGACTTAAGCTATTCTGGACATTTTAAAGTTAATTTAAAATAATACTTGAGAGAGAGAACCAGTGCACTTGTTCTGTTCCTCTCCTCTTTCCTTCTTTCTCTTCAGGATAAACTTCAGAAGTGGGAAACCTCTGCTGTAGGATCTCTGCATTGTTTAGAACTTTAATTCCAAATTGCACAGAGAACCTCCATGCATAGAAAAAACTTTCCACTCTTTGGGAAGTGACTCTGTTGTTTTTAAAACTAATTCAGTCTTTCTCACTTTTAGATGAAAAAATAAATTGGAAAATGCATTGCAATGCATTTTATTTAAGTTGCTTATATTTAACGTAGTCATAATAATAAGTTTGCTAAATTGTTTTTATGCTGGGAGTCCCCTGGGGCAGACAAAGGTCCCAATAGGCAGGTAAGAAACATTAAAGAAACACTTTAATATATTCAGTGATATTTCCATTTTATGCATAGGGTGTAGCCTTTTCTTCTGTTCTTACAGCTCTGCGAAGGGATCCTCTGTGAACTTTCCCAAATGGATTAGAAATTAAGATCAGGAAAATATTTGCTGATTTAGCTTGCATTTATTTATTTGTCTAAGTTTGAAAATGGTATGGAATGGTAATATTACTGGTAATATTACTTTCTTAAAAATGGATTAGGTGATAGAACCATACATACATAAATGCTTCATACACCAGTCATTTGTTTTCTACATCAATATTATTCTGTGCTCTAATTATTTTTCATTAATGACTTTATTAATAAAGCAATCCACCTCTATCACATTTTTCAAAATATGTTCCTGTAAAAACTGTGTGGGGTAAAAAATACAACCTTCTGCAAGATACATTCATTCCTGTTAATGTGTGTCTAGCTTTTCGTATCTCAATTCATTTACTCTTCAGTGCAGTCTAAACTGTTGCATACATTTTGATTTGGTAATAGATAGAAAGCTACAGATAAATATTTATGATAAAAATAATTGTTTAGCAAACAGAAGGCTACACCCATAGATGAATATTTAGGAGATCAAGTTTATTATAACAACTTGCTGTAAAATAATACATATAATAGTAATGAATATAATGTGGTTATGAATCAATGTAGAAATTACAAACAGTTTACAAAGAGAAGTAAATCTATAGAGTTATTGTAAAACTAATTCATAGCAGCAGTTTGGCTGTTAAGTATAAGTCTTTTACTTCATTTTTTTAAATAGGACTTTTTAAAAACAGATTCTTTTTCAAGATATACTGTATATGTATATCACAGATGGAAGTAGCCCCTTAAGATATTTTGGAAATCAACAATTTACTTATTTATGAATTCAAGATCCTTTACAAAAAAACCCTGCAAGGCTCTGTATAATTAAAATAATCATTCCCATTCACATCTTTTAGCCTAGAGGAAGAAGAAAAAAAGGCTTCCCATTTATTAGACTAGGCAGCTATTTCCACTTTTACAGAATAGTTGATGCACTGCTGCACCTCCAAACATTATTAAAGTGTCGAGCATTAGATATATCAGATGATGCTGTATTCTCAGCTTTATCACACAGAAGCTGTTTCTTTCTTATCAAGGACCTAAGAATAATAAAAGATAATTTTTCTTTCCTTTTTATTTATTAAAACATTTGGAAAAAAGGAAACAGAATAAATTACTACAAAAAGAAGAAAAGGGAAAAAAGAAGATAAAAGGATGAAATATCAGTAAATAAACAGGGAGTTTACAATTGTCATGAAATTTAAAGTTCAGTGTTTTTTTTAATTAATTGATTGATTGTGTAAAACTAAGTACATTGTATCATTTAAAAAATGGTAACTCCAAAAAACTCTGAACAAGGTGTTAATTTCACCAGTCTTTATCATTATTCCAAGAATAAATGCATGCAATCATATAAAAAATGAGAAAAAGGAAAAAAAAAACTTTTTTAAAAAAAACAATTTGATATCAACTTCACTTCTATTGTACCCACACTGTTAATTACAATCAACATGTTTATAAACATTTGAAAATATTTCTGTAGCCCTTACTTCAACTGTTTTCTCTACTCATACTCTATTATTTTTTTTTATTTATTTATCAAATTTCATCACCACCCATCTCCCCCAAAAGAGGGACTCTGGGTAGTTTACAATAAAGCTTAAAAGATTAAAATACAACAAAAACAAGATATATTACATAGAGTATAAATATAAGTATAAAGTATAAAATAGCATCCAAGATTCATAAATACATGGGAACCACTTTAAGGTGCTAGCCATCCCCAGGATTGACTATCCCCCTTCCTGCCCAAAATGAGATGGCAGAGCCAGGTCTTTAACTTTTTCCAGAAGGCCTGGAGAGAGGGGGCTAGCTAGAGTGTTCCAAAGGGCAGGGGCCACAGCAGAGAAGGCCTGCTTCCTGGACCCCGCCAATCAACATTCTCTCATGGACGGGGTCTGTAACATGCCCTCTCTGCAAGACCGGGTGGGATGGGTTGATATCATGGGGATGAGACGGTCCCACAGGTAACCTGGACCCATGCCATGAAGGGCTTTAAAGGTGACAACCAATACCTTGAATTGGACCTGGAAGCAAACTGGCACCCAATGCAGCTCCCGCAGCAACGGTGTTACATGAACCATCCTTGGGGCACCCAAGACTGCCCACGTGGCTGCATTCTGAACCAGCTGAAGCTTCTGGATACTCTTCAAGGGTAGCCCCATGTAGAGCGCATTGCAGTAGTCTATACAGGAGATGACTGCGGAATGAGTGACTGACCGGAGGGCCTCTTGATCCAGGAAAGGGCATAACTAGCTCACAACACGAAGTTGGGCAAAAACCCTCCTAGCCATGACTGCCACCTGCTCTTGAGACAGGAGTTGTGAGTTCAGTAGGACCCCCAGATGCCGCACTGGGTCTGTCTGGGGCAGTGCAACCCCATCCAGAATTAGAGATGGTAAGTTCCTGGATACAGAGGAGCCCCAACCCACAGCCACTACATCTTACCAGGGTTCAGCTGAAGCCTGAGTTCCAAATCCAGACCCCCACAGCCTCCAGGCACAGAGAGAGGGTGGTCACAGCATCCCTTACATCACCCAGGATGGAGATGTATATTTGGGTATCATCTACATATTGATGATACCTCATCCCATGGTTACAGATGATCTTACCCAGTGGTTTCATGTAGATGTTAAAAAGGAGTGGAGAGAGCACCAAACCCTGTGGCACCCCACAAAGGAGGGGCCACGGGCCAGATCTCTCACTCCCTATCAACACCGATTGGGACCGGTCCTGGAGGAAGGAGGTAAACCAGCACAAAACTGTGCCACCCACCCCCAACTCCCTAAGCCGACCCAAAAATATGCCATGGCCGATGGTATTGAAAGCCTCTGAGAGGTCAAGAAGAGCGAGGATGGATGCACTGCCCCCATCCCGCTCTCGCCAGAGATCATCCATAAGTGTGACCAATGCTGTTTCCGTCCCATATCCGGGCCTGAAACCTGACTGGAAGGGGTCTAGATAATCCATTTCATCCAGGATCCTCTGGAGTTGCAACTCTAATACTCTAAGTGTCTACATTTGCCTTGTTGTGTGATGTATGATATATACAGAGCCATTCTTGCTTAAGTTTGGTCAAGCTTCAGTTTTGAATGTATCTATTAATTTTCCCATTGCTGTGTACTCTCCAAGTTTGGTTTTCCAGTCTGATATCATCAACAAAGTGCCTCTTTTCCAATGTTGAGGCAGATTTGTCCTTGTGGCCATCAGCATGTATCTTAATAGAGCAGTGCTTTCCAAACTGCTGCCGTTGGCGACACACCAATGCCGGCAGTGGTGGCGGTGCGTCATCGTCGTCGTGCATGGTGGCGGTGGCAGTGGCAGCGGCCTCGCTAAAACGTGGAAGTGCTGATGGCGTGCCACTGCCACTGACGCTGTGCACACCACCGCCACACACGCCCCTGCACTGCCACTTCGCGACACATTAAAGTGTCACGACACACAGTTTGGAAAGCTATGTAATAGAGTATGATGGGTTTTTATTTATGAGTTCTGGAACAATGTCTAATTTTAAAAAAAGGTTTCAATTCAAACTTTGTTTTTATTTTTATTTTAAAAAAAATAATACTGTGTATTTCTTTGCAGTGCTTTTGAGTTTTCACATTTCCACCACATGAGAGGCAGTTTGGTGTAGTGGTTAAGGCATCAGGCTAGAAACTGGGAGACCATGAGTACTAGTCCCACCTTAGGCACAAAGCCAGCTGGTTGACCTTGGGCCAGTCACTTTCTCTCAGCCCTAGGAAGGAGGCAGTGGCAAGCCACTTCTGAAAATCTTGCCAAAAAAACTGCAGGGACTTGTCCAGGCAATCTCTGAGAATCAGACACGATTGAAAGGATAAAAAAAACCTGACATAAGATAAAATGTTCCTTCTGTAACACACCAGTTCTAGCATCTTTTATTATATGATTTATCTCTTTTTGCAATTATTGACAAAATTATATACCATCTATAAAAGAGTTTTTATCATTTTCTCTTAAATTATAGCTTGGGGTAAATTTAATTGATTTCTTCCATAATTATATTTTCAATTGTTTCTTTATAATATTGCATCCGCTTTATCATGAAATTTTTTTACTTGTTCTCTGTGTCATTTATATGTCCTAGTAGGTGGTCTTGAGTCTGCATGAATGTTTCAAATTCTGTAATTTGTCTTAAAACACTCTTTATTTCTTAAAATCACTTTTTTGTTCTTTCAGCAATTTGTAAATTAATCAAACATGGTCAATTTTGGCCTTCACCAGAAAATTCTTGCTGTGTCTTTAATCTATTTCTGGAGTCTGAATGCATCATATCTACATATGTAATTATACTTTTCTGCAATAATTATCTCCAGAATGAAAAGCATTTGAAGATGAGATTAGAGGTGAAGTTGTTGGAATGATTCTTACTTTTGTAAAATTCCATATTTTTATCAAGCTTTGTCTAATGATATGTTCTTTCAAATTTTTATCTTCTTTTGTATCCCTATACAATAAATATCTGTGAAGTCCATTACCTAGGTCAGGTTCTTCTAATATTGACATTCTGCTATTTGGGGATTTTATCCATTCTTTTATCCATGACAAACAACCCTTTTTTAAAACATATTTTTTATTAAAATATTTTCCATAGTAGTAGTATATAGCAACTTTAGTGATTAGTCAATTGACCATATCAAAAACATATTTTACATAAGATTAAAAAACAGCAGAAATATAAAAGGAAAAGTAGAAAAGAAAAGAAAAATGAAAGAAAAAAAGAAAAAGTGAAAGATAAGAAAAAAAGAGAAAGAAAAATCTAAAGAAGCGACTTCCAATCTTCTTTGCAGCACATACAAACATAGTAATTACCATTTCCATCCTCCCAAATTTTATTTATTTATTTGTTTATTTGTTTATTTAATTTTTATCTCACCTTTATTATTTTTATAAGTAACTCAAGGCGGTGAACATACCTAATACTCCTTCCACCTCCTACTTTCCCCACAACAACAACAACCCTGTGAGGTGAGTTGGGCTGAGAGAGAGTGACTGGCCCAAGGTCACCCAGCTGGCTGTCATGCCTAAGGCAGGACTAGAACTCACAGACTCCTGGTTTCTAGCCCAGCACCTTAACCACTAGACCAAACTGGCTCTCTTACATATTACATATCATGGTTCCCTTCTTCCCATAAACAAACCTTTTTAATCAATTAATATCAAAATCATCAATTCATTTTTATCCAATTTCAGCAAAAAGTCCATAAAAGGTTTCCAGTCTTTTATAAAAGTAATTGTTGTTCCTCCCTTAATCAAAACAAGTCAATTTAGCCATTTCTGCAAACTCTGCCATCTTCACAATCTACTCCTCCATTATGTATTCTTCCATCTTTGTGCATATATTAACCTCATTGCAGTTACCATATATAAAACCAATTGTCCATGAGCCTTTTCCAGTTGACTGTCCATAAGTCTTAATAAAAAAAATCCAGTTTAATCTGGATATTAATTTTTAAACCTCTCTGCATCACCATATGTATTTGTGTCCAATATCTTTTTGCTTTTTCAGAAGTCCACCATGCATGATAAAATGTCCCTTCATGTTTTTTCACATTTCCAACAGTAATTAGAAGTACCTTTATACATCTTACACAATTTCTCTGGTGTCATATACCAACAGTACATCATTTTATAAAAGTTCTCTTTTAAATTGTAAGACAATGTGAATTTCAAACCTTTTAACCACATCCTCTTCCACTGATTCCTTTGAATATTATAACCAAAGTTCTTGTCCCATTTTGCCATAAATTCTTTAACTTCCTCTTCTTCCATTTCAAATCTCAGCAAAAGTTTATGCATACTAGTAATCATGTGGTCATCATTTGTACATAATTCATTTTCAAATTCTGTTTTATCATATTCTATTCCTGGTGCTTTTTTATCTATATTTAACCTTGCTCTTAATTTTGCATATGAAAACCATTGAAAATTAAATCCGTCTGCAGTCAATTATTCTCTTCATTTTACCTCAAGCTCTCCTTTTTCCTGTACTAGCAAATTTTTATATGTTAACCATTTTTCTTTGCCTGCTGTTTGTTTTCTGTAAAAAGCTTCTTGGGCTAAGGCCAACAGAAGTATTTTTGGGCATAGCCTGGGTTTGTATCTATTCCATATTCATAATATGGCATTCCTGATAATGATTTTTAAAATCTACATTTACTTTAACTATATCATACCATAAATATCATGCCACCCAAACCTCAGACCATGTCCTTCTAATTCTAAAAGTCTCTTTCTTAACAACAGCCATTCCTTCATCCAAACCAAATACCAGGCAGAAAACTAAAATTTAAAATCAGGTAATCCCAATCCTCAAGATCCTTTGCATCTTGGAGAATCTTATATTTAAGCCTTGATTTCTTCCCCTGCCATATAAATTTGTATATGTCTTTTTGCCACTGGTTAAATGATGCATATGACGAACAACTTTCACAATATAATTTAAAATTCAGAAGAGCAAGCCTACCTATCTTTTGAATCATGTAAAAAAATACATTTTTCTCTAGGGATTCCACACACCCCCTTTCCATATAAATTTATTAACTATTCTTTGCTAATCTTGCAAAAAAAAATTCTGATATTGAGATTGGCACCATTTCAAATTGTCAAATGCTTTTTCTGCATCTAAAAAATGTAGTTTCACTTTTTTTCTTGTTGCTGATATATTCTACTGCATTTATTATAAATCTTCTGTTGTCCATTATGTTTCTCTTGGAGATATCATCAGTTTGATCAGTATGTATTACATCTGAAAACACTTATTTAAATGTTCAGCTAGTCTTGCAGTAAAAATTTTATAATCAATATTCAATAAGAGATTTGCCTGTATGACTGGTTTCTCTGGTTTGTTCCCTTCTTTATGAATCAAAGTTGCATATGTTTCTTCCCATGTATGTGGTATTGCCTTTGTCTCTTTAATTGGTTTTGGTTTTGTCAATGGTTCTAACAATTCATCCTCCAGTTCCTTGTAATATTGACCTATCAGCCCATTTGGGCCTGACACTGTCCCAAGCTTAATTTGTTTTATTGCTTCTTTGAATTGCTTCTTTCTTGAATAGTTATAGGTTTTTTATATATTTGTCTATGTTGTTCATTAAATTCTTTGACTGCAGAGTCCTCTTCATCAATACAATCCTTAACATATATTTTTTCTTGAAGAATTTTTCAAGTTCTTCTGTAATTTCAGATCTCGTGTGTAGCAATTTATTTACTTTTTTATTACCAATATTTTCCATCTTTCTTTCTGTTTTCTGATCTGGTATGCCAATTTTTTTCCTGGTTTATTTGCATTTTCACAATGATTTTGTTTAACAAATTTTATCTTCTTTTGAAGTTCTTCCATTCTGAGTAAATCTTATTGTTGTTTAACTTTTTGTAATTCTTCCATCAGTTGCCTCTTGATCCTATGAAACTGTTTTAATTCTCTTTTTTTCCAGTTGTGCTTTAAATCTTTTATGTTCCATTTTCTGTTGGGTTTCACAAATTTTATGAAAAGTCCTTTCATGTAAGCTTTGCTGGTCTCCCACATGGTTAACGTCCAAATTCCTTGTGTTCTATTTATTTGTTTATTTATTTATGTAATTCCTTGTTGCATTTTTGCAATGTGCTTTCCTGGAGTAGCAACCTAACATTCATCTATGTTATTAAATAAATAAATGTTTTTTGAGGAGATCATCTGTGCAGAAAAAGCTTTGATTCTGCATATACTGTATTCAAGAACTCTATCCATATATTTAAGGAAGAAAATGCTAAGCCAATTAATTAAAATGTATTATATTTTTACTCTTAGCCATCAAATCTATAATAAGTGAATAGTGAAAATTTTAAATGCATAGAGAGCCAAATCACAATTTTGTTGAATCTAGAATGCTTACATAGTACATAGTAAAAAGGTGTAACAATGTAATTGTAATGAAATATTCCAAATGTGAACTTTTAATGTTATTGGAGTAATAAATAAATAAAGCAAGATTTAAAGTAAGTAAGTAAGTAAGTAAGTAAGTAAGTAAGTAAGCAAGAAAATAAATAAATAAATAAATAAATAAATAAATAAATAAATAAATAAATAAATAAATAAATTTTTATTGTGGTTCCACCCAAAAGAATTGACTGGAAAAGGTTTTCCTAGTATGTTGGGCAATAATTTGCATTTATTAATATTCATCATCAACAACAAAAAAAGGAGATATAGGACAGGGAGCCCCAGATTCAAGTCTACCTTCAGCCATGGAAGCTCACTAGAATTTACCTCACAGGGTTGTTGTTATGACAAAAAGAGGGAGGACAGAATGCTATCTATGCCACTTGGGACTCCTAAAAAAGGGTGGGATATAAACCTAAAAATAAATAAATATAGAGATCAATGTATTAGGAAAGGTTTAGACAAAGTACTTTTCAAATATCATATATAAATGTGCATGAGGAATGTAACTGAGACTGATCATCTGACCTTCACACATTCACTATTACTCATTAAAAACATACTGTATTTCTTCCTTCACAAAATTCTTTTTCTGGGTAATTATTTGCAATGATCTACCTGTAATTTGAAGTAGAGTACTGAAGAAAAGTTTTTCAATTCAAACTGGTTGCATACCATCATGGTTATTGCAACATGCTCTACATAGTGCTACTCATGGGAAATGTCTGGAGATTGCTATGCATGCCAAATGCAAGGTACAGGGATAATATGATGCCTGTACTGAAAGATCTACCTTGGCTGCCAGTTTCTTTCTATATACAATTTACAGTGTCGAGGCTAAAAGCCATAAAACAGTAATTTTATTTATTTATTTATTTATTCATTCATTCATTCATTCATTCATTCATTCATTCATTCATTCATTCATTCAATGTATATGGCTGTCCATCTCACATGCATGATTCTAGGTGGTGCACAACTTTAACATAAATAAAAATATATGCAGTTACTAAAATGAACCTAAAAATAAATCATTGGCGATCACTCGTAGCCGAGTAAGATTGTCTTCCAAAGGTAAAATTTTAACAGTGGATCCGTAAGTGGCTATAAATGCCAATTCTGGATCCGCACAACCTCCCACAATGAATAAAACACACACCTAAAAAATAAAAACAGCAGCTAGGTTTTCAAGGCCTTCCAGCAGAATAAGGGCCAACCTAATCTCAGGAGGGATGAAACTACATGAAATCTGTTATTCTAAATCAACTATCTTATTGAAAAGAAAGTATGTTATGTTTAGAGCCAGTTTGGTCTAGTAGTTAAGGTGCTGGGCTAGAAACCAGGAGTCTTTGAGTTCTAGTCCCACCTTGGGCCAGTCACTCTCTCTCAGCCCTAGGAAGGATCCAATGGCAAACCAGGAGACTGAGAGTTCTAGTCCCGCATTAGGCATGAAAGCCGGCTGGGTGACCTTGGGCCAGTCACTCTCTCTCATCCCAACTCACCTCACAGGGTGGTTGTTGTGGGGAAAGTAGGAGGAGGAAGGAATATTGGATATGTTCACCGCCTTGAGTTATTTATAAAAATAATAAAGGCGGGATAAAAAATTAAATAAATAAATAAATAAAATAAATAAATGCTCCACAGGGTGGGCGCCATGGCAGAAAATGGTCTTCTTCGAGGCCCTGCCAGTTGACACTCCTTGGCCACAACATGCCTGTCCTGCTGGATCGGATAGAAACAACTGGGAAGAGACAGTCCCATAAATAACCAAGACCAAGCCATGTAGGACTTTAAAGATGATACCAGCAACTTGAATTGCACCCAGAAGCAAACTGGTAGCCAATGCAGCTCATGGAGCAGTAGTGTCACATGTGCCAAATAACTGGCACCATTAACTGCCTGCGCCACCTCATTCTGCAATTTCAAATCTTTTCTGTATGTGAGTCTGTACATTACCATAGAAACTTTTTGAGTTTGGCAACTGCTGTGTGTATGTCTTTTCTACCGAACAAACAAAAGGCACTAGCTAGGAGTAGTTTGTTTTGCTACTTGCTTCACTGAAACTTCTAGAAGAACTAATTCCAATGAGTTTGCAATAATTATAATATACTGTATATAGGCAGCCAAAGGAAATCAAATAATTATGCAAGATCCCAGGCACTCTTAATGAACCAATACCATTGATAACCCAATACACTACACACGGCACTAAGGAAGACATTGGTGTCTTGGTCACCAGATCCCATGGGAGGGGTTGTGGATCACCTGTTCAGTTTGATTGCAGAATTCTAACCATTTTGTAATCCCTGAATTGGGATAAATTCTACCCTCCATATATATGGTGAGTGTATTTAATGAGGTAAGTGGGAGGAGAAACCGCTGGCACTGCTTCTGATTTTCCAGCATGGATTTCTCACTTTTTTAGAACCCCTTATAGTGAGGTAGAAATGACTTTCAATAATGTCTGCCTCTTTAAATAGTATCTTCCTTTATCTGTGAATGTAAGAAAAAACTCCACAAACCAAAGGTGATTATTTGCCAAAAATTCCTTTTGGGGAAATTCAATATCTACAGGAAAAACAAATCATCCTTGAAACTTCCATAGTCTGTATCAAGCAGCACACTTTCTTTAACCTGACTCTTATAAGCTCTGTAGTGGCAAAAAGGCTGTTATGGATTAACTTCAAAAACCAAACCCTCCCTTGTGACCTTATGAGGGATAAACTTTAGAATAAGCAGAGAGCTAAAAAACCATGTAGTAGAATGCTACATTTCTCTTAGCAGTGCGGCTATGCAGATTAGCAAACAAAGATGGCCATGAAAGATTCAACAATATTACAAAGCATTATGGAGTTAAAGAGGAAATGTGCAATCTGTAATTACAGAAAGACATCCCAAAAGGAGATTGGACCCGGTTAATCTTGATTCAGGTAAAGGAATGTTATATCCAAGTGACAATTTTAACTGTCCATGGTACACTTAGATAATTACATCCAAACAAAGCTGGGAAGTTTCTGGAATTTGAGCTTTGATGTAGACCTGATTGTATTTATTTGAATAATGTACAGATAAAAATCAAATGATCTACTGAATTTAAGTTCTCTGAATGTTGTTCTACAATCCTTGGTTCAAAAAATAAACTGAATGTGCAATCAAATGTGAATTTGGGAATTAAAAAATAGAAAAATCTATTTCAATGTAAAATACATTTGAAATTAACATATTTAAGTACATATTTAACTGAGAATTTTTATGCAGATGTTTTTTGACAGACTGGATTTATGAATGCAAAAGCAACAGAATAGAAATTGATTGCTTGTCCATATCTAACATGTCATTTTCAGCCCATTCAGTCCATTGTTGTAATGGACTTCTCAGAGGGTTGGAAAGAGAATGGCAGTTTGCAAAATACTACAAGTTTAGAACATCTTCACATTCCTCTATTAACAGGAAAACCGGTAACCACCTCCCTACTGCATCACCCAGGTAGTTTACAAAAAGATCAAGGTACCCCCACTGTAAACAACTTAAAAATAAATGGTATGCTTAAGCAAACATATTCATTTGTCAAGATTTCTGTAACCTAACCTCCTTTTCCCCTTTTAATAAGACACTGTGAGAATCTAACTTCCTGGGTGATAAGCATCTGCTAGGGTCTTGACACCTGTTTTGAGAATGACCTTTAACTTCATTGTCACTGGATGAATTGATGTATTCCTGGGATACCAAATGCATCAAAGGTAGGTGTTGCCCATGAGTGTAACTGCATTGTTTATTCTTAAGAATGCTTCTGGTCATGGTATAGCTCTCATGGGAATGGTTGCAACCAAATGCATGGTTTGAAAATATTGCCATGTGTCAAGGGAAAACAAGACAAAATTAAGTTGGAGTGATACATGGTCATCCAGAAATAATTCATCATGATCAGCTTACAGCTGCTTCTCTAAGTTAAATTGTCATCTTGTTTTCAATGACTTTTCACATACCTGATGACCAACTGTTTAGTGGATATTTTCACCAAGAATATTTAACACAAATGTTACATCCATACTTGAGACTGATTTTGCCTGATTTATCTAATATTCCCTTGTCAAATGACATATGGGAAGAAAAAACAATGAACAACATGACTAATTTGAAACTTATTAAAATATAGAAGTCTTGATTTCCCATTGTAAAATTAAGATTCTATTGATATGGGAAGCCTCTGTAAACACCAAAAATAACTCCTAATTCAGTTCCTTGAAAGCAATAATCTAATTACTTTGCACAACATGATGGAGAAGCTACCACATTAATAAAGGAATCTGCCACTGTTGTTTCTTTGCATTGGAAAAGATCCAACTGAAAGACAGAACCTGAAAGAAGAGACAAAAGAATTCAGTATTTTCCCATGTCATGTACAGTTTGATTTTATAATATTGCTAGCACCAAGACAATGCTTTATTACTCATTATGTAACAGATGGACTCTTGCCTACTATTATCAAGTATTTTAAGTCTGCCTTGAAGGCCATTGTGCCTTGGTTTTCAGTTTTCTCAAATGAATTGCATTAGCTAGTTCATTCCTCTAGTTTCACATACACAGTGCCAGCATATTCTGCAAAATATAATTACAACATTTAGGCTGAACTCTTAAGTGGCCATGAGTGAGTCCCCTTCTAAGAATATTAGCTTCCATGGTTGCATACATTTCTGTAGAAAACATAGAAAATTAGGAATGAAAACTATATAGAATAGTCCAAGCTATATTTCCTGAAAAAATGTTAATCACCAGATTTTCAAACCAGGCATTAAAATCTCCACCTTTAACTCCTCCAAAGAAAATTTCCCTTCAAAAGTGGTATGATGATTTAGGTTTCAATGGAGGAAGCCTAAAATGTGGCACTTGGGATTCATACAATACAATATATATTCTGTTCAGAGAAGAAAAGCTAAATGAAATTTCAAATAAAATGGTTTACAGAACTTGTTCTTCAGTGGAAGTTTGCATCATTATTTGGCATGACTTCATTAAAAAGAGAATATAATGTGTAATTTGCTCCAGTTAGCATTTCTGGAATTTTGTTCAACATTTTAATCAAAAGTTCAGAGAGAATTGGAGTGTTTATGATTTTTAACATGTATCAGTTGAGTATGCTGTAAAGACCCCTAAACTGGGCATATAAATCAAACTTTGAAACACCATCTGATTTCTAGGTTATAACATGATAGCATGTAGAAATGTTTGCCAGGGAGATAATAAACTCTTTTATATTAGTTTTAATGGCCTTGTTAGCACACAGGGCATTAAGTTTATTGCAGTAAAATGAAAAGAATGGAACAAAACATCCCCACTTGGAACATTCCAGTGGAATATTTTGTGTGGGTTGTGTTCTGATGTGTCAGGTTTGCATTCAGGCCCCTACAATAAAACTCTCTCTAGGAGTTCCAACCTCCACTCTGGGCTTTTCAGAGGAAGACAGGATGAGGTGAGGAGAGAATAATAAAAATTATTTCATATACAATTAGCCCTAATACACATCTATAAAGTCTAAAGAGCTAGTTCTTTATTTAAGTATGTCCTGAGGTTCATTTTTAAACCTTTATATCATAAGGGTTTGGTAGCTACTCTTTTCTCAGACTTTTCCATCATGGCTTCCTATAAGCTGTTTACAAAACAGCCCTCCCTGATTACATATAAACTGTTTTCTGCCTTTCCAGTTTCTTCATTGATGTGATGGAACAAAATTTTAAATATTTTGAGTGTTCCATTATGTGGAACAATGGGAACTCAAAACAACCCCCTTTTGTCTCACTGTCACAAAATAGCTCCTACCCATCAACATGCAGAAAAGGGGATGAAATAAAGCAAAATATTATTGTAGGAAATCATGGAAACAGAACTTTGACTAACAAAGAAGCAAGCACAAAACAAGTGCAGAGTGCACTTTTTTTGGACTGAGCAAACTGTTGGCAATGCTTAGCAAATAATGCCACTTAATAACTAGTGTTGATGTCAGCTATGACTATTGCACTTACAAATTCAGAAGAACAACATTCTTGTGCCACCTATGTTTATAAAAACAAGGATCCATCAATATTAGATACTTGCTTTTTTCTCATTCTTGTTCTCAGTTATAATATAGACAAATTCATAGGAAAGAGTAAGCAGGTTACAATAATTATGGAAGTGTTCTAAGGGATGCTTAGGGTTATTCTTTTGCCTTTGTGATGACTCAGTACTTAATTTCTGGGACTTGCTACTACTCCGAGAATTGTAAAACCCTTTATGAGCTTTTCTATTTTAACTTTTCTCTTCTGCTTATTCATTATGTGTATGTATAGCTTGTATTGTTTGAGCCTATAGAGATTTAGGTAGCAATATCAATAGGATCTGTAGCTGTTCTTGATATCAGAGATTGCCATCAATAAGTAATTACCATCACCTTGCTATTAGTAAGGGTAACTGGGGGAAGATGATTAAGGCAGTGTGAACTGCATTAAAGTCAATTGATTAATTTGCTTCCACAACATATACTGGATAAGTAAGCCAATGCTGCAAAGACCTAATGCCAATATTAGGTTGATCATGAAATGAATTTTTAAAAGGTCTCTTATCTTACAAACACACATAACAGCAGTAAGCAAGATGTCTATGAAGGTTCTCAGTCATCCAGGTGGAATTGTCTGTAGTTTGAATCATGTCAACTGGATTTCTATTTTCTCAGTGGAAACGTTTCGCTCCTTATCCAAGGAGCTTCTTCAGTCTGAGCAAAGTTAGTAAGGGAATCCTTAAATATGTTTCTAGGTGGCTGTGTGACCTTACTCCTGGGGCTAGGTCATGGTTATTTTGAGATGTTATTTCTAAGTCCCTTTCTCATCTAAAGGAGGATCGTTAAGATCACCATGCTGCTGTTGAGCTTGCAAAATGGTCTTAATCTTCCTAGGCACAGAAGACAAAGCAGGAAGGAAAATAGGGGAAAGATTGTGCCTGAGGCCCCCACCTCTATTCAAGGAAGGATTTTCCAAGTTGGCATAAATGGATTCCTTGACCCCTCTCTCAAACCACCTATCTTCTCTGTCTAAAATGTGAACATTAATGTCCTCAAATGAGTGTCTTTTTTCCTTTAGATGAAGATAAACTGCTGACTCTGGTCCTGTGGTGTTACTTCTCCTGTGTTGGGCCATCCTCCTGTACAAAGGTTGTTTGGTTTCTCCAATGTAGAGTTCAGAGCACTCCTCACTGCACTGGATTGCTTTTCTTGTGTTTTGGAGTTTGATCTTTGGGGTGTACAAGCCTCTGTCTCAGTGTGTTGGTGGGTTTGAAATATAGTAAGCAACATGAATATTTTTTTTCTTTGCAAACTATAATCAAAGCAACAACACTTAGTGGTAATTCCATCATTTTTTCTTCACTTTCATTTTGGCTTCAGCACTAACCCAGGATATTAGAGACAAATTATGGAGTAGCGGTTAGAGTAGTAGAAAGGTCTGGAAAAGACCTACATTCAAACTTCAGTCATAAAACTTTTTGAATAAATTTGGGCTGGTTATAATCTCTCATACTAACTTACTTCACATGGTTGTTATAAGCAAAAAATAGAAAGAGGAATATTTTGCTTTGACCTCCTAGAATAAAGCTGAATGCAATGAATGAAAGAAAAAGGCATCAGTCTGAGACAGTTTTTCTCAATCCAATGTTTTCCAGATGTTTTGGATTAATTCCATGGGATTTGAAATCCAAAACATCTTGAAAATATGAGGGGGCAAGAGGTCTACTCTAAGATTTCCAATTGTTGTGCACCAAACTCAGAACAGAGGCACTTGAAGTTGGAGAATCAAGAATCAAAGCATAAACTTGAATTATTCCAAAGACTGAACACAAGAAGGAAGAGGAAGAGGAAGAGGCCCTCATGACCTCCTGTTTGGACTATTGCTACGCGCTCTACATGGGGCTGCCCTTGAAGAGCATTCAGAAGCTTCAGCTGGTACAGAATGCAGCTGCCTGGGTTGTACATAGTGTTGGCTACTCAGCACATGTAACACCACTGCTTCAGGAGCTGCATTGGTTGCCGGTGTTTCTGGGTGCAATTCAAGGTGCTGGTTGTCACCTTTAAAGCCCTTCGTGGCTTGGGACTGGGTTACCTTAGGGACCGTCTTTTCCCAGTTGTTTCTACCCATCCAATCAGGTCCGGCAGGATGGGCATGCTCCAGGTCCCTTCAGCCAAGGAATGTCGGCTGGTGGGGACCAAGAGACGGGCCTTTTCTGCTATGGCACCTGCCCTCTGGAACATCCTCCCTCCTGAGGTTAGGACAGCCCCAACCCTTTTGGCTTTTCAGAAGGCCTTGAAGACCTGGCTTTCTGCCCAGGCCTGGGGTCCTGAGTGTGTGAAGGGCCCTGTTTCATGATTGTGCTGACACCAATGGTTTTTAAGATCTCTTGGCTGTATTTATATTTAATTTTTTGTATTGTTTTAATTGTTTGATTGCTTTTATTATTGTTAGCCGCCCAGAGTCACTGGCTTGAGATGGGCAGCTATATAAATTGAATGAATGAATGAATGAATGAATGGATTATATGAAAACTGAAAATGCAGTATTTCTGAGCCAAAAGAGGCATTGTGTTCTAACTGTAGGTTCACTTTTATAGGAGCAAGTGTGAAAGAACATAGCAGCATTTATATCTGATTAAATAATCAATGGCGCAGTGCTGCAACGGTTAAGACTACCAACTGTTGAATGAAAGGACAGCAGGTTGGCAGGTCGAGACCCGGAAGCACCGCGTAACGGGGTGAGCTCCCATTCTTGCCCAGATCCTGCCAACCTAGCAGTTCAAAAGCATGTAAAAATGCAAGTAGATGAATAGGTACCACTCTGGTGGGAAGGTAACAGTGTTCCATGCACCTTGGTGTTTAGTCATGCTGGCCACATGACCATGGAAGCATCTATGGACAATGCTGGCTCCCTCGGCCGAGAATCGGAGATGAGTGCCGCCCCCTAGAGCCAGATATGACTGGAAGGGAAACCTTACCTTACCTTAAATAATCAACATAAGCATAGGCATCCATGGAAAATTCAAATCAGGCCAAAATAATAATATGTGCATGATGTCATCATGATGCAAACTTTACCATTATATATTTGCATCTCAGTATCCGATGGAAGTATGTAAGCATAAAGGTAAAGGTAAAGGTAAAGGTAAAGGTAAAGGTAAAGGTAAAGGTAAAGGTAAAGGTAAAGGTAAAGGTAAAGGTAAAGGTAAAGGTTTCCCCTGCACAGTCATGTCCGACTCTAGGGGGCGGTGCTCATTTCTGTTTCTTAGCCGAAGAGCCAGCGCTGTCCAAAGACGCTTCCGTGGTCATGTGGCCAGCATGACGTGCGCGGAATGCTGTTACCATCCCACAGAAGTAGTACCTATTTATCTACTTGCATTTGCATGCTTTCGAATTGCTAGGTTGGCAAGAGCTGGGGCAAGTGCGGGAGCTCATTCCATCACGTGGTGCTCGGGTCTCGAACCGCCGACCTTCTGATCAACAAGCCTGGCATCTTAACCATTGAGCCATTGCGCCCCCTACATGTAAGCATATGTAAGCATAGTTTTGCATATGTAAGCATATGTAAGCATAGTTTTGCAAATTGTGCTGCTCTTGAACTTTCTAGGTTATTTCCCTGCAGTGTAAGGAAACATTCCCATCCAACCCTAATCTCTTATTTTAGAAAACTGTAAGAATCCATCTCTCATTTTTCTGTTGATTCTTCTAGCATAAAGTATATAATGATCATGGAAGTCTTTCTCAATTTTTAAAAATTATTTTTGCTTTAATAACAAGTCTAATATGTTTCAGTGTATCCAACAGATTGTCCAGATAATGAATATGTTGCATATATTTTATGATCCTGAAAAGAATATGGGAAGCTGAGTTTTTAAAAGTCAAGCCTTAAACTTTTTTTTTCTGTGGGCTTCAGGAGAGCTCATGTTAGCTCCCCCCCTCAGGAATGTTAATAGCCGGTGCCTGCTAGTCTAGTTTGCTTAGCCAATCAGAAAGGTACTTGCTTGTTCTTTCCCAAATTGGGAATGGGTTGCCTAGGTTGAATGGGTGACTAGGTTGCCTAGTCACATGTCAAGCCCTGTCCACTCAGGTACTGCCAAGTTGTAATTGTACAAGCTTTAAAATGTAATATCTTCTATTGTGTTTCCTCCTCCTGTACTACAATGTTGTTGGTGAGTGCAGAGAGGCAAACTGCCTCAAGCTATGTTAATTAAGCCATGCTTTTCCCGGCTGGGAAAAAGGCTGAAGAGTTTAGTTTCGTTTTCATTGTTTTAAAATAAAAACAGCACTTTTCTACTGCAAATTTTCAGTTCATTTATTTCTTAATATTTCTATAACTCTGATCTCACAAATTATTTAAAACTACAAAAGAATACCTATATTTTAGTTGGCTTTTTTCAGTTCCTGTCTTATTGCAACCACAATAAAAGAAATGAGAATAGTAAGAAGAAACACCTTTTTGTTTGGTCAAGACTTCCCTCCTCACACTGAT
Source organism: Charina bottae (assembly GCA_023362775.1). Lineage (NCBI taxonomy): Eukaryota > Metazoa > Chordata > Lepidosauria > Squamata > Charinaidae > Charina > Charina bottae. The sequence continues at coordinate 233,785,680 of JALMGJ010000002.1, read as the reverse complement.
AACATGTTGAAATAATTCTGGCATAGGTCATCTCTTAAATTGCATCCTGGGTCATTAGGAAGAGCTAGACCTAGCTACTGTATATCTTAATTATTTCACAATAAGATCTATAGTTTGTACAGCTGCATTATTCACACTTGTTGCTCAGCAAAATTAAGCACAGTTTAGTACCTTGGTTTATAAGGTAAAACAGACATGCCAGAAATCACACCTTTTTGGAATAGGCTCAATGGCTTCAAATGAAAAATTGTTACTTTTTCAAAAGAAATCAATTTGTGCAGGTTGGTGTCCACTGATCCAACTAGCACGTAGTACTATTTACTAAACTTTACAACAGCCATAACAGATAGAGTTATAGAGCAGATGTCCTGAGGATAAATGGCTTCAATTACTTTATTCTGTGGACAATGAGAGCCATACTGATGATGTTGCTGCAATGAAAACAGTGGTATTATTCCCACACTTTAGACAGAATCAAATATATTAGGGAAATCTTTCATACTCAATGCTTGTTACAAATGGTGAAACTACTACCCATGAACTAATGGACCTGGCTAATAGAACATTAAGCCATTTTTTGTATAGAAATAGCAAAATAAGAAGCTGCAACTTCCTTCTGCAGTTCATTCATAAATCATAGAGTTGGAAGGAGTCACTTAGAACTTTCAATCCATTCCTTCTGCTTAGTGCAGTAATAGAAATTAAACCATCCCATTTAGATGGCAGTCTAGACTCCATGAACACATTCAATGAAAGACAGCCTACTACTTCTCTGAGGATTTTTTTCTACTAACAAATTGCTGTTGCTTTTAGGAAGACTTTCTTAGAGTCAATCATAATCTGCCTTCCTGTAAATGAAGTCCATTATTCTGTGCCTTGCACCTGGAACAAGAGAAAACAGGTTTTGACTTTATCCTACATGACATCATTTCATGTATTTGAAGAGCTGTCATATCCCTGCTTCTTCTGGCTCCAATTGATTGACAACAGAAGTTGGGGAGATGGCTTTTTGGCAGGTCTGGGGTGAGTTGAACATAATATATATTATTGTCCTCTGAATCCTTTAGCTGATCCATCATCAATCTATGGTTAGTAGGTCATGCAGAATAGCCCTGTTCTCTCTATTGATTAGTATGAAGTCAAGTACCTCTGGTTGCTTTTTACTATGTAGGAAAAAAATAGTGAGACAAGTCAGGAATTTCCAGGAAGCACCATGTTTGGCAAATTTGGTTTTCCCAAATTTGTCAGGGTAATTAAAGTCTCCCATAAGTAAAACTTCATACCTCTTTGAAAGATGTGCAGTTTGTTTTAGAAGGTATCATCCACATCTTTTCCCTAATAGGGACAGTGACAGTAGACATTAACAACAATATTGCTTTCATTTGTTCTTTTACCTGCTTTAGCCCAAATACTCTCTAAATAAGTCTTGGAAGCTGTTCTGTATTGTCCCTGATCCAGTTCAATTATTCAATTCAGTTCAATTATTTCAATTCCACGTGTCAGTGACTATGACTTGTTGTCTTTTACAGGACACAGTTACATCTTTTCTGCCCTTTAGGGATCCACCATTCTGTCTCCCATTCTGCAAGATCTCTTTTTCATCCTTTGAACACTTAGAACATGTCTCCCCTGCAGGAGTCTGAAATTGTTTCTTAGTTTATGCAGTGCAGAATATTTGTTACAGCTCTTTTGGTTGTTACTGTCATCCACTGTGCTTGCTTCTCTGTTTATATGTCTTCCTTATGGGGAATGGCTTCCACTTTCTGTTCCTGTTGTAAACTCTCTTTTTCTTGAATTGATAAATCCTTTCCCTTTTTATACCAACTGAAGTGTGTCCATTTAAGGTTCCAATGCTTTGATTTTTTCTTCAAGGACTGCGACAAGCTTGCATTGGTTGCAAGCATATGCCAGTTTTCCCCCAACCTAACCCCCAGGCAGGAAGGCAAATATGGCGTAAGCACTGTAAAGTATACTTGAATACTCTTAGTCCATTCTGTCATCCTGAAAAACCTTTCCTCTTAGCTCTGGTCATCCTGTATTTGGTTCCCCAAGAGGTTGCTGAAACTGAACTGTTAACTTGGTGGGGGGGCACGAGGGGAGAGAACAGAGGGACTCTTAAGAAAGGGAAAAAGACCTTATCTTTTGGAGGAAGAGAGGCCACATTCAAAGCTCCATGGCTCAGATAGGCCAACTGGTAAACTTGCTTAGATTCACAATTTGATATACCAGATGAGTCTCACAACCTGGTAGTGTAATGGCCCTGATCCTTGAGCTATTAAATCAGAATTCCTTACACAAGTCACATAGGAATATGAAGGAATCTTCATTAAAGCCAGTGATCCATCATACATTAAAGATTCGAGTAAAGAGGCTCCCGCATCCGACAGCTTAAAATCCTCAGATTCCCCCCCCCACCAGGAAACTTGCAAGTCAACCGCCCCCCTGCATTGTCGTTTGATTCCCAGTTCTTCCTGAGTCTGAATCCACTGAAAGTACAATAGTGCCCTTTGATCTGTCCTGGGTGCTGAAGCACTCACCGCAGTTCCTTGATTAGCATAGTCTGCGAGGGGCGAATACACGAACGCTTTGTTGCCAGCATTTTGTGCGTCTGGCCATTTCTTCCTTGGGGTGTCTCACACGGCTCTTCAAGTTCTTGTGATCTGGTGGAATGTCTCTTCCTGGCACCATGGCAGGATGGCATCCTGACATATCACTCCCCCAAAAATAATCCTCCCCCCTCATTCAGAATGCAAAGATAAACATACAATACATATCACCAGTTCTCTCTCCCCCTCTCTCAATCCTCTATTTCGGTTTTGTTGGGAATCTGTCATGAAATCTCTTCACTAAGCTATGTGCCTTTACCAGACAGTTGTCCACCCACTCACTCTGGGATTTGGGAAAATGTTTCCACTGGACTAAATACTGCAACACCCCCCCCCCCTTGTGCTGCCTTGAATCTAGTATCTCTTGTACTTCAAAATGTTGTTCTCTGTCAATTACTGGGGTGGGTGCTGGTTGCTTTGGGTGCCAGTGTTCTGAGGCTTTAACAGGCTTCAGAAGACTGCAATGAAAAATGGGATGGATTTTCCTCAGGGTTTTTGGTAACTGTAACTGTACTGTCACATCATTGATCACTTTGGTGATAGGAAAGGGTCCCATGTACTTCAGACCCAACTTTTTTGAGGGTTGTGAGGACTTTAGAAACTTTGTAGACAAGTAAACTTTCTCTCCCACTTTCAGTGGCCACTCTGGTGCCCATTTTCAGTCAGCATACTTCTTGTAATTTTCCTTAGCATCTTTCAATGCAGTCTCTATCCCTGGCCACCCCTCAGCTATGTGTTTTATCCACTCATCCAATGGGATGCTTTTGGACTTATCTGTGGGTAATTCTGGTAATGCTTTGAATTCCTGCCCATTCACCACTTAGAAAGGGGAGAACCCCATACTCTGGTGTACTGAGTTGTTGTAAGCTACTTCAGCAAATGGAAGTAGATGTACCCAATCATCCTGCTGGAAGCTGACATACTGTAACATCTGAGGTATTGTTCTAACACTTGGTTAGTACATTCACACCCTCTGTCTGTCTCTGGATGGTGTGCAGAGCTTAGCCCTTCATCTTTAGAAACGCCCTCCAAAATTTAGAGGTGAACTGTACACCTTGATCGCTGCTAATTCGTTCAGGGGTCCCGTGTAACCTATAAATGTGCTGTACAAACATCTTGGCTAGTTGCCCTGCAGTGGGTATGCTGGTGCATGGGATGAAAGGAGCTTGCTTTGAAAATAAATCAGTTACCACCCAAATCACTGTTTTCTTATGGCTTTCGGGTAAATGTACTATAAATCCATGGCTATCTGTTTCCAAGGCTGTTTCCAAGGCTTTCCCCTCACTCTCTTGGCCATGGCACAGGTTGGGCAAAAGGCTACATATTCCTCTATGTCTCTACATATGGCTGGCCACCAGAACTGTCATCTGAATAGGTGTAAAGTTTTCAGGAACCCAAAATGCCCAGCTGATTTTGCATCATGGCATCTTTCAAGCATTTTCCTTATCAGGGGCTCTGGGATATACAGCCTATCCCCACTCCACCAAAATTCTTGTTTCTCTGTCAGTTTGTCTTTGTTAGCTTGCAACCATGCGTCAGCCCTTAACTCTGAGCATAGCTCATTTTGCATGTCCCCTTCTACACTTAGGGAGGGTTCGAGCTTCTGACTCCTAGTGACCGCTGCCATCCCTGGCTGCTGGGTAGGGATGATTGCATCTATTACCTCTTCCCTCTGGCTATTGTGTTGTGGCGATAAGGACAAAGCTTTGGCCAGAAAAAAATTTCCCCCAGGCAAGTACTTTAGAGTGAAATTGAATCTGCTAAAGAACTGCACCCACCTAGCTTGCTTGGGGTTTAACTTTCTTGGGGTATGTAGTGCTTCTAAATTTTTATGATCCATCCAGATTTCGGAAGGATGAGCTGCCCCTTCTAGTAAATATCTCCAATTTATCAATGCCTAGCGTACTGCAAATGCTTCCTTCTCCCACAAGTGCCAATGGCGCTCCATGTCCATGAATTTGCATGAGAAATAGGCACAAGGTCTCAGCTTTTCTTCCTTGTCCTTTTGTAATAGAATTCCCCTTACTGCCATATCTGATGTGTCAACCTGTATGACCAGGGGCTTCATGGGGTCAGGTGTTTTAATATCAGCTCTGAGGTGAACAATTATTTTAACTGCTCAAAAGCCGTTTGTCATTCAGCCATCCACAGTATGGCAGCCCCAGTTCTCTTTGCTACCTTTGGGTCTCCCTTCCCCTTAGCTTTAACAAATCTGTGAGGGGCAGAGCCACCTGTGCAAAGTTGGGGTTAAACTGCCGATAGAAATTTGTGAACCCCAGAAAACCCTGTAACTGCCTTCTAGTTCGGGCTGGTTCCCAAGCCACTACATCCTGTACTTTCCCTGGGTCCATTTCAATCCCCTTGTTTGATACTTCGTATCCCAGGTAATCTAGTTGCTCTCTATGAAATTCACACTTTGACAATTTAGCATACAATTGATTTTGCAGCAACTGTTTCAGCACCTCTCTTACCAAAACCACGTGTTCTTCCAATGTTTCAGTGTAAATTAGGATATCATCCAGATAGACGAATACCCCCAGTACAGAAAATCATGTAGCACTTCATTTATCAACATGCATGAAGACCCCAGGTGCTCCCTTTAAGCCAAATGGCATCACCAAATACTCAAAAGATCCCAATTGGCAATTGAATGCTGTCTTCCACTCATCCCCCTCCCGAATCCGCACTCGGAAGTACACTTCAATGAAGTCCAGTTTAGTAAAAATATTTCCCTTTGATAGATGGGCTAACATGGCCTTCATCAGTGGTAGAGGGCACTTATTAGACATGCAGATGGCATTCAAACCCTGATAATCAGTACATAATCTCAGCGATCCGTCCTTCTTAGTCCTGAATAGGACGGGTGCAGCCATCCACAAAGTGGTGGGGCGGATAAACCCTCGTTCTAAGTTTTTATCAATGAACTCCCGCAGCGCCTCCAGTTCCTTGAGGGTCATGGAGTACAGTTTCGCTTTGGACAACTTAGCTCCTCGTTCCAATTCTATAGCACAGTCCAATTTTCTATGAGGGGGAAGCTAGTTAGATTCCTTTTCTCCAAACAACTCTCTTAAATCTATGTATTGCATGGGGATGAGGTTGTGCTTCTACTGTTGCTTCCTCCCACACCTCAGATGCTGCACCTATTAGCTCAGACCCCACTTTCCACTCCTTAGGGGTGAGATTCTCATCAATTCCATCCTTAAAAGTTAATTTCCCAGACACCCAATTCACTTGGGGATTTGGGGCTCGTAGCCAAGCTAGTCCCAGTACCACAGGCTGATCAGCTGTAGGGGCCACTATGAACCATAAAGTCTCTTCGTAGCTCCCTATTCACATCCATACCACTTTGGTGCAATACTCTACTGGGCCCCCCTTCATCTCCATCCCATCAAGTTAAATGAAACCAATGGGCTCCTTCAGCCTCCTCACTCTCAGTCTCAGTCCAGTCACTAGGGTAGGGTGCATCAGGCATCTGGTACATCCCAAATCCAGTAGGCCCACTATATTTACATTACCCCCCCCCCCAATGTCTCTATCTGTAACTTCACAAGCATTGCTGGGCAGTTTCCACTTACCAATGGATCTTGGTGCCCCCCTGGTTTAGCCTGTCCTTCAGCGCTACTCAGAACAGGCTCACATTGTTTCCCGCCAGCTGGAATTCCTCCTTGGTTGACTCTCCCCCTTCTGATAGACCTCCATGGGTCCACCTCGCTGTCATGGTGGCTGCAGCTCCCTTGGTCTTCGCCCCTAGGGTTTTGGCGCCATTCTCCTTTAACTCGCCCTTCATCAGGGTCACAGATTGCAGGCATCCGGCAATGTGATGGCCTTCCTTGCCACATTTGAAGCACAGCCCCTTCTTGGCCCACCATTCCTTCTCCTCTTCCTATGACTTACAAGCTCCCTGATTCTCCAGTGTAGGGGCTGGTGGCGTTGGCTGCTTCCCCGTCACTTGGGCTCACTGTTGCCTCTTGACATGAAAACACATGTCCTCTACTTCGCCGGCCAGGCAAATCCATCCTCTTAGGGTTCTCGGATCACCCCTTGCTAAGGATCACTCTGCGATTTTGGGGTGCAGTCCCCCTTGGAAATACTCTATTTTAAGTGATTCCAGCCATTCCATCAGTTTCACAGCCAGTCTCCTAAATTCCATAGCACACTCCGAGACTGACCTGTTTCCTTGTTTAATTTACTGCAAGCTCCCATTGCAGATAGGGGATCTTCGAATATATCCCTCAGGGTGTTCATAAAACTTTTAAATCCATTAGCTCCAGAGACCCTGAATTGTGCATTTCCACCAACCATTCTGCTGCCTCGCCTTCAAGATGGGTGGAAATGTACCTCACCTTGGAGCTCTTGGTGGGGAACGACCCCCCAAATTCTTCCATAAATCCCCTCACATGGGTAAGGAAGCAGGCAAGATTTTTAGGGTTCCCAACAAACCTCAGTCTTAAGTCTCTTACCCTGACGGGTCCACCTGCTTCTGGGGCTAACCTCACTGTTCTGTCTGGGGTTCAGTTGTAAGGGTGGTGAGCAACTACCCCATGTCCTCCCTCCGATCCAGATTCATTGCTTTCTCCCTCTGAGGATGACTGACCTTTCGTCGTCATGTTGGCCATCACCTCGAGGCTCAGTTTCCAAAGCAACTGTTCAATCGCTCCCTGTAGTTTAGATATGCATTCCCCCATGGAATTTATGTCCTATCTTATTCCTTCCATCTGCTGCTTCGAAGTTCCTTCACCTCTCAGCACTGGAGGGATCCCTTCGAAGGCCATCTGTGGATCTTCCTCGGTAAACTTGGAGTTTTTGTGTAAGGTCATCATTGGGACTCAAATATTTCTGTAATGACCCCGATCCTTGAGCTATTAAATCAGAATGTCATGAATAAACCCCCATCTGGGTGCCATTCTGACATAGAGCCAGCCAGGAAACATTTAGTAGACAAACCATAGAAAGCAATAAGTGGTGTACATGCAGGAAATAGACAGTGGAAAGAGATGTGGATTCAGCACCATGTATGCTGGACAGTACTTGAAGTGAAAGAGGCACTAGACGGCAGGAGGCAGCGGCTTGGAGGAACTTGCTTGAATGGGGGGGGAATACATGTATTTAAATTGCTACTTGTAGAGCTGTAAGTTACTTGAAGCTTTAACATGCTTTGGATCATGAGCTGAAATAATGGGGTGTCTCACATGGCTCTGCAGGTTCTTGTGATCTGGTAGAATGTCTCTTCCTGGCACCATGGCAGGATGGCATCCTGACAGGTAGAATGTATGAAGCTCACAAACATGAACCTCACTTGCTTAAAGTGGGTTACATAAGTGTTATTAGCAGCATATAGGACATTTAAGAGTTTTTTTAAAAAATAAATACAGTTTTTTAAAATACTTTTAAAAATAAGAATTTTTCAAATTCTCCCTCCCCACTACCTTAAGAAGATATATTTATACTCTTAATATTGATCAAGAAATCCTAAAGGATTAAAGGATTTGGTCTTTTAGAATTTCCCAAATTTAAGGCTTTCTTACAAGCATATTTGTATGAGTATGGGATGAATTATTATTTTCATAACATAAGGATATTATGTTCATTTTATTCATCTTCTTTTCAAAGGTCAGTTAGTAAGTTTCATTGTGGGCCAAATATTAACTTCTGTTCCACAAATATATGCTGCAATCTGAGCCTGAAAAATAGAGGTATTTTTATTTATAAAGGCAAGTAATAAATGTTTGATATTGAGTGAAAAAGAAGAAACCTAATTAATGAGCTTTTGTAGCAACATTTCAATTATTGCAACTCTGACACATTGATGTGCACTAGGATTATATAAAACAGAGTTTGACAGTATGATATGAGGTGAAAGATTTCCTTCAATGTATTAAGTAAACATTGCTGGGGTTAAAATGAAGGAACATACATAGGATGCCAGTTAAATTTCCATAGTGGCATTTTTATTAGAAGAATTTCCAGAATTTTTTTTTTAAATAAAGGATGAAATATGTGCCTTTTCCTTAGTTCTGACTCCATATTTACAAGGAAGAACGACAGTGCCATTGTACTGCATGTCGTTTCTAAAAATATAGATATAAAAACATCTCCGGCTGCAATAATAAAAAATAGTGTCTCCAATAAATTAAGACAAACAAAGGACAAGGGCAGATCTCATCGTTCAATATTTTAAACCTAGCTGTGTTATTGACAAGTTTATGAGTTTGTTGATTGATGGATACATATCAGATCAGAAATATTGGAAGAGCACAGTCCAGGGAATAAACATTTTGAAACTTCTAACAGAGAGAGCTTTAATCAAAGTATCTGTTCATATGGCAGGTTATTTGAGTTGTATATAGCAAACAGATTCTGTGACGCTTCACATTAATTCTTGATTTAATTTTGGGGCATACATTCAGTAAGAACCATAAAATTGTCAATGGCCCATTTCTTTGTTTAAAAATTGAGTGCATATATGTCAGCCAAGTAATAAATTGTTTTGACTTATTCACATAAAAAGGATTAATAATAAAAATTATGTTGAAAATTTTTTAAGTCATCCCAGTTAACATTTATGCTCTGTCTTCCTTGGTTAACCTGACTACTAGTTTCTTGTCTAACGGCAATGCAGCATTACCCAACTGGATCAGAATTATAAAATACATTTTTCCCTTGATCTGAATCTTTGACTTTACACTATTGTTTCAGAATAAGAAATTTCTAGGTTGTGGTGCTAAAACTAAAATGAATATTACCTCCAAGTAGCAAGTCTTATCCTTCACAGTACATTGTAATTATCCCTTTTAAAAAATATAAATTAACATTAAATCTAACAATAAACTTAACATTAAATAATTTCATAGGACTAAAATCTCAAATTAAAAGTATATTCAAGGTAGGGAAAAATATTACAGTTTTCAGATATAAATAACTTAATTGGTACTGCTATAATGTCTCATGTATCTTTAGAAAACAGTAACTTTAATGAATCAACTCAAAGTATGCATACCTTTTTTAGGTTTGTATAGAAGCCTGTGGGAAAAAATGAATAAGAAATAATGGAGATATGGCGTGCTCATGCAAGAACTAAAGCACTTATTTCTTAACATGTTCAAAGTGTGCACAGCCCCAGATAAATAATAAAATAATAAAATAAAATAAAAATAAAATAGTCATTAATCTCACCAAAAGTTTTAGAACCTAATAAGATGGACACATATTACTTGCTCAAAATTACCTAGGACCTGTTCAGACTCAGCTAATGCCATGAGTTACATGTGACATTTTCCTGAACAAGTATTTAGAAAACTCCACTGGTCCAGAATGTGGCAGCTATATAAGTAACCATGCTGATAACTGGGCAAGCTCTCCTACAATAGGGATTGGCACTCATCTAGCAAATATAAATCCTGAAGAGAAGCAGGATGCAATGTACCAAAAATATGGCTTAGTAGGTAAAGCTGAATCCTTATGAAACAAAGAAGTCAGGCTTTGTGAATAAATCAACACTTTGGAGCAATGCAGAAAGGAATGAGGGATGGGGATGGCCAAGGAATGGAGTGGAGTCATTTGTGTCTACCAAGTCTCTCTTCTGTCTTTCATTTTATTGAAAGAAAATGCTGTGCATCGTTACTTTGCAAAAGAGCTGGGCTTGTCTGTGTGTGTGTAGGTGTGTGTGTGTAAAACTTAAAAAAGAGATGATTCACAAGGAAGAGAAATAAATGAATAAGTCTTCTATTTCTGTACTAACAAATATAACTATTTTGGCAGACTACTTTGCCTAGGATGTCTGAAAAGAAGAATAAATGCCTATTGCAACATAGTGTACTTCTTTAGCGATGAGATGGGCAATGGTACATATGTCCTCCCTTCCACTATACAATCATTTCTTCAGCTGTCTGCAGCTACCCTGGTTGCTTACACGTTAGTGAAATCTCTTAATAAGAAATTGTGGAATAACAGTTCAGTACAGGAGGCAAAGGGTAAAGAGAAATGTTTAATTTTTTTAGCAGCAACTGCTGGATCTGTCCCACAGGAGCAGATACCAGCACTGCGATGGTTACAGCACTTATAAACATACATAACACAATGTGTCCATTTTTCATTGGTGAAATGTATGTTTTTGCCTTAAACTTTACTTTTTTTACACATGCAAAGGCACTTTATTCTATATGTTGTTTTAAAACACTTCCTTATCCTAAAATATCCTGAAATAAATATAAATTTATTATTTTCTGGGAGCTTATGATCTGTCTTCTTTAATTGTTCCCTCCTTTTTTAATATAAGTCATCTGGAGTCAGACAGCCTCTAACCTGAATGAATCAATGAATATACACACATACATACAGTACACACACACACACACACACACACACACATACATACCTTGGTCTTCTTGTATGTGACTGGCCTATTTAGAGTTAATGGAGAAGAGCCTTTCTTTGTCCTTAGAGTACATGTTGATTCCACTTTTTCTTCCCACTGGTAGTTCTATTCTCACTGCTAAGGGGAATTATACACCTTGAGAAAGTAAAGGAAAAGTTATTTCTCTAGAACAGGGCTTTCCAAAGTTTTCCCGCGGCGACACACCAACCGCCGTTGGTGTGTCGCCGCAGGAAAACCCGGAAGTGCCGCCGTTGCGGCAGCGCGCAAAAACCCGGAGGCGCTGCTACCGCTTTCAGGTTTTTGCACGCCGCCGTTGGTGTGTCGCCACGGGAAAACCCGGAAGCGCTGATGATGATGATGATGATGATGATGATGATGATGATCAGCGCTTCCGGGTTGTGTGGCGACACACCAGACTGTGTGTGGCGACACACTTTTGTGTCGCAACACAGTTTGGAAAGCTCTGCTCTAGAAAAATGTAAAAAAAAAAGCCTAACCAACTTCTTTGCCCCAAAATTTGATGGATAATTTTGAAAAGCCATTTAAGATCAACTTGGGCAGGGGATAGAGAAAAACCCACTCATCTTACTTCTAGGTTATTTCATATGAAAAAAATTATAATCACAAACATGATCATGGATCATGGATTTTCAAGTTGACACTATCAAGTCCTTTTTACCTTTTTAATTTAATATGGTAAAAGTGTCAAAACAAAGCAAAGGGAAAAAAAACTATTTTTAAAGTGTGTTTTTTTTCTGATAAATCTTTGCAGGTAGTGCAATCTGAAGAGAGAGAAAGATTGTGCCCTCTCTTTCTACAGGTTATTTTTCCTCCTTTAAAACAAAATCTGTTTCAAACTATTTAGGGATCAGCCATTAATTTTATGCAATTTAAATTCCTTTTCAAATACTTTTCAGGTTCCATTTTGAAAGTCTAGTGATACTCGCTGAAAAAGTTTTACAGGCTTTTTATTATTATTTTATCCTTTTTCAGTTCTATACATTTTCAGACCAGTGACTCAGAACAGCAAACAAACTGAAAAAGAGAAGACTGACAGTACTGCCTTTTTACTGTCATAAATTTGATCCCCTTAGGCATTTTATGTTGAAAAGACAATAAGTTAAATGTTGATCTCCTCAGCTGCTCTGGTATAAAGTTGGTGTAGCATGGCAAAGTAGATAGATTTTAAATCCTAAAAAAAAAATATTTATTAACATTTGTGCACTTTCCTGATTTCATAGTGTAAGAGTGGAACCTGACTCGGAGGCAGAGGAGGAGGAGGAAATTGTTGGAGATCCTGGCAAATCCAGCATGCCTCATTAGCATATGGATGGTTGCTCTAGGATGCAAACTATCCGTGCTTCTGAGGACGCTGTTTGTGGCCACTCCCACTTCCTCTCTCTCTCTCTCCTTCTTCAACCAGGAGCAAAGCACCTGGCTGTGTGCTGCTCCATCTTAGGCCATGGATGGGCCTAGGATATTTTTCCCTCTTTCTACATGCATCTCTTGCCAGCAATGAGGGGCAAGAGTTAATTAAGTTTAGGGAAACAAAGAAGAAATGGAACATCATTTATCTACCAAAAATGCTGTACCTGCAATGAATAAATGTAAGGACTCTTTTGTACTTACTTTTCATACCTGCCATGTCTAAGTGTGTGTTTCTTTATGCTAAGGTGGGCTAAAGGTGTAAGACTAACCTGGATCTCTCTAATATGCTCATGGGCTATGTTTTTAAACAATATTCTTTTTCTGTACATGAGCTTAGCAGCTCTGCTCCATTTCAGTAGTTCTAACAGACTGCTAAATGGGCTTCAGAAATGACAGTTGGAGAGATCAAGGGCGAGACAATTGAAATGGGCTCAGATCAAGCAAGGCAGGAGGATTTAGAGCCAGCGATTGGTCTGAGACAAGAGACAGGTTCACCACCACCAATGAGTGTGAGAGAGAGGAGGGCAGAAAAGCGTGCTCAGCAGAAGAGAACCTGATTGGTTCAGAGAGAGACAAAGCAGGAAGTAAAGGGTATAAATAGAAGCCAGCAGGAGAGGACCGTTGCCGGAGACAACCATTCATCAGGAGCGTTGTTAAAATCGGAAGCCTTCTCAGATCTGTGTCCTGCCTTGCCGAGTTCACCTCTAAAGTCCTGTCTCATATCATGAAATATTTCAGAAGAGAGTTGTCCCGCCTACTCACTGTTGCCAGCCACACTACAGTCCGCTTCACCAGGTTCGTCAGCAGATGTCTGCTCCACTTCACCGCTTCCTTCAGCCAATCCCTGCCCTAACTCAATACTTACCTCAACTGAGCCTTTTCCTACCTCCACAATTACCTCAGCCTAATCTGGTTTTGCCTCAACAATTACCTCAGTCTATTTCAGTTCTACCTTGTCACTCACCTCAGCCAAGCCCTGTTCTGTCTCACTAATTTTCCTCAGCCAAGCCTTGCTCAGCTTCACAGCTAATCCTTTCTGCAATCAGCCCTACCTTGCCGCAGCTGTCAACAGAGTTCTGCCTTATATCCTGAACTCACCAATCTAGTCCCAACTCGTCTTGTCATGTTTGTCCAACCAAGACTGAAATTGCTGAGTCCTGCAACTGTTCTTCCAACCACTATATAACTTCAGTAAAGAGTTCCTGTAATGTTTGTTTGCTTTCCAGTATCGAATTCTCTTATTACAAGTACTAATTTGTTTCTGTCAGGTTGCATTGTGTCATTGAATACATGATATTTATTACCATTCAGACGTCTACTGTATATAGTTAATTCTTGTAAATAAAGTGTTATATTCCACTCTCCCTGGTCTATCCTAATCCAGAACAGAACACATAGACATACATTTCATATATAATCGGTAAGGCTGGATTCATACAACTTTTCCATCATGGGTGCTGCAAGCTTTGTTATCAGTTTTTGATTTCAAATGTAAAGTCCATCAATAAAGTAATAAATTCAGACTGTAGTTTTGTAGGGGGGGAAAGTTATTGTGTCATTGTACCACATTAATAGCAGAGAGGTAACTATAAAGAAATTAAATACCATTTTTATAAAAAAGGAACAACTGGAGGAAAGACATGAGACCATCAACAACATCTTCAATGGAATAAAATTCACAAGGGAAGAAGAAAACAACAACACACTACCCTTCTTGGACATCCTCATCAGTAGAGGAAATGATGGCATTCTAGAAACACAAGTCTACCGGAAATCTACCCACACTAACCAAGTGCTCCATTACCAAAGCAACAACGCAACCTCCCAGAAGAGAAGCTGTGTAAGAAAATTATTCAGATGAGCACTAACGCACTTCAGCAACCCAAAACACCAGAAAAAGGAAACAGATCATCTATACAGCATCTTCCAGAAAAATGGATACCCACACAAATTTATCAAAAAGTGCCTGACCACCCAACCCACTACAACACAACCAACAGAAGTTATGAAAAGGATAACACTGCCATACATCAGAAACATCTCAGAAACTACCAATAGACTGTTATAACCACAGGGGATCACTGTAGCACAAAAAACAACCAAAACCCTTCAGAACATCTTAAGTAACCCAAAAGACCCAGTCGCTTCCGAATCTTCGTGACTTCATGGACCAGCCCACGCCAGAGTTTCCTGTCGGCCGGTGAGCACCTTAAACCAAGCCAGATCCAAAAATGCTAGAGAATTCCTGGAAGCTTGGCACTCAGACAAAGCAGCCATCAACAGACACATAGAGGTAAACAACATTTACATACCATTCATAAGAGACAACAGAAAAGCCAAAAGACCAGAACACCTCCTTGCCAGCAATCAACACTCAGATATGGAAAGATTAACACCAGGATTAGCACCAGAGCAACAATCAAATAGCACAATATACCCTAATCAAGGAACTATTAACTCAGTCAATCAACAAAGCAGCAAACAACAGCCCAATCAAGGAACTCCTAAGGGAAGAACAACACCTCCACCAACACTAGCAGGACAAGCCATGGTATATAAACAGAGAGCAAGTCCCACTCCCTTTTCGCACTGAAGATGTTGCCTAGTCTGTCAATGAAACATCTGCAAGAAAAGAACAAGGCTTAGAGAGCACCACGGACTCCACAAATACCATTTTCTCAGCATTTTAGCATTGTCTCTCAGTCTTGTGGAGCTACCAATTTTGATGGGGACAAAAATAATGTATTTCTTTCAAGTATTTCTTCCCATTTGTTTAAATACATGGGGAACAGGACTTTGCTTATTTCCTGTTAGGAAGGACTGGTCAAAAGGGGCCAAGTCTGGCAACAGGAAAAGGGAAAACTCCGTTGCAACGATAAAAACGTTGCAGCAGAGTTGAACTCAATTTTAAAAAAAAGAGCCAAGAACGCAGCGCACCTATTGGCTGCTGCATTCGAACGGCACGAGATACAACGTATAAAAGGAGGAAACAACGAAGAACGGGTTGTCAGGGACAACCGTTCTTCAGGAGTACCACATACCTTCAGCTCCAGACTTCTTCCACAGCTGCTCACATCATAGAAGCCCTGCTTAAACAATCTCTCTAGCCCTCCCCATCCTCAGACTAACTCCAGCCCTTGGATCCACCGATCAACCAGTTCTCCTTACCTTTCGGAGCTGTCTTCCGCCGCAGTTTCTGAGGAGACTCCTTCTGCAGTTGCTTCCCTTGCTGCCTCAGCGTCAAAGCCGTGGCTTCCCTCCGTGCCTGTCTCCACTGACGGATCTGTTTCTGGGCTGTCTTCCTTCGCTGCTGCTGCTGCCGTGCTGGTGCCTTACTGCTATTTCAAGCCTCCTGCTGTTAAAAACAAAGACCGCTTATCACCTGTCAAAGAGCATACTGTTGCTGGGCTGAATTACTCTGACCCTAAATTGCCTCAGACCTCAACTATTGGAAAGTCTGTTACAGCAGAGGATCTTCTA
Organism: Charina bottae; assembly: GCA_023362775.1. NCBI lineage: Eukaryota > Metazoa > Chordata > Lepidosauria > Squamata > Charinaidae > Charina > Charina bottae. Next base: position 233,769,792 of record JALMGJ010000002.1, on the reverse strand, counting down.
TCAAGCTCCCAACTACCTGTCTTCAGAACAACCCAGTTAATTAACCCTTCCCATTCCTTCCTATTAAAACCCAGCCAGCCTTTTAAAATACCCAGTCCTTTCCACCTTCCTCCTAATCCAGCCTTGCCTACCTTTGACAAAAACCATAACTGTCTGTTTTGTTCTTGTTAAACTGTACATTGCCTAAATTAATTCTTGATGCAATTACCACCTAGTAGATCAGTAGTTGTGTAAGTTGTCTTGCTAGTTAATCTCCAGAACCAGTCTGGTGTTTATTCTTGATTGTACTGATTGTCTTGCTTGTGTCTTCTTGCCTTGTTCCTGTCCTGTTGTATTGTTTCCAGATCCCAAAACCCATCAGATTGAAGTAGAATACAGTACTGTGCCCTATAACAGAAGAAGATTATCTTGGAGCCTGCCACCCAATTGATCTGATAGTACTTAATAAAACTGTTAAGCAATTCAAGTCTCTGTATTAAGTTGGATCAGGACATTTCCCAACCTTTGAGTATGCACTTCTATATAACACATTAAATAAATACACCTTTTAAGATGTCCAGGTGTACATGTGCCCCACAAGAATGGAACCAACAACATATATCAATGTCAGAGTTCAGTCTGATTCTGAGCTAGAGGAAAACGAATCTTACCTCAGAAACAAAACTGATACTGAGGAGCAACCGGCGCAGGGTCAAAAGTGTGATACTCGTGATCCAACTCGTGATAGGCAGGTGCAGGGTCAAATGTGTGATACTCGTGATTCATCTCATGATGAACAGGTGCAGGAGTCCAGACCTGGAGATGACCCAGCAGCATGGGAGAATCCTGGAGAGCTGATTGGTCAGGAACCCTGAACTAAGTCTAGGGCACCAATCATGGCACGTGAAAGAAGGGCGGAGAAGTGCCCCAAGCAGAAGGAAGCCCGATTGGCTCCTGAGAAGAAGAGGCGTTCAGAGAACAGGATAAAAGGGCACCAGCGCAAGCATCAGGGTGCTGGTGACAAATGTTCCACAGAGCTAACAGCTTCTTCGGGAGAAGTCCAGCTGGAACAGTCCTCAGAGTCCTGCCCTGTAGCTGCCGTGGAACCAGAGCAAGAGCCTCTCCTCATTTCTGAATTTACACCAGCTGCATTAGAAGCAAGTTCGCTTCAGCATCAAGGAGACAGAACCTTGTCTCGTAGTTTTTCAGCAAGCCCAGCTAAGAAGGCTTTCGTCACTTTGGGCGTTCGCCATCTTGCGTTGATAGCTTCACAGCGTTCAGCAGCCTTGGCAAAGCAGCGTTTCTTCACTTCAGTTAAGTACTCCGTTCATCCTCGCGTGTTTTGCCATGCTCATTCGGTGCAGCCGTGTTCTACCATTGGGGGGTCTTCTAGTATGGAGCGCTCTGTCCTGCCTGGTTTTTCAGGCAGAGTTGCCTAGTGGTTCCAGTCCTGTCTGCCTTGCAGCTCCAGTCCAGTTGCCTAGCAGTTCCAGTCCTGTCTGCCTTGCAGCTCCAGTCCAGTTGCTTAGTGGTTCCAGTCCTGTCTCCCTTGCAGTTCCAGTCCAGTTGTCTAGTGGAGCCAATCCTGTCTGTGTTGCAGTTCCAGTCCAGTCGCCTAGTGGTTGCCTATGGGAACCAGTCCAGTCTGTCTTCTAGTTTGCTTGTGAATCCAGTCCAGCGTGATTGCAGATCCAGTCCAGTGTAGTCCTGGGAATCCAGAGGAACCCTGTCCAGTCCTGCCTTGCAGATCCAGTCCAGCAGTATCCTAAGAATCCAGATGAACCTTGCCAAGAATCTAGTCCAGTCCTGCTCTGCAATTCCAGTCCAGTATTGTCCTGCAGACCAGAAGAACCTTGTCCAGCCTGCCTTGTAGTCTTCTTGTTCCAGTCTCCAGTCAGTCGTGCCAAGTAACCAGTTTAGCCCTTTTTCCCAGTATTTCAGAAGAAACCAACCAACCGAGTATCTTGATCCAGAACTGTTGATCTACTTGTTGTTGTGGACACTAGTTGTGCCACTGCATAGCTGCCTACCTCCATGTGCAACCTGTTGTGAATCTCCAATTGATCCAAGCATTCTTCAGTTGAGTTTATGGACTCAACTTTTTAAATAGTTTTTTATAATAATAAAAACTATTTTCTTAAAGTTCCGGTGGTCTCATACTCCGAACAGAACAATCAGAATGAAGAATAGTTTTAGTGGAGATCGGAGCTATGCACGTTTCAGAAATGATTTGGGAAAGGTGCTTGAGATTTTGCATACTTATGTCACTTCTGATATTCTTGGGGTGAGCTGAAAAAAAAGCTGCTACTACTTTAAATAACCTGCTTATTCAAATTAATGAGATCCTTAAACTGCCTTGATTGGCTACAGGTAGTCCTTGGGTAACAACAGCAATTGAGACTGGAATTTCCATCGCTAAGTGATGTGGTTGTAAAGCTCAACATCACATGACCACATCACTTACCAATGGCAATCCCACAGTCCCAGTTGCCATCATAACCACAGGACTGTGTGGGTCATTAAGTGAGAAGAGGAAAGAGTCCCAGGTAAGCAGGCTGTAGGTACACGGGGATGTGTGCTGCAGGCAGGCATTCTGGAGTGCAGGTGGGTGTGCGGGTGCCACAGGGGAATGAGGGAGTTCCATGGGCAGGCATTTTGGAGCACGGGCAGGTGCTGCAGGGGCAGGGGATGCTGGGGGTAGGCACTACAAAGCACATGTGGGTGTGTGGGTGCTGCGGGGTGCTGGGGATGCTGTGGGCAGGTGCTACAGAGTGAGGGGTGGGTGAAAAAGTGGCAGGAGTGACTTCTGACTTCCTGCCAGCTTCCCCACTGACTTTGCTTGTGGAAAGCTGGCAGGCAATGTCAGAGATCACGATCACATGACTGTGGCTCATTGTGACATCGTAATCATGAGCTGGGCACCGATTACTTGGTTTGCAAGTACACTGTGATGGCCGGAACTCTTAGGACCGATCGTAAGTCCCCCTCATTCAGCATTGTCATAACTTTGAACAGTTGCTGAAAGCAAAGTGGTTGTAAGCAGAAGACTGCCTGTAATCTGTCTTGCTGCACATGGTGCCACTTTGCTTCATGCCATTTTTTTTTTGGGGGGGGGGAGGCACTTTGCATAAATATTCAATGAAGTAAAATATGTCTCTGAAGATCTGCATAGCCCTTGTTATTATAGGATATTGACAAGGGCTATGCATAAGATAAAGAATATATAACATAAAAAGGAGCTTTGTAGCACCATAAAGGCTTACGTATTTCATATTGCATAATTGTTGTGGATTGTCCCTCAATATAGGGTTCTGCCCCACTGCACTTTACACTGGACCGCCTGATCAAACTCTATATAAAAGGGGGGAAATGCAGAAATTCAATATCAGAAATGGCAGTATTCAAAAACCAGCAGGGTAATTCTCCAGCACATTCTATTCCAGCACTTTGAGAAAAGGAGTTATAAAGACCATTTTCAGTGCAAAACAGTGAGGTTAGAATATATTAGAAAACTGAATAACATTTCTTTAGGATTAACAAAGACCTAGTTTCCTTATGTTTGCATATATTGACTAATATATTATTGCTGTGTTTTTTATCACTATGGAAAAGTCTTATTGTCTTTCACTTCTTTTACTATTTCCTTCCATCATCACCAGGACCTTTTACTCCATCCCAAAACAGGTTTATGTATAGAATACTTTCTCAGGATTATAGTTTATGCATTTGTTGAAATGGACTATGATTTATGAAAGCATATAAGTGAACACAATTGATAGTCTTAAAACTCTTCATTGTTTGAGAATCTTTTAAACTCACTGATGATACAAGATCACCAAAGAAAAAATGAAGAGCATTAAACAGATAGATACTTTCTCTTGATAGATAGATAGATAGATAGATAGATAGATAGATAGATAGATAGATATAGATAGATAGATAGATAGATAGATAGATAGATAGATAGATAGATAGATAGATGAGAGAGAGAGAGAGAGAGACAGGCTTGAGTCAATATTTGAAGTCAAGTCCATAATGGCAGAGAATTTTTTGAAATCCATCATTATCTGACACCCGTAATTAAATGTGAAATGCCTAGATTGTTTTCTTTTCTTTGGATTTATAGCTTACAATGAGATAATTGGTACCCTGATGTAAAACAAAACAAAAACAGCAGGTGGACATGGGCTCATGCACATTTTAAAATAAAGGTACCTAGTGTGTAACCTGGGCAGTACAAGAAAAAGATGTCTCTGATTTTATTTTATGTTACATACAGTATATCTAATATGTTGATTTAAATAATCCCAAATAGTTTCACCCAATTATAAACTACAAACTAATATTAGTAATAAGAATTATTGAGTGAATGTTCTACGTTTGGCTCTTCTGACTATTGCTAAATGACAATAACCGAGTCACACATAATATATTCACCAACAGTGGCAGATATCATTTGGTGATTGTTGGTCTCTAAATAGCTTTCTGCTTGCAGAGAAGCAGATCTCAGCACATATACAGCATAATTAATTGGCCAGGTTCAGTGCTGAGATGTGATAAATGGTGCTTACCTTTGGTTGATCACCCCCCATGGACTTCTAGCCAATTGAAAGACAGGTATTCCATGCAGATCAGAATATTCAGATCTACAGCTGTAGTTCATATCTACTTAAAAAACAACAACTAAAATTCTCATGTTAAGAAAGAGTAAGTTTTAAAGAATACATTTTTAAATGTATCATATTATCCTTTCTAACTGTTTTCAGAACTTGGAGGCACTTTAATTAAGCAACTTTACTAAGGAAAAGTAAACAGCAATTAAAACTAGAATGTACAAAACCTCCTGCGGTTTACATTTGAATTGAGTTCATACTCATTGAGGCAATATTTTGAAGACCATAGACTTTCTCTCCCTCAGTATGATTTCACCTTGTTCATTGTTTTACATTATTGTGGGGATTTGGCTGTCTGACATTTGTAATTTTTGGTAATGTTCAGGGCAATTGAAATGCAACCCAAAGGACAAAATTCCACTCTGTTGTGGAATATAAAATGAGGTGTGTGCATGCATGGAGACACAAACACATGCATTGTAATGGGGAAATCATAGTAACATGGAAAGCAGTGATGGCGATAAAATAGTCTATATGTAGTAACATCTCTGTGTGTATCTCTGTGTATGGGTGGGGTACTGGATGAATGAATCAATAACATTTCAGGAAATAGCAACAATTGCTTATGTTTGGAGCAAAAAGGTAATGTTGGAAAGGAATATGGGCCAATTGAGATTATTTCCATATGAAAAATGTAAGAGGCAGAAAATATGAGAAAATCATTTGCCCAAGGTGAATTAGAAAGGTGAGCTCAAATAGCCTAAGATATATAACCAGTGGCCTTGAATTGGTTTTCACAAAGACAATGAGCACCATACCATCACCAAGTACTGAAAGGAAAACCGCCCAGAGTCCCCTTTGGGGGAGATGGGGCGGTAATAGAAATTGGGGGGAAAAAAACTTGCCTAGGGATAGAATTCAAAAGAGGGGCAATCAGAAGCGCATATTCAATAATCTTTCAGATTAATAGTCTTTTAAATGCCCAAACCTTAATATATTATTTAGGGCAGTGGTTGAGAACTTTCTTTTAGCAACAGTTCACATTGTTATTATTATTTAGTTTTCCTGTCCAATCACATTTTGCAATAATATGATCTCACTAGAGCAGTGTTTCTCAACCTTGGCAACTTTAAGATATGTGGACTTCAACTCCCAGAATTCCTCAGCCAGCACCGTTGATTCTGGGAGTTGGATTCCACACTGGGAATTCTGGGAGTTGGATCATGTCAACTGGATTTCTATTTTCTTAGTGGAAACATTTCGCTCCTTATCCAAGGAGCTTCTTCAGTCTGAGCAAAGTTGGTAAGGGAATCCTAAATATGTTTCTAGGTAGCTGTGTGACCTTACACCTGGGGCTAGGTCATGGTTATATTGAGATGTTATTTTTAAGTCCTTTTACCATCTAAAGGAGAATCGTTAAGATCACCATGCTGCTGTTGAGCTTGTGAAATGGTCTTAATCTTCCTAGGCACAGAAGACAAAGCCGGGAGATAGATGGGAGATAGATTGTGCCTGAGGCCCCCACCTCTATTCAAGGAAGGATTTTCCAAGTTGGCATAAATGGATTCCTTGACCCCTCTCTCAAACCACCTATCTTCTCTGTCTGGGTGGTTTGAGAGAGGGGTCAAGGAATCCATTTATGCCAACTTGGAAAATCCTTCCTTGAATAGAGGTGGGGGCCTCAGGCACAATCTATCTCCCATCTATCTCCCGGCTTTGTCTTCTGTGCCTAGGAAGATTAAGACCATTTCACAAGCTCAACAGCAGCATGGTGATCTTAACGATTCTCCTTTAGATGGTAAAAGGACTTAAAAATAACATCTCAATATAACCATGACCTAGCCCCAGGTGTAAGGTCACACAGCTACCTAGAAACATATTTAGGATTCCCTTACCAACTTTGCTCAGACTGAAGAAGCTCCTTGGATAAGGAGCGAAACGTTTCCACTAAGAAAATAGAAATCCAGTTGACATGATTCAAGCTACAGACAATTCCACCTGGATGACTGAGAACCTTCATAGACATCTGGGAGTTGGAGTCCATACATCTTAAAGTTGCTAAGGTTGAGAAACACTGCACTAGTGTGGAAACAAATTTTGGATTCATTTTTCAATCCATTTAAGGATCTTTGAGGAATTTTCTTTTTATGTAAAAAATGTGGTAAACTCATTTATTTACATTTGTCAAAAATAGGCAAAAATGTGTCCTACTATACATTACTGAATTGTATTGGAAGACAAATCTTGGGGAATTCTGGGATTGTAGAGATAAATAGTCCTTGAGGTGTTCATGTGACTTCTATGTTGTCTTCTCTCTGTCTCTCTCTACTCTCCCCCACCAATAAACAATCTAGGATTCTTTTTGAGAGTTATAGAAGATACTGTTTATGCATGTCTTCAGTGGCCCTAACAACCAGGCAGTTCTCAGGATCAATTTAAAAGAAATGTATTGCTCATTAATAGGTTGCAAAACTCTACCTAACTCTAAAATCACTGTCTTTTCTGATCTTTCTGAACTAAGCAAAGGATGGGATATATCAGCATCCGAGTATAGTGGTCCAAGCTGTATAGTAGTATAATTAAACTTTATACATTAGCCACATTAGTACAGCATAATGCTAGGTAGATTTAGATACTTAACACCATGGCAGCCATACCATCTCCAGGCTGTAATTTAGTGCTCCACAACAAGTAACAGTCATTACAAGAGAAAGGTATTTGGCAAAATTTCAAAAGTAATTGCATGTCTGGACCTATATATGAAAAAAAAAACCCTATGGTTTCCCATCCAGTTTATCCTTTCCATTTCCATTTCCATTTCCATTTCCATTTTTCAATGCATATTCTTCTGTTTGCTAACCCTTTACCAGCAAACTATGGATAAGTCAGTGTTGCATGTGCTCTAAAGCTGTTCTGTGCTTATTAAAAAAACAAACAATATTAAGAGCAACTGTGAGTGCACAATTCTATCAGTTGATTTTGTTTATGCCACAGAAGAGGTCAGTCTGGTTGATCAAGGAGTTTTTGTGTAAAACAAATCTGCAATAGTATGGATTTCTTTTCTATCCTTCCTTCCTCTCTCCCTCCCCCCCTTCCTCTTGTCATTCTTGGATCCTAACAACCTTAAAATAATTAGCTAACAAAATCTAAAATCCTGTTTCTCTCTATAGTTTTACATTCATATTGAAGGACTAGCTTCATTTGGCTACCTAAATTGGCAATTCACCTTAAAAAGTGATGCAAGACTTTTAAAGGTTAGTTTTATGAATATTCTATTTTAGCATTTCCTTCCTTCCTCAGCACATTAGAAGGCAATGAAGATAATACATAGCTGGAGTACAAAGCCCAGAATTCTAATCAATAATGTTATAAAAAGAGATTCATTAAAAAAATAAGGTAGGAAAAAAATTCCAAAATGCAGCTGAATGAATCAAGAAATGTAGTTAAACCATACATGTTGCTTATCATAAAGAGGCTTTGTTTGTTACAGCAATCATAGATAAATATGGGGAGGAAAGGTCTCAACAATTTTGTCTGCAAAATTCACTGTGGAAAAATGAGTCACTCTAGAAACGTGGCTCAGTTTTCTTGGAATCAGCCCTAATGCTGGCATTTCTTTTCTCAAAGTATGATTATCAGGTAACAGTGCTTTTGTGGTATTTATAATGCAAATAACACCACTTCTTTGCTTCTATACCTTCTTTTTCTATTCAGCCAAAAAAGCATTTAAATGTGCATTAGGGTTCCTTTTTTCCCCTTTTCTCCAATCAACTCAATGAATGATTGTTGATCTTGAAAGCACAGAGAAACACCTGCTTCAGTGAGTTTTGGTAAAAGAGGTAGGAGGGAAAATTATTATTATTTATTATTATTATTTATTTAATTTATATGACCGCCCATCTCCCCCCAACGGGGAACTCTGGGCGGTTCCCCGTCCAGAGTTAAAATAAGGCAGACAGACAGTGAAAGGAGATACAATCTCTTAACTGAGATTAGCTAAGCCTTAATACTTTCTGCTGTATGCACAGCGAAGGCCAATTTTGCACTGTACTTGTTCCACAGTTAGTTATCTCCCAGCATCCGTGGAAAAAGGCCATGTTGTGCAGATACTACTGCTGTGACAAATTTCATGCCACCATTGTTCATACCTTGGAAGTTATTGACACACAGCAATTGAAAACAGTCATGCTCTTCAACCAGCCTTATATTTTACAAACACTGTCATAATACCAGGGGATGTGGTCAAGCTGATGCATTTGCCATGTCTTGATAAAGATTATTTTGGTCAGAATTATAATAAAGACTGGTGAAATAATAGATTCCTCCACTGAAAGCATATTAATAAATGAATCAGAATTTAATCCAAGATAAATGCTAATTGGTATGAAATGCTATATAGACCAAATATAGACCAAATAATATAGACATATTATTCTTCTCACTCTTAAATAATATTGCCATATAACAAAGTAGACAGACTCAACCACCTGATCAAATCCACTGGCTGTGCACATCTTCTAACCATCAACCTATATACACCACAATTAATGTGGGCATTTTTTTTATGAGAGAACAGTGCCCCATCCTCACTTCAACTACTTTTGTAATAATGACAGGTTGTGACAATTGGCTGCAACAGAGTCATGAACCCATATACTGGGAATGCAATTTTGTTTTCTCCCATTACACTAAATTGTCTTGCTGATACTATTGTACATCCATAGCCGTTAATTTATTAATGGCGCTATGGACTTTGAAGAAGCACGAGTACAGGGCGAAAGGGAGAAAAGAGCTAAAAGGAAGTATGTCTATGAAGGTTCTCAGTCATCCAGGTGGAATTGTCTGTAGCTTGAATCATGTCAACTGGATTTCTATTTTCTCAGTGGAAACGTTTCGCTCCTTATCCAAGGAGCTTCTTCAGTCTGAGCAAAGTTGGTAAGGGAATCCTAAATATGTTTCTAGGTAGCTGTGTGACCTTACACCTGGGGCTAGGTCATGGTTATATTGAGATGTTATTTTAAGTCCTTTTATCATCTAAAGGAGGATCGTTAAGATCACCATGCTGCTGTTGAGCTTGTGAAATGGTCTTAATCTTCCTAGGCACAGAAGACAAAGCAGGGAGGAAGATGGGGGAAAGATTGTGCCTGAGGCCCCCACCTCTATTCAAGGAAGGATTTTTCAAGTTGGCATAAATGGATTCCTTGACCCCTCTCTCAAACCACCTATCTTCTCTGTCTAAAATGTGAACATTAATGTCCTCAAATGAATGTCCTTTTTCCTTTAGATGAAGATAAACTGCTGACTCTGGTCCTGTGGTGTTACTTCTCCTGTGTTGGGCCATCCTCCTGTACAAAAGTTGTTTGGTTTCTTTTGTACATTAGGATTTACCTTGTGGAAATAAGGGCAGTGAAGTGAACCTACTTCTCCACTCTTATTGCATCTATAGATTTTTAAAATTTATTTTGTATTTATTATCAAATTTATACACTGCCCATCTCACCATAAAAGTGACTCCAGGCGATGTATAAATGGCCCTGTTTTGGGTAACCAGGCCGCTCCTGTATAAGGAGGAGTCAAGGGAACCGTTGCATGGGTGTTGTGAGGAATATTCTCAGCATCTGCTGGTCAAAGTCACTCAGCTTCATTTGGAGTTGGACTCTATCTGGGCAGGTCCTTTCGAAGTGACTGAGACATGGTTATCTGGGAGGATTTTGAACTGGTCAGTCCTGATAAAGTGGATAGGGTCCTCGCAGCTGTGAGTTCAGCAATTAGACCTATCCCCTCATGTTGGACAAGGCCTCCCAGGGAGTGGCATGTGGTTGGGTCCAAGTGGTGGTAAATGTTTCTTTGAGGGAAGGAGTGGTAGTGCCTGCCTTGGCCCCCTTCTCAAGAGGCCATCCTTGGACACAACAGTGTTGAATAACTTGTCCAGTCTCCAACTTTCCTTTCCTTTTTAAGGAAAGTTGCTGAGAGGGTGGCTGGAACACAGCTATAGAGAATTATCTGAACCCTTTTCCATCTCGGTTCAGGCCAGGGTACAGTACTGAGATGGCCATGGTATACCTACACAGGCAGCCTTTGCCCATGTCCACTGGAGAAATTGAATCAATCACTAATGTTCTCTTCTGTTATCATTTCTATTCAAACTGGGCACAAAAATTACCACACTTAACTTCCAGGTATTGCTAAATGGATTATGATCTTACTCTCTCCTTTAGTATAAATGTCAGAAATTATGTCCAGAAAAGTGTTAATTTTTGCTGTTTAATGTGAGGTTAGGGTTAGGGTACAGAATTTTATGGACATTGTAATTCAATATAATGCATTATATTATGATATTATATTATGTTAAGATGCAATATGATATGATATAATATCCAAACCCTTGGGTTATCTTTTAAGTAGCTTAAAAACTTTAATAACCACTAAACCAGAATTTAGATATTTAACACCTGCGTATTTTTGAAATTCTAGAAATTTCACAGTCTCTTCTTATTTGTCTTTTTATACCAAATTATTTTCTATGTCTTTTACCTTTTCTAAGTGTGTGTGTGTGTGTGTGTATTCAATTATTTTTGGAATAGTACCTAGTTTCAGGTCATTGACCACAATAAAGATTTGATTTGACTTGATATGAATTGATTTGATTTGTTGAAGCAGCAATAAAAGAACAACTTCTCTGAAATTGGGTGTGTGAGTGTGCATGAGGCTTTTCAGTGAATATTTCATACCATTCATAACTTTCAGTTCAAAGATTTTTATGAGTAGTTATTTAGCATGGTTGCAGAGACCCTAGACACAGCCAATGAATTGTGTTTAGCTTCACTGAGTTGCAAGTCATTTGAGTTTGATTTCCCATCATTCTTTTAATAGTAGTTTGAGGAACACATTACAACTTATTTGGGCCAGTTGTAGCCAAGCATAGACCTTTTAATGCTATGGCACATAAAACTATTTTTGAGTCTAGATCCAGCTCATCCTTATAAACTAAGGAAGCAGATGGAGTTTACAACATTACCTGATGCTTGGGACATTTATTTTTGACATGAGCAATAAGGAGAGAGCAATAAGGACTCTGCCTGGAATTCATTACTATGTGCTTCAAGGTCCACTTGAATGAAAAGACTTTTTCCTCTCTCCTTTGGCCCACTGTGTCCCCTGCAGGATAGTTTTTATAGGCACATGCGGGGGTCAATGTCCTAGCAGAAGAGCTTCATTGTATTTCACACTCTTGTTATAATTTTGCTTCAGTTTAAGCTCAGTGACACAGCACTGTGGTGATACTTCCAACTTTCACTGTGTCATTTGACTTTTTCCTCCATGTGATGATTTAATGGTCTGCCATCTCTGTGAATGCCACTGGCTAATCCCTATGTACTGCAGACAATAATGTAAAAATATACAGAGATAATTCTGATCATTCATCTTTTGACAAATAGCAACCAACAGTGTCATTAAGATACTAAATATTACTTCTGAAGTAATTTATTGCAATGTGTTTGATTTACTGCATCAGGTTTATGAGTAAGGACTTTTTCTGATTCGCTATCTCTTCAGCTGAATTCATTCTGAAAGCCTGTATACTAAATGCAATTGAATTAATCAAACTGGATGAAAGGAAAATTGTTGAGTTCTGCTCATTGTGGAGTTTGTCATAAACTATAGCAAGTTAGACATCACGTTATGAAAACATGGTGGAAAGTAAGGAATATGGTGTAAAGAAAATGGAAGATATATACTAAAATACTGCAGTATTTGTACATTCAGAGAGAGGCCTTGGAATTATTGCTGACCTCTAAATAATAATGCAAAAGACTCTTTTTTTCATTCTGGAATGAGATCCCTAGTGTAATTGATAGGACTAACTGGAATGGCTTCTATCACGAAGATCCCAATGACTAAATTAAAATATATTGAAGGATGAATGTCACAGCACTAAAACAGTGAAAATGCATTCTTTCTTGTGACAGATAAAGCAGGAAGTGTTGTAGTGAAAGTGTTATAGCAGCAACGTTCCCAAGGGAAACAAAGAGTGATGTAAAAATTGGACGAGATAAACTAGCTGTTTCATTCCAGATGTTGACTGCAGAAGTCACTTTCCATACATCTACCATTTATTATACTGGATTTTATTACCATTATGATGGCTGTACAGATAGTTCTCTTTGGTTAGATCACTTTTAAAGTATCCCAAAATAAAATAAAATAAAAATCTCCCAAACTGCATCTTTGGTGTATGTTTTTTATGCTGTAAAGGAAGATACATGAACTGCTAGTATCTATATGCCTCCCTCCCTCCCTAAACTGTAGAAAGTACATTATGTTATCCTTTGAGATCCATATCACATAACCCATAAAAGATCCATTACTGGTACTATTTCCATGAAGATGCCATAGCACTGTTGCTAATAGTATTCTTGAAATTACTGTTCCATTTGTTGGGGGCCCTTCTATCCTCAGCCTTTTTGTACATGCAAGAAATGGGGTGCACAAAAAATAAGCATATTAGTTTGGAATGGGCAACAACTAGGCATGAGTCATTGTGGATAAGTTTATGTCATTAATAACCTTTATTTGCTATGATAACTAATGTTTTGACTAAATTAGTATTTGTGGATTCTGCATTTGAAAATCCCAACCTCTGTTATTGGACAAAGCCCACAAATAGCTACAATTTTATGGTATACATGTGTCTTGAGTTCTGTTCTTATGCACTGTACAACTAGCTGCTTGAAAATATCTTCATACAGCCTTACTCTTATCTGTGTTCCCATTGAGATAATTTAAATGAAATTCAGGAGTCTCTATGCAGGAGTAGGGTTTTATGTTATTCTTGGCCTGCTTAGGATAAATAATAGTGATAGTAGTAGTAATAATAATGTGATCATTTTGCTTTGAACAAAGAAAATGTTCATAGAAAAGCTGCTTTGGACTCCCATTAATAAGATTCAACCAATCCAATTTATTTTGTTCGAAGATCAAAATAAACAACAGAAACAAATAAATAGAAATAAAGTAACTTTTAAATATCAATTAGATAAAAATTGCTTAAAGAAAGCTATATGAACACTTTTCCTCAATGGAACCTAAAGTCAGTTGTTTACAGATATGGATAGCAGCCATGCAACATTATATGGAATAAAAGTGTTTGTATTTGAGGAAATAAATTTAGCATAAATTCATCAGACTGATCCAAGACATGTGAAAACAAGAGAGAAATAGGGCTTCTTTGACTGTATCACAACATGGGATAGATGGATTCAAGTATGCTGAAGCCACAGGAGAAGGTAAGTGATGTAATATTACTGGTTAAATGCTGTCTAAGATGTTCTATTTATTCTCTAATGTACTCATGGACCAGACTAGTTTCATTTTGGTATTTGATGTCTAACAGCCTTTGTCTGATGATTTCTTAGCCTGAGTAAATTCTAAAAGATATAGACAATCTACAGATAGGCCACATGATAAGAGCTTACTCAACTTCATGAAGATTGAAAGTGCTCAGACAGGATGAGGAAGGTGAACCCTGGAAGGAAATAATGTTGTTTAAGTCAATAGTTAAATATTAACAGCCATGCTTTTCCATCAGCCTTTAACTGCTCAATCTCTAATCTCAAATATCTCAGCAGTTGTCACATTGCATTGGATACACAAGTAGGTGCTTGAAACACAGCTCTAATAAACTTAGTTTGCACTGTATTGTCGAAGGCTTTCATGGCCGGAGTTCGATGGCTGTTGTGGGTCTTCCGGGCTGTGTGGCCGTGTTCTGGAAGTTGTGGTTGCTAACGTTTCACCAGCATCTGTGGCCAGCATCTTCAGAGGGCAGGAGCACAGCATAGTTTGCACTGTTTCCAATTACCTGTAATTGGGATAAGGACCCATCTGTGAACCATAGACCAACTGAGCTAAAGGTCTGGCAGCAAATAGTTTCAGAGCTGCAGGAAAACATTTTCCACCTTTCATCCAGAAGGCAAGATATAATTATCATTAGTAGGATTTGATATTTATAGGAATAAATGCTATGCTAGGAATTTACCCATTGAAATTAAATACCACTACAAAGTGCCACTGTTGTTTTTGTAGTTTTACTGTTTTTTCCTACATGTTAATTAATTGCTTCTTAATCTAAGGATTGTGTTAATGAAGTACCTTTTGAGCCTTCTCAGAATGTGTTGAGTGATGTATCAATCCCTAAAGACCTGTCCTTCACTTAGCTATAAATAATCTTTAATTATATCTAATTTTGCCAGTATAAGCCAGTCCTCATCAAGACAAACTTTCTTAAATAACAGGTAGTTTATTTATGCTACACTTCATATTGAACAGGCTGTTTAAATATAGGCATCCTTTTGCTCATAAGGTCACAGAATCAATTGATTTGGTATGCCATCGTTTTCATTCAATCTGTTGATAATATCAGCATTATCTCCTACAGAAATACATGGCAATTGCAATTGGTGATATCAGCATGACATCTAATGGGAGGCAAATGGAGAGGGTCAGTCCCACTGTGGTGTCAGTTACTACTAATCTCATCTGCCTTGATCTAGCTAGGGTGCATGCAGAAACAGATATCAGTGTGCATATCCTAATTTGATGAGAGCTAATGATGGGGAACTTCACTTGGCTCAATTAGGAATTGGCTTAGTATTTATAAGAGTCTCAGATAATCCTCAGGCAAAAAAAAAAACAACAACGAAAAATGGGCTTGTCTTTCTGCTGAGAGTTTTTTTTCCCAGCTGGTAGTAGATGAACAAGAAACTTGATGATCCACATGCCCCTTTTTAATGTGCCCCATCAGATTTTTTTTTCCTTTCTTCCCAATATTAGCAATGATGGAGACTGCCTAGGAAATTTACTTCTTCTCCATAAAGAAAAATATAAGGGAACAAGTATGCTTTGCAACTTTGAAAGCCTTCGACAATACAATGCTTTGCAACCTTGCAAAAAACTATTAAGTTTTTTTTCCTGAAATGTAACAATTACTAACTTATCAAAGACTGCTTGATTAGGTAGTTTTATCACATACTAGCACTGAATCAAGCTAGTCCCTAAAATTCACTACTTGTTCCTATCTTAGAAGCATTTTTTGTAATTTCATTTGCCCTTGTGGAAGAAAAGAATAAAGACTATTAATTTTTGGGACCTAGAAGCTTAATACGTTCTTTCTCAAATGTAGATTTCTGACCACCAGTAGTCAGTGTAGCATTCTTCTGCAGGCAACGAATGAGAATATTCAAAACATAGAGAACTTGGATTAGTTTTATAGAAACATTTTGCCCCCTCAAAAAATTAATAGTTTGCCCCCACCCCCAGAATTTCAACTACTCTTTTTTCTCAAAAACATTATTACAAAACAATAGACTAAGGATATACTTTATAATTGTCAATGTAAGTTCATTGAGAGCAAAGAGGTTTTTTTTTAATGAATCTTGTACATGATTTTAGATAGAACTCAGCCATATCACCACCTGGCCCATCTTCAAAGCATCCCCAATGTACCCCAAGCCCAATATGCCTATCCTTCCATTTGTCCTCATTGCCAACAGATCCAAAATATGTCCATATAAATAATACAGGCCAGCTCCTTGGCTGATGGATGGGCAGGGATGTGAAGTGATTACCCCTTCACCTGACTATGAGGTGAAAGGAGAGTAAAGAAACTTAATTCCTCAAGCAAGCATGAATCTGAATTTTCACCAATCTGTGATATCTCAGCATTGTTTTACAATTGGTGTTATGTGAGCAAAGAGCATATTGCTAACACCAGACCTGTTTTTCCCCCCTGCATTTGGTAAAACTCATAAAAGGATGACTTTGTAAATGAACATGGAATCAAAAACAAAACAAAATCACCCCTACGTGGAACCTGCAACACATTATCTGAACACTGCAAATTTGGTCACAATTGTATACTGAACTAGCTAACTACACATTGTGACCAGGATCCTGAATCAGCTGACAGTTATCAGAAAATTAGCCATCACATTATCTGTATGGTCAAGACAAGGAAAGGTTGGCTAGCTTTCATCACTTTCATTGCCCCTGTTTTTTCTTCCATACTAAAGAGACTAACTGGTGTGTATCTGTATTTGGATCAGAGCCTAAAAGCTGAGCATTCAGCATGGATCCAAGAAGCAAGTACCAGGATACAAAATTAGAGGGCAAACTCATTATAAAGGAATAAGCCAGATGGTGTAGTAAAAGAACAAGCCAGAACATGATCAAACCATGAAGACTACTAGGTGCTGAACAAAGATAAAAAAGCAAGCCTTTTTATAATGTCTCCTGCCCAACAGTACTCAATGAGGGTTGAGGGTAAGCAGGATCTGGGCAGAACCTGAAAATATTTTACTTCCAAGGAAGATACTCCAAGTCCAGCATGACCTGCAGTACTAGAGAGAAGGCTTCCTACGAAGACCTGAAGCTTCTCATTTTAAACCTAGCCTCCTTCAGGTCTTCTTCTGAATGTGTGGAGGAATTCAGACTAACCAGACAGTGATATGCCCATCCTGTCATCAACCCTTTCCTTCCTCTGACCTTCATACATTTAGCTGAGGGTTTGAAACAGGTCTGGACTTGCTACCCAAGCAAACTAGTTTCTAATTTGTTAGATTCTAGATTGTACAAGGAGCTGTACTTGACTTCAGACCAACTACAGCCATCTTTTGGACCACCAGATAAATACTTAATGATGGGAGAAAGGGAGTCCATGCTTTCATGCATAGTCCTGTTCTCTTCCCAGTTTGAAACCCTATGTACAGTATGAAGAGGACTAATGTTGGTCTTAATGGCATATTATGCATATTACCTTGTTTCATAAAGTCTTCTAATTCATAAATATGCCATTGCTTGTATTTGTATTACTTGTTCATACGATGTTGAGCTAAATGTGTAACGAAGACAAATCTAAAGTTGGCTATTGTGTTTGACTCTAGCCTACACTACTGCCATTTTATTCTGCTAACTGAAGTGTTATATTGATGTATACTACCAAAGCTGTGGAAAAGTACTGCCTGTTTGCCAGTTGCAACTTGAACTAATACACAGCCTTTGACTGCCAGAATGAAATAGCAAAAGAAAATCTGAGTTTCACAGGAGAAGTCAAACACTAAGGAGTTATTAATATGGATTGCAGGTGCAATTTATTTTGCCATTTTATTTTTCCTCTGCTGTCACTGTAGGAGTATTAGGTATCAATTTAGATTGAAGGTTAGTGCAGGAAGAAGAAGAGAAAGATAATCCTATCAGCCTTCCTCATCCTGCTCTACTGAATGAAGGGATCAACTTGCTTAAAGTAAAATGATTTTATCCTATCAGTATAGCAAGAGAGAGTAAGGAAGATACTGCCAGATGATATTGTAAGGCTACCTGAAAACCTTAATGTTACCATTCCAATGGCCAAAATTCAAACTGGGAGATTTTGAGATTCTCTCTGTAAGTAAGCTATTATTGTAGAAGCTACTCTATGTCCCAGGAATTTCCAGCAGTATAGATTTTCATAAAAAGAAATGACAAGTTTTATGTACACTGAAACATTAATTAAATATTTTAATTAAAAAGCATGGATCCTCTGTAGTGGAAAATGATGAATCAAGGCATTGCTGAAGCAATATATAAATATGGTGTTATTACTTTTTCAACTAACAGATACGGAGTGAAACAGAGGACAATTTAATTATTTCATTGGTTACATAGCTGGTGATTAAATTCAACTGGGAGATCACTAGCTGTGCAGATTTGATAAAGGCAAACATCCCCCCCCCCCGCTATTTCTTTGTATTGTTTTCTTTAGTTTTTAAATTTCTCTTTCTTTATGGTTATATTGTCTAGGATGAAAATACTGAATTTTAGGAAGGATAATTTGAGAGCTATATATTTGTTCAGAAGTCTGGCTTATGGGCATTGCAAAACAAAGTTTAAATTAAAGATCAGTTTAAGCACAATAAGCTATTACACTATTTTTCCTTGGGATCTCACTTTTCTTTACTCACAATCCTTTTATTCACCCTCACTTCTATCTCTTTCACTGAATTTCCAGGTCAGTTACTGTATTTGCTATGCTGAAGTTATAATAACTCCTTAAAGTAATATTCATTCCACCCTATAGGAATGAATAATTATAACATCTATCCTTTCTGGCCATATTATTTTATTCAGAAGTTCAGTCCAAATGAGTAAATGTACACGTGAGTCTACCTGATAAGGCTGCGCAGATCCCAAGGAAAACTGTGGCTGCTTTAATGAATTGCAGACAGATGCTATCTATGTGCTTCCAGAACACCTTTTCCCTTTTAATACAAAACACTCTGCATCCTTACTGATTTCTTTTTTGGCCATATGCATTTGGAGTCTGAAGTGGCCCTCTGATTTCATATACTGCAGTACCCTATACAGTTTTCCAAAGACCTGTATGCATAAGTGGAATTTAGATCATGCTTATTGTTCTCGCTCCATATTATTTTGAATTACCAGTGTATGAATTTCCCAGCAGAACATATAAAGCTTACAGATACACAACTTCGACAGAAAAAAAAGTGTTGGTTGTCTTAAAAGAAACCTTGTTTATTGGCCATAAAACTCTTGGCTACTCTTGAATATCCTCATGATGTAATTCCCAGAGTAGCCATCAGGAGCCACCACATTCCAGTTTCATCCTTTATTAGGACTCTTCAGACAAGGGTAGACAGATGTTATTCTCTACCAGGAATTAAACTCACGGACCTTCACGCTTTAGATGACTGTATACAGTGTATTAGCTTTAGGAGCCGTCCAGGGCCTGGCACTTAGTGGTTGAAGGAAGGGCTATCAAGAAGCTCTGAGAATGGTATAACCAGTCCATCTTCCCTTAAGCTCTCAGAGCAGAGTGATATATTTTATCATGCCCCCATGAACAGGGGAATGGAAAGGAAGGTAGACTATACTGTATATACCATTCTGAGAGCTTCTAGACAGCCCTTCCTGTATAGCTGTCAGACTTCATATACATCTCTTTTTCCCTTAAATCTGTTTCTGAATTTACAACCAACATATCTTTTTACCATTAGTGAAGACAAAATGTTGGATGATGTAGGTTTTTGGTCTGATATTATGCAGCTGTTATCATATTCTTACCATTACTGAGAACTAGTCCATAAAAGTTAGGGTACTGCCAGAAATCTTCCTTCAATTCATCTCAGCATTAGTTCAAGGGAAGTGAATCAGTTTGGGAGGGGGAGATGTTCAGAAGGAAGCAAACTGAGGGAAAATAACATTCACAAGAGAGGCAGGAATGGAATAGCAAAAAAGAATTTTCTTTTATTTTTCAGGCCTGTACCTTCTTCTGACGATTCTTAGGCAGTCAGCCTTTCAATCTCCCAATCTTTTTCAGCCTAATCTAAAAGTGGCCACTGGAAGTGAACAATTTGAGAAAGCATTTGAATTTACTGAGCTCAGGGGGCAACATTCATAAGAGTGCACATCCTTTATCATGAACAATGGCCTTTTGAGCCTTGGGAAGATCATTTGGTTTCTTGCCTATTTATGCCATTTCAAATCTATTGATTGAGATCAGAGGCTCTCAAATCAGTTTTGAGGAACATTGAATTATTGCCTCTTTTAAATCTTATTGGTTTTTTTTCAAAATTTTAATGAGGAAGCTAGAATTGACCTCTATATTTAAAAGAATAATTTATGGCAGCTGATTACACTTGTAAGTGAAGTATAATTATTAATTGCCAATTACTTGACATCTTCAACCTGCTCATTAAGACGTGTCAGGTTTTTTTAACAGTGTATAAAAATGTTGTTGTTGTTGTTGTTGTTGTTGTTAGGACCCTGGCAGTAGAACTGTCTTTGTTATTTTTTTTTCAGTTATATTGAAATAATTTATATTTGAGTCTCGTTTATCAATTACTATTCCAAGTTGAATAAAAACATGTTTAAATATATATTTCTCTCCGTCCATTGATGAAAATTAACTATTTCTTCCTTTCCATTGTATATCTTCTATCATGGCATCCAGTACAGCACAATTTTACTGGATTTTTTCAGCTAACCAGAAACAGTATAATTTGAAGTATGGGGGATAATTTTGTTTAGTTATTTTGATATGATCTTACAAATTTCACATTTCTTGAAGAAATATATAAAACAAAACATGGATTCCCTCCTTTTGTAGACGGAATTGTTATTGATCTCTATGCCTCCTACATGTTCATTCCAAGGTCACTGATGATCACTGAATATTTCTGCCTTTGCTTGCCTGTTTAACATAAAAGTCAATGTGTCTAGCCACAATAGCCTTAATTGCTAAACCATCTTCATTCATTCATTCATTCATTCATTCATTCATTCATTTATATTTCTAACTTATATCACCGCCCATCTCCCCCCATTCCGGAGGGGACTCTGGGCGGTTTACATCAAGCCAGCAATTAAAACATATAAAAATTTATAAAATAGAATACATAATTTAATTAAATATATGAGATCCAAGAGGCTCTGATGTTAGGCTTTAAAGAACCCTATGGAGCAAGCCAACCCCAAGAGGAGCTATTACTCCCCCCATCCCAAGCAAGGTGGCAGAGCCAGGTCTTCAGTTGTTTCCGGAAGGTCATAAGTGTGGGGGCTAGCCTCACCTCCAGGGGCAGAATATTCCAGAGGGCGGGTGCCACTGCCGAGAAAGCCCGTCTCTCCTGGACCCCATCAGGTGGAATTCTCTTATAGACGGGGTCCGAATTTTCATATGTATGGCACAACTAGTCCCCCATGACATATATCTTCCTGGTCTTATTACATCAATGAATGGCCTTTGATCCACAAATTGCATGTCTCCATTGAGTGCAACATTTGCAAGAATACTGACAATGGGTGTGCTTACAGCTTTTCCTGTTCAAAGTGGGATGCAGGCTCACACAGTTAGAATAACAGTCAACTTGACTGACATTCACTCTTCCAAAAGACTAAGTATCCTGCATTACAAAGTATTTTTTTTCTGGACATAGGGATGCTCAGATTCCTATGTACCCCATTTGTATTCCTTGTCAGTTGTAAAACAATTCTTTGCTAGTGGTCAAATGAGTACTTATGCTCATTTTTAATCTCTGTAACCCAATATAAGAACTTGGTTGACTAGTCTCTGGTGCTTTGATCTTAACAGCTGAAGACCAGTGACTCACTGTACCTTTTGAGTTTAATAAAATGAATGTTGGCTCCTTCCCAAATGTTAATACTAATATGAATAGCATAAGAAAAAAAAAACCATTTCATTATAAATTATAATGAAATATATTATATTGAAATGATACTAATTGGAATAAAACTTTGCTGGCAGAGGTGGCTATAATAAATAACAATAACATCAAATTAGCAACATGTACATGACCCAAGCATGTAAGTCATAGCCTTAGTATGATGTCATCACACATTTGTTATTATTTGCCCCTTGCCATCCTGTGGACACCCATGTTTACTTGAAAAAAAGATAGTGGGCATAATGAATGATACTTTGTGAAACTTAACTGGGTAGCATTCAGGTCACTGTTCAGAAAAGAAGGGGGTTGGAAATAAATTCCATATTACAGGAAGACTTCCTCATATTCATGACCATTTCATAATGGGTTTAGTTAAATATATCAATCAAAGAGTTAAATATTCCTGTACTGGACAACTTTTCCTGCCACTTATCTAAATTTACTAAATAAATAGAGGATTCAACAGAAGGGAAGGAGAGAACCCTAATAGCAGGTGTACTCATTATTGCTGGAGAACCCTTAAAATAGAATACCCAATGTTCTATTATTCCAAGAAATTAAAAAGGTGAGTGACCTATAGGCTTGATTTTCCTCACCAGTAGTCTTGACTATTGTTACTCATCAATCATCCAATAGTGACTAGGTTCAAGTAAGCTCTTTATATGTATATACCCACACATCCCAGAGCAAAGATGGATCTAAGGCATGTTGACCACACATGCCTCTGAGAAATGGGATTGATTTTATTAAGGAATAACTCAATGAAAACATGTCAATGGGAAATGGCAAAGAAGGAGAAACTGGCTATCATTGAGGAATAGCATTCATTTGGGAAATAGTATTAAAGCATTATTGAGGAATAGCACAATAGAACAATTCCTGAGGACTGGTGATGGAACAACTATAGAACTAATCTATAAATTAATAAATTAATTAATAAATTAATCAATACTGGACAACACCAACAGCCACTATGTTAGACTATACAGGGAAGCCATTGAAATACATAAACACCAACACAGTTTCAATTAAAAGAAAGAAAGCTTAAAGATCAGCAAAACCTGGCTGCCAGTCCTGAAAAACACAGCTTGCAAAAGGTCAATGAACTCTACTCAACCACAGAAATATACAAACAACTCACACCATAGATGTGCTAATCCCACACACAACAGCACCACACCCCTAATCACCACAATAAACCCTCTCCTAATCTCTTGTAAATGACCCACAGAAGACACACACCCTCTCAGCAGTTATAAACACCAGCAGGAACACACACTGTCCACTTGGGCACAGACAGAATCTTCTAGCTGTGCTCCTGTCCTCTGAAGATGCCAGCCACAGCGACTGGCCACACAGCCCGGAAAACCCACAACAACCATCGGATTCTGGCCATGAAAGCCTTTGACTATACATATAGAACTAATCCCTGAGAACTAATCACAGAACTAATTCCTGTGAACCAGAAGCATTTTGAAGTACCCTGGACATAGCATTTCAGATGAAACCAGACTGAATTGGGACTAGATTGACTTTGGAATTAGATTGACATTGGGACATTTTGAACCACCTCTGGCATGAAGGATTTCCTTCTGTTAACTGCTGAAATATGCCCAGAGTGACAGAATCCAAGAGGTGCAGCATGGTCCAGCAGGGGAACAGAACCTGATCAGAGTGATCTGTTTCAAATCAATGAGTTTCCATATCTCTGGTGCCTATATTGTGTCTGCTCAGTGTTAGTTATTCAGAAGGGCTCTTGAGTCATTTCCTCACCTAAGGAAATTTGTAAACACTTCCAAGCTCTGTGTCTTTAAAAATGTCCTATCCCTTTACTTTTGCATTCAATGTAATCAACATTTATGAGATTTCTCAGTCTTTTGTCAGGATGCTTGTGGTCTTGCTCCAACTCCCCACAGTGAGTGTTTTGTTCAGTTTGCAAGTGGGGGAGGAGTAAGGGAAGGAGCATTGTGTGCCTTCTCCAGGACCTCCCATTTTATAAAGGCTTTTTCTCCTGTATAAATCCAAAATGGTTCAGTAGTGGGATTTCAGGACAAGCTGATGCGGAAACAGTTACTGTTCAAATTGAGGGGTGGGTTTCATTTCAATATGAACAATTGTTCAGTGAATATTCAGGATAACAGGCTGCATTCAAGGACTAAACATCAAACTCAATCCCCAAATTATTTTTCAGAGGACTAAGAAATATGTGCAACAAAAGAGAAAGTAGTATCAGCCTTGAAGTTCAAGATACTGGAATGGAATGATGAGCCCCACTTTAAGGCTTAGAGGTTATTTAAAGAATCCCAGGATTGAGTAAAGCTTTTTCAGTTCTGAAAAAGTTTTAGTATTTATTTATTTGTTTGTTTGTTTGTTTATTTATTTATTTATTTATTTATTTTTCAAATTTTGCCACCACCCATCTGCCCCTGAAAGAGGGACTCTGGGTGGTTTACAATAATAAAACCACAATACATAAAATATAAATATAAAATAGATTCAAGATGGAAGTAAAAAGTTCTAAATCTGTTCACCAGCCATCCACAAGAATGACTACTCCCCTTCCTGCTCTAAGCGAGATGGCAAAGCCAGGTCTTCAATTTTTTCTGGAAGGTCAGGAGAGAGGGGGCATGCCTCACCCTGGGGGGAAGAATGTTGCAAAGGGTGGGAGCCACTGCAGAGAAGGCCCACTTCCTGGGCCCCACCAGATGGCATTCCCTTGTAGACGGGGTCCGCAACATGCCCTCTCTGTATGACCGGGTGGGAAGGGTTGATGTAATGAGGATGAGGTCCCTCAGGTAACCTGGACCCATGCCATATAGGGCTTTAAAGGTGATAACCCACACCTTGAATTGGACCCAGAAGCAAACTGGTATCAAATGCAGCTCCCATAGCAAAGGTGTTACATGTGCCGATCTTGGGGCACCTAAAATTGCAGAACCTTTGATGACAATGCTGCAAAAAACCTCATTAACTACAGTTGGATTTAAACAGATGGTGAGAATTGCAGCATTTAACATTTTCTTTCTTTTCTTGCATAATAAAGGCGGGATAATAAACAAACAAACAAATAAATATATAAATAAATAAATAAATAAATAAATAAATAAATAACTGTTCCCAGTCATCATATTTCTATTTTCTAGTTTCCAAGTTCTGTGTCTCTTTATGACAGCTGCCCTGTTAATTTCTTATCTAAATAGAATAACAGAATACAATTGTATTATACTTAATTTGTTCCAGACTCCCCTTCCCACAAAAGTTAGCATTGTTTGCAGGAAAAATGCAGATATTCTGAATATAATCACCCAAGGGGTCTTGTTGTATTATATAAAACCATTTTCTAAAAAAAGTTAATTTGAAAGATTTAGTCATCTTTATCATAGGAAAAATGTAAGGATGAAACTACTGTAATTCTTCCAACGCAAGAAATAGATAATGTCATTTGATATTGTTGAATGACTTTTGGCATCCAGTAGAAGGATCACAGCTGGAGCTTTTAGCTTCATGAATTGCTGAATTAAACTAAAAATTATCCTGTATTACTAGTTGTAAATGTTCCATTTTCAAAACTATCTCATCTTCAAACATGGAATGGCAATACTTTTGATGAAGTCCCCCCAGTTTAATTTATTATTTACCCAAGTCATCATTAATCAAGGAACTGCTATTCCAGTTCTGAAAACAGCAGGTGTTTGTAGGAGGGTTAAATGCTTGTCATTAGCAGCTTTATCATTAAAATAATAATAATGGACAGAACCATGGGCATATTCAGAATGAGTCTCTGTTTAGGTTCAGGCACTGATTAAAAGTTTTATGTAATGACAAGATAGTGGCCTTCAGTCACCTTTTAAACTTCAAAACATTTTAAATAATGGAAGTTAATTAACCCCCCCCCCCCAACATACTCCATACTACTGCCTGAGTTGTGACAACAGAAGAATAGGAATGGACAGAATATTGCAGGTATTAAAGAAATCCTTGGTAAGATGCTTTCCATCCTTTGCAACTTGCTTTGGTGCTCTACCAGTTGATTATCTGTTAGATAACCTGAATTGCTCACATCCTGCCCAAATAAGAGTTGGACTTAAATTCTTTTCAAACTTTTTTCTAAAAAAGGGAAGTGCAATATGATGTCCTGTACAGGGTGAGAGGTGAAAGGAAGTAGACTTGAATACTTTCAAGAAGTGGTGGATATGCAAGCAAAGTCTGAAACTTGGCAGGATAAAGAATTGACAGGATCTCTGAATGTACAGTGTAGAGCTTGGCCAGGCCAGTTGGATCACTACCTCTCTCTACCAGTTTCTGGTCCTTAATGATAACTGGTCATTTTTGAATCACCAGATTTCTGAATTTCTGAAATAGAGAAATGGCAAGAGGGTATTAATCCTTTGAGTGTACATAAAATTATAGAGCTATGTTTTCAGATCAGGAGAACATAGAAAGTGATTCTTAGAATTCTCCCTGAAGTGGAGTCACATGAGATTAATTGAATTCCAGATACATGGCATTTCTAAGTTTATGACTCTGAGGATAAAGCAATGGGCAGCCAGGTGACATCTGTAAAACATTTTAAGAAAACAAAGAAAGAAAACTAGCTCAACTCATTTAGGCCTGCCATATATGGCTTGCAAAGATCTAGATAATTAGATGGCAGCAGAGAGATATAGAAAACTTCAGATTTTTTGCAGCCCCAATATATTTGGCCTACTCTCTTTCTACCTTAATTTTGTTTTTACTATGTTAACAAAAAAAGTTAAGTAAATTATAGGGTGATAATGTATAGTCCCCAATTCCATCTGCCATCTTAAATTTCCCCAGAATTCCTCTGGCCTCATGTGTACTTTGGAAATAAAGATAATGGGGTGGCTGGGTGGCTCAGCAGGTAAGACGCCAGGCTTGTCGATCAGAAGATTGCAAGTTCGGAGGTTCGAATCCCTAGCCCTGCGTGACGGAGTGAGCTCCTGCAAGTAGATGAATAGGTACCACTTTGGTGGGTAGGTAACAGCGTTCTGCGTGCATCATGACGGCCACATGACCGTGGAAGCATCTTTCGACAGCGCTGGCTCTTCGGCTAACAAACGGAGATGAGCACCGGCCCCTAAAGTCAGACACGACTGCACAAATGTGCGCAATTCACAGCATATTCATTCTCCTCTCTTAAAAGAAGTAATAAGAAATATTGTAATCTGTCATTGCTGCTACTGTACTGTCTCTTGGTTCTTCATGGTGAATACATAGGACCTGGGTTCCTTAATCTAGTTTTAACAGTACATAATACAGTGAGTATGATTTCATTCCCCTTACTGACTTGAGCAATTGCAGTGGAGATTTGGTTGTTCAGTGGTACAAGTATCTAGAAATGTGTTCCTGCAAGACAAGAATGTGCAGGAATTTTTGCTAAAGGGTTAATCTTTGGCATTGTTTAAAATGGAGAGCCTCATCTTTAACAAAAGACAGCTTGGCTATGTGGAGCTAAAAATGCTTTCTCTCTGTGGAAGAACAATTGTCTTTCAGAAAGACAGAGAAGACACAGAGTTGAGAAAGGGGAATTCTAAGTTAGTTATACTTTAAAGCAAGTGGTCTCAGTATCCCTTTCTTATATGGGATAAAGTTATTGGACTGAAAGGGGACTCAACATAAGAAGGAGCATTTCTCCAGGTGCTCATTAGCTCTGGGGGTAAGAGAACTAGGAAAAAAACATGCTGGACAAGTTATAAGTTGTGTGGTATTATGTGAATAAGTTTTTAATTACCTCATATCCTGTTGCTTTGTAAAGGAGACATGGATAAGGCAATTAGAGAAAAATGATGATATAGGCCACAGTGAATCTCAAGGATTCCTTCATGTCAATATGTAGCTCCTTGATTTTTAAGATGCATAGAAGAGGAATCTGTCCTGGGACATTTCCAAAAGTTGCCACAGTTTCTCCTAGGAACTTGAATAGCAGAGAATACGTAGTTCTCTTTAGATTAGGATTGCTGCATTGTACTGCAAACATGCTTAGTATTAACCGTAATTGAACTTCATCAGGTTTTCTTTTATAGGATTTGAAGAGATCATGTCATTGGATCAATTTCAATTAAATATAGGTGGAATAGCAATACGTTAAGGTTAGGGGTTTAACCAACCTTATTAGAATTTGAACACTCATGTTGTCATTAATGACAGTCCAAAAATGCTAAAATGTGTTGAGCCACATGTTGTACAACCTGAACACATTTTGGGGTAGCTTGATTTAAAACTCCAACTTCTGGAAATACAGTGAACAGGAGCCAAATTGGCACCAATTCTATTCAAAATGTCCATCTGCTGCTATAAGCCTTGCATGAATTGTAACATAGCAACCTGCATTTCCTCTTGTAGCTAGAATCCCTGGGTTGCTGTTGTTTGCTCTAGGAGTGTGTTGCCCTTGATACAAGCACAGTAAATCCAGCGGTATTGATGCCAAAGCTTTGCTACAATTCACTGCATCGTATGCTTAGATGAAAGTAATTTTGCAGATGGTTATTATGGCATAGAATATACACCTAAATATAGCATGGTTCTCTATCACAGCTATATTTTGGATCACCCTTCTGGTTTTTATCCTACAAACATTTTGCTATAAGGAGATACTTAAAGTAAGATAAGGATTATGTCATGGAAAATATCTTTTTCTTGATGAAATACAAATCTTTCAGAACACAAATGAGATAGAAATATTCTGGTTAGCGTGTTTGAAATTTACCAAGATGAAATAAGTTATTTGTCCTATTTAGATTAAATTTGTTTTTAGTGCATGATTTATTATTATTATTATATAATAACCCTTTTTTGTTTTTGTAATATGTTTTGTAATATGCTTTAAACCCTTCATTAAAGTGTTTAATTGTCTGTATGCAGACAAGAGATAGGGAAGCATGAAGAAGATAGGAATACATATGTTAGAATTAGGTTTTGTTTTCTAAATGCATGGATTCTTCAAAAAATTATGCTTCTGTAAATCCCCTCCACTTTCAGGTTGTCCAGTGTAACTAATTCAAATTATGGTATCTTCCATAGTGGCTAGATCATACAGGATAGTGATAGAGAAACCAGGAATCAAGGGCATCAGGGACATTATGTTATCAAATGTTATGAGGATGGGTTAACTATGGCTTTGTGGGGGGAGGACTATACTGCATTTTTTGTTAAGGAGTACAGTAGTTTGGTATGGAACAGGACTGCTTGCTTAGAGACTGTAAAAGATTGGTGTATAATATGGCTATATTGAAGAAGGGGGGATGAGTTAAAATTACTGCACTAATTCCTTATGCAACCAAAATTTTGCTCAAAGTCTTACAAAGAAGGAATAGATCCATACATGAAATGCCAAATGTTCACAGGCAGTTTGTTGAAAGGGAAGAAGGATATGAAAGAATATAACTAATATAAGATGGGGGCTAATGGTGAGGGCTTTATTATTTTGTTGTTGTTGTTGTTTATTCATTCAGTTGCTTCTGACTCTTCATGACTTAATGGACCAGCCCACGCCAGAGCTTCCTGTTGGCTGTCGCCACCCCCAGATCCCCCAAGGTCGAGTCCATCACCTCCAGAATATCATCCATCCATCTTGTCCTTGGTCGGCCCCTCTTCCTTTTGCCTTCCACTTTCCCTAGCATCAGCTTCTTCTCCAGGGTATCCTGTCTTCTCATTATGTGGCCAAAGTACTTCAGTTTTGCCTTTAATATCATTCCCTCAAGTGAGCAGTCTGGCTTGATTTCCTGGAGTATGGACTGGTTTGATCTTCTTGCAGTCCAAGGCACTCTCAGAATTTTCCTCCAACACCACAGTTCAAAAGCATCTATCTCCCTTCCCTCAGCCTTCCTTATGGTCCAGCTATCGCAGCCATAGGTTACTAGAGGGCTTTATTATACAGATATTTATTTATTTATTTATTTATTTATTTATTTATTTATTTATCGCATTTTTCCACCGCCCATCTCAACAATGACTCTGGGTGGTTTACAAGCGAATTTAAAACAATTAAAAATTAAATATCAATTAAAAGAGGTACAGTACATTATAAAATAAACATATACAAATATACTAAGAACTATAAAATATAAAATATGAGATCTAAAACCCAAGATGGTGAGATCGCAGTCTTGCTAAAATTCCCCGGGCTGCATCAAGGTGCCAGACATCCCCATGACAAACTATTCCCTCTCCCACCCCAAGCGAGATGGCACAGCTACGTCTTGAGCACCTTTTGGAAGGCTGGGAGAGTGGGGGCTTGCCTTATCTCTGGAGGTAGCTTATTCCAGAGGGTGGGGGCTATGGCAGAGAAGAACCTCTTCCTGGACCCTGCCAATCGACACTCTCTCATGGACAGGGTCCGTAATATGCCCTCTCTGCCTGACTGGGTAGGACGGGTCGATGTGATGGGGATGAGATGGTCCCTCAGGAAACCTGGACCCATGGCATGTAGGGCTTTAAAGGTGATAACCAATACCTTGAATTGGACCCGGAAGCAGACTGTCACACAATGCAGCTCACACAGAAAGGTGTTATATGGGCTGTCTCTGGGGCTCCTAAAACTGCTCAAGCGGCTGCATTCTGGACCAGCTGTAGCTTCCGGATACTCTTCAAGGGTAGCCCCATGTAGAGCGCATTGCAATAGTCTATATGGGAGATGACTAGGGCATGAGTGACTGACTGGAGGGACTCCCAATCCAGAAAGGGGCAAAGCTGGCGCACAACATGAAGTTGGGCAAAGGCTCCCCTGGCCACGGCTGCCACCTGCTCTTTGAGCAGGACCGTGAGTCCAGGAGAACCCCCAAGTTCTGCACCGGCTCCGAATAGGGCAGTGCAACACCATCCAGAACTAAAGAAGGTAAGTTCCAGGATGCAGAGGAGCCCCCAACCCACAGCCATTCCATCTTACCAGGGTTCAGCTGAAGCCTGTTGTTCCCCATCCAGACCCCTACAGCCTCTAGGCACCAGGAGAGGGTGGCCATAGCTTCACTTAAGTCACCTGGGATGGAGATGTATAATTGGGTATCATCAGCATATTGATAATACCTCATCCCATGGCGAAGGATGATCTCACCCAGAGGTTTCATGTAGATGTTAAAGAGGAGCAGAGAGAGTACTGAACCCTGCAGCACCCCACAAAGGAGGGGCCATGGGCTGGATCTCTCGCTCCCTATCAACACCAATTGGGACCGGCCCTGGAGGAAGGAGGTGAACCAGCATAAAACCATGCCACCCACCCCCAACTAACTGAGCCGACCCAAAAGGATACCATGGTCGATGGTATCAAAAGCCGCTGAGAGGTCAAGAAGAACCAGGATGGATGCACTGCCCCCATCCCGCTCCCACCAGAGATAATCCAAAAGTGCGACCAAAGCTGTTTCCATCCCATATCCTGGCCTGAAACCCAACTGAAAGGGGTCCAGATAATCTGTTTCATCCAGGATTCTCTGGAGCTGCAACACCATCACTTTCTCAACCACCTTCCCTAAAAAGTGTCCAGCATGGTGGGATCCAGTGATGGCTTCTTGAGGACGGGGTGTACCAGTGCCTCTTTTAAAGGAGACAGGAACATTCCATTCTCCAAGGATGAATTCATCATCGCCTGGACCCACCCACATGTCACCTCCCAAACTACTTTCACCATCCAGAAGGGACAGGGATCTAATTGACAAGTGGTGGCATTTACAGTCCGTAGAACCCTGTCCACTTCCTCGGGCCCAACAGGGTCAAACCATTCCCAGATAATCGGGTAAGTACATTCCCCAATCATCTCCACAGGCCATGCCTCACGCTTGGCATCCATCCTTGAATGGGTCCGAGCGATTTTATCCTCCAGATGCCCAGAAAACTCCTCTGCACAGCCCTGTAGGTGGGTCACTAGGCCCACCTTCCCCAAAAGGGATTGAGTGATCTTAAATTGGGCCATCGGATGGCATTCTGCAGATGCAATGAGTGGAGAAATATTCACTTTTCGCCGCTCTTACCGCCACAAGGTAGGCCTTAACAGCAGCTCTAGCTTGTGTTCGGTCAGGTTCGGTCCTTGTCGTTCTCCAGCAGTGCTCTAGACCTCTCTTAATCCCCTTCAGAACCCTCAACCCCTCCGTAAACCATGGAGAGTGTTGGGTTTGATTGGACAAGAGACCTCGCACAGGTGCGATCCTGTCCAAGGCTCCCGCCACCTCCCTATTACAGGCAGTGACCAGGGCCTCTGCTGGACCATGCAGCAGATCCCCCGGTATAACCCCCAGCTCCCTCTGAAACCCTGTTGGGTCCATCAGTCACTGGGGGTGGACCAATCGAATGGGTCCTGCCTCCCTGCAGAGGGGGGCAGTGTAGAAGAATCTCAGGGTCACCAGGGCATGATCTGACCATGACAAGGGGGATAGATCTAACTCTCCCCTCAGATCACATTGCCACTGCTCTAACAAGAAAACCAAGTCTGGCATGAGGCCACTGTCCCAAGTTGGGTCCCGAATAAACTCCACCGCCACCCTGAGACGGCCTCCAGCAGCTCAGGCAGGGAGGTTGCTATGCAGCTGGGAGGCTGGTACAGTAGCAACAATCCCAACTGTTCTTGGGAACCCAACTTCAAAAACAGGGTCTCACAACTGGCCACTTATGGAGCAGCGCCCCTGAAGGCCGCTAGAGTTTCCCGGATGACAACAGCCACCCCTCCTCCCCTGCCCTGGAGTCTCGGCTGGTACCATACTGTAAACCCGGCCAGGCACATTTCCAAATGGGGCACACACACCCCTTCAAGGCCCAGCCAGGTCTTGGTAATACATGCCAGGTCTGCCCCCTCCTCAGTAATCAAATCATATATAAGGGGGGCTTTGTTGTTAACCAACTTGGCATTAAGAATCAGCAGCCAAAACCCAGGGCCTCAATGGGTCTGCTTTCCAGGGCCCAGGTCTGAGCGTAGAGGGCCGGAACATGCCACCAATACCAAACACTGGGGGCATCTTCCCCAAAGATGGCCCACCCTCTGACTCCTGACGTAGTGCCCCTGCCCTGTCACCACCTGAATAGAACAACCCACCCTAAATCCCCCAGAGTTCCTGTTTCTATTTCCTTCCAATCCTGGCCCTCTGGGTTCCCTGGTTAGGGGTCCCTCCATCCAATCACACCACAAGCAGACACCATGCAATCACAGGGTAGTGGTGAGCCCCCCAGTACTCCAGCTCATGCTTTCAGCACTGTGGGTACTCAACCATCACCCCCATATCTACCGTGCCTCCTTCACCAGCCTCTTTCACTAGCTGGCAGGGGGTGCCACACACTTCTCCTCCTCCCTGACTCTCACTCAGGAGAGAGGATCTCCACATACATACCTCATCCACTCTTGGGCTCCCTCCCTGTCTCTCACACCAGGGAGGGAGTATCCCACTCATTACACTGGAGGGAACCCGACACACCAAGCCACCCTAAGGGTCCATCATGCTGCTCGGTTCCCACTCTTGGTTCCCACTCTCGGTTCTGTTGTTCTGGGGGGATCTGCCTGGGTCCAAGGGGGGTGCTTTTCAGGGGGCTCTGTGCTGGGTTTGCTGGGCCACCCCAAGGAATTGCTGTGCTGCCTGGCTACTGTGCCGCATCTCCACTGCTCCAGGGGGCTCCATACTGAGTCTGCTGGGAGGCCCCAGTATTCCTCGCTGCACTTTTTTACCACTCCTCCTGGTCTCATCAGAACCATGTGCCTCACCTGGTTGTCGTGCTGCGCCTCCACCACTCTGCCACCCTGGGGAGTTCCACACAGCTCCGTCAGGTTCTACAACGCCACAACTTTCTCAACCACCTTTCCCAAAAAGGGAAGGTGGGAGACAGGATGAAAATTGTCCAAGATGCTGGGGTCCAGGGATGGCTTCTTGAGGAGGGGGTGCACCAACACCTCCTTAAAGGTAGCTGGAAACACCCCCTCCAACAAGGATGTATTAACCATTGCCTGGACCCACCTGCAAGTCACCTTCCTGGCAGATTTTACCAGCCAGGAATGGCACGAGTCTAGATGGCATGTGGTGGCATTTACAGTCCAGAGGATCCTGTCCACTTCCTCAGGCCCAAGAGGATCAAACCATTCCCAGATAACAAGGCAAGACCGCTCCCCTGGCATCTCCCCAGACTGTGCTTCATGCTTAGAGTCCAACTTAGAACAAATCTGAGTGATTTTATCCTGCACATGCTCAGAAAACTCCTCTGCATGGCCCTGCAGGTGGGTCACTGACTCCACCTATATACTATATTATCCAGTTTAGTTTTATATGCTTCTCAATCTCTAGTCCTATATATCATGGCCATATCATTTAGCTATGAGAAAACTTCCAGCTTTCTCAAATGAAGCTGATTGTCTTGTTCAGGAATGTGAACAGTATCTGCTTCTTTGGTTGCCTGTGATTCCCACTGTGAAGTGAACAATTTGTTTCCTGCAGGCAACATAAGGAGTTGATCAATCCTTGGTCACTTTTTCCAGACTATTAACAGAGATACTAATTGTGTTATATACAATAATGATTTACATTACTTTGGGAATGTAAACACATTTTGGTTAAGGATTATGTCACGTATTTTAAAATAAGAAGTAATTTAAAAGAACAATTTAAAGGCTCTGCCTGATTTATTTGAGCTACATATTTCTAATCTCCCCAAACTCAGTAAGTTCCTTCTTTGTTTTAATTTGCTTACAGTGCTCTCAGAACATCCAAATGAAAGAAAAATTAAAGGAAAACCAAACATAATAAGCTTAGAATGGTTTCTTTGTTTAAGTTGATTCACATTGTCCTGTATTTTAGTAGCTAGTTTAATGAAAATTAATTTTTATGAATTTCAGAAGTAACAACCATAGGCAATAGAACTGAATGAGCAGTGCCCAAAATATGTGTCATTAGACTAAGAGAAGAAAATCAACCAAAATGGGAACATTGTTTTGGAGACTGGTATGCCAAGAAAACTGCAGGGACTTGTCCAAGCAGTCTCCGAGAATTGGACACAATTGAACGGATTGAAAAAAAAAAACATAACAGTATACATTGTGTCTAAATCCAGCTTTGGTGCTTGCACAGTGTTTTTAGTACATTAAACTTTAAACAATAATAGAATAATTAACATCATTTGCAGTGTACAGGAATTATGTGCCAGATGAAGAAAGTACAATGTAATACAGATTTGGCTGGAATGGAACAGGAAAAGAAACTAAACTTTATGCAATAATGCAAAAGTGAAGTAGCAAGTAGATCCCAACTTTAATCTATATATAATCTATATTCAGAAACCAAGAACTTTAATCATGAAGTTTGATACATGTCTACAAAACTGGATTAGAAAGGTTGAATTTTGCTGATAAGGATACAAAATGAGTTTATATCCTGGTCAAATACTTTAAGTCACATTCCAAATTGTGTGTGTGTGTGTGTGTGTGTGTGTGTGTGTACATGCACATATGTGTACACAAACATTAAAAAACATTAGAAAAAGTTGTACAGTAAATCTATCTTGGAGTAGGCAGTTATAAAAATATGCTGAAGTGGTCATGTAAATTGCATAGAAAATACAGACATTGTAGGAAATACAGTATTACTCATTTGCTAAG
The DNA here is from genome assembly GCA_023362775.1 of Charina bottae. NCBI lineage: Eukaryota > Metazoa > Chordata > Lepidosauria > Squamata > Charinaidae > Charina > Charina bottae. Next base: position 233,734,390 of record JALMGJ010000002.1, on the reverse strand, counting down.
AATCAGTCTCCCTTTCCCTTTATACCAAGTACACATTCAGCCAGTTGGAAAGCTTCTGTTTCTTTCCAGAAGCCAAATCTTGCATTATTATACTAATCAATTTCAGTGTTAGAATTCTTTTGGACCCAAGGCAGATTCCTGAGATGAAATGTTTCACTCCCTGGAGCTTTCTTGGAACCTGAAAAATAGAGAAAGTTGAAGACTATATGTTTCATAGATTTCATTGAGTCAGGATTCTTGGCAACTTGACTGCATTGTCACCAATGTTCCATGGTGTTCTCAAGCTAACCATTATTAGCACTTGCACCTTTCCTAGATTTAAAAAAAATGGTTAAGAATGTTTTAAAATAATAATAATAATAATAATAATAATAATAATAACAACAACAACAACAACAGCAGCAGCAGCAGCAGCAGCAGCAGCTGCTGCTGCTGCTGCTGCTGTTGCTGAAGGGGGCAGAGGACTCCTATGGCTGAAACAAACTGTGGAGGAAGAAAAACATGACTTGAATGATGATATTAAGAAAAGCAAAGAACCCTTATTGAAGGAAGTCAATGAACAAAAGCTTTTGAAAACAACGAAGTTAAAGATTGAATATAGAAAAGAAAAAATTGAAAACTGATTTGTTAATTGGAAGAACAAGCCAATGCATGGTCAATACTTGAAGGAAAAGCTGATTAAAAACCCACACGGAGCTGGTTAAGATCAGGAGTGTTAAAGAAAGAAACCAAAGGCTTTATTTTAGCAGTTCAGGAACAAGCTTTGCTGACTAATTTCATGAAAGCGAAAATTCATCATGTAGCAAACAACAGTAAATGTTGCCTTCGTAGTGAAAAGGATGAAACAATTGACCATTTGATCAGTGGCTGCAGCAAAAATTCACAAACTGTCTATAAGTAGCATCATGACCAAGTTCCAAAGTTTCATTGGAAACTTTGCCAGAGGTTTGGATTTTAATGTAGCAAGAACCACTGGGACCATCAAGTTGGGAAGGTTTTGGAAAATGAGCGGGTTAAGATCTTATGGGACTTTAAAATCCAAACAGACCGGCACCTTGTTCATAACATGCCTGACATAACAGTCATTGAAAAGAAGAAAGTCTGGTTCATTGATGTTGCTATACTGGGTGATGCTAGAATTGAGGAAAAGCAAACCGAAAAAATTACAAAATACCAGGACTTGTAGATTGAAGTTGAACACTTATGGAAAAAGAGATCAGCTTTTATACCAGTTGTGATTGGAGCCCTTGGAGCAATACCTAAAGGACTCCCTCAATATTTGGAAATTTTTAATTTATTGGACCTGAACACCCTAATTTTACAAACACACAAAAATACCCTGCTTGGAACTGCCTGAATAATTCTTAGGTCTTTGATTAGGAGTTGAATTATTAAGTTTTCACCAGTCTTTGACCATGAATCTAATTGTAGATTACAATAATAATAATAATAATAAGAATAGAATTGGCATTCTTGCTAACTTTAAGAGAGGAAAAGGAGAGTTATGTATCTTTTTTGAAAGAATTCACTTTGAAGCTCAATACCTTTTTTGTGTGCATGGAAAAAAATGCTGAAGCTGGCATGAGCACCACTAAATCAAATAAGCTATTTAAAGGTCAATATCTATGCATCCAATTTGTATTGCACTATTGTTGCCTAGCTTCCTAGTATCAATTGGCAATTCTGTTATCGAGCCTCAGGCACAATTTAAAGTAGGAAAAGATCCAAATACATTCACGGCCCTTGGTTTAATGGCTTACTTTTGTAACAATTTGCGCAAGTTCTGCAAATAGGAAAGTTGAAATCATAAATCTAGCTTTTCATTCACTATTTCAGTAAGAAAATATATCCATAACATAGTCCAAAAGGGATTGTATACAGAAGTTATCACGTTTCACAACTGCTTAAGGTTTAATACTAATTTCAGTCTTTTTCAAGGCATGATCCAAACCGCTGATAATAGGCCTGAGAACTTTGAAACTTGGTATCTGAAGTAGTGTCTTGGCTGACCAAGCTAGTCTCACTATTGGAGATGATGCAGAAGAATATGAGAGAAAGGACATTTGTTGTGACTGAATGCAGAGTTTGAACTGGCCTAGCTATATTGATAAAATTTCAGTGTCCTGTAACTGCTTCCAGAAGTATTTGGAGCACTAGAATTTAGACTTTGGGATTTATTTAAACCTTTTTATCCTGAAACATGAGGATTAACCATTGCATACAGTATTTCTTTATCCAACATCAGGTATCATGCTCTTCCAGGAAACAAACTGCTGAAAGAGTTTTGGAGTACTAAAACACTTACTTACTTTATGATGACATTTTTTCTTGGGCTAAGATGATGATGATGATGATGATGATGATGATGATGATGATGATGATGATGATGGTGATGGTGACAGAAATCTGGAAGTCTGGTGAGTACTTGTTTGATAGAATGTAATGGAAAGAGCCTGGGTATCAAAGTATAAAGTATAGCAATGGGAGTTTTATAAAGTAGTTTCAAAGCTTGAAATTTAGAAATCCTGGTAGGTATACTCTGATGTAAACAAACTGTTACACATTGTAGTTCCATAAGCCCATTCAGTAGTAGGGCTGTGCAGAAATTCAATTCAGAGGTTCATTTTGAAGGTGACTTGACTGAATCTTAAAACTGGATTGACTTTTGGAATCAAATTGACATTTTGTATCAAATAATCATGAATACCTCTGAGATCTACTTGATGATTCTCAAGTGCCTTGCACATTTTTGAATCAATTCAGAAAAAGCAAATTGACCTGTTTCAGGTCTTCAAATTAAAGTATTAAATCAAATTGATTTTCTGAATTTATTTTAATTATCTGATCTGATATGCATGCCGCTGTAAGATAAAGGATGGACTTTCCAAAGTCCTTTGGAAATAATGGAAAACTGAGCCTTAGTAGAGTTAGAAGTAGATGTGTTAATCTGGCAGAGATTTTTTCCAGGGGCATTTGCCATCGACCTGGCTACATTCCATTTTGCCATCTCTGTAATGTGGTATAAACTTTTAATGCAGAGCTTTCCAAACTGTGTCGCGACACAAAAGTGTGTCGCACACACAGCGTGGTTTGTTGCCACACCACCCGGAAGCGGCGCCGTGCACGCGCGCGCCGCTGCACACACCCCGCGCCGCCGCATGCCCCCTGCGCTGCCGCCGTGTGCGTGCGCCGCTGCACGCCTCCCCACGCCGCCGCACGCCCCCCCACGCTGCCGCCACATGCTCTCCTGTGTCGCCCCCACGCATGCGCCCCCGCGCCACCGCCGTGCCGCCGCTGCCGCACCGCCGCTGGCGTGTCGCCAGCGGCGGCACTTTGGAAAGCCCTGTTTTAATGACTACCCTATATGCCTGAAAAAAAATTCAAAAGTGATATTGTACATTTTACTCATCATCATACCATTTTTACAGCAACATATTTAAGAACAAATATGCTTGTTTTGATCCTCTGACTTTTATAGGAGAAAAGCTGTATTTGGATGAACAATCCAGGTGCATTCCATCAGCTGCCATTTAACCATCTGACAGGCACATTAAGCCCTGACTGCCAGTTGTCTATGGATCTTGCCAAGGAACCAGATGCTAGAACAGCTTAACATGGTGTTCTAACTGATACTCTAAGTTGAATGAAAGAGAAAGGGATTCAAATAATGTTCTATTCAGCTAATGCTAGCTGAGAAAGCTTATAATATTCTTGCTTGCTCAACAACAGAAACAGCCTCAAACATTTTTAAAGAGATTTGATTTCCTTATTTTAGAAGCTATTTACATGCTGTTTTAGGAATAGTCTTTTTCAGGTATATGGATGTGATTTTTTTCAGCTATTAGGATTTCTGGGGATCACAAATAAATGGAAATGTAATTTTCCATAAATCTGGAATAAAGCTTAGCCTCTGAGCAATGAAGAGAGATACCTTCTGCATCATTGTTCTACTCCAGTTCTGTCTAACCTCTGACCTGCTTGGCGACAATCACACAAATGGCTCTGGCAGGGTCTCATGTGTTGCTTTGTGGTGACAGGTGTTCCACTTCTGAATAGTGGATATTGAAAGCAGTAGTCAGGACAATAGGAAAGAGGGCAAATGGTTCATCAAATGATTACAATCTGCCGTAGATGGCTTTATGGTTGTACATATGATGATAAAGTGAACAAGGCAAGGTAATGGAGGCTAGGTCTATCGAGAGTTATTGGCCATGAAGGATATAAAGAGAAACAAGGTATAGAGCTATGTAATATGCTGACATAAATGGACTTGTACTTGTGGACTTCCCAAATCATCTGGTTAGTCTCTCTGGGAACAAAACAATGAAGTAGATAAGCCTTTGGTCTGGCCCAACAGGAATCTTCTTATATTATTCACCTGTTGCTTTACATGATGTATCCAAAAAGAGGGGAAAAAATAAACATACATCAGAACATTTTCCTAGTGCTAGACTTCTGATAGAAAGGTAGAATTTCGAATACAGGTGTGTGTGTGTGTGTGTGTGTGTGTGTGCGTGCATGAGTGTGTATGTTTGTGTTTATGAGGCTTGAATGAAAAGTAATGCCTCCACTTCCTAACTATTTAAACTAAATAGGGATATGTAAATAAACGAAACAGGAAAATATTCCTTGAAATGAGCTCTCTTGTTATTAGTATTTACTTCTCATTTAATTATTAACATTTGCTACAAACCTCTGACAATGATGCTAAAACTTCTTAAAGCTGTCACAAAATAATTCCACACTTTGTCTCTTCAACCAGGTCCTTATAGCTCTTTCCGCCTCCTCATTTGAATCAAATAGATGCCCAGAAAATCCCTTCAATTTTGGGAAGAGGATGGAAATCACATGGCATATGGACTGAATTGGGTAAGTCAGTTAAATCCAAATTTGGAATTGCCTTTTGTGTAGCTTAAGAACTGTGAGGCCTAAGTGTTGTTATATTCCATCAAAATGTCCTCCCTGTGTTTCTGAACTCTGCTTAATTGTTGGTTCAAACTTTTGTGCTGCAGTATAACTCTCTGAGTGATGTCAGGTTTAAAGAAATCCATGTGAATAAGACCATCTGCATCCTTAAAAAGCAAATAACTTCAGTCGAACCCTTAAAGCAATCCAGATAAACATTCTTTAACCCTTATCCCACTTCAAAATAAACAAGCATTTACATATCCCCACAATGTGCACAGAGCTTTTCTCTTGAAAAAATCAAACAGCCCAACTGCCCCCCTCAAAAATTCCAGCTTCTCTTCAGAAAACCTCCCACACATAATGACCCCTTCTTTTTCAAGGCGTTCCACCAGAAAGTGAATTTTACTTCTTGCTTGCAGATCTCTCTCTCCCTTAAATTTCTCCAACTCCACTATCCAATCTTCATAAAGCATCTCAATAGAAATCCCAATCTCACTCTTAGAGGAAACATTTCTATCACTGTTGAATTCCTCAATTTCATCCACCACATCCCCAACCTGATGGCACATTTTAGACCTCATATTTTCCACAATGTCCTGAATATCTTGCATAAAAGCTTGGTAGAAGTCAGAAGAAACTGATAAATAACTGATGTTATTTGCTTTTAAGGATTTGGATTAAGATTATTAGGGTATAAAAATGTTTATTTGGATGGTTTTAAGGATTTGATTTAAGGCTACTATTTTGAATTGTTTTTGTTTTTTGGGGTTTATTAAGATTAAGATTATTAAAACTGTTGTACTATTAAATATAATGGCAGACAATTTATGTGCTTTTTAGTTTGATTTTTATTATAGTAGACAGAAATGCATAGAATAGTAGTAGGAAGGGAATAATTAAATAAGTGTTATCTTTTGGGGGAAAATGTTGTTTAGGAAGTCTATATGAATTTTTTTCTTTATTTTAATATAAGGGGGAAGTAACTGTACTTAGTGATTTTTATAATGTGCTAGAGTGGAATGATTTATAGAAATAATGTGGTTTTGGTTTAATATAGAGTAAGAGATTGATTATGGAAATTTTTGTATATCCTTGCTATTAACAGTCGGAAGTCACATCTTTCTGTAATTTTGAAAAAAAAAATTCTCTTTTGTTTTCACACCTTTTTAGTTCTTTTTTTTTGTATTTTTTTGGTTTTTTTGTAGCTTTTATCCTTGTCTTGAAATTTAATATTTTTTTTAAAAAAAAAACACCATCTGCATCCCAAAGAACAGTAATCATGAATGTTCTTGCTGAAGCCTGACTTTTGATTTTTTTTTTTTTTTGGTGGTGGTGGTGGAGGGAGGCAGGTAAAGCTTTGTGATGATATTCCATTAACTGACACTTCATTTCTGGATCAAAATGATGAGCCCAGGGGGCTGTCACAATGATGAAGAAACTTTTCACCTTCATTTTTGTAGCATGACAACAATTGCTGGCAAATTTCAACTCTTGAAGCTTTCATCTCTGCTGTCAGCATGAGAGGAATCCAACTTGCACAAATCTTCCAATACTGAAGAACATCAATAATGTAACCCAAATGTTCCTGTGAAATGCCAAGCTGGACATTAAAAGTTTCCCTTTTAATGATCTACTGATTGCCCTTAACCAGTTTATCAACCTTCCTCAAGTGAAATTCATCAGTTGCTATGAAGGGTCATCAACTTCATTTTTGATCACACAAATTAGCTCTTCCTGGTTTGTCATCTTTACTTTTCTTGGTTCAGTGACAGCCAGTACTCACATCAACACAGTCATCACCATATAATAAACAGTATTTAATGGTGAATTTCAGTTGGAGGGACTGCTTTGGCAGTCAAAAATTCAATCATGACACATTCCTTAAAGTGTACTGACAAATAGTCATTGCAGATTTCCATTTCATGAACAATAGCAATTCAACCTTTCTCAATGCAACTTCTGATCAATTGAAGTGAAAGAATAGATGCTAAAGAACACATCAGAGCTTCTAGCAAGTCAGTCCTGCCATCTGTTGGTGACATTGGAGGATTTACTCTTTATTCAACCTGGGTGAGTGCATGTGTGTGCACTCTGTTTTTGTCCTTTTAAATTTTGCTGGTCATTGACCGAATAAATATTATTCTATTGTATTGTACTCAATCCCATTCTAACTCAGTCACATTTTCAGAGCCCTGCCCTATGCTCTTTGTATATTAAGAGGAAATATGATCAGGTCAATGTGAACCAGACTCCTAAAACTGAGCATTTTGCACAATTCAACTCTTTTGCACCATAGTGATCATATTTTACGAAATTGCAAAAGACAAAAACCGAGCTCTTGGGACTGCTTTTTATTTTGCCGGTATAGTAAGAGCAGAGTGTCCTGAGTTAGTTGGACCAATGGGTTTATTTAGTAAACCTATTATTTTTCAAGATAACAATTCAGTGATTGAACATTCATTAAGTTGAAGCTTTAGTAAAAACAATCAGCAACAACTCTTCAAAAATAATAATAGGGAAAAAATCAAATATCATTAGATTATCTTTTACTAGGTCAGATGGACAAAAGTTTCACTTAGTATATGGTCTTATCTCCCCATGACAGTTCAGCAAGAATTGTTAACACGAGAAATCAGCAGGAATGTTCACAACGCTTCTAAAAGTTATTTTACTCCTCTTTCAGAAAGTTGTATTATAACAGCTGTCTTAATTCAGGATATTAAGCCATGGTTTGCTTAACCCCAGGGCGTTGTATACTGTAAAAGACAATTGCTTAGCTTCATGCAGAACATACTAAGCAATCAACTACAAACTCAGTGGCTTGGTTTACACCATACTCTAAATCACTAGGGAATCACACAATCATTTTATTTATTTATTTTTCATATTTTGTCACTGCCCATCTCACTAAGAGTGGCTCTGGGCAGTTTACAATAAAATTAAAGTAACCACAGATTAAAATACAATAAAAACAAAATTCTTCATAAAAATATAAATATAAAGTATAAAATCCAAGATGGCGAATCAAAATATCTTAATTTAAATACACATAATTCCCGGGGCCTCTTCAAGGCACTAACCACCCCCACAACTGATTACCCCCCTCCCTTCACTCCCTTTCAGAAGCCTGGAAGAGTGGGGGCATGCCTCACCTCTGGGGGCAATGTATTCCACAGGGCGGTGTCATGGCAGAGAAGGCTCTCTTCCTGGACTCCGCCAATTGACAATCTCTCATGGATGGGGTCTGTAACATGCCCTCTCTGCCTGACCAGTTGGGACAGGTCGATGTAATGGGGGTGAGATGGTCCCTCAGGTAACCTGGACCCATGCCATGTAGGGCTTTAAAGGTAATGACCAACACCTTGAATTGGACCCGGAAGCAAACTGGCACCCAATGCAGCTCGTGCAGCAAAGGTGTTACATGCACCATCCTTGGGGCCCCTAAAACTGCTCGTGTGGCCGCATTCTGGACCAGCTGTAACTTCTGGATACTCTTCAAGGGTAGCCCCATGTAGAGCACATTGCAGTGGTCTATATGGAACTATGAAACCAGTCAAAGAGTCTGACCATTGAGCTGATAAGCTCTATGGCGGCTACATGAACTAGCATGACTTTCAATATTTAAGAGAAGACTCTTCTCAAATGGACAAAAATACTAAAGGTTGAATATGAAACTTTTGGCAGGCAGAACACATGGTCTGCCATTAGGCTACAATCCGTTGGGCCAAGAGCCTCAGATGACTTCTCAGAAGGTCATCCACTTTTTCTTCAATTATTGTTTTGGGTAAAATGTTTGTGGCTGGGCTGGGGATCTGAATCAAGTCTTATCCAGTGTCCCATTGCCCCACTGTCTAGTTCTAGTTTCTGTTTTTCTAATATAAGTTACAAGTGTGGGTGATTCTTGTATAGAACCATTTGCTTGCAAATCACTTGAAATATCAATCCATCACATAAACTCCCCCCATGTTTGACTATCTCGGATAAAGAGATGAGTGTCTATTCTCTAGTTTAGTAAAATCTCCCTTTATGAAAGTTTCTAGAGAAAAATATAATACATTTTAATGAAATCCACTATTATATGTATATAGAGTTTTGTCCTTACTAGTTACAGTACTTGGTAATAGGGACACATTTATTTTGTATACTTAATGGATATTTATTTTAGTGTTTTAAAAATTGTATGCTCTGTTGTTATTTTCAATAAATGTTTCTATGGAATATCAGAAATCTCTCTCTAGCAAGTCTTTGTAGATAAGGCTTATTTTTTACCTAATGAAAGTCCAAGAATGAACCAGAAAATTGGATTGACTTTTGGACATGAAGACCTACAGTTTTACTTAGAAGGTCATGAAACCTGGGAGAACCCAGGATGTTCCCATGAAACCATCATATGTTTCCTCACAGTTTGGATAGCAGAATTGCTGATTTTATTATATTTCTTATTCATTTACACCAGGGCTTTCCAAAGTGCCGCCGCTGGAGACACACCAGCAGCGGCGGCGGTGGCGTGGGGGGGGGCGTGCGCACGGTGGCGGCGCGGGGGGCATGCAGCGGTGCCCGCGTGCATGGCGACGGCGGCAGCCTCCGCTAAAATTCGGAAACACTGATACCGCGCCGCTGCCGCTGCTGCCGTACACACGCGCGCCGCCGCTTCCGGGTGGTGTGGCGACACACGCTGTGTGTGGCGACACACTTTTGTGTTGCAACACACAGTTTGGAAAGCTCTGATTTACACTTTAAGGATTCCAGATTAGACATTTTGAAAGATGCAGAGTTATTATCTTCCTTTCTCTCCCTGCATGTTCCTGGTGAATATATTCATTTGGCTTTGTTGTCTGATAACTGCAATAGCAAAGGCTAAGGAATTAAATCTAACTCCTATGAAAGAAAGATAAAAGTGAAAGTTATGTTTTCCATCCACTCAACAGATACTCACAATCTGTGGCCAATCATAATGTGAAGGACACACAACACCTGTCTAAAAGGAAGAGGGTAGCAGTTGCACATAATGACATCCCAATTCAAGTGCTTTCATTTTTTACCATTTTTAATCAGTCTTTGACATTTGATGATCTTCTAAGCTTTGTTTCTTAGGAAGAATGGTATCAATTTTCTACAAGCTATTTTGTGTTCCTTGAGCTTTTAAAGAAAGATCCACAAGCATACACCATCTTGCTAAAATGAAATTCTAGTCTTTTTATTAGAATAAAAGACTTAATAAAATAAAACACTTCTGGCATGCTCGGTTTCTACAAGGATCCCTTTTGTTTCAAACCAGGAATATATTATGCAAATGTATGATGTGCATGCATTTCATCTCACCTTTTACTGCTGGCAAAGTTTTCTCAGCATATGTAGCTGGATGATTTTACAATATTCCGCCGAAGCATGTGCTCCATCCAAATGCATCACAACAGTAGTTTTGCCTTTATTGGTCACTTTTGTGAGCTCTGGATTTGACAAAGCTATTGTTGTGGCTTTTTCTCCATTTGCATAGCTTGGAGATTTTGAGCTGCAGAAGAGGCTTTGCTGGAGTGGTTTATAATTTTTTCTGGTGCCAGCATTACCCTCCTGCTGACTCCTATAAGGGGGTCTGTTGTTACGACGTGCCAATTTGGCTCTTCCCTTTAGGCATCATGATTTGTTTTTCAAGGGTTTTCACTATCTAACGTCAGGCCTGACAGAACTACCTCACAATACCAATATTGAAACTCATGACCCATCTGTAATATGATGAGCACATCATCTGTCTCCGTTTCTGTCAGTAGGTTGAAAACCTAAACCAATTTAGTGGCAGGTTTCTTGCCAGTCCCTGACTGAACGTTGCCCCGTCAAGGTTTGCTTTGTTCCACTGGCACTGCCAAAATAAAAGCTTGACCTTTCTCTCACATTTGTAAGAGTGACAAATGAGTTTCCCCTCTACTGAACTGCTTTCATAGTGTGTCACTCTACCGTCTGAGCTTCACCTGCTATTTTCCAATATTTCTTAACATTGCTTTTGTGTTTTCCTTTGATTGGAGCTCTCATTTCTATTTCTTGTTCTCCTAACTAATCCATGATGGGTTTATGTTAGCTTGCATTGGGACAGAGCAAGCAGCAATATCTCTGCCTCTGTAGTTAGCAAACAGGCTAATATTATTTTTGGACGTGTATATCTTTGTGAGAAACTAGTGCAACCGATTTTATCCTCAACCCTATAATTAGCATCTAATGCTTTGCAGTTAATAGTAATACTGGTTCTGCTTTAGAGTTTGATACCAACATTAATTGTGTTAATGCATCACTCACTGGTGGTTCTGATTTGTGCCCAGTCTTTTTAGTTAATGCATTTGCATTGATTTCTTTCCAGTTCATGACCATCAAAGGTTAAAAAAAAAGGCAGCTAATAATGGTAGCATTATGCTTCATAACACATCCATTTGGCAATACATATTTTTCTTACATGTTGAACCAAAGCAGCTACATATCCATTGATTCCAAAAACTATGCTTTTTGTCATCAAAAACAGTTCGTGGAACACAAATAATTTGCATGCTTTGCAGTATACTTGAAACATTTTAACTGTCTGTTTGGAGATTAATGATATGTTTTTGCTTTTATCCTATCACTAGTTGATCACCCACTACTCCATACATGTACATTGGTGAAACCTACTCAATTACAACAGAGGTAGTTAACATTTTTTCACCATGGGGAGCTGCAATTTCTTTGAGACCAACAATGGTACATCAGTGGTGGTGTGTCTATGAAGGTTCTCAGTCATCCAGGTGGAATTGTCTGTAGCTTGAATCATGTCAACTGGATTTCTGTTTTCTCAGTGGAAACGTTTCGCTCCTTATCCAAGGAGCTTCTTCAGTCTGAGCAAAGTTTGCTCAGACTGAAGAAGCTCCTTGGATAAGGAGCGAAACGTTTCCACTGAGAAAATAGAAATCCAGTTGACATGATTCAAGCTACAGATCAGTGGTGGTGGTGTCCAAGGAGCACAGGGTTTTAAGAATAATGCAGTGATTGCTCTGCTTTTTGGATTTGGATGTAGACTAAGCAAAAGAAGTTGCTTAACAGATCTACTTTGCTAGTGACTGGAAACCCTTTATGGACTTTTTGCTGAAAATAGAATAACTTTATTACGGTCTTTGACCAGCCTTTACAGAAAAGAAAATAGTTTAATTCAACAATCCATTGTCAGGAAAAAGGAAAACAATAAAATAATAAAACGATATATTTAATTAAAATTTTTGTGTAATTGTATAGCTTGATAAAAATATTTGGTCACCAGGTTTGTGAGTGTAGAATCAACTTCCCTTAAAAAGAAATAAATGTAAAATCTATCAGTATGACCCACAAATTTAGAAATAATTGGTGAGATCAGAGCACGTCTAGGGGCATCATAAAAAGGACACCGTATGAGGACCTGGGCAAGAGTTTCTCCCTCCCTGGATCCACAAGGGCAAAGTCTCTGTGAATAAGGAGTCCCATGAAATCTTCCTGCCAGAAGTGCTGAAGGAAGGGCATCAAAGCAGGCTCTGGAAAAGGCCCATCTATATTTGCTTAGGATTAGATTGTATAGATACCCTGTAGTAGAGGGTTTGCGGCTATCTAGAATTTGGCGATAGAATTCGGGAGCACTGGCAATATCAATTTGGTGATCAATGTCCCTAATTCTTTATTTTACTCTTGATTTGGCCTTCTCCAGAGTTAGTTGGCCTAAATATTCAGGAGAGAGGCCAAGACTACAAAGTTCTTTTGTACAAGTGCAGTGCCAGTGAGATTGGTAGTTGTCTGACAACAGCAAAGGCATCAGGCCTGTAGGCTCGAACATAATTTTGAGTCCTGAAGTTAAAATTCTGATCCAGGCCTGAGCCGTAATACTTGGCACACTCGCTTCAAGCCTCAAAACTGCATTGGGGTGCATTTTGGGGTACCAAACAAAGGCCTAAGGAAATTTGATTGGATAATAAGCCCTTAGGTTTGTGTATGGGCCAAACTGTATCCCATATAGTAGTTGGGCAACTGTTTTGGCCATAAACAGTTTAATTGCTGCTGTGATATAATTTGCCCCCTGTTGCCTGTAAAATTTTATTATTCCTTGTGAGCATTTCTGGGCAGTAGAAGTGGTATAGTTTACCTGGGCTGTTAATTTCCTAGAGGCCTGAAATACTAAGCCCAGGTATTTAAAACATTTAACTTGTTCTAGTTCATGGGAGTCAACTGTCCACTTTTGCTTTTGTCTTTTATTAGAGAAAACTAGGACTTTAGATTTGTCATAATTAATTTTTAATTGCTCCTCATTACAGTAGGATGCCAGGGTTCTTAGTGCCCGCTTCATGCCTATGGAAGACAAGGAGAGAAGAACTGCATCATCTGCATAGAGGAGAATTGGGAGATGTCTGTCAGCCAATTTAGGTGCATGGATATCAACTCTCTGAAGAGTTTTAATCAGGGAGTTGATATAAATGTTAAAAAGCAATGGTGCTAAAATGCATCCTTGTTTCACCCCCTTAACAGTCTGTATAAAATCAGAAAGGTCCCCTCCCTGGTTACATCTTACTCTAAGGCCAGTTTTATCATATATTTGCTGAAAATGGAAAAAAATGGACTTATGATTTATGGACTTAGATTATTAGAAAGGGTAGAATATAGAAAGAAGGAAGCCACAATATAACCTTATAGAGAGGATAAAATATAAATGCATTTATAACTGCTGTAAAGAAGATCTGAAACCAGTTTTTTATATCTTTTTTTCTTTTTCTTTCTTTTCTGTCTCTTTTCTTTTATTTATTTCTTATTTGTTGTTGTTCATTCATTCAGTCGCTTCCAACTCTTCGTGAATTCATGGACCAGCCCACACCAGAGCTTCCTGTCGGCCGTTGCCACCCCCAGATCCCCCATAGTCGAGTCCGTCACCTCCAGAATATCATCCATCCATCTTGCCCTTGGTCAGCCCCTCTTCCTTTTGCCTTCCACTTTCCCTAACATTAGCATCTTCTCCAGGGTATCCTGTCTTCTCATTATGTGGCCAATTTCTTATTTACTCATCACTTTTCATCACTTTACTTTTTCTTCTTTAAATTTGTATAGTTTTTATTCTGTAAAAAATTCTTCCATAAAAATTAATAAAAAACTTCCACTTTGCTCATTGCCACTTTAAATGTTGTTTGCTTAATTTTGTTTTGAATTTTGACAAATTCAATTTTGAATACAAACACACACACATCCACACACACACATCATACTACTGAACGTGGTTTGCTTGCCTACTGCATTAAGCCAATCTTGACAGGTTCTGGAAATCACAGAAAATTGGACAGGGGACAAATCACATGCAGTTCATGAGCTATGAGTTACTCAACACTGAATTACAGGAACAATCCATTCATACTTGTGCCCAGTATTCAAAGTTTTGGGAAGGACTAGGGAATCATTCAAATAACTAGTATATTACAAGTGATGCTACTCAAAATATATGATATAATAAAGGGAGTCTGGCTTATCTTTTTTTTAAGAAAAGTTCCTTAGCTACTAGTTTTATAAAGCTACGAAATTCTATGATTTGATTTAAATTAGAGATTGACAAAGCTGAACTTGCTCATCTTGTTATTTTAAATTTTCCTTTCTCTTCAACTGACTGACATTTAAAAAAAAGCCACATGAAGATTTATAAGCACTTTGATGCCATTTTCTTCAACTGTATACAGTTTTATATACATTTTTTAAAAATGTATGTGTGTCAAACAACAAAATAAAGCATTTCTTTGTTTTTAAGTAATGCACAAATGTATGCCTATCTATGCATTTTCACTTAAAATATACAGTTTAATGCAAAATCCAGAAAAGTGAGTGGATAACTGCATTCCAGTTTGTGTTTCAGGATGTTTAATTCTGGAAACATAAAATTTTAATTATGATTAATTTCTTTCATTCTTTTCTTTATTCCTCTTCATATATGAAAATATGTAATAACATAAATAGCTGATGGTCACTCAATGGGTCTTTCCATTTGGTACAATTTATGGAAACAAATTTCTTCTAAAGATCTGTTGGATGCCATAGTCTTTTATTACCAGTAACAGCCATGTCAGTTTACTGATGAACTCTGAATCTTGATTCTAAATTGAATGAGAAAATAAATAGCATTCAAACAGAGGTCTCCTAAGTCAACTGTATTTTATTGAACTGCTTGCAAGTAACTAGAATTTTTAGTTTTCACCTGTGAAATTGCTCCACGTTATCTGATGTCTGTTCATTAGCATTGATCTCAATGACAACAGCATGGCCTTTACAATGTATTCTATTCATCAATACATATAAATTCTAAGTTATCCTAAGCCTGTCAAAAACCCCATTTTTCCAGCACAATCTCTATGCTGATATAATTGGCAGAAATGATATGCTTACCTGACAGGCAGCAATGGGTACATCTAAGCTACTCCAAGCTATCCCATGCCTACAAAGAAGTTACCAGTTCAGGTTTTAAAAAACATACCTTCTTCAGAACTTAAATGTATGTTGGGCCTACAGTTGCTGAGAATATTAAGGCTGAATATGTTATTTCTACTCTTATTCATTTCTGTTGCTTTACACATATAGAAAGACTATCTACTGTAAAGAGAGCCAGTTTGGTGTAGTGGTTAGGCTAGAAACTGGGAGACCTTGAGTTCTAGTCCCACCTTAGGCACGAAACCAGCTGGGTGACCTTGGGCCAGTCATACCCTCTCATCCCTAGGAAGCAGGGTTGATGTAAATGTATCCATCTTGTTCTCTTGGCAACAATAAAGAAGTGGTTTGTCCCTCCTCCTCCCCAGAGTACTCTATAGCCCTTGGATTTCTTGATGTCTCCCATTCAAGTACTAGTGGGTTCAATAGTCACCCTCTATGTATGAAATACAGGGAATACAGTGGTAGAAAATGTAGAATTAGTATGCTCCTACTTGTTCCAGCTACTCACCTGTAGACTTTACAGGCATTTACATGGTCTGAAGAAGACTAGAATATGCACAGAAAGCAGTCCCTTTTTTCATGGGTTATAACTCATTCTATACCTTGGCTGCAATCTTTGATTTGTTAGTTCTAAATTGCGAATTTGTGATCACGTTTGTTTGTGAACTAGCAAAATTCAAGAAAAGTAAAATTAAAGCATTTCTAATTTAAAAAGCATGAATACTAGACTTGATACACTCCAGTTACAATTGCTAATTGTACCTCCTCCTCCTCCTCCTCCTTCTCCTTCTCGTTCTTTTTTTTTAATTAATCGAAAGGAGCATTTACTCACATATACAGCTAGTGTTTTCCAGCAACTGAGCTTATCTTGTTTTGGTTTCCTGTTATGATTTAGAAGGAATAGTTCCTTAAGGGTTATCAGAACATAGGCCTCAAGTAGTGCTATGAGTTTTCCAACCTTATATGCAAGTCCTGAAAGGAGAGAGTGAAAATGTTTGTGCATTGTCAGAATCCCAGTTTCAGCATGGAGTTCTGCTAATGCCAGACATTGAGGCATCAAAGTTACCAACTCCAAGAATCGATTGGAGTTGGGCAGCTGTAATGAATAAATCTGAATAAGTAAAATAAATAAACTGTCAATAGCTGGAACCATTGGGGTTCATACCAGTTTAATCCAGAATTTAAGGACCTAAGTTGAGGATCATACAAAACCTGTGTGGAGCTATCATTGCATTCTAATCCCAGCCACTGAAGCAGTTGGATGGCTTACGAATTTAGGATGGCATGGGACACTAATTTTCAACATTAGAATAGATGTAATAAAAATACAGCCCATTTTGTTTTTCAATGTTTTCAAAACAGTGTCTATGTGTCATGTGTCCACATTAACCAGAGGAGTAACTCTTGCTTTGTTTTTTAATTCCTAAAATGCTGGGTCATGTTGTAAATGCTTGGTCATGTTATAAATTATGTATTTCTTCTTTGAACAAAATAATAGCCACTCCTAATAGCAGTAAAGTACAACTGCTACCATATGTATTGAAACAGGCTTAAAATATCCCTAGGAACAATAGGTTTTATACATTCCAGGGAAATGTATTTATACATATATACATATATACATATATACTGATATACATTCTATAGGTGCAAATGAAGGTTGTCTGCATAGGAGCTTGTCATTCACAATTTATTTGTAACCAACAGCATCTGCAGCAAACCGCAATGATGCCAAAACGATGACACGTGCTCACTGATGTCAACATGGAAATGCTGTCTTTGGGTGTTTGCATCCCAATGTCTGACACAAGAATGAAATCCCGAAGTCTGACACAAGTACAAGTACATTTGCATAATGATGTTGGCATGCATGCTTTGCCATCTGCCCCCCATTGACATCCCTATGGATACTCATGTTTGCAACTTCAGTCTCAAGGGGCATAGCAGCAAGTGCACTTTCTATCAATTTGGAGAGCTATTGTCTCCAAAGATTCAGCTCATTAATTTTAAACTAAATACCCTTTTGGGAGTTCCCCTCCAGTAATGTTTGGATGTAATGTACATTAGTTCCCTTACTGCAAAATGTGATGAGTCAGCTTGCTGCATTTGAGAATTTTCTTGACCATTCTGCTGGATTTGTGCTTGGAAGTTCTGTCATGACAGCACCACTGGATTCCTCTATTTTAAAAAGAAGTGTGTTTTTCTTTTTCAGACAATCTTTTTTTTTCACATTTATTAAGCAAACAAACAAAAATTATACTAGTGGTAACATAAGAGTACAAACAAAAATATGAATATCATATTCATCTTTCAATGTTATACAAATATTAATAACCCATAATATCAAAAATTAAGAATTAGGGATATAAATTACAATGAAAACAAACTTAAAGCCTTTAAATCAATGATTAAAGGGGTAACACAAAATCTCTTTGGAAAATGTGATCAGATTGCTCAAAAAATCTTTCGTGATGGTCTGTTGAAAGAAATAAAAGAAAAAAATAATAATGTTTAAATACTGGCAAGTTGTACTTATAATTCTAAGTATCTCCCGTGCATTAGGATCTTCTTTCAGTCTTGAGGAAACTGTGTTCATATTCCATGTAAGGATTTCATCATGATTTACCCATCAGTGAACATTCAGAGCAGGAGAAGCTAAATTAGAATGTAGACTCAATGAATCCCGTCTACCATCTCAAATCAGGTCTTTATCCACTTTGAGTTACCTACAAGATAGACCTTGGGTTACCTTAACTATTTTTAAATTTATTTATTTATTTATTTATTTATTTATTTATTTATTTATTTATCAATCATACTTATATCACCGCCCATCTCCCCCCACAGAAACTACCCATAGTTCCATGCTCCTAAACTCTCTTTTTATATCATTTTTGGCACAACTTGTCCAGGTTCTTGTGTTCAGGATTCTTCATTATTTGTGCCTTCTTTCTAAATTATCTTCTTATTGATTGTCTAAATTCCCATGTATAATAGAAGGAATCTTCTTGGCAATGGAGCATTTATGATCTTAAGGCAATGAAGAAAGATTTGTACAGTTCTAAATGAAGTGTAGATAGTGTCCCAAAGCCACAAAATGCTGATTTCAGTGAAAGGATACCAATTAACCTTTAGCAAATATAGTTCAAAATAGAGACAGAGGTCCAGAATTAAAATTCAGACCCTTGTTCAGAGTTTATTGACAGGAGATTGGCATTGTGTTTCTGATGCTATTTTGAAGTCTTGTAAAGAAGAAGTACAAGACAGCATTTTCTAATGGCCCTCCTTTCATGATATATGCATTTTATTTATTTATTTGCTTGTCTGTTTGTTTAACATGTTTTAAACAGTTTATTAAAATATTTACTAAATGGTGAAAAAAAATTGAACAGGACAAAACATAAGAAAACTTTTCAATTAAACAGCACCCAAAGCAGGACCAGAACCAATGGGTTAAAACAGGGTTGGGGAACCTTTTTTCTGCCAAGGGCCATTTGGATATTTATAACCGGGGACCGGGGGGCCGGAGTTTGCGGGCGGGTGCCAATCATGAGCACTGGGGGGCGGGGTTTGTGGGTGGGAGCCACTTGCGTGGAAGGGGCGGGGTTTATGGGCAGGAGCCCTGCAGGCCTTAGGCGGGAGCCCCGCGGGCCTTATGCAGCCCGCTGGCCTGACATTGCCCACCCCTGGGTTAAAAAGACAAGGAGGTTCGAGCTAAATGTCACAAGAAGCTTCCTGAGTATGAGCAGTGAGGTAGTGGGACAGGCTGCCACATTATGTGGTGAGTTGTCCTTCACTGGAGATCTTCAAACAGGCTGCGTGGTCGTCATACCATGTTAGTCTGCAGTAACACTTTCATGTAGACACTGCCATGCCAATGCCTTTAGCAAATGTTACAGCAGAGAGCCAAACAATTTAAGAGTTATATTAATTTATGACTTGTAGGATTTGAACGGCCTATATATAAAAAATGAATCAATTTCTTTCTCATTACAGATGAATCTTTCTCTGATTACCTCAAATATATTGTCATATCCATCAGGGTTTGTTGGGACAAAGTATGTATGCACCAGCAGAGACTGTTTTCTTTTCAAATTTTATCACAGAAAATTTTGCAACTAACCTAAACTATCAGGGATATGCATTCTGTTTTAATCTCCTTTTCAAAATAAGGCAGACATGATATAGAACAGTTGTTGTTGAGTTTGGCTTTTGTTGATGATAGCAATTGTGTATATAAGAGTTAAACTGAAATCTGTTTCTCTTTAACAAATATCTGTAACGGATAACAAGCTTTTGCTCTGAATTTATAATTTATAGACCCCTGCTATTCATTCCAAGTCAAAAGCCAGTGACAGGAAGGACAACATATCAAAGTTAATTTCTAATTGAAAATGACTATTAATAAAGGAGGCTTCACTTTAAAGAATCTTGACATGTTTTAAAATGAATTACTTTGAACAACTTTGTTAAAATTGTTTAAGTGTTACAGTGGGAAAGCCAGATTTTTGAAAACTGATCTTCAACACTCTGCAACCTTTTACTGTTGAGGGGTGAGAGTAGGCAAAAATGCAAATTAAAGTATACTGACTTGCTCATAATAAACTCCAGGATATCTTTAAAGAACCCATTAAACCTTGCAGTTAAAATATCTCAGTCCCAAAATATGATACTTTTTATATTCTGTATCTTATCTATTGAACACCAATTGTTACTGTTATTACTTCATTTCCTGGGTAATTATGTTCATAATTATAGTCTGTACTAAAAGAAATCTGAAATTAGAACAAAAATACATCTGCTGAACTTTTATTTTCTTTTGCTTTCCCCTTCCCACTTATCCTGAATTGATAAAAATATTGATAGCTACCATGATTATACAGCTTTTTGATACTGTTATAATAAAAAAAGAGAATATTTTATCTGATGGTTTAGGAGCCTTGTTTGTTATGAGCTGTTTGTTTAAATAGCAGATGTAAAATTAAATTCACCAGGCCATTTTAAAGCAATTACATTTTTAAAAGCATGGACTTTTAAAAAACCCTTGCTCTGTCCATGTGTCTGAAAATATATGACTATTAAATTAGATCAGATAAGGAAAACTTCAGACATGAGATTACAAATGCTAGGGCAGAAATAAGAGGATATGAAAATAAGGAATGAACAAGTGCTTCATGCTAGAAATTATAGTGAAATTTACAGAAACCAGAAAAAAGTGGTAAGAATCTATTAATACTAAGTGAATAATACTTTCATAAATGCTAAATAAAACTGCTTGCTTATAAGGGCATGGGAAAATTTATATAATGTATATAATAATTTGTGTATAAGAAAGTTTAGTCTAGAACACGGCTTTCCAAAGTGCTGTGCTTCCAGCGGCGGTGTGGCGGCGGCGGCAGCACGGCGGTGGTGCAGTGGTGCGTGCGCGCGGCGGCGACACGGGAGGGCATGCGGCGGCGCGCGCGGGTGCGGCGGCGACACAGGAGGCATACAGCGGCACGGGGGCGTGCGGCGGTGCGCGCGCGCACGGCGGCAGCGCAGGGGCGTGCGGCGGCGCAGGGGGGAGTGCGGCGGCGCGCGCATGCACGGCGGCGGCGGCAGCGGCTGCCGCTGCCACCGTGCACGCGCGCGCCACCACTTCTGGGTGGTGTGGCGACACACCACGCTGTGTGTGGCGACACACTTTTGTGTCGCGACACAGAGTTTGGAAAGCTCTGGTCTAGAAACTAAATCAGAAGAAGTCAGATAACTGGAGCATTAAGTTTTATTTACAAAACCTATTTGTTTTTTTGGGGGGATGTGAGGCAGATATTAATTTTGAAATATTATTTAATGCTCAGCAGCAAGGTAGCTTAGATTTGCAGGCAAAGAGGCAACACAAGTTTCTTCATCAAGATGAAGGGGCAGATGAAATGCTCCAGTGAGGGGACTGGTTTCAATTTGGCTACCTTGACTGGCATTAGCAAAACAACTTATTCATAGAAGCCATTTTTGGCTATTCCAAGTGCCAGGTAGAACAGGTCAAATGAAGCAACAGAGCTATTATTCTTAGAACCAAGAGCAGGTTCAATGGAGCACTTTGCTCAAGGATTCATGGTAAAGTGAAGCACCCTCAGAGATCTGCATAGCTCTATTCAGCAGAACCTATTGGGGAAAGTAATGTCTTAAATGAATCATGTCACCTCTCTCCCCCAAAAGGCCCAGTGCTTGCAAAACTGACTCTTTCAACACCACACTTCAGATGGCAATTGTGGGGTTTTCTGCTTCGTAGAACTATTTTAGAATCTGGAACACAGCAGAGACAGCAAGAGAGGCACATGTGCATGTAAGGGATTTGTGTATGTGTGTGCACATATGCAGATGTAATAAATACAGTATATACATGTGCTCTTTGAACCTCTCTTTATGCTCCCCAGTTGCTGTGCCAATGATATCGAACAATAGGATAGTTGTGCTAGGTGTTGCTTTTCCTAATTTTCTTATAAGATTTTGAACTGGCTATTCAGCCATGCTGCTGAAAAACATTTCTGGGAAAAGGGACGAACAGAAGAGTATACTGTATATTCTATTGGTGAGAGCATTTGAAGTCTTTAAAGAGCCCAGCACCTTTCAGCCTCCCATCGTGTTTTATATCTGATAATAACTTGTTCCAAGTTGAATTACCATGGTTGGCTGCACCCTATCACACCTTTGCATTAGGAAAGTGGAGCTTAGAAGTATTTGTGAAGTACTTTTTGATTATTCACAAGTTAGCTCCTGATTGAAGTAGTCTGCAGCAAAACGCCAAGTTCACCCCTGCGTGTAGCAAAAGCTCTGAACCATGGATCAGGAAATTGACCTTCAGAGATTATTATGACCTTCAAACTGTTGCCACATCACTGAAATGAGTTTTGTGTGGAATTTGATGATAAGCCTTGGGATTACTGGGTGATACTGTGTCAACACCTTTGATAGGCACTCACAGAAAGACAGATATCTGAAGAAATGATTTCAAACAGCAACAGTTGAAGATTATTGTAGAAAAACCAGAAGTTGTTCAGTAAGAGCCAGGTTCTGTTTCAGGAAATGCCTTTCCTACTTGCTGAACAACACTCTGAATATAATTAGGATGCTGAATTATATTGCAAAATACAAGAACTCTTATATAAATGCATGCACTCTGATGCTTTTACTATTCAAGGATTTCTTGAAAACGAGCAGGCTGCATGCTTTCGGAAACACATTTTCAAAATAGGCTTGTAATGCACATCTGATAATAGTTTTGCTATTTTTATAACTTTTCATGTTAGTTTGATTATAATAGGCATTTTCTTCTGCTACAGTGGCCCCTGGTTTTTAAGTTATAAAATGTAGCATTTCTTTTTCACAGCCTTATAACATATACCTCACTGTATATCATATCTTTATATCCACTGTCTATGTAAACTTAACCCACTCTCTCTCTTTCTCTCTTTCTCTCTCTCTCTCACACACACACCATATATGCATACTACATATACATGATTGCCAGTATATTTTTATTATTAGATGTATCTCTTGCCTTTTCTTCTATGGTTGTAGTTAATCAGCAATCAGACAAAGACTTCAGAAATCAGTTCCACTGAATTCTTCCCAAGATCTCCTTTCAGGTAGGTGTGTTTATTTTAGTCTTAGAATGTTCACTCTAGCATTTTAATATATCAACATGCCAGAATTCCTTTCTATAAGAATGGTTTCTTTAAATAAACTTAGACTGTGATAGTACTTTCCTGCAAAAACCAAGAGAAGACCTAGTTCCAACTTCATAGACTTTCTTTCTCTTTTTCTCTTTTAATCCCAGTGTTATTTGTTGAGCTCCATCACTGGCATGTTCTTCTTCATAGAGAATTGAGCAATTACTTTGAAAGGGATTAGCTCACAGCAATGAAAATAGACAAAACCTTGACAGAGAGCTCATAGCAAAATAACCACATGAGTATGAGATTATATTGCTTGTCATTCATACTGTGTTTAGTTGTCTGACATGGTGTTTAGTCTGTTGGATATCTGAACAGATTCTGGTTGTTCTGACACTAAGGTGGCATCCAGATGGTGGCTCCCACACCACTTACGCTAGCAGTAAATCAAAAGTGGCAGCACAGGTATCTCAGAAGAGGTATCAACAATGCGGTACCTTTTCTGCCAGTTTTGATTTAGCACTTGAGTTGTTGATTTAGACTGTGCTACTTACTCAGAAGCAGACAGTTTGGACATTGAGCTACCCCTCCAAACACCAGGCTCTGTGGATAACAGATTGAATTCAAAGGAGTCTTTCTATTAGGAGAAATCCTGTCTTGCTCAGGAGGCTTTATTTTTTTGTTGAATGTTTTATGAGAAAATCTTGCACAGTGTCTCTGCATTATTTGAGATCTTGCATAAGATTTCAAGCATTCATTTGCAATACCGCTTTTATGGTTCACACATATTACAGTCTTATTCACAGTCTTATTTCATGGCTAGAATATTATCATTCAATGTTTGTCATGTTTTAATATATCCCCCCCCACTTTTAGCATGCTGCTGCTTTTCAACAAGTACTAGTGCATTTTCTTCTGCTCCCCTTCAAGTCATTAGGTCCATAAATATTATGTCCTCTTTAGTTATAACATCTTCAGGATTAGTAATAATCCGAAATACCATTAAAACATCTGGCAGAAGTCTATAAAATAGACATTGTTTGAAGAAGGTTTTCAGCTACTCCTACCCATTCTGCTGGTTCACTAGCAGGCTCAAGGACCACTCCTGTCCTCTTAAACCAGCTGACAATGTGATGTGAGATGGTCATTTTTATACTGCTCAGCTTAAGATGATTTCTGGTGGTTATCCCTGTTGTCCCACTTGATCACTCATCTGCCAAGCAGTGACTAAAGAAAAAGCCGATAATCCCAAACGTCATCCTAGCTCTTGCACATTGTGTGGAATAAAGAACATGCATTGATACATCTACATCTCTGGTGCAGCAAACAAATGTACTTGATTTCCTTATAATTGACTAGTTAAATGTATATTGTTGTGAAAAAGGATTTGGCAGATCTTCACCAGAGAGAAAGAGAAAGAGAAAGAGAAAGAGAAAGAGAAAGAGAAAGAGAAAGAGAAAGAGAAAGAGAAAGAGAAAGAGAAAGAGAAAGAGAAAGAGAAAGAGAAAGAGAAAGAGACAGAGACAGAGACAGAGACAGAGACAGAGACAGAGATGTTTCATTGATATACAACATCATAATTAATTTCAGTTTCATCCCACATAAACCACATACTGATCCTGAGCAAAAGTGAACTAAGAGAGGACAAGCCTGGTGTCAGAGCCCTGAATAATTACAAAATTTTATTGCTCTATTCTACTCTTCCTTTTACTCTCCAGATGAATAGGCAAGAACTTTGTAAATGGGATTTAATATATGTAATTGTAAATTGTTGTACACTAGAGTAATAATTGTTAACCAGAATAATTGAAAGAACAGTGATATACCAGGACATTTTCAATGAAAATGTCAGCCCAGGAGAAGGCCGCTACAAAAGATGAATTTTATTGGATAATTATTAGGAAAGGGATTGAAAATAAAGATGGCATATAATTTTTATAGTAATTTTATTAAATATTTTAATTACAACGTTAAAAACTAATACAAACTAAAAAAGATAGAATAAAAAGAAAGAAGATGCAGAAAAGAAAAGAGAAAGAGAAATATAAAAGAAAGAAAAGTAAGAATATTGTAAAGAAAAAGAAAAGAAATATGTGAATAAGTGACTTCCCACCTTCATCACAGCAAATATAAACAATTTTAGTAACTTATCATCTCCTCTTAAAATACAACAAATGATCTCTTCTTCCCATATCCCATTTCTTATCTATAAACAAATCCATAAAGCCTCGTCGTTTCAGTCCTGATCAGCAAAAGTCCATTAAGGGTTACCAGAGATAACAACATATCAATTTTAACCTTGATAAAATAAAGCAACGTTATATTCCTTCCTTTTACTTCTAACAATCGTAATCTTTAGTCAATTCAAATAATGTCATAGAACTTGACTTCTTTTCATTTTTTCTTTGTCCCTTCTCACAAAATTCTTCAAAATTTTAACAAGCCTCTAAATCCAATATAGGAAAATTATCGAGGTCATTGTCTTGGTTTATTGCTTGTATATCCTTTTAATTATTAAGATATCCAGTTTCTTTTGTATGTCCAGTGTAATGACTTTTTCCATGTCATTCTTGCAGCCTGTCATTTGTAAATCCACTTTCAACTCAGACTCGATCTCATCAGGTTTTATGTTCTTCTTCTTTAATTGTAATTTTTAGTTCCCTCTAGTTCCCTCTAGTGTCCAATTTTTAAAATCTTATCTTATTTTTTTTAAAAAAATCAAAACAAAAGCATTTTCCCATAGGAAGGATTCTTTATAATTAATTCCAAAATCTTATTTCAAATTTATGTGGACCTTTAGTCCATTTGTAACTTTCTAAAATTGAAGTTTTAATCACCCTTTTGCTGTTTATTAAAAAAAAAAACGGTCTCTAAACTGAGTGAATGGGCTTCAAAATTGTGAATGCAGTTCAGTGTAAAGAAGTGTAAAATGATACATGTTGTCATGAAACATTCAAACTTCACTGATAAATTAATAGATTTTGAATTTGGCATAAAGGTGGACAGTTCAATTAAAATATCAACCAAAGTGCAGCTGCTGTAAAGAGACATATTCCATCCCAGGAATCATGAAAAGGGGACTTGACAATAAAACTGCCAGTATAATAATGGCTCTATATAAATCTATGATGAGAACACAATTGTTATAATAGGTAGTGTTCAGCTCTCATATCTAAACAAGGATACAATAGAGCTGGAAAAGTTGCAAAAAACAAGAACTGATATGTTTAGAGGGCTGAAATAGTTCATCTTCAAGGCAAGACCCTAGCAGTTGGAGCTCTTGAATTTGGAATGAAAAGAAGATAAGGGGAGACATGAACCTCCTTTACAATGTTAGAATATGAGGTCATTCTTTGAAATTAAATGCCAAGAGATTCAGGACAAGAAGAAGGAAATACTTTTTTCATGCAGCACATAGTTAAACTGTGGAATTTTCTGCCAGCAGTGGCGGAAATGGCAGCCCTTTTGGGGTCAGATTGTCAAAGGCTGTTAAGATTAATGTCTGTTTACTATCTGTAAAAACATAGTCAACATGCTTTAAATAGTGTTTGCTGGAAAGTAACAGTGCAGAGGAGCTATCAGCCTCCAGCCCTCACAGACTCAGGTTTGTGAGTTCTCTTCACTGCCACTTTCCAACAAACTATGTGATTTCTAATAGGCCTATAGACTCATCCAAAAGGGGTCTTTTTGATGTTCTAGTTTATGGGATAGACTTATTGTGCAACGCACTACAAAATAATTTCCTTTTAGTTCTGTGGAAACTTGTTAAGCTTCAGACTGGGTAGAAATGTCTGTTCATAGTTCACCTAATTTTGGGCAGAGAGATTGGTTGGCAATTTCTCCAGGGTTCTCGACAGGAAGGAGATATTTTTAAACAATTTTTCAAAGCCAGGATCCCCAATAATTTATTTTATTTATTATTTAAATTTATCCCCACCCATCTCCACGAATAGGGGACGCTGGGCGGTTTACAGCACCACTTGATGGTGATACTAGCACTGGTACTGAAAAAGCCCAGCAATACAATTTTTCTTCAGGAATTCAGGAAGTCTGCAGATCATTGGGAAATTATTATACAATTGCTTGTCTACCTTATGACTAAATAAGTGCAAATTCTTTTTAATTAAATTGAATAAGAACAGGTGATAAAAACAATGCAGAAGAATTTCTCTGCTTGGCATTACCTGAAACATTTCTCCATCACTATAAATATACAATTTTTATACCATAAGAAGAAAGAAAGTTCCTCACATTATAAATATTCATTATGCCCTTACGATTATTATTTCTTTAGTTCATATTAATGTTTAAGTAGTTTAAACCAAAGTAATGAAATAAATCTGGGTTAGGAAAGTATAGTACAAAATACATCAATTAAAACAAAAACAAAAACATTTATGCACACCACATATACATACATAATATAAGGGGAAGTTATCCTATCAGGCATAAGGTGTAAACTTTGGAATATATTACCTGTTCTCCCTACAGTGTAAAACATGAACATTGTATTGTTAAATTCACTGTATTGTTAAATTAACTGGATAGTTGCTTCAACTTCTGTATTTCCAGACTGCTATAGGAAGTCTAAGAAAAGGTAAAGGTTCCCCCCGCACATTTGTGCAGTCGTGTCCGACTCTAGGGGCCAGTGCTCATCTCCGTTTGTTAGCCGAAGAGCCAGCGTTGTCCGAAGACGCTTCCACAGTCATGTGGCCGGCATGACACACATGGAATGCTGTTACCTTCCCACCGGAGTGGTACCTATTTATCTACTTGCATTTGCATGCTTTCAAATTGCTAGGTTGGCAAGAGCTGGGGTGAGTGCGGGAGCTCACTCCATCACGCGGGACTAGGGATTCGAACCTCCGAACTTGTGATCTTCCGATCGACAAGCCTGGCATCTTACCCGCTGAGCCACCATGCCCCTTAATAGGAAGTCTAGCAGAAATTAAAAACAAAAAACTGTTCTCCATATGACCAGATATGTTGGCAAGAAGAGCTCCATGTAGAGTCAAAGCATAAAATCTCATGCTTGGGGCCAGTTATATAGTATTGTATAATATTCCCTCTGACACTCCATGGAAGAGAAAGTTGGACTTTGAAGAAGCAGGATAGGAATAGTATTAACACTTTTCAACTTTGGTGTTGGAGAAGCCTCCTGAGAATACCATGGACAGCCAAAAATCCAAACCAATTGATCAATGAACAACCCCTCATGAAACAGGTTGAAGTGAACAAAATGTTATAATTAAAATATTTTATTTATTTTATTTGTTCAATTTGATGCAGCCCAACTCCAAATTACTCTGGGTGGCTCACAGTATACCAGACAATATAAAAACAAAATAATAGGAAACAACAAACCCAAACCAGAACAAAATAGAGAGAAAGAAGAACAAGATGGTGAACCCAGCAGACACCTCAAAACCTCCCACCAACGTCTAACATCCAGTGGATGGGATTCCAGCCACCCTAGTCCAAGACCTAGGAGAGCAGCCATGTTTTTATGGTCCTCCAGAACACCACCAGGGTGGGAGCCACCAGATCTTAGTGGGAACCTCATTCCAGAAGGCAGATGCTGTGACACAGAAGGTACACCTCCTGGGTCCTGATAGATGACATTGCTTAATTGAAGAAACCCAGAGCATGCTGATCCTGTCAGCACAAATCTCTGGGCAGACACCACGGGAGATAGGTGGTCCTTCAAATAACTGGGCCCTATACAATGACAATCTAACAGTTTGCAGTGATATATATAGTAGCTATCCAGCCATTCTTCACAATTCTTTTAAAAATGGGCACAGAACTAAATATGTTTTCTGCCCTTTATGGTTCAGGTCCATATTAATTTGGACCTTTTCCTCAAACAGAGTCACCCCATCCTGTGTGACCACCCCTCAAAACAATGCTTTGGTTCCCCTTTTTTGGAGGTTAGAGGGGTAGAGACTCTGAAGCAGGCCTTTTCTATAGCTGCCCTGTACCTTTGGAATACTTTATTTTCTGTGGTCCAGGTAACCCTCACACTGCTAGAGCTGAAGAAAGTGACAAGACTTTGTTATTTGGGTCAGGCTTTTGTGGGCTGCTAAAATCACTTGTTGCATTGGACTGTTTTAATGTTTTAAATTATCTTAATGTGTTTACGTTTTTTTTAACGAAATCTGTTGTTTTAAGCTGACTGTTTTTAGGATATTCATAATGTTTATGTGAGCTGCCTGGTGTCTGTGAAGCAGGGTGAAATAAAAATTGTGTAAATTAATATATGTGTAGATATGGATAAAAGGTTTGTAAGTAAGAATCCATAACTTTGAGAGCTGTGTGACTCACAGGATAACTCTTACAATGGAACATGCTAATCTGATTCATTTGTTTGAAATACGCCATATAATACCCTTCTCTCCTCATCCTTCTTTTCCAATATCCTCTAGTGTCCTTTTTTATTTATCATTCACTGCAGGAGACCCAGTCATGGAGTTTCAGTTTCATAGTAAAACAACCTTTTACTATGAACAATCTGCATCTCTTTTCCCATGTACCTCCCAGAAATACCATATCAAGAATCTTTTTCAAAGTTTATATTGAAATGGTGTCTTAAAATGCTCCCCATATTTGGTTTCCACCAGCATTTTTGGATTTAAACTCTGATTTCCAGCCAATGTGGTGTTTACTGACAGGGAATTTTGGGCATATAAGCAGCATATCTGGAGGAAAGCAGGTTGGGCAAGACCATTTAAATTAAAACTGTTCTATTCATATGTGGTTCATCTTGACTGACTTCCTTTTCTTTTTATTTTCCTGCTGCCTCTATCTTGTGTTTCTCACTAAAGCAATGTATAGCACTAATCAGCGTGCTTTTAATTTTTGAAGTGTTTAATTATTTTATATATAATGATGAAGTGGTGGATTTTTAAAAAAATGTTTTACAATTTAATAAATATAAAATAGAAGCAGCAAATGAATGTTGCTGATACAAAGTCTGCTGTGTGTGTCTAATGAGCCATGAAGGGATTGGGTAAGCAAACCTTTAAACAATTAGGCAGTAAATAATTAGCAAAGCTGTATGAAATCAAAATTTGTGACACACATAAAAATGGCCACCAGAGAAATTATTTTGGAGCTTATTGATCATCCTAGAGTAAACAATCTCACTAAAATAACCTGTTGCAAATGAACAGTGCGTACATTATGTATAATAAAAAGAACTATTTTTAATAACATGAAAATAAGTTACTGATATTATTGTGACACAAATGACTTGATGTTCCATCAAATGCATCATACGTCTATTTAATAGTTATTCTTGTTATATAAAGCATTTACTGGATAACAGAGAAATCAATAAGAAAGTATATTAGCACGGGAGTTGTTAAGTCCCAAACAACTTTCCTAAACATTTAGCTAACTTCTTTGTTTAAAAAGTTTTGAAACCAAAATTAGATTGCAAAATTACACTGGCATGGTTTTAGAAGACTCCAGGGGAAGCTAACAGCTAACCAACCTTGGCCTATCTTGGAAGCTACCCAGGGTTAGGCACGATTTAGTACCTGTAATGTTCTTAACTTCAATGTCCCAATAAACACCTCTCCATGCAAGGCATTGCAATGTAGTAAAGGTTTATTAAGGTTACATGTAAGTCAAGACATAGGTTAAGACCTGAATGACACTTCCCACCAAAGAATTGAATTTTGACTTCTCCTCCCTTGGTGCCAGCCCCCTCCAAACATGAGGTCATTGTCCATCTCCCTTCAGGGAAAGAGAGCCTTACAGTTGAAAATTGCTCTTACAATACTTTGGAGTTCACGATTTGTATGTCGGATGACAACCAAATGGAAGAATCAAGTATGATAGTGCAGGAGGCTGAGGGAGAACAGCCAAGTACATCCAAGGAGAGTACAGAAATCCTGCATACAGAGAAGGCAGAACAATTTGAAACCCAAGCGGGGTGGAAGAAACGATGTCAAAAGACAAGTGCGGCAGAAATCAAAGAGGCCACTGAGATCCAGGTATCGAGAACCCCCAAAACGGCAGCGGAGTGGTCCCTGGGAGTTGGAGGTGGCATGAAACTAGGGAAGGGAACACACACCATGAAGCAAGCCACGAATCTTGCAAACCCAAAGAATGGCCTCTTTGGAAGCCAAAGCATCCTGACTGGACTTTGAGATGGAAACCATGAGCCAGCAAATGTCAGCAGTCCAAAAGACCTTGGAAAAGACTTTGCAGAAACAAGAAGAGGAAAAGGTTAGAATGAAGAAGATTAGCCCTCCCCTCACTTCAACCAAAGGCGAGTCCACAGATGACAGTGAAGAAAAAGAATATTCAGAATCCAAAGTCATGGTGCGGTCCCCACTCCGGATGAGTTGCATGAGTACCAAATCTCTTCCCCAGCCAAGCAAACCTGTAACCATTAGAAAGTTAAAGACGAGGTTTGACGGTGACCCAGAGAAATTGTCATGTTTCCTAAACCACGTACAGGGGTTTATGGAAGAATCAGAAGGGTCCTTTACTAATGAGGAAGCAAAAGTGAGATACATCTCCAACTTCCTTGAAGGGGAGGCAGCAAATTGGTTACTAAATTGCATGAGGCAGGGGCCAAGGAACTAAATAGTTTTAATGACTTTATGATGGCTCTGTGTAAAAGATTTGAAGATACCTTGTCGAGAATGTCAGCGAAAGTTGAATTGCAAAATCTGAGACAAGGCAATCAAACTGTAGCAGAGTACGCCATGGAGTTTAAGAAACTGATGAGTCGATTACCAGATTGGCCTGAATCCTTTTGAATAGACTATTTCCAAATAGGTTTAAAACCGGAGATGCTTGAAATGGCTGCGGGGAGAGGGGACCCCAAAACACTGGATGAGTGGATTCAATTGGCTGGAAAAGCTGAAAGCACCAGGCTGCGGATTTGATTGTATAGGCAGTTTCAACCTTCGGGCAGGAGACCAATTAGCAACCATCTACCAACCAAAAGAGACTCCAGACAAAAGTAATGGGAAGAAGAAAAAGATAGATGAGCCAAAAGTGGACTATGCTTTAAATGTGGAAAGGAAGGTCATCGCATCAGCAATTGTCCTCAAACCACCAGGGTGGAAAGAAAGAGAGCAGAAGAAAAACCTACAAAGCCTATCACATCCAAACACACAATGGCAAAGGCAGCAATGGAGGGTTGGAGATCCCGATACCCATCCATGACCACCAACGATTCTACCGACAAAGAATTCATGCTGGCAGGAAACTCCAACTGCCTGCCCTAAAGTGCGCCAGAGGGCAGGCATTTAATAACGGGCGCAATGACACACTGGTGAGCAGAGAGTGTCCAACGATGCAAGTAAAGGTAAAAATCAAAATTTTGGATGGGAGGGATCAGGCAAGTTTATTGGCCATGCTGGATTCTGGGTGTTCTAGATGTTTAATTCACCTCACAATAGTGACTGGTTTGGGGTTAAAGTTGTTCAAACTTAAAGTACCCATAATATTTTGCCAACTAGATGGCTCTGACATGAAAGGCGGTCCAGTAGAATATTACACGGAGGCAGTGAAAATGCGGTTTGGGACTCATGAAGAGGCTTTAAGATTCATTATGGCCCCGATTTCCACTCAACCCATTGTTTTGGGGTTGAAATGGCTACGGGAGAGAAACCCCCACATTGACTGGGTATTGGGGGAGTTGGAGCTTGTGGATGGGACTTACAAAGGCATATACGCTGCTGAAACGTCTACTGGAATGGAGATGGGGGCTGCAGGGATAGAGTGTTGTGAAATGGATGGTGACAATGAGCAGGTTAAAATCCCTGAACAATATATAAATGTAACTGCAGTATTTGATGAGACAGAGTGTAATCAATTACCCCCCCCCATTGGAAAACCGGCTGTGCCATTGAGCTTACTGTATTCCTGGGGTGACTCTTCCAAAGCCAAAAACGTACTCCACGACCCACAAAGAGTTACAGGAGCTGAGAAAATTTATTGACAAGAACTTGGAAAGAGGTTTCATTGAAACCTACTTCCCCCATGGCAGCGCCAGTTTCGTTTAGAAAAAAAAAGATGGGTATTTGTGATTAAGCACCAACTATAGAGGTTTAAAGGGGGGCATGGTGGCTCAGTGGGTAAGACACGAGGCTTGTAGATCGGAAGATCACAAGTTCAGAGGTTCAAATCCCTAGCCCTGCATGAGGAGTGAGCTCCCGCACTAGCTCCAGCTCTTGCCAACCTAGCAATTCGAAAGCATGCAAATACAAGTAGATTAATGGGTACCACTTTGGTGGGTAGGTAACAGCGTTCTGTGTGTGTCATGCGGCCACATGACTGTGGAAGCGTCTTTGGACAACGCTGGCTCTTCGGCTAACAAACGGAGATGAGCACCAGTCCCTAGAGTTGGACACAACTGCACAAATGTGCGGGGGGAACCTTTACCTTTTTATAGAGGTTTAAATGCAATTTCTATTTCCAACCAGTACCCCTTACCATTGATGAAGGATATGTTAGCTCAGCTATCCAAAGGGAAAATCTTTACCAAGCTAGATTTAAAGGAAGCTTCTTTCTGCACATGGATCTGTGAGGGAGATGAATGGAAAAATGCTTTTAATTGCCCCTTGGGGTCTTTCCAGTACCACGTGATGCTGTTCGGGTTATCTGGCAGGCCCGGAATCTTTATGAACTTAATTAATGAGGCTCTACATGACTTTTTGTATAAGGGGGTCCTGGTTTACTTAGATGACATCCTAATCTATTCGGAAAACCTTGAAGAGCATGTGAAATTGGTACGTGAAGTGTTAGAGAGACTGCTAGATGCCCAACTCTATGTGAAATTGTTCAAATGTGAATTTCAAAAAGAAAAACTGGACTATTTGGGTTTTAGAATTTCCAATCTGGGCATTGGAATGGACCCAGCAAAAGTGCGGGATGTTCTTGGTTGGGAACCTCCATGAACCCGGAGGCAATTGCAATCATTCCTTGGGTTCTCAAATTTCTATCACCAGTTCATTCCCAACTATGCTCAATTTGCTTTACCTTTAACTGATCTTTTGAAAACCAAAAGCCAATGTGATTCAGTGAAAGCAAAAAGCACAGGGGCAAAGTTAAAATGGACTCCTGGATGTCAGGAGGTGTTTGACAAACTTAAAGCCCTATTCATGGCCGAAGCGATCTTAGAACACCCAGATGCAGAGAAGCCTTTTGTAATACACACTGATGCTTCAGATACCATGATTGGGTCCATATTATTGCAAGCTGATTCGCAAAATTGGTTGAGACCTTGTGCATACATATCAAGGAAATTTACTGAAACTAAAGACACTGGCATGTCTGGGAAAAAGAGGCTTTTGCTGTCAAACATGCTCTGGCAACATGGCAGCATCTGTGAGAAGGGTCTCCCCATCCGTTTGAAGTTTGGACTGACCATAAAAATTTGGAGGCTTTAAAATCACCAAGGAAATTATATTCGAAACAAATACGTTGGGCTGAACATTTTAGCCAGTTTAATTTCAGCTTGAAGTATTTCCTGGGGGGGGGGGGATTGTTTGACTGATGCTTTATCATGATTACCTCAACATTAATATCAGAGGGAAGAAATCATTGACACAATAATGTCCCCAATCCAGTTGGATTTGCCACCCTGTCAGCGAGACTTTCTCTCAAATCCACAGAACAGCACAGCTGAGATCCAGGGAGGCAAAGTAGCAATTACACGGAGCCAAAGCAAAAAACATTCCCCACTGAAACACCCCTTATCAAAGAATTACGCAGTGAGACACTAAAAGACCCCTGGTGGAACTCTAATAAGCAAAACCTCCAGGAACATAATGGATTTTGGTGGAACGAGGAAAAGCTTTATGTGCCAGAGACCATGAGAAAAAGGATTCTTGAAAAAAGTCACGATCACAAGCTTGCAGGACACTTTGGTTTTGTTAAAATGTTGCATTTAACAAGAAGGAAATTTTGGTGGCCCACATTAAGGAAAGATGTTAAAGAATATGTTAAAATGTGCCCAGTGTGTGCTTCTGCAAAAAAGGTGACGGGGAAGCCCGGAGGACTGTTACAACCAGTAGCCAACCCTTCACAACCCTGGAAACAAATTGCTATGGATTTTATTGTTGATTTTCCTGAAAGTAAGAAAAAGACTGCAATTTGGGTGGTCACGGATTTATTTTCTAAGCAAGCTCATTTTATTCCATGTAAAGGGGTTCCTCCAGCTCCTCAGCTAGCCATATTTTTTGGCACGTGCAACATGTCTACTGCCCACATGGTGTCCCAGAGAGAATTATCAGTGATGTATTGTCGAAGGCTTTCACGGCCGGAGTTCAATGGCTGTTGTGGGTCTTCCGGGCTGTGTGGCCGTGTTCTGGAAGTTGTGGTTCCTAACGTTTCGCCAGCATCTGTGGCCAGCATCTTCAGAGGGCAGGAGCACAGACAGAAGCAAAATCTCTGTGATTATGCTTCTGTCTGTGCTCCTGCCCTCTGAAGATGCTGGCCACAGATGCTGGCGAAACGTTAGGAACCACAACTTCCAGAACACGGCCACACAGCCCGGAAGACCCACAACAGCCAATTATCAGTGACCGAGGTAGTACTTCTAAATTCTGGAAAAATTTTTTAAAATTAATTGGAACTGAACAAGGTTTAAGCTCTGGATTCCATCCGGAAACAGATGGAGTGACTGAACGTCTTAATGCCATATTAGAACAATATTTACGGTGTTCCATTAGCCACCAACAAAACAATTGGATAGATTTATTACCTTTTGCTGAAGTTGCCTACAACAACACTGTACATCGAAGCACTGAGTTTTCTCCTTTTAAAATAGCCACGGGACAAGAGTTTGTCCCCATTCCTGAGTTTCCTTCTGCACCAAATCAAACCGCCGCCACTCTAGTATTAGCAGATCAGTGGATTGAAAAAATGATGGCTAACTGGCCAGTAATGTTACAAACCCTCCAAGAGGCTAAGGACACATATAAAAAATTTGCAGACCGAAAGAGAGCACCAGAATGGGAGTTGAAAGTGGGAGATAAAGTTTATTTATCCACCAAACATCTTCGCTCTACACAACCTTCGAAAAAACTTGCTTTGAAATATATTGGACCTTTTCCTATTGTAAAGTGGTTAATCCCATTACTTTTCAGTTGCAACTTCCCAAGACTTTCAGAAAAGTTCATCCTGTGTTCTACATCAGTTTGTTGAAACCGTATCATCCGTCTGCTATGTGGCATCCTGAAACATCCGAACCATCATCCCTCCTGGTGGACGGCGATCAGCATTTTGAAATCACTGAAATTTTAGATTCCAGACTTCATAGGGGAAAATTACAATATCTTGTACAGTGGCTACATCTGCCCAAAGGATTTAATGCGTGGGTGGAAAGTACAGACATCTGAGCTCCTAAGCTCATTGCTCAATTTCATCATAACTTCCCTGACAAACCCCATTGATCCTATTGTGTATTCTAATTTTTCTTTCTGTTTTTTCTTACAGATTTAGTAACCAGCTTCAACTGCTTTAGTATTTTATATGCTTAATTGTTGTTTTTCTTGAGAGGGCAGCATGTCAGGATCTCTGTTCAAGTCTTGCCATTACTGAGAGCGGGTCCACGGTAGATACGTGTCAGCCAGAGACAGCGAGCCAAGGAAGAAGGGGGAGTGAATTCCAAACGCCATGCCAGAATGTTTGTGCCAGACCATTACAGCCTGTTTGTTCTTCCTCAAGGTTGCACACCTGCACGATCCAGGAGGGGGCTGCTGCAGAGTGGGAAAGGGAGATGGACAATGACCTAATGTTTGGAGTGGGCTGGCACCAAGGGAGGAGAAGTCAAAATTCAATTCTTTGATGGGAACTGTCATTCAGGTCTTAACCTATGTCTTGACTTACATGTAACCTTAATAAACCTTTACTACATTACAATGCCTTGCATGGAGAGGTGTTTAAGAACAAACAGAACTGTAACGGTCTGGCACGAACATTCTGGTGTGGTGTTTGGAATGCACTCCCCCTTCCTCCTTGGTGTGCAGTCTCTGGCTGACATGTATCTACCATGGACCCACTCTCAGTAATGGCAGGACTTGAACAGAGATCCTGACAGTACCTAATTTAAGAACTGTTATACATACTCTCTCTCACCAATAAAAACACAAACATACATACACACATACATATGGATGGCAGCAATCACAACCAACTTCCATTACATAGTACCAAAGCACACACAGACACAGAATCACACTCATGAATGTGACTATGTAGTCACAAGGCACTGAGTTTGACTTGATGATATCTTAATCTCTTCTACCTTTAAATACCCTAGAGCTTGTTTTTCCATGGAATTACAGTAGCTGTCATCTCTTTGGAAGGGATTCCCCAGTTTAACTTCTCCATGTGGTTTGTGCCTTTTAAATATTTCTTTATTTCTTTATTTTTTCATTTACATTTTGAGGCTGTCTGACTCACTGATGACTCTGGGTGGCTTACAAATAATTGTAAATATTGCAGTGCTTATAAAATTATGGCCATGCTATCCTTTCACCATTATAGCTAATAATAGTTTTCATATCAGGAGAGAAATGCTGTCTTGGCAATCTTGATACCTCTTACTACAGGAACTGCTCATGTTGTCGTTTTGTAAATGACAGCAAATATGTACAATCTGTTCTAGAAAAAGTGTACATCAGGGGGTATTAGCAATTTATTTTATTTCTACTTGGAGGTGTGTGTGTGTGTGTGAGGAGATTTCTGTTGCTCCATGACCTAACATAGCTTGACAAGGCACTGATGAATATGTTTGCACTCTTCGGTTGATCAGCTGGAGAGTGGTCATTGATCAGCTCAGGGTGATCCCAGCCTGTTCTCTGTGTTCTACAGGATAAAGAAAATGGCACAGCAAGCTTCAAACAGGTGGGATTGCAGAATAGAAATTGTGCTGTATGGAAGTGCCTTTAGAAGGCCAAAATTCTGCACAATCCGGCTTGCCTCAAACAGTGAGGCAGATACATTATGGTTTGTTTGCAAAATCTCTTATCATTCAAATTTTGACTTTGCAATAACTAAATCAGTAAATCATAATAGCTAAATGTAACACTGGGGGTGGTGGTGGTTGTATTTCACACAAATATTTTAAGGGATTTCAACAACATGTCAATGAAAGAAGTCCTGAACTAATCTATATCGTATTTTCCTATTTATTCATATATATATGAAAGAGGGAACAATATGTGTTATTTTTATGTAAAGATATTTGGTTTGATGTGTGTACAAATGTAAAATACATACACAAATGCAGTAATTAAGAAGAAGAGAAAACTAAATAAGTATTGAGTGGCTATCATGTTTCTCTCTGTGTAGGTCTGCATGTCTCTGTGTATAGATGACAGGTATAATTTGCAACTATAACATTTCCATATATGTGGACTCAACTAATTCTATTTGTCACAATCTGTGATAGTATATGCAATGCACATTGGGAGTTCATCAGATCTCCTTACGTTTCTACCTTAACTAGGAACTACAGAGGGCCAATACAGTATATACCAAGTCAAACTAATAACCACAATATTTTTACTGAGACTAAGCCTACTGTATACTTCCTAATAAATTAGTAGTTGCCATTCTGCACTGACTCCAGCAAAGGAGATCGTTACCTTGTCGTGGTGCTGGAGCTTGAGCACCTCAATGAAACCATGAGCTAAACCGTGAAGGGACACCCAAGACGGGAAGGTCGTGGCAGAGAAGTCAGACTAAATACGATCCCTGGGGAAGGTAATGGCAACCCACCCCAGTATTCTTGCCATGAAAACTAAATGGATCAGTACAACCAAAGATATGTCGGTATACCATCGGAAGATGGGACTCCCAGGTCGGAAGATGGTCAAAATGCTACTGGGGAGGAACAGAGGATACATTCAACTAGCCCCAGATGTGATGACGCAGCTAGCTCAAAGCCGAAAGGATGGCTAGCGGCCGATGGTGCTGGTGGTGAACGACGAATCCGATGTTCTAAAGATCAACACACCATAGGAACCTGGAATGTAAGATCTATGAGCCAGGGCAAATTGGATGTGGTTATTGGTGAGATGTCAAGATTAAATATAGACATTTTAGGTGTCAGTGAACTGAAATGGACTGGGATGGGCCACTTCACATCAGATGACCACCAGATCTACTACTGTGGACAAGAGGACCACAGAAGAAATGGAGTAGCCTTCATAATTAATAATAAAGTGGCTAAAGCAGTGCTTGGATACAATCCAAAAAACGATAGAATGATCTCAATTCGAATTCAGGGTAAGCCATTTAACATCACAGTGATCCAAATATACGCCCCAACCACAGATGCTGAAGAAGCAGAAGTAGATCAGTTCTATGAGGATCTGCAGCACCTACTAGATAATACACCAAAAAGAGATGTTATTTTCATTACAGGAGACCGGAATGCTAAGGTGGGTAGTCAGACGACACCTGGAATTACAGGCAAGCATGGTCTGGGAGAACAAAATGAAGCAGGACATAGGCTGATAGAATTTTGCCAAGACAACTCACTGTGCATAACAAACACTCT
The DNA here is from genome assembly GCA_023362775.1 of Charina bottae. NCBI lineage: Eukaryota > Metazoa > Chordata > Lepidosauria > Squamata > Charinaidae > Charina > Charina bottae. Next base: position 233,694,853 of record JALMGJ010000002.1, on the reverse strand, counting down.
CTTCCAACAACCTAAAAGACGACTTTATACATGGACTTCACCAGATGGTCCACACCGAAATCAGATTGACTACATCCTTTGCAGCCAAAGGTGGCGGACCTCTATACAGTCGGTAAAAACAAGACCTGGAGCTGACTGTAGTTCAGATCACGAACTTCTTATTGCAAAATTTAGAATCAGACTAAAGAGAATAGGGAAGACCCACAGATCAGTTAGATATGAGCTCACTAATATTCCTAAGGAATATGCAGTGGAGGTGAAGAATAGATTTAAGGGACTAGATTTAGTAGATAGTGTCACAGAAGAACTATGGACAGAAGTTCGCAACATTGTTCAGGAGGCGGCAACAAAAAACGTCCCAAAGAAAAAGAAAACCAAGAAGGCAAGATGGCTGTCTGCTGAAACACTGGAAGTAGCCCAAGAAAGAAGGAAAGCAAAAGGCAACAGTGATAGGGGGAGATATGCCCAATTAAATGCAAAATTCCAGAGGTTAGCCAGAAGAGATAAGGAATTATTTTTAAACAAGCAATGTGCGGAAGTGGAAGAAGACAATAGAATAGGAAGGACAAGAGACCTCTTCCAGAAAATTAGAAACATCGGAGGTAAATTCCAGGCAAAAATGGGTATGATCAAAAACAAAGATGGTAAGGACCTAACAGAAGCAGAAGAGATCAAGAAAAGGTGGCAAGAATATACGGAAGATCTGTATAGGAAGGATAATAATATTGGAGATAGCTTTGACGGTGTGGTCAGTGAGTTAGAGCCAGACATCCTGAAGAGTGAGGTTGAATGGGCCTTAAGAAGCATTGCTAATAACAAGGCAGCAGGAGACGATGGTATCCCAGCTGAACTGTTTAAAATCTTGCAAGATGATGCTGTCAAGGTGATGCATGCCATATGCCAGCAAATTTGGAAAACACAAGAATGGCCATCAGATTGGAAAAAATCAACTTATATCCCCATACCAAAAAAGGGAAGCACTAAAGAATGTTCAAACTATCGAACAGTGGCACTTATTTCACATGCCAGTAAAGTAATGCTCAAGATCTTGCAAGGTAGACTACAGCAATTCATGGAGCGAGAATTGCCAGATGTACAAGCTGGGTTTAGAAAAGGCAGAGGAACTAGAGACCAAATTGCCAATATCCGCTGGATAATGAAGAAAGCCAGGGAATTTCAGAAAAGCATCTATTTCTGTTTTATTGACTATTCTAAAGCCTTTGACTGTGTGGATCATAACAAATTGTGGCAAGTTCTTGGTGGTATGGGGATACCAAGTCATCTTGTCTGCCTCCTAAGGAATCTGTATAACGACCAAGTAGCAACGGTAAGAACAGAGCACGGAACAACGGACTGGTTTAAGATTGGGAAAGGAGTACGGCAGGGTTGTATACTCTCACCCTACCTATTCAACCTGTACGCAGAACACATCATGCGACATGCTGGGCTTGAGGAATCCAAGGCTGGAGTTAAAATCGCTGGAAGAAACATTAACAATCTCAGATATGCAGATATTTCAGCCACTTTGATGGCTGAAAGCGAGGAGGAGTTGAGGAGCCTTATGACGAAGGTGAAAGAAGAAAGTGCAAAAGCTGGGTTGCAGTTAAACCTCAAAAAAACCAAGATTATGGCAATGAGCTTGATTGATGACTGGCAAATAGAGGGAGAAAAAGTGGAGGCAGTGACAGACTTTGTATTTCTAGGCGCAAAGATTACTGCAGATGCTGACTACAGCCAGGAAATCAGAAGACGTCTACTTCTTGGGAGGAGAGCAATGGCAAATCTTGATAAAATAGTTAAGAGCAGAGACATCACACTGACAACAAAGGTCCGCATAGTTAAAGCAATGGTATTTCCTGTAGTAACCTATGGCTGCGAGAGCTGGACCATAATGAAGGCTGAGCGAAGGAAGATAGAAGCTTTTGAACTGTGGTGTTGGAGGAAAATTCTGAGAGTGCCTTGGACTGCAAGAAGATCAAACCAGTCCATACTCCAGGAAATCAAGCCAGACTGCTCACTTGAGGGAATGATATTAAAGGCAAAACTGAAGTACTTTGGCCACATAATGAGAAGACAGGATACCTTGGAGAAGAAGCTGATGCTAGGAAAAGTGGAAGGCAAAAGGAAGAGGGGCCGACCAAGGGCAAGATGGATGGATGGTATTCTGGAGGCGACAGACTCAACCATTGGAGAGCTGGGGATGGTGACGGCCGACAGAAAGCTCTGGCGTGGGCTGGTCCATGAAGTCACGAAGAGTCGGAAACGACTGAACGAATAAACAACAAATTCTGCACTGAAGAGTTCACATTCTGCACGGTGTTAAGACAGTCCCCCTCGCTCCTGGACTTCCGAAAAAAGCTCAAGACGTGGTTCTGCCAGCAGGCCTGGGGCGGGAAGAAGAGTATACACTCTTGGGGATGGCTAATACCTTAGGATGGCCCTAGAATGCCCTTTCCATTGTTTTAAAGAAGATACTACCATATTGATTTTATTATATTTATTGTAATTTTGAATTGCTTATTTTAATGTTTTTCTAATTTTATTCATATTTGTATTAGAATTAATTGTGTTGGATTGTAAACCACCCAGAGTCCCTTTGAGGGAGTTGGGTGGTGATAAATCAAATAAATTAATTAATAAAGTAATAGAACAATAAGTATGTGAAATATTTTGAAGGAAGAAAAATGACTGTATTATTAAATTATTATCTCCCAATCAGCAGTTACCTCACAACTAATATATGCTACTTCATTAGCTTGGTTGATAAGGCAACAAAGTAGGAACAAAATATATTGGACATAAGCAATACAAAGTAAAGCATAATAAATTACTTCAACTAAAATTATAAAGTCATTAATAAATTCTAGAATCTTGCATCTAATTAAATATTTAAAATAAAATGTTATGTCTCCACTTGTTAATGTATTGTGCTTTAACATCTTCAGAATAGCTTCTTATATATTAAGATTTTTTTTCCTTATTTATCATGAGAGATCCATTTTTGGAAGCAATAGTTGTATCAGATTGGTTTGTTTTACCTTCATAGGAGAAGAACAGCATGGGCTTCAGGAAGGATATGAGTGAAGATTAAATTGTTGACAATTTTCCTACTTGCTCTTCCTGTTTAATCTCTGCCAACCCAGCGATTCAAAAGCTAATATAGCAAGTAGATAAATGGGTACCACTCACGTGGGGCAATTTGCGGGCATCCAGCGGAGGGTCGTCCTCGATCCAAGAAAGAACTGGAAGAGCGGTGATGACGGCGGAGGACGACCGAGGACGACGGATCCGGAAATACCAGCTCCTGGACGTCAGCAGCTGGCGCGGAGCGAGGCATTCTGGGACTTGCAGTCCAATGCCTGCAGCGGAAGAGCCGGTTCCCTTCCTCTCTCCCTGTCGCGTGGTAATAAATTGTAAAATGTAAAATGATGATGTATAATTGGATTTGATATATAATGTTGTAAGCCACCTAGAGTCCTCCAGTAGGGAGGGGATAGGCGGGGTATAAATAAGACAAATAAATAAATAAAAATAAATAATCCTGTTCACTAGGCTAAAGGTCAAATGAAATCAGTGTAGAGCATCTGATGTGAGTCAGGTATGCTCTGTAAATAGAAAAATAACTGGCAACTTGAATTATATTTTGAAATACTAGAGCAATTGCATACCTAACATATTCTAGTAACATTCCTTGGTAACCTACTGTATTCATTTAGCTCTATAATTTGGTTTCTGGAAGCAGTAACTTTTATTTTCCTCCTCAACACTGTTATTTTATAACAAAATATATAAAATATATAGTCCTCAAACTTTTCTACTGCATGAACATTTATATTAAAACTATTTTATTAAAGCCTGCCATTTTTCTTGTTTCATTCTAAAAATAATAAGCATTTGGTTGATATCCAAAACAGTTCCTAAATACCTCTTTTATGAAAGCATGGATCTCACTAAAATTCTTGTGCTAAGCTGATATCACAGACAGATGTGGGTCTGTCTATGATGAGATTATATGTGTCCAAAAGTTATTTCTGCATTTGAATAATCTAACAAATTGGTTAAATTGTTATAAGGCAAACATGCTGTTTGAGTAACTGAACTGAACAAACAAACAAACAAACAAATGAAAAGAAATGAAGCCTATAATACATTTAGGGCTATTCAAACTTCTTGAGTTTAGGACATGGTACTTCAAGGGAGAAGAGGAAAGGAGAGGAGAGGAAACTGTGAAATGTGATTCCTAATTATATTTTTAGGGCTAATAAATCAGGGCTGCAAACCTCTGGATGACCACCAGATGATAGCAAATAATTTTCTGTACTGCCATCTAGAAGACTTGTGAATGCAGCCCAGATTGAATAGATCTGTTGTTGTTGTTGTTGTTGTTGTTGTTGTTGTTGTTGTTGTTATTCTCCTTTACATTTCTTGGGTTATAAGAAAATTGTTGGAGATGCAAACACAGAAGCTTCAACTATCTGCACCTTTCATCCTATTGACCACTAAGGGCATCAGGAGTGGACAAAGAAGATATTTCCTCTTTGTTACTTTTTTCATTTCCTCTCCCATGATTTTCCCTGATTGAGAGACTGACACCATTTACTCTCCTTTTCATCCTGCTTCCTACAGGAATAATGCATTTTCTACCTTCTCCTTTTCCTACTAGGATGAGATATAGATTAAAGATGCAGGCTTTTTTTCCAGGCCATGTAACTTCCCTAATAAATTTAGTGGTTCTTTTGGACCTTAAATATGTGTGTGTGTGTGTGTGTGTGTACTGTATGTGTATGTTTATCTCTCTGTCTCTATCTATCATCTATCTATCTATCTATCTATCTATCTATCTATCTATCTATCATCTCTCACTCGCTGGATCGTCACCTTGTTGTGGTGAGTGGGCTTGTGTATTCCCAATGAACCCTGTGAGCGAAGCCGTCGGGAGTCATGTACTCCTGGTAGGGTCACCCATGGCGGTAAGGTCCAGGGGGAGGAACCAGACAAAGACCGATCCAAGAAAGTCCTCAACGGCAGAACAGGCGGAAGATAACAAGGTGTATTGTTACAACGGCTGCGAAGGCGGATGAAGGCTGCAGCAGACAAAAGGTCACCAATCGTCCTGGTATCCATGCCATTGGATTAGAGCCTTTTTCTGTGAAGGTTGTGTGCTGATCGTTGTGCACCGATCTCCACACATAAAACAAATTCATGCACAGGCGTCTTCCAACCACACCAAACCCAAAAAAATTTTACCTTTGGAAGACAATCTTACTCAGCTACGAGTGATCGCCAATGACAATGACTATCTATCTATCTATCTATCTATCTATCTATCTATCTATCTATCTATCTATCATCTATATCTATCTATCTATCTATCTATCTATCTATCTATCTATCTATCTATCTATCTATCTATCTATCATCTATCTATCTATCATCTATTATCTCTTTTGATTCTGCCCACAGACCCTACTGAATGAACTGTAAGATTGCAACCAGAGTTACCTCAAAAGTTTCTTATAAATTTTACAAATTCAGTATGGATTTCTGCTAATGCAAAATGGAAATTCTTGGGCTGTCTCTGATTCAGAAAAAAATACTTTCAATCAAAACATTTTTGCCATTGCTTAATTATCTTGCTTAAATTTTCTTTTGATTTCATCTTGGTGAATCTTCTTTTCCAACCTCAAGTGAAAATTGTGTTTATTGTACCATATAAAAATGATACCAAGTTTGTTAAAAGTACAATGAGGTGGCATCTGGATTATCAGTACGCATGGCTGAGAATGCATGGCGCAGTGGACTTGTAAACACCACACTGAAATAATATTAAATGTAATCTATGTTCCAATCCCATTTTAATTTGCTTAAACTATATACAATTTTTAATTTCTGTTGAACATCTGTCAGCATTTGAGAAAGACTGCCCTTCCTAATCTACCTCACAGGATGTTTGCTTTAAGAGAGTATAAAATTAGAATTTTCCTTATACTGCCATACCCTCCAAAGTTTTATTGTGTAGCACATAACACAGAAACTATCCATATGGTCAGAGAATCTACACAGAGATACTGAACAAATTTTAATGCAGAAATTGGAAGCTATACTCAATACCACTAACCCTCAATACCACTTACTGTAACCCTAAGTAGAGGTAAAGGTTTCCTCCGCACATTTGTGCAGTCGTGTCTGACTCTAGGGGCCGGTGTTCATCTCCGTTTGTTAGCTGAAGAGCCAGCATTGTCCGAAGACGCTTCACGGTCATGTGGCCGCATGACGCGTGTGGAACACTGTTACCTACCCACCGAAGTGGTACCTATTCATCTACTTGCATTTGCATGCTTTCAAATTGCTAGGTTGGCAAGAGCTGTAGCTAGTGTGGGAGCTCACTCCGCATGCAGGGCTAGGGATTCAAACCTCCGAACTTGCAATCTTCCGATCGACAAGCCTGGCGTCTTACCCACTGAGCCACCACACCCCTACATCATAAAAACCCTACATCATAAAAAATTGTCAAGAAATAAATCATGCAGCTTATATAAGCCATCATATGATATGGTTTATCATATGTTACAAAATTACCTATTGAAAGTTGGTTAATCATTCTGAGTAAAGGGTACATGTGTGGGTATATGTGCCACAGGAAATATGAACTAATATATAAGCCAATTCACCTGACAATTCTGCACGTTTACTATGCCTCATCGACAATGTACATTTAATCTGTCCTTTATGAAGAAACTGTGCATATTTCACAATTAATATATATTACATTCTCTTGAACAAGTGTTAGGAAATGTTTTAACAATATTTGGAACTTTCTTGAAATTATGGGTTTAATTTCTAATGGACCTTTCCGAACATTCATCCCTTGACAGAATTGTATGCATTCTTCATGTACAGTATTTCCTCACAGCCTGGTGAAGATCACCTACTGGGGTGCTCTTAACCTTTTCCCTAAATTTAAAAGCACCTAAAAGGGAAATTTACATTTAGAATCATAAAGGTTAACCTCCTGTCTTTCATGCTGTTCAGCTAACTGATAAAGAACAGCTGGGTGGTAGACAAAAGAACACTGTTTTCATGTGTTATTTCCATGGGTTTTATTAAATTAATCAATAGGTCTCATATGCTCTGTGGATTACTCCCACCTAAATCAGAGATTATTTTTTTTAAGTATGTATGTATGTATGTATGTATGTATGTATGTTGCTGGAAACTATGTGTATTTATTGAAAAAATGTACAAATCTTGTCAATTTATATTTCAGTGAATCAAATGAGCATTCAGTTATGTACCTAAAAGATGATTCAAGGACTGCTTTGCAAATCATCCTCCCAGTTTCAGCACACAAAAGGATACTTCTTCTGTGAAAGGAGATGATGATGATGATGATGATGATGATGATGATGATGATGATGATTTGTATTATTATCTTAAACACTTAGAAGTATTTTTGAATAGACTTTGTTGTTGCAAGCATGGGAGCCTACCAGAGAGAAGGAGGGCAGTCAGGGAGAGGGTTAATTGTGAGTGAACATTATTTGATATTGGGAACTCTGGGAAGTTGTGGAAGTGGTTTGAGCTATGGTCAAAAGACAAACAAATCTAAATTTAGTATGATGTGCTTACAACAGGACATTCCAGACATTCCAGAGTAAAGGCGCACTCTATCTTGGGAGACAGAAGGGACTCTGTCAGGAGAAGAATCGTGGGACAGCATCAAGATGGTTCTTTGGGACAGCAATGTCATCCTTTCCTCTTCACACAAAATGACTGACAGTTTTATGTTTCTTAAGACACTAGGAGTCCTGTTCATGAGTTGGAGGCAGATCTAAAGTCTCAAACTGAGCCTGGCTATGCAGAGATTTTAGAGAAATTGTAGAGAGTTTTCTGTACTAGGAGGACATATAAAAAAAAGAGTCCATCTGCATTGCAGTAGCTGGCCTCACTACTTTAAAAAGTAGAAGAAAGAATCCCACCCCTAACATGAATAATCATTTTTAATGCTACAAGGGGAACCCTCCCAGCAAGAATGGAAATAATTCAATTTTCATAAATCATGGATTGAAACTGGGAATGATTCAGGATGGACTATCCCCAGACCAATGTAGGATGGTTGGGCTATCTCCAGAATTTCAATATAGCCTCTACATAGCACTAATTCATATCAAATGAATTTGTCAAGGAGTTTTCTGATGTAAAATTACCATAAGAATTCAGAGACTTGGAGGGGGGAAAATTCTTCCTAATACAGGAGATCTTTTGAACTATGACCAGCAAAGTAGTAAGGAAAAAAGAAATCAAAACAACTGAGTGAAAGACCAGTGTTAGCCAGTAATAGAAAAGGAAAGTCTAAAAAAGGAAAGTCAAGAAAGAAAGAATGACAGGTTAGAGAAAGATTTAATGGAAGGAAAAATAAAGTGAACTTCAGCAATAAAAAAATTGGAATCCTTGGAGTGGGTGGTTATGGTACTGAACACACAGTGAAGCTGTTAATTGTTGCTCCTATGGACTTATCAAGAGGCTGCTTCAGGGACCCTTGGGTGGAAGAGTTTCTTCGGTTGGATGAAGCAAAATGAGCAGCTTAATACCTGGGGAATATCGTTCTGAAACACTGTGCAGCAGGTAAGCCATTTAAATCGCAGTATGCAGCTCATGTGTGCAAAGGGTTTTCTTTGCTGCTGATGAATAAAATGCATAGGTTCTTTTGTTAAGTAAGAAATATGAAGACAGATTCTTCACATTTGGGTAATTTCTTGGAAAACAGGCACATAATGTATGTGCTGAGAGTTCAGAATTAAGGGAGGAATTCAGAAAGAATGTGGCCTTTGAGAGCCCCATTGAGAAAAATAGTTGTTATTTTTTCAGTGCACATATCCTATCATAAGGCTACAGCAATAAATGCCAACTAAAAATGCCATCTTCGCTTAAAGAATCAAATTATATTAAAATGATTATACTGTCTTGTTAAAACAATGGTGCTTGTCATTTGTTATTTGTTCAGTTGCTTCCAACTCTTCATGACTTCATGGACCAACCCACGACAGAGCTTCCTGTTGGCTGTCGCCAACCCCAGCTCCGCCACATTCGAGTCTGTCACCTCCAGAATATCATCCATCCATCTTGCTCTTGGTTGGCCCCTCTTCCTTTTATTAATTATTTATTTATTATTTAAATTTATATGACCACCCATCTCCCCCAACTGGGGGACTCTGGGTGGCTTACAATAAAAATTACAATTAAAATACAGGTATAAAATTACAATAAACAATATAGTATAATAAATAAGTATAAAATCTAATCTAGGCAAATCAATCTTAAGAGTAGGGAGGCCATTATGGTACTAGCCACCCCCAGGAGGAGCTATTACCTTTCCTGTCCCAAGCTAGGCAGCAGAACCAGGTTTTCAAACCTGCCTCAACTCTGGGGGCAGGATATTCCAAAGGGGGAGCGCTACTGCAGAGAAGGCCTGCCTCCTGGACCCCGCCAGATGAAATTCTTTTATTGATGGGGTCCATAGCATGGCCTCTCTGTATGACCGGTTGGGGCAGGTCGATGTTAAGGGAATAAGACGGTCCATCAGGTATCCTGGCCCCATGCCATGTACAGATTTAAAGGTGATAACCAACACCTTGAATTGAACCCGGAAGCAAACTGGCACCCAATGCAGCTTGCAGAGTAAAGGTGTTATGTGTGCTGACCTTGGTGCACCTAAAATTGCCCACGCAGCTGCTTTCCATACCAGCTGTAGCTTCCAGATATTTTTCAAGGGTAGCCCCATGTAGAGCGCAATGCAATAGTCTATATGGGAGATGACAAGGGCATGAGTGACCGTTTGGAGGGCATCACGGTCCAGGAATGGGCGTAACTGGTGCATAAGCTGAAGCTGCGCAAAGGCCCTCCTGGTCACAACTGCCACCTGCTCTTCGAGCAGAAGTCGTGAGTCTAGGAGGACCCCCAAATTCCACACCAGTTCTGAATGGGGCAGTGCCACCCCATCCAGAACCAAAGATGACAATTTCCTGGATACTGAGGGGCCATCAATCCACAGCCACTCGGTCTCGCCAGGGTTCAGCTGAAGCCTGTTGTTCCCCATCCAGGCCACCACAGCCCCCAGGCACTGAGACAGGGTGGCGACCGCATCACTTACTTCACCTGGGATGGAGATGTACAATTGAGTATCATTCGTATATTGATGATACCTCATCCCATGGTGACGGATGATCTCACCCAGCAACATCTACATCATGTAGATGTTAAATATGAGAGGAGACAGAACTGAACCCTGCGGCACCCCACATATGAGGGGTCGCGGGTCGGATCTCTCCTCTCCTATCATCACCAACTGGGAATGGCCCCAGAGGAAGGAGGTAAACCAGCACAGAACTACACCACCCACCCCCAACTCCCTAAGCTGCCCCAAAAGGATACCATGGTCGATGGTATCGAAAGCCGCCAAAAAGTCCAACAGAGCCAGGATGGATGCACTGCCTCCATCCCGCTCCTACCAGAGATCATCCATAAGTGTGACCAATGCAGTCTCCATCCCATATCCTGGCCTGAAACCTGATTGAAAGGGGTCTAGATAATCCGCTTCATCCAGAATCCTCTGGAGTTGCAATGCCACCACTTTCTCAACCACCTTTCCCAAGAAGGGAAGGTGGGAGACAGGACGAAAATTGTCCAGGATGGTAGGGTCCAGGGATTGCTTCTTGAGGAGGGGGTGCACCAGCGCCTCCTTGAAAGCAGCTGGAAACACCCCCTTCCCCACGGATGCATTGCCTGGACCCACCCACAAGTCACCTCCCTGGTTGATTTTACCAGCCAGGAAGGGCACGGGTCTAGATGGCATGTGGTGGCATTTACAGTCTGGCCCCTCTTCCTTTTTCCTTCCACTTTCCATAGCATCAGCATCTTCTCCAGAGTATCCTGTCTTCTCATTCTGTGGCCAAAGTACTTCAGTTTTGCCTTTAATATCATTCCCCCAAGTGAGCAGTCTGGCTTTATTTCCTGGAGTATGGACTGGTTTGATCTTCTTGCATTCCAAGGCACTCTCAGAATTTTCCTCCAACACCACAGTTCAAAAGCTTCTACCTTCCTTTGCTCAGCCTTCCTTATGGTCCAGCTCTCGCAGCCGTAATTTACTACGGGGAATACCATTGCTTTAACTATGTGGACCTTTGTTGTCAGTGTGATGTCTCTGCTTTTAACTATTTTATAAAGATTTGTCATTTCTCTCCTCCCAAGAAATAGACGTCTTCTGATTTCCTGGCTGCAGTCAGCGTCTGCAGTAATCTTTGTGGCTAGAAATACAAAGTCTGTCACTGCCTCCACGTTTTCTCCCTCTATTTGTCAGTTATCAATCAAGCCATCAAATTGGTATCATCTGCATATCTGAGATTGTTAATGTTTCTTCCAGCAATTTTAACTCCAGCCTTGGATTCATCAAGCCCAGCATGTTGCATGATGTGTTCTGCGTACAGGTTGAATAGGAATGGTGCTTGTCAGGAACAAGTAAATCATAAGTTGTTTCTATAGAGTATTGATTCTTCTTTTTTCTGAATAAAGAGTTTTGTCAAAATAGATAATCCAAAAAGTTAATTTTAATCCTATTGGTTATATAACAATCCACCATCAGCTCTTACCCACTTACATGGAGTCTATATACACATCTGTTGCACATATTGGACATTCAATATTTCAGAGGGATGGAAATATAGGAAGTTGAACAAACTCATAAAAGAATATTTGGCACACAGATCGTGACAAAGAATTAAGCCTATAATACCAGGTATACCAGGCACCTACCCACATAGTAAACGTATAGAAGATTACAGAAATATGCAATTCATTTTGATTTCAAAAAAGCACTTAATATTAAAAAAATAATATTGCCAAAATAAACAGGAAAGAAAAGGAATGAGTCTGTTATTCAGTGCTTTGATACCATGGATATCTTTCAAAGCACTTTTTGGTTGCCCATCCCACCCCCAGAACAGAAAAATAAATAGATATTACATTTGTGGGGGCAGTGCCTTCAAATCAGTCTTGACTCCTGGCAACTGCCTTGATAAGATTTCAGAAGTGGTTTGCCCTTGCCTCCTTCCTAGGGCTAAGAGAGAGTGACTGGCCCAAGGTCACCCAGCTGGCTTTGTGCCTAAGGTGGGACTAGAACTCACAGTCTCCTGGTTTCTAGCCTGGTGCCTTAACCACTACACCAAACTGGCTCTCATTACATGTTTAGTCTTCAGTAAAAAAATATCCAAGTACGTATCTCAGCATGTTGCATTCCATCTTCCATGGTAAATAAGATAACAGATATGCTTATTAGTTGCACCTAGTGGAATGCTAAAGATTGTGTTATGGGTTGCTGCCAAACCCAAGGAGATGCAATATCTCTGAACATCAGCTTCATATCCTCATTGGAGATGGGGTTTTCTTTACATAACTTTAACAATAAGGAAAGTTGACCTATTTCTCTTATGTCTACCATATGTGAGATTCTGTTGAATGTCTGCGGTTTCTAATCTGATGGTCTAACAGTGTTTTTCCTCCATATCAGCAACCATAGAAAGCAAAAAGGTAAATTCCAAAATAATAGTTATTTCAAATATGTTTGATATCCTGATTGACAATTTTCCAATGTAAGTTTCTTGACTCATCATTAAATCGAGCCACCTTAGCTTAATTACAGTTTATATATATTCAGTCTTGCTTGCAATGCAGTGAGTTTGAAAATCCAATTGACATGAAACAACACTCCTGTATAATTGGTAGATAGCAAGCCATGTATTTTGTCAAAACAACTAACACAGGAAACTTTTCTCTTTAAAAAAAAGAGAATAAAGACAAACTCCACTTCTTCAGAAGTTGGAATGTCCTTTGCATCACAGGAATGGAAGATGGACAAATAATGTTTAAAAGAAATTGCACCAAAGAATTTAATAGGTGTGTTTCCAAACATCACAATTGTTATTCAAGCAAAAGGTAAAAAAATGACTATGTCTTTATTTTGAGTATTCTTAGATAGTATATTTTTGAAAACCGCTTGCCATTTTCTCCATAAATACTGAAAAGACTGTAAGCTCTATATATCACCTAGATTTATCCAGAAAAAATATTTTATATGTAAATGTTACCTTCATTATTACTTTGATTACTTGTTTTTATTCATGCTAGAGAACAGCTAGCAGCTACAGAAAGTAGTTGTAAATCTCGGGACTTATTATCCGTCTGTGAATCTGTATGTAATAAAACAGTATTTGTAACACAATATTTTCCTTAAATTCATGGCTATTATTATCATATATATTTTCACAGTCTGCTTGAGTGTCTTCGTGTAACTGAATTAAATATAGTTTAATTAAATTAAAGTAAATTAAAATACTAATTAGCAATAATAACTTTAAGCTTCAGGATGCATTTGAATTGGGTGGAGGATTTGAATATCTAGCTTAACAGCTCTAGTGTGGTACAAAATTAATTAGCATTATACATATCTTAGCTCTTTTCAAGACATGCACAGATGGGATAATAAAGCTAAAAAGATAAGGCATTTTGAAAACCTCTTTTAATTTACTAATTAAAGAAGATATTTGCTATTGTGAGCTGTTGAACTAAAACAAGATTAATAATTGAAGGGGGAAAAAAGGCTCCATCTTGCAGAAGTATTTAGGACTGAATCCTTAATTATTTGACAATGTTATTTTACTAGAGGTCAACTTACTTTCATTGTAATGAAAGTACAAGCAAAGGAAGCATTATTTCTGATCTCAATGAGAGCTATAACTCTGAAGGAACTAATTGATGACAGGCAAAGAGACTAAAAATGAAAATTGTAATAAAGATAAAGAAAAATGGTGACTGTTACAGTTTTTAATCTAATCATCCGATCCTTTTCAGCAGATCTACATGTGCTCTGTGGTATATCACTCCTACTCTTACATTTCCGCCTTCTATTCATATGTTTCAAATGTACTCACAAAGTAGCTATAAAATGACTCATTGTTACTTTTTTTTTGTAATTTTGGAATGGTTAATAACAAGCACCTGTGATTATGAGAGAAGTTGCTGAAATGGTACATAAAACAAATCACAAATACACAGCTGACACTCTGAAAATGGTATGAGTCATAAGCTTCTTTAATGCTTCTTAAATATAATTGTGCATTTGTTAAATAAGAATCGATAATGGAAGAAAATAGCAAATTGATGTTATGAACAGGAAGTAAGAGTTTTGGAATGGCTGGATTCTTATGTCCTTTTTCTGGTTGCTTAGCGATGATATTTATTTAGCTAAATGAAAAGAAGATAATATAATCAGATGGCTGATTATCACTTGTGAAACAAATAGTAGGTCTGTGCAAAGAGTGCCTGATTCTTCTTCTCACAAGCAGGTAGCTAGTTCAGGAAGTAGCCCAATGGGTCTTATATTGGGTGCTGGAAGTAACTGAGTTCCTCAGAAGGTAGGATGAGAGTAAAGTATAAAAAATTAATCCACTCAGCTAAAATAAAACATAGTCCTTAGGCCTCTCAGGTAACAGCCAGAACTTTTAAGTATAGATAATAGGAACTGGTGAGCATTCAGCTTAAACTACGGAGCCTCTCTCAAGTTCTTTTTACCACAGTTCCCAGGTTGCCATGGATAGAGCAACTGGTGTTAGTCTGCTTGCACGGGTCCTTTGGAATGGAAAAAAGACTTGTCATTCACTTAATCTGTACTCCCCTGCTTCCCACTAAGACATTTTAATATACTCAGAAAACAGCTAAAGGTAGTATTTTTAAAAATCTTATTATTTTTTCTGCAGAGTGCCACCTTTTCTATCCAACACAGATCTCTTAAATTACATTCCAGAAGTATTGCTCTGTAGATGATTTTGAATCAGTGATAGGTGAATAAACAGCTGATTTTTCAGTTCCACAAAGATTAGTTAATCAGGTCTTAGTATTATTCAGTAAGATACATTTACACTTATGAATCATAGTTTTATGAACATGAATTCTCACAGAAGGTACATTAAATTCAACTTGAAAAAGGGAAAGTGGAGTTTTTGGGTGTTTGCAGGATGAGCAAGGAGGGCACCTGACATCTTTTAAAAAGATACAAAGTTTGTAATTTATTAAAAATTACAATTAAAAAGATAAAAAGTAATACAAACTAAAAAATATAAAAGAATAAAAAGAAAAATAGAAAGTGCAGAAAAGAAGAAAAAATAGAAAGAAAAATAAATAAGAATATAGTAAAGAAAAATAAAATATAAAAAGAAATGGCTTCCTCCTTCATCACAAGTATAAACAACTTTAGTAACTTATTTATTTATTTAATTAATTAATTAATTTAATTTAATTAATTAAATCAAAGTTCCCCATGGGGAACTTTGGGCGGTTCACAATAAATAAGTTAAAAAAGGTTAAAATCTCAAGTATACAGTAAAAATATATTGAAAAATCCAGATGGTAATGGAATAATTAAAGAAGGACAGTTATAAAATTAGGGGATTAGCCACCACCATGAGGAACTATCCCTCCCTCCTTCCCATGCCAGGCGGCAGAACCAGGTCTTCACCTCTTTCCTAAAGGTTGGGAGGGAAGAGATCTGTCTGAACTCTGGGGGCAGGATGTTCCATAGAGTGGGCGCTGTCAAAGAGAAGGGCCGCCTTCTAGACCCCATCAGATGACACTCTTTAATTGATGGGGTTCGCAGCACGCCCTCTCTGAATGACCGGGTGGGGCGGGTCGATAACATGGGGATAAGACAGTCCCTCAGGTATTCTGGCCCCATGCCATGTAGGGCTTTAAAGGTGATAACCAACACCTTGAATTGTACCCGGAAGCAAACCAGCACCCAATGCAGCTCGCGGAGCAGCAGTGTTACATGTGCGGATCTTGACACACCCAAAACTGCCCGCGCGGCCACATTCTGCACCAGCTGTAGCTTCCGGATAGTCTTCAAGGGTAGCCCCATGTAGAGCGCATTGCAATAATCTATATGGGAGATGAGAGCATGAGTGACTGTACGGAGGGCGTCACGATCCAGGAATCTGGTAATAGTAACTGATAGTAACTGACGCACTAACTGAAGTTGTGCGAAAGCCCTCCTAGCCACGACTGCCACCTGCTCTTTGAGCAGGAGTCGTGAGTCTAGAAGGACCCCCAGATTACGCACCGGTTCCGAACGGGGTAGTGCTACCCCATCAAGAACCAAAGATGATAATTTCCCAGAAGACACTAAGCCATCAATCCACAGCCACTCGGTCTTATCAGGGTTCAATTGAAGCCTGTTGTTCCCCATCCAGGCCCTCACAGCCCCCAGGCACTGGGAGAGGGTGGACACTGCATCACTTACCTCACCAGGGATGGAGATATACAATTGGGTATCATCCGCATACTGATGATACCTCATCCCATGGTGACGGACGATCTCGCCCAGCGGTTTCATGTAGATGTTAAATAGGAGAGGAGAGAAAACTGACCCCTGCAGCACCCCACAAAGGAGTGGTCTCGGGCCAGATCTCTCCTCTCCTATCAGCACCGACTGGGAGCATCCCCGGAGGAAGGAGGTGAACCAGCGCAAAACTACGCCACCCACCCCCAACTCCCTGAGTCGCCCCAAAAGGATACCATGGTCGATGGTATCGAAAGCCACTGAGAGATCTAAGAGAGCAAGGATGGATGCACTACCTCCATCCCGTTCCTGCCAGAGATCATCCGTAAGCGCGACCAATGCAGTCTCAATCCCATGTCCCGGCCTGAAACCTGACTGAAAAGGGTCTAGATAATCCGTTTCATCCAGGGTCCTTTGAAGTTGCAACGCCACCACTATCTCAACCACCTTTCCCAAAAAGGGAAAGTGGGAGACTGGACGAAAATTGTCCAGAATGGTAGGGTCCAGGGATGGCTTCTTGAGGAGGGGGTGTACCAATGCCTCCTTGAAGGCAGTTGGAACCACCACCCCCAAAAAGGATGTGTTGACATGTGCCTGGACCCATCCACATGTCACCTCCCTGGCCAATTTTACCAGCCAGGAAGGGCAGGGATCTAAATGACATGTGGTGGAATTGACAATTTGAAGGATCCTGTCCACTTCCTTAGGTCCAACAGGATCAAATCGTTCCCAGATAACAGGGCAAGACCACTCTCCCGGCATCTCCCCAGACTGCATTCCACGCATGGAGTCCAGCTTAGACCAAATCCGAGAGATTTTATCCTGAAGATGCTCAGAAAATTCTTCCGCACGGCCCTGCAGGTGGGTGGTCACTACCACCCTACCCAAGAGAGATCGAGTAATCTTAAACAGGGCCTTTGGACGGCATTCTGCGGATGCAATAAGAGCAGAGAAATAATCATGTTTCGCCGCTCTTACTACCACAAGGTAGGCCTTAATAGCAGCTCTAGAGTTCTGTCTTCGTCTTTCTCCAGCGGCACTCTAGACGTCTCTTCACCCTCTTCAAGACCCTCAACTCCTCCGTAAACCACGGGGAGTGACGGGTCGAATGGGGCTGGAGAGGTCACATCGGCGTGATCCTGTCCAAGGCACTGGCTGCTTCCTTATTCCAGGTTGCAGCCAATGCCTCCGCTGGACCGTGCAGCAGATCCTTGGGTATTACCCCCAGCTCCCTCTGAAACCTCAATGGGTCCATAAGTCGCCGGGGGTGGACCAATCGAATAGGTCCAGCCTCCCTGCGGAGTGGGGCGGCATAAGAGAATCCTAAGGATATCAGGACGTGATCTGGCCATGACAACGGGGATAGTTCTAACTTTCCCCTCAGGTCACTTTGCCATTGCTCTGACAAGAAAACCAAATCCGGAGTGAGTCCACTGTCTCGAGTTGGGTCCCGAATAATCTGGGACAGGCCCATGGCTGCCATGGTAGTCATGAATTCCCGAGCCGCTTCCAAGGCACGTCCCAGGGATGGCAGGTTAAAGTCCCCCAAGACCATAAGCCTGGGGAACTCCACCGCCAACCCTGAGACGGCCTCCAGCAGCTCAGGCAGGGAGGTTGCTACGCAGCAGGGAGGCTGGTACAATAGCAACACTCCCAACTGTTCTCGGGCACCCAACTTGAAAAACAGGGTCTCACATCCGGACACTTGTGGAGCAAGGCCCCTGAAAGCCACCAGAGACTCTCTGATGATAACTGCCACCCCTCCTCCCCTACCCCGGTCTCTTGGCTGGTGCCACACCTGAAATCCGGCTGGGCACATCTCCGAGAGGGCTACCCCTCCCTCTGGGCCCAGCCAGGTCTCAGTAATACACGCCAGGTCAGCCCCTCTCTCCGTGATTAATTCACTTATGAGAGGGGCTTTGTTGTTTACTGACCTGGTGTTAAGTAGCAGCAGCCGGAAACCGGGGCCCTCAAGGATCTGCTGTCCAGAACCTAGGGTAGAACTCGGAGGACCGGAACGTGCCACCGGTATCAAACACCAGGGGCGCCTTCCCCAGAAATGGCCTGTCCTCCGGTTCCCGTCACAATATCTCCTGCCCGTCACCACCTCGATTGGATTGCCCACATTATAGTCCCCAGAGTTTCCTGATCCGGTCGCCTCCACTCTCGAATCCCTCGAAAACCTGGAACTAGACAGGGGTCTCTTCCATGCATCCATCCTTACACTCTCAATCCTCCTGGGCAGTTGTAGGCCACCAGCGCAACCAACTGAAGCTCTCCACGCTGGTGAGCCCCAACCGCCCCTTCCATTCATCATCCAATCACTCTGCCCCCTGTGGCCTCTCTCACTAGCCACAGAGGGGCAACAGTCACTCCTACCTACCCTGTCTCTCACTCAAGGATAGGTACTCTCTCACACACATACAATCCTAGGGCCCCCACCCGCATCTCCCACTCACGGGGGGGGGGAAACCACACTCACACAAGAGACCCCGCGATTTCTGCCGCCCTGACAGCGGGGGTGGTCGTCCTTCAAATGACTCGCAAGCAGCAACTATTGAACGATCTTGATTTCAATAGTGGAGTCCAGATAACAATAAAATAAAATGAGTCCGTCCTTTTTTGGGGCACCCCAATTCCAGGGCCAGATTTCAAGCCTACTGCCGGTCCCAGTTCCAGCCGGCCTCCACTGGTCTCTATAGGCCTCCACAGGCCTCCACCGGCCTCCACAGGTCCCGGCTCCACAGTTCTCAAAGTCCCCCAAGTTCTTCAATCTTTGTGGGGTCACTGAGCTGGTTCTTTGAGCCAGATCTAATCAGTCTCTACCGGCCACCCTAGATGTCCTTTCTGTGGTTACTGAGGTCCAAGTCTCCATAGCCATCCACCCCATCATAGGGCCCCCCAGGTCTGACGGGCCTGTTGGACTCCGTCGCACAGCGCCGCTCCGTCCAGGCAGGCCACCGGTTCCCCCAACCATCAACCGCCAGCTCCGCTGCTCCGTGGCTCCAGCAGCTCCGCTGGTCGTTACCAGGCTCCGTTGCCTCCGTGGCCTCCACCAGGCTCCGCAGCTTCACCTGGTTCCATCGAGCCCCACCGGACCGCAAGCTCCGGCAACTCCGGCGGCTCCGCTGGTCGTTACCAGGCTCCGCCGCCTCCGTAGCTTCCACCAGACTCCACAGCCTCCACCTGGTTCTATCGAGCCCCACCGGGCCATATGCTCCGGCAACTCCGGCAGGCCCAAAAAGCCCTAGCTCATCACACCAACTCTGCCAGGCCAGCGACTCCAACGACCGGTTGCAAACCGCTGGGACGCAACTCCACCACGGCCCCAACTGCCAAACTCCATTCCCACTCCGTCCGGAGAAGACTCAAGACTCACCCCAACTCCAACACACCTCTCAGCCCCAAGGTAAAATTTGGGGGGTGTAAGGAGGGTTTTTTTCATGGTTTCTGGCTCACTTCTCCCAGAGCGGTCGCTGGCGTTTGCTTGCGGTCGCCATCTTGATTGCTAAATCAATCTGCTGCAGTTTTTATCTTCTCTGATACTAAAACAAAACTTCTCTTCTTCAGACATCTCATCTCTCATTTATAAACAAATCCTTAAAACCTTGTCATTCAGTCCTGATCAGCAAAAGTCCATTAAGAGTTACCAGAGATATCTACATGTCTATTCTAACCTTGATCAAATAAACCAACTTTATATTACTTCTTTTACTACTAACAATCTTGATCCTTAGTCCCTTCAAATAAAGGGACTAAAGGGGCTGAGTGCTGTTTGAGTGAAGATGGCTTTCCCTTGTCTCCCAGAGCTCTAAACCCACTGAACACCACTGTCTTGCAGTGGAATGGCTGTATGGAGCACCTTCTTTGTCCAGAGATGAATTACGAAGAGCCAGTCTACTTGCCGGCTCTTCATTCTGCCGCGATCGTCTGCTCTGCTTTTAGTGGAGCTGTCTTCAGTTTGCCATTTCTTTCCCAGAAGTCCCAACAGCTTCATGTTTTTTTCCTCTTTTTTTGTGCAATGACATCATAAAGTATGCAACCTTATTGTGGCTGGATGCCTATGAAGTACCAACAGCTGTTTAAAAATATAATTCTGTATAATTTTCAAAGATTGGATGTAATGATTATTCCAGTCCCAGATTTCTGCACTAAATTAGATTCTCCAGTTGTTCCTTTCTTGTGTCATAAAATTTTATCTTTTGCCTCATCAGGTGCTAAGCACTAAAATGGAACATATGAACTTTAAAAATACAAGTTAAATTCTCTGATTATTTTTCCCCTCACCTTAGAAAAGGGAATAGGAAAATTTATATACAGAGTTAGAAATAGAAACAGACCATTTCTTCAAATTATATTCATCAATGATTCCGAAATGAGCAACTTTGTTACTAAACCTATTTGCTCAAATTCTACACTCATGTGGAGTTTACACCATCTTCCGATTAAATACCCACTGTTAAAGTCACATTCTGTGCTAAAAATTCCATCAGTTTATATGAAAATATTCCAATAGCTGTTTCTTCCTCATCATCCTCTGGTGAATCCTCTGATATTTCATTACATTCTTCCAATTTAACATATAAATCAATTTTCCACCTATAGTAAAGCCCTACAAATTTGGGATCTAACTCACTTAACACTGCTTTTGCATAGTCTTCATATTGAAAGCTTATTTAAAAGTAATGGAATTCATTCTAGTGCTCTGCCAAATCCTTTTCAGCCCCTGTGAATTCAGGGTTTAATACCTCTCATAAAGGAATAGATTCTTGTGTGAAATGGATGGATTTGGATGGGTTTGTGTAAATTCACTGCCGCCTTAAAACAGGAATAGGTAATGTGGTAGTGTGCAGTTAATTTGAACCACAGTTCCCATAAGATTTGCCAGTACAGTTACTGAACATAGTGTTGCAGTTCAAAACATCAAGCTGAATAAACCCTGCATAAAATAATGTCACAAATGGCCAAGTGGTTTTTCTGCTCCTCATTTTAACTTCTTTTAAAACAAACAAATATTTGTGTCAATCTTAAGGATTTGTCAGTATTTGCTGCCATGCTTATAGGAAGATGCCACACTGTGGCATACATCATAACATCCTATCATTGAAATTCCAGGAAGTACAGAAGGATGAGAAGTTCCAAAATGTTAAAACTGTACAGTACTCAACATGAACATTTCACAAATATTCTCAACCACTTTTTTATGGGCAGTTTCTTTTTTCCTTCCTGATCCATACAAACGATTGTTTCACATAGCATCAAATATTCCATTGAGGGACTTGGTGGATTAGACCACATCTATTCTGAAGTTTCCTTGTAAACTATCATTGATTTGTGTTGGCTTATAAGATGATGCAAAAAACACTTTAAACTTGATTGTTGTCACAATAACCCTGTGGATAAGATACAACGATATAGACAAGTTTGAATCTTGGTGTCCCAAATCTCATTACCTAATTCACTTCATGAGAAACACAAGACTGCAACATTATAATGGTATAATGATGCATATAATCCTTGAACATTACTAAGTATTTTTGTGTGATTAGTAAGAAATAGTATTAGGATCAGGAGTCCTGAGAATATGATAATCAACTTTATTCATTGGTACTTTTCTGCATTAGTTGAAAATAATGATATGACACCCCAGAAAATGAAGAAGTCAGAATCTGACAATTTTCCAATAACAGCTGGCTGGCGTAGGGCTGATAGAGCCTTCCAGAATTACTTCTATAATGTCAGAGGGCCTTCCTTCCTTCCTTCCTTCCTTCCTTCCTTCCTTCCTTCCTTCCTTCCTTCCTTCCTTCCTTCCTTCCTTCCGAATCAATTGTTCATTCCCTTAAAGGAGGAAGGTGGAAACAGAGATTAGACTTTCCACAACTTAGCTCACAGTCGTTGTTACTTTACCTATCCTCCATGATGCAGCCTACTTTTGCACAGGGGAAAACAACAGCCTCTAAAAATGTAAGACAGGAAGTAAAATGTTTCATTCCTCATGCACCGTGTATCCTGGTGGATGATGAAGAAAACTATGTCTAATAGCCTGTAGCTTGAATCATGTCAACTGGATTTCTATTTTCTCAGTGGAAACGTTTCGCTCCTTATCCAAGGAGCTTCTTCAGTCTGAGCAAAGTTAGTAAGGGAATCCTTAAATATGTTGCTGTGTGACCTTACACCTGGGGCTAGGTCATGGTTATTTTTGAGATGTTATTTCTAAGTCCCTTTATCATCTAAAGAAGGATCGTTAAGATCACCATGCTGCTGTTGAGCTTGCGAAATGGTCTTAATCTTCCTAGGCACAGAAGACAAAGCAGGGAGGAAAATAGGGGAAAGATTGTGCCTGAGGCCCCCACCTCTATTCAAGGAAGGATTTTCCAAGTTGTCATAAATGGATTCCTTGACCCCTCTCTCAAACCACCTATCTTCTCTGTCTGGTGGTTTGAGAGAGGGGTCAAGGAATCCATTTATGCCACATTTATATTTTATACATACAGTAAGTGTGTGTGTGTGTGTGATATTGTCATCTACTAATCTTGTCATCTACTAATCTATAGACAACACAATGAAATGCATTTAGATGTTAAAAAAGAAGAATATCAGCATCTTTCTGCCATAAAAACAATGAGAATGAGTAGCATTCATTGAAATGCTGCAGGAAGTATAGCTGTAATAAGTTAATCCACTGTGAATAAAACAGCCTTTTGTCTGTGTCCTATGAGTGGACTATTGAAGCTTTGAAACAAGATATTGTTTATTTCTTTCCATTGTTGCAGCAGTTTGCCAAAATAAAATTATAACCGAATTATGAATTATAACAAAGCAAAACAAATAGAGCAACAACCAAAAAAAAAAGCAAACAGCTTTCCTGAGCACAAATTTTAGAATTGGAAAATGATGCCATTTTATTTGCGGTGTTTTCCAGTGAACACCCTTCATGTGTATCAGTTCAAGATCAGGACACATATTTTTACTGCCAGAGAGACACAATATCAAACTGAAAATTTGGTGAAATGAAGAATGGTATGCTGTGTGAGCTCAGGATATAAAATTTAGGTGCTCTTAAGGGAATCGTGATGGCTGTAAAATATGATTACTAACTGTGTAACAGTGCCAAGGCACTTATATTACATGCTGATAGAAAGGAGACAGTGTGGAACAAAATACTGTGCAAAGTTAACTCTGAAAAATAGTGCATATAGACTGTAATGAAAAGCACATGTGGGGACTGAGCATATAAAGCAAGCTGAAAAAAAAGACAAAATTTAATGGGGGAGGGAGAAAATAATGATAAAACTTACTTGGAGGACCAAGTCTTAGGAACATTGAAGTTATAAATGATACATCTATTGTACAAACATATTCACTTTTGGGGTAAATATCTGGAGTGCAGAAAAGGAATAAGAAATAGTAAGCCAAAGAAATTAAAAGCATGACATTAAAAAAAAAAGCTAAAACTAGTTTACTCCAATGTCATTCATTACACCTGTCTATATGCTGCTATTTTTAGAAGTCATCCTTGTGTCAGCACCTTCATACGGTGCTTCATACCTTGCCTTTTGTTCTTTAGAATTCTCACCAATTCCATCCAACCACCATTCTCAGTCTATCCTTTCCTTTCCTCTATTCAATCTTCCTTTGTATATTATTTTGTTCAACTTGACCCTCATTCATTCTTGCTATACTCAATGTACTTCTATACTCAAAGTATAGCTTTTTTACTGAATCCACATTCATTAAGCATCCGTACATTTTTTTTATTTATTTAATTTTTATCCCGCCTTTATTATTTTTATTGCTCTATCTCTTCTCTTACCATACAGGATTCTTAAATACCCCATTCCCACTCTATTCAATTTACTTTCATGTTTCTCCTAAGAACCCCAACTCTCAATTCTCTATAGCAAAATGAGAAAGAGCACCCTACCATACACAGAGATCTTTGCTTCGTTTGACATTCATTTCTCATATACTACCCATTTTCTTTCTAACAGCATGTTTAAATTTTGCCACCAGTTTCCCCATTCTCATTAAGGGTAATTAAACAAATTTACCAACCGAAGAGAATAAATAAATAATAAATAATATATATAAATAAATAAATAAATAAATAAATAAACAAATTTAATTTTAACTTTTAATTAAGGGTCATTAAGCATTCTACCAAAATACACAAATACATCAACTTCTAGTTTTCCACCAATTAAGTATACCTCGAAATAGTTCATTCCACTTCCCCGTCAAACATATCTAATCTG
This sequence comes from Charina bottae, assembly GCA_023362775.1. Lineage (NCBI taxonomy): Eukaryota > Metazoa > Chordata > Lepidosauria > Squamata > Charinaidae > Charina > Charina bottae. The sequence goes on along the minus strand of JALMGJ010000002.1, from coordinate 233,670,214 downwards.
GTCTTTGATACATTAATTTTTCAGATCTATACTACTTGTTGCATGGATAGAATCTAATATCCGGAAGCTTCAGCTGATCCAGAATGTGGCCGCGTGGACGATTTTGGAAGTCCCTTATCGGACACATGTAACACCTTTGTTATGCGAGCTGCACTGGGTTCCAATTTGCTTCCGGGTCCAATTCAAGGACGTGGTGGCTCAGCGGGTAAGACACCAGGCTTGTTGATCAGAAGATTGCAAGTTCGGAGGTTCGAATCCCTAGCCCTGCGTGCGGAGTGAGCTCCCGCACTAGCTCCAGCTCTTGCCAACCTAGCAATTCGAAAGCATGCAAATGCAAGTAGATTAATAGGTACCACTTCGGTGGGTAGGTAACAGCGTTCCACGTGCGTCATGCCGGCCACATGACTGTAGTAGCGTCTTCGGACAATGCTGGCTCTTCGGCTAACAAACGGAGATGAGCACCGGCCCCTAGAGTTGGACACGACTGCACAAATGTGCGGGGGGATCCTTTACCTTTTACCAATTCAAGGTGTTGGTTATGACCTTTAAAGCCCTTCATGGCATGGGACCAGGTTACCTAAGGGACTGTCTTATCCCCATTACATCGTCCTGTCCCATCCAGTCATGCAGGGAGGGCATGCTACGGACCCCATCAGTCAAAGAATTCCATCTAACGGGGTCACGGAAGCGTGCCTTCTCTGCAGTAGTGCCTGCTCTCTGGAATATTCTGCCCCCGGAGTTAAGACAGTCCCCCTCGCTCCTGGACTTCCGGAAATAACTCAAGACCTGGTTCTGCCAACAGGCCTGGGGCGGGAAGAAGAGTATACACTCTTGGGGATGGCTAATACCTTAGGATGGCTCTAGAATGCCCTTTCCATTGTTTTAAAGGAGATACTACCATCTTGATTTTATTATATTTATTGTAATTTTGAATTGCTTATTTTAATGTTTTTCTAATTTTATTCATATTTGTATTAGAATTAATTGTGTTGGATTGTAAACTGCCCAGAGTTCCTTTGAGAGAGTTGGGCGGTGATACATCGAATAAATAAATAAATAAATAAATAAATAAATAAATAATAAATAAATAAATAAATAATATACACTCAAAAATCATTCAGATTCTCAGCAAATGACATGTGTATGCTTCATATGCATAATAAAATACATATATATTCACATCTCCAACCTGCACACAAACCTCTAACTTCACTACAAACATTCCTTATACATTTATCCATAAATGTATTAAACAACCAAGGACACCTCATACATGCTTGTCTTATCCATTGCTCAATGCCAAACCATTTACTATACATTCCATTTATTCTCACACAAGTTTTTCTTCCATCATATACCACTCTTATCAGATTCAGCAAGCAATGGTCATATTCATGCAAAACAATCCATAATCAAACCTTATTCACTTTATTATATACTTTCTCTGAATAAAGAAACATGCACTGTTTTTATTCAAATTCCTATATTCCTCAATGACCAGCTGAAGAGTAAATCTGGTCTTCACATCCCCTGCTAGCATAAAGCTGCACTGCAAATATTACTCACTGTCACCTTTTTTATCTTTTCAATCAGAATTCTGCCAAACAGCTTCCCAGGCATTCTCAGCAAACTCATCTGCCTGGAGTTTTTCATTAAAACGTGTTACCGTTCCTTTGCATAGGGAGACCATGCAAAATTCTTTGAATCTAGGCACAGTTCAGTCTTTACACAAGCATTACACAAGTTGCAGAGCCACATCATGAGCAAACCACATCTCTATTTTAATATTTCCTAAGTTATGTCGTCCAGACTTTCAGCCTCACCATTTTTCAATAGTCTCACATTATTTATGACTTCCTTTCCATACTTTTTTTCAGACACTAATGTTTATTGCATTCATTTCAGACTGACTCTTATACATCTCATTATCATTTCCATATAATTAAAATAATCCTTTCGGCATTCCTTCACTTGATGACTCCATATAATTTCGTCACTTGTATTTTTAATTCCATTTGTTCTACTGGAGCAGAGCTTTCCAAACTTTTCATGTTGGTGACACACTTTTTAGACATGCATCATTTCACGACACTCTTACAACAGGGCATCATTTCGCAACACACTCTTACAGCAGGGCACAAGGCAGGCACTAGGACCTGCGTGGAATCCTGGCAGGGCAGGTTTGGAGGCAGCAAGGCACAAGGCAGGCATTAGGACCTGCATGGAAGCCAGGAGGCAGCAGCATCCGCGACATACCCAGACATTGCAGCCGACACACTAACGTGTCCCGACACACAGTTTGGAAAGCTCTGTACTGGAGGCTCCTTGTTTAGCCCTCTTCACCCTCTTCCAAAATGGTGCTTTATTTTTATCCATTTTTTATGGAGTTTCTCTGCAATTTTTAATCTTAATTGTTCCTTGGTCTCTTTGACTATTTTTTACAGCAATGTTTTTCTTTCCATCCTTATTATTAGATAGCAATAAATCTGTTTTTGTTTTTGTTTTTGTTGTTACTATTATGACATTCACAGTCTATTTTCATATATATATATACTGCCAGAGTTGAGGCAGGTTCCCTCCCTCCTGACCTTTAGGAAAGATCTGAAAACCTTGTTCTGCCACCTAGCGTGGGAGGGGAAATGTAATAGTTCCTTCTGGGGGTGGTTAATACCATAATGTCCTCCCTATTATTTAAGATCAACTCGCCAGATTTGATTTTATATTTTTTTATATTATGTTAATAAATTTTAATTTTTTATTCATGTTTTAACTTTAATTTTATTGTAAACCGCCCAGAGTCCCCCGCTGGGCGTTCATATAAATCATATAAATTTAATAAATAAATTATATATCACAACAACCTTGTGAGGTGACTTGGGCTGAGAGAGAGGGACTGGCCCAAGGTCACCCAGCCGGCTTTCATGCCTAAGGCGGGACTAGAACTCATAGACTCCTGGCTTCTGGCCCAGCACCTTAACCACTAGCCCAAAATACAATTTTAAATCAGGAAATCCCATTCCTCCCCATTCCTTTGCACCTTGGAAGACTTTATATTTAACCCTTGGCTTTTCCCTTACCACACAGACCTACATACAGTCTTTCTGCCATTGTTTAAATGGTGCATCGGTTATCAAAATAGGTATTGTTTGGAACAAAAACATCATTCTAGGCAATATATTCATTTTTATCACAGAGAGGACAATTGTACAGTTTCTCCTCATTTTTCAATCCACCATGTTTCTTTTTCATATTTCCCATTACCAGAACTCTACACACTTCTTTGGCACTCTGTAACATAATTCTTTTTATTTTGTTCTGAACAGTTTTCACATTGGGTGACTGGACAAATGGTAAAACTCTTGACTTTTTAAAAAAGAAACAAAAGCAGAAGTGGTGTGTGTGTGTGTGTGTGTGTGTGTGTGTTTGTGTATGGATACAAGTTCAAGAGTGTAACTACCATCAGCCACCTCCTCTACATGAATGACATCAAGCTGTATGCTAAGAGTGAATGAGACATCAACTCACTGATCCACCTGACATGGATCTACAGTGAGAACATTGGGATGTCATTCAGACTGGAAAAGTGTAGCCTTGATGGTAGTAAAGAGAGGGAAGGTAGTTAAGACTGATGGGTTGAGTTAACTCTTTAGGTTGTGCTATAATTTACTGTTTGAACAATGGAAGATTTTAAAGAAGATCTCAGAGAATTACGTTGTCAGCAAGAAGATATTTTTTCAAAGGGTTCTCAAATTATTATACAGACTGTTTGGGACATTCGAGATGAGTTTCTAGCTAAAATGAAACAACTATATGAAAATACTATGATGAAAGAAGAAGACGTTGGAAAAGATGGCGATTTTACTGTGAGGGAAACTGAAATATTCCCAGCTGAAAACTCTGGATTGGTGTTTATGGGGTTAAAAAGATTGTTTAATTTTAAGACTGCACAAGGAACTGCCAAGCTGGGGAAATGTTATGATTATTTCAATCAATGTTATGGGAAAGAAGAGTACGTTATGTCAGGGTTTCTGTGTGAAAAAAAACAAATCGCTTTCTCTACTCTGCTCTGTTCCCAAAACAATCCACTGATAAAGCAGGTGTAGCTATACCATGTGACGTATTGTTTTGGCTAGTCCCTAAGCCATCCCATGGGAACATTTCCTGGGGGAAAGACAATGCGCAACACTGCCATCTCATGGCGATTTATATTATGTGCAATTCTAAATGCTTAAGGCTTTGTTAATCTGGAAATGCCTTGTGACCCTCTGATCCTAAGATCCCTCCAATCAGAAAGCTGAAACAAGTGTATATCTCAGCTGTGAACTATGGGTCTATGCTTCTTGACTTCTGTCTGGTCTTTTAGCCATGTTCCTATATGTGTTCTGCTTCTGAGGACTGCATGCCATGGCTGTGTCTGTAGGCCATGGCATCCTTCATGTCTGTCAATGGAACCAAGGAACGAAACTCTGCTTATAGGTTTGTTTTTCCTTTTTGCAATAATGTTACTATATACGCATTTATTGCCTTATGCTACAAGTAAACACTTTTAGCCATAAACGCTGCACTCTGTCTCTTCTGTTTACTCTGCGCCTAAAACCCCATAAGCCAGCATTATCCCACACGTTATGTGGGAGGTTTTTTTCTCTTTCGCTGGAAAGTTTGTATCTTTGGGGGCTGTTGGGCTATCGGATCTTTGTAAAAAAATATTGTTGGTGTAATGGTGAAATGTTTAAATGCCGTGGTATATTTTGAGGAGGGGCAAAAAATTAAGAATATTTAATTGGACTGATAATGAGGTTAACATGATTTACAGAATTTTTGATTTCTAAGATTTAAAAGGTATTGACAAGTTCTGGTAATATTTTATATTGTCTTTAAGCATAATTAGGGTTAAGATTGTTAATTATAAAGGTAGACAATTTATAAAAATTAAGAATACAGTATTTAATTGGATTGATAATGAGACTCATATGATTTTCTTTTCTTTTCTTATGGTTTGGATTAGGATTTATAGGGTTATAGATCTGTAAAATTTAAAGGATATTGATACGATATAATAATGTTTTATACTGTTTTTCAGATCTAATAGGGTTAAGATTGTTTATTATAAAGGCAGACAATTCATTTGTTTCTATAATTTGATGCCTATTGTGTAGACAGAAGTATATAGAATAGTAGTAAAAAGAAAAAAATGGATTATTTTTTAAGAGGGAGGGAAGTTTGAAGTAGAAATTTAAATATATGTGTGTGTGTGTGTGTGTGTGTGTGTGTATATATATATATATATATATATATATATACACACACACACACACAGTATATTATGTAAAGGGAAGGAGCAATTGTATTAGACATTTGTATATGTGTTAATGGAGGGATTTATAGAAATAATGTGATAATGGTTTGATATAGAGGAAAGGTTTGTTTATTGGAGGTTTGTTTATAACAGGTCAGCAGATGATGCTGTCAACATGGCTTTACATTATATTTTGCAACATCTTGAACCTCTGGAGCCTTATGTACGAATCCTATTTGTGGACTTTAGTTGTTCAGCATTTAATACCATTGTTCCAGGAATTCTTTACAACAAACTGATCCAGCTCACTGTGCCTGACCTTACCTGTAGGTGGATAATCAGTTTTCTAACAGATAGGAAACTACATGTGAGGTTAGGCAAAACTATATCCAGTATTTGGTCAATCAGCACAGGTGCCCCTCAGGGATGTGCGCTCTCCCTGCTGGTTTTCTCCCTCAATACCAATGACTGTACTTCAAAAGATTCTTCTGTTAAAGTTTTGAAATTTGCAGATGATACAACCGTCATTGGTCTCATTCGGAATGGTGATGAGTCAGCATATAGACGAGAGGTACAACAACTGGTCCTGTGGTGCGGTTACAACAATTTGAAACTGAATACACTTAAAACTGTAGAGATGGTTGTGGACTTCAGAAAGAACACCTTTAATTTCCCTTTACTGTACTTGATGGCCCTGTATCAGTAGTAGAGTCCTTTAAGTTTCTGGGCTCCATAATTTCTCAAGTCCTGAAATGGATGCTTAACATCAGAGCTATTATCAAAAAGGCACAACAAAGGATGTTTTCCTGCATCAACTTAGGAAGTTTAAACTATCTCAGGAGCTTCTGGTACAGTTTTACAGAGGAACTATTGAGTCTGTTATCTGTTCTTATATAACTGTCTCGTTTGGCTCTTCAACCAGGCAGGATAGACATAGACTCCAACGGATAGTCAAGTCTGCAGAAATAATTATTGTAATCCGCCTGCCCTCTATAGAAGACCTGTATGTTGCAAGGGTCAAAAGTATGGCAGAGAAGATATCTGCAGACCCTTCTCACCCTGGATATAAACTGTTTCAACTTCTTCCATCAGGACGGCGTTATAGAGTACCGTATGTCAAAACATCTAGACATCGAAACAGTTTTTTCCCTTGTGCTATTGATTTGTTGAACTCCTAATTCAGGGCTTTCCAAAGTGCCGCCGCTGGCGACACGCCAGTGGCGGTGCGGCAGTGGTGCGCTTGCACGGTGGCGACACGGGAGGGTGTGCGGCGGCACGCATGTGCGCCGCAGTGGCACAGGGGGGTGCGCGGTGGCACGCACGTGGCGGTGGCACGGGGGAGCGTGCGGCGGCGTGGGGGGACGTGCGGCAGCACGCGTGTGAATGGTGGCGGCGGCAGCGGCTGCCGCTGCCACCGTGCACGCGTGCGCCGCCGCTTCCAGGTGGTGTGGCGACACACCATGTTGTGTGTGGCAACACACTTTTGTGTTGTGACACACAGTTTGGAAAGCTCTGTCCTAATTAATGCAGCATGATATAATGATTGATAATGTATGCCATTGCTCTGTTCAACTTCTAATTAATGTAGCATGAGATAATGATTGATGATGTATGATAAGATGTGACTGCTAAGACATGACTGGTAATGCTCTATTATATGTGAACATATGCTAGATAACAGATGCAGTATTATTGTCTCTTAATTCTCCCTTTAAATATGAGTATTTGTTAGTTAAATAGCTGTAGTATTATTTTTTTCTTTAATTTTTCTTTTCTGGATTGTATAATTTATTATTGGTTTTTTTTGATGTTAGGTAATACCCCTGATAAATACGATGGTGTGGTCACTGACCTTGAGCCGGACATCCTAGAGAGTGAAGTCAAGTGGGCCTTAGGAAGCATTACTAACAACAAAGCTAGTGGAGAAGACAGTATCCCAGCTGAGCTATTTAAAATCCTAAAAGATGATGCTGTTAAAGTGCTGCACTGAATATGCCAACAAATTTGGAGAACTCAACAGTGGCCACAGGATTGGAAAAGGTCAGTTTACGTTCCAATTCCAAAGAAGGGCAATGCCAAAGAATGTTCAAACTACCGTACAATTGCGCTCATTTCACATGCCAGCAAGGTTATGCTCAAAATCCTACAAGCTAGGCTTCAGCAGTCTGTGAACTGAGAACTACCAGAAGTGCAAGCTGGGTTTTGAAGAGGCAGAGGAACTAGAGATCAGATTGCCAACATTCGCTGGATCATGGGAAAAGCAAGAGAGTTCCAGAAAAACATCTTCATTCATTCATTCATTGGCGATCACTCGTAGCCGAGTAAGATTGTCTTCCAAAGGTAAAATTTTAACAGTGGATCCGTAAGTGGCTATAAAGGCCAATTCTGGATCCGCACAACCTCCCACAATGAGGGCATAGGTTTCCGGGTGGGAGACGGTCATGATGAGGGTCTGCCTGACGTGCCTTCCTTTTAGCTCTTTTCTCCTTTTCGCCCTGTACTCGTGCTTCTTCAAAGTCCATAGCGCCATTAATAAAGGATGACCTCCAATTGAAACGATCATGAGTTAGGGCTTCCCAGTTCTCAATGCTGATATTACATTTTTTTAAATTAGCTTTGAGAGTATCTTTGAATCTCTTTTGCTGTCCACCAATATTCCGTTTTCCATTCTTAAGTTGGGAGTAAAGTAGCTGCTTTGGAAGATGATGGTCAGGCATTCGAACAACATGACTGGTCCAGCGAAGTTGATGTTGGATGATCATTGTTTCAATGCTGGTGGTTTTCGCTTCTTCTAATACGCTAACATTAGTCCGCCTATCTTCCCAAGTAATTTGCAGAATTTTTCGGAGGCAGCGTTGATGGAATCTTTCAAGAAGTTGGAGGTGCCATTTGTAGAGGGTCCATGTTTCACAGGCGTACAGAAGGGTTTGTAGTACAATGGCTTTGTAAACAAGCATTTTGGTCTCCCTGCAAATGTCCCGATCCTCAAACACTCTACGCTTCATTCGGGAGAAAGCTACACTCGCAGAGCTCAGGCAATGCTGAATTTCAGCGTCGATGTCGGCTTTTTTAGATAGATGGCTGCCGAGATAAGAAAAGTGGTCGACATTTTCTAGTAACACACCTTTAAGCTGGATTGATGGCGCTGCAGAGGGATTGGTTCGAACTTGCTGGTAAAGCACTTTGGTTTTTTTAATGTTAATCGAGGGGCCGAGCTTTTCATATGCTTCTGCAAAGATGTTTAGGATAGTTTGAAGATCTTCCTCGGAGTGTGCACAGACTACGTTATCATCAGCATATTGAAGTTCTATAACAGAAGTTGTAATTACCTTATTTTTTGCTTTCAGCCTACTAAGATTAAAAAGCTTTCCATCTGTTCGATATATAATTTCTACACCAGTAGGAAGTTTCTCTTCAACAAGGTGTATAATCATAGTGATGAAGATAGTGAATAAGGTTGGAGCAATAACACATTTAACGCCGGATTCCACTTTAAATGGATCTCTTTGAGAGCCATTGTTATTCAGGATTGTTGCCATCATGTCGTCATGGAGTAACCGCAAGATGTTCACAAATTTATCAGAGCATCCGATTTTCAGAAGGATGGTCCAGAGAGCAGTATGGTTTACAGTATCAAAAGCTTTAGTCAGATCAATAAACGCCATGTACAGAGGGCGGTTTTGCTCCTTGCATTTTTCTTGAAGCTGTCATGCAGTGAAGATCATATCCACTGTTCCCCTGGAAGGGCAGAAGCCATTTTGTGTTTCAGGGAGGATGTCTTCTGATACAGATAGGAGACGGTTGCGATGATCTTTGCCAGGATTTTGCCTGCTGTGGCTAGAAGGGAGATGCCTCGATAGTTTCCACAGTCTGTTCTATCACCCTTTGTGATAGAACACTTTGTGATAGACACACCTTTGTGATAGACACACCTTTGTGGTGTGGCTAAGAAAAACATCTACTTCTGCTTCATTCTGCATCAATAAAGCCTTTGATTGTGTGGATCACAACAAACTGTGGCAAATTCTTAAAGAGATGGGAGTACCAGACCACCTTACCTGTCTCCTGAGAAACCTGTATGCGGGTCAAGAAGCAACAGTTAGAACCGGACATTTAACAACCGACTGGTTCAAAATTGGGAAAGGAGTATGACAAGGCTGTATATTATCACCCTGCTTATTTAACTTATATGCAGAGTACATCATGAGAAAGGCCAGGCTGGATGAATCACAAGCCGGAGTTTAGATTGCCGGGAGAAATATCAACAACCTCAGATATGCAGACGATACCACCCTAATGGCAGAAAGGGAAGAGGAACTAAAGAGCCTCTTGATGAGGGTGAAAGAGGAGAGTGCAAAAGCTGGCTTGAAACTCAACATTAAAAAAAACCCAGATCATGGCATCTGGTCCCATCACTTCCTGGCAAATAGAAGGGGAAGAAATGGAAGCAGTGACAGATTTTATTTTCTTGGGCTCCAAGATCACCGCAGATGGTGACTGCAGCCATGAAATTAAAAGACGCTTGCTCCTTGGGAGGAAAGCTATGGCAAACCTAGACAGCGTATTAAAAAGCAGAGACATCACCTTGCCGACAAATGTACGTATAGTTAAAGCTATGGTTTTTCCAGTAGTTATGTATGGCTGTGAGAGCTGGACCATAAGGAAGGCTGAGCGCCGAAGAATTGATCCTTTTGAACTGTGGTGCTGGAAGAGACTCTTAAGAGTCCCTTGGACTGCAAGGAGGTCAAATCAGTCAATCCTAAAGGACTTGCTCTCTGTTGATATACCATGGCTTGTCCTGCTTGTGTTGGTGGAGGTGTTGTTCTCTCCTTAGGAGTTCCTTGATTGGGCTGTTGTTTGCTACTTGGTTGATTGACTGAGTTAATAGTTCCTCGATTAGGGTATATTGTACTGTTTGATTGTTCCTCTGGTGCTAATCCTGGTGTTAATCTTTGCATATCTAGGTGTTGATTGCTGGCAACCCTGAGCAGCCCTGAGCTACAAATATTCTCGATTGATACTGTAACTCTTTGGGCCCATTGGGTATAATTAAGGAGTTCTATAGATGCCAAGTCAATCAGGTGGAAATTAATATGCAAAAGATCATAAAGATGAGATCTGACCTGGTATTTTTATTTCCAGCTTGGCATTTTCCCTCTATAGTTGCAAACTGTTAAACATACTTTGGTTGGTTGTAAGACCAACATTTGGGTGTTATCCTTATGCTCTGGCAGATACTCTGGCTCACTGCTATTTCTCCAGGAGACTGCACTCTGCTGAGAATAAAGTGAGTTTCGAGTCATCTGCTGATTTCTTCGTTTGAATGTTGGAGAGGGTGCCTGGTGAGCATTATATATTTGGGTTATTTTAGTATGAAGTTTCTTCATTTCAGCAATAAGACAGGAGAGTTGAATTTCAATTTCTTTCATATTCACAAAGATATGCTTCACAGTTTGAGCAATTAAGTCAAGTTGAGACTGCTCCAGGGATAGCACATCTATCTCTTCCCTTTCCCCCAATAGCCCAAGCGCAAAGGCTGGTATTATCTTCTATAAATTTAATTATTATCAATGTCTACCTTCCTTATTTAGTGGAAAGTGGTCATTACCTTGCTAATTGGGATAAGCTTTTTAACTACATATTGCTTTTAACTAAAAAGTTTCCTGCCGATCAGTTTCTTATGGCAGGCAATTTTAACGCTAGAATTGGAGATAATAGCCACGATTGGCTTACAAATTTAGGCTTTGATGATGAAGAGCTTTTACCACCGATTCTGTGTTTACCCCATTCATCTAGTGACACAGTTTTTAATATTGCAGGGAGTAAGATGTTAGATCTTTGTATCATGTATAACCTTATAATTCTAAACGGTTTAAGTTTCTTTCCAGACTCAAAGGGGTGTACTTGTAGATCTGTTTGGGGTCAAAGTGTAATTGACTATATTATTTGTTCATTTAACCTATTGTTAGATATTACCATTTTTGATATAGAAATTCGTACTGAAAGCGACCATTTACCTCTGGTTATAGTTCTAAAATGCAATTTATCGAACTCCAACCGAGTATCGTCTTTTGACAGCTGTGATTTAGAGAATGTTTTCAAAAAAATTAGATGGTCTTCATCTCTAGAAATGGACTTTTATACCCTACTTAGATCGGAACCAATGAACAGTTTGTGATCGGACCTAGCCTCTCATATGGAGGACAGCAATTCTATTCCTTCAGATTTACCATTATGGCCTCCGGTGAGTGTAGATGAAATTACCGAGCTAATTGTTGATTTAAAAATGAGGAAATCACCTGGTCTGGATGGGCTTTCAGCCGAGCTATTTAAAAAACATATTAATTGGTGGGCCCAGCCGTTGGGTTTTTTGTTTACATTTATAGACCACCATGGTAAAGTTCTGAATGCTTGGCTTAACTCAATAATAATCCCAATTTATAAGAAAGGTGGGTTTGATCAGCCTAGTAACTTCCATCCTATCAGACTCTTATCAATCTTGGGCAAGCTTTATGCTAAACATCTTGAACACCATCTATTAGATTGGATGCATTTAAATGATATAATTGGTCCTGAACAGACAGGCTTCTGTAAAGGAAATTCTGCTATTGATCATTGTCTTACATTGAACTTTCTTATAGAAAAATATTTAAATTTAGGAAGGAAGAAGCTCTTTGTAGCATTTATTGACCTCAAAAGTGCATTTGATCTAATTCCAAGGGATTTATTATGGGCCAAATTGATGAATCAAGGAATTGATCTGAGACTGTTGTTTCTATTAAAGAAACTCCATATGGCTACCTCCTGTCAAGTAAAATATTCATCTAAGGGTCATTTAATGGAAAGAATATCCGCCCAGAAGGGGGTTAAGCAGGGTTGCGTTCACACCCCTCATCTTTTTAACCTATTTCTGAATGATCTAGCATACTCACTTAGCTCTATCAATGTTCACCCTCCTAACCTTGGTGGCCTTCCCACTCCATTATTACTTTATGCTGATTATACCACAATTCTCTCATGTTCAAGAGTGGGCCTACAAAGATATTTGGATGCTTTTTATGGTTACTGTCAACGCAACTCACTCATTATCAACTTCTCCAAATCAAAGGTAATAATATTTGGCAATAGATGGCATTTGCAGAAATGGTCCTGGGGTAATACAGAAATCGAACAAGTTAAAAGTTTTAAATATCTTGGTATTACATTTAGTTATAATCTTTCTTGGGTCACCCATCGCAATAAGATAATTCATTTGGCCAAATGTTCAGCCACTCAGATCAAACAATTTTACTTTACAAGAGGAAATCAATTCGTATCTGCAGCGATTAGAATATGTTAATGTTTGTGAATAAAACTTGGAATTTACAGATAGAACAGACTGGAAATGTATTCAGTGTATCTAGGTGAAAGGTTATAGAAACTGCTATGTCATTCTATCAGGTGAAAGATGATGACACCTACTGGCAAGAGTATGCTAATTTATTATGTGGCTGATGCAATGCTACTGTAATGTGAGTCCTGATTGGACAGATATGTGTATAAAAGTACTGTGTAAAGGTGCTGTTCTCTCTCTTTCATTTGATGTGCCACTGGACAATATATCTGTATTACTTGGACTGCTGTGTATGAAGACTGTGTATGTATAATTGTAAATAGACTTTTTACCTAAGCCTCATTTCGTGTGAGTCTGTTTTACTCCTATCAGGACTGGAAGAACGTATTGCTCTGAGACTTCTTGGATATTGGGCCGCCCCAGTACCGCTGACTCTGACAGAATATTTAAAGCCAAACCTCTCTCTCAAACATTATATGGCATTCCCATTTGGTTGGGAGCTTTTAACCATGAAGTAGAGGGTATTCAGGCATCATTTTTGAGGCAGCTTTTCGTGGTTCCCAATTGTGTTTCCTATTTTATAATTTGCTTAGAAACTGGTCCAAGTATGATATAAACTAAAGCTTGGTTAATAACAATCAAATACTGGCTTAGAATCTTATCTAGAGCTGCTCCTCGAAGTTTGTTATCATATCTTAAAAAAGATAAATATATTTCCCTTGGGTTTCGACGTATTATGTCCAAGCTTAGGCAAACTGAAATTGCGATTGATGACTTATTTCTATTGGACGAAACTTATGTATTTAGAACTATTATACAGAGATTCTTGGATTTAGAATATCACAAATTTAGACCTGCTCAACCTCATGTTTGCTTGCCTGCTATGTTAGGTATAGAAAACCATCTGGGTAGGATGGTGAATTACCTGTATGATCTTGTGGTTCCATCTCAGCAAAGGGCCTTCTTTTTGGATAGAGTAAACTCTTTTCCCTCCAAGGTACTTTTTGGAAGGTATAAATGTATCCCCAATTATGAAAGGCTCTGTCCCTGTGGCAGTCTTGATACAATTCATCACATAATCTTTGACTGCCACTTATTTGAGTCTCTTCGTTACAAATTACTTATAAAATCTTTACAGGGCAAATATCCGTTAAACGCTCTAAATACTGTATCATCTTGTCAATATCTATTGAGAGATGCTGTACCTGAAACCACCAGAATCATTGCCAAATACTTAGATGAATTACTTAAATGTAAATGTAAACAAATCTCTTAATGAGTATGGCTTTTTCTTTGGATATTCTTACGACTTGTTAACGTTTTGTATTCCCTGCTTTTTAATGCCAATAAAGGTTTTGCTTGCTTGCAAGTACCTTGGTATCCCACAGTCCCGTGGGAACCACAATGAAAAGGCAAGTAAGACAGCCAAGTACCACCAAGACAGGTCCTGAAGAGCCAGCTCAATGGGAAGAACAAGATCCATGCCATCAACATGTATGCCCTGCCAGTCATCAGATACCTTGCTGGTATAGTGAGCTGGCCAAAGGAGGACATGGAGGCTGCTGATGTGAAGACCCGGAAGCTCCTCACAATCTACGGACATTTCCACCCCAAGTCCAACACCCAGAGACTGTATACCAGCCAGAAAGAGGGTGGGCAGGGTCTGGTGAGTGTCAAAGCCACTCTCCTGGATGAAATCCAGAGCATCCAGGAGTACATCAGTAAGATGGCACCTAAAGATGAGAGAATGCCTGAGGCAGCAGTAGCAGACATGTGAGGAAGATCAAGCAGAGGAAGTGCATGGCAAGACAAGACCCTGCATGGGATGTACCGTCAACAGATAGCTGAAGTGGCTGACATTGGGAAATTCTACCAGTGGCTGGAAAGAGCTGGACTAAAACACAGCACTGAGGCACTTACCATAGCAGCACAAGAACAGGCACTAAGCACCAGATCCATAGAAGCAGGGGTCTACCATACTAGACGGACCCAAGGTGCAGATTGTGCAGAGAGCCTTAGAGACAGTCAAACACATAGTGGCAGGGTGTAAGATGCAGGCAGGAACAGCATACACTGAATGGCACAACCAAGTAGCTGGCATTGTGTACAGGGACATCTGCACAGTGAATGGGTTAGACCCTCTCAAGTCCAGATGGGAGATTCCACAGAAGGTCGTGGACAATAACAGGGCTAAGATCCTGTGGGTCTTCCAGATCCAGACAGACAGGTAGGTACTGGCCAATCAACCAGACACTGTGGTAGTAGACAAGGACCATAAGACAGCAGTGATGATAGAGGTAGCAGTGTCAAGAGACAGCAACATCAGGAAAAAGGAGTATGAGAAGCTGGAGAAGTACCAGGGCCTGAAAGAGAAATTAGAGAGGATGTGGAAAGTGAAGGCCAAAGTGGTCCCAGTGGTGGTAGGAGCACTTGGGGCTGTGACCTATAAGCTGGGAAAATGGCTCCAGCAGATCCCAGGAACAACATGAGAGCTCTGTCCAGGCCTAGGAACAGCTAAGATACTGTGCAGAACCCTCAAACTCCCAGGCCTCTGGTAGAGGACCTGAGGTTGAGGAAAACACATACCACCCATAGGGGTGAGAAGGGAATTTTTTGGATTTTTTCTGTCAGGTTTTGAACTGGCAATCTCTCTGCTAAACATATACCTTAAACACTACACAATTTCCTTAGTGTGGTAGAGGAGGTATAGAACCTATTAGGGTTCATGATAAGCATTGGTTCTGTAGAAGGGTTGGCACTTTCTCTGCAAAGTAGCCAATGAACTGCTAAGCTGAGCCTGCAGCAAATTGAAACACTCTAGCCTAAACGGACAGGGGCACTTACATTTACATAGCAAAAAAAAAAAAGTGGAACAGAAAAACACACCTGCAGGTTAATTTGAAGATGAGTGGAGAATGAGGACAATGCCATCTCTTTCTGCCTTCCAGAATGAGTTAGCAGCCGATTCTGATGACAAGGCAAGAGGAAAGTCCAGATCCATAGTGTCCATAGACACATAATATATCAATTTTATTTTCTATATTTTCATTTTTTAATTCCTATTTTTTACCACTTATTCCTCTTGCATTCCACATTGCAATCTTCCATATAGTGCAGGTTTGCACAACATATGGCTAGTGGGCCGCATGCAGCACCCCAAGCAGACTTGTATGGCCTGCCAGTCAATAAAGTCAATAAATTCACCACTACAACAATCCCCCAAAAGACTTGCGGCTAAGGGCCTCCAATGCCTCCAGGCCTCACCAGTTTTATTCCAAACATGTTAATGCAATTCTATGAAAGCTAGAATCTCTCATTTATAGACTACCCTGCAAGTCCACATACTGTTAGTCCTATTCCACCAACTAGGAGTTATATGCAATGTACTGCCACATATTTAGGATGCCTCTAATCAATGTTGGTAAATATTTCAATGACCTCTATAACATTACAATGAGCCCCTGAATTACAGGTGAAAAATGGATTACTATTTTCCAGATGAGATCGTGCCACTGACTTCTGTAATATTATTATAACGTGTTCAGTATTCTTTTATATCTCATTATTTATTCATACTAACATTTTGAAACAATAAATGTTCTTAATAGATCTGGAAACCAAAGGCCAAACATGAAAAGCAGGTTAGGGAAGATTAAATTACCCATTGTCTCCTCAAAAGCAGGCAGGCCATGAGTTTTATGACTGGCTTTATTTTTACAGTGTAATCAATCAAATTAGAGCAGAGACATATTGACAGTTTCACATTCTTTCCCACGTAATTAAAAATAAACACAATCAGTTCCCTACCCCCAACAGAATACATTGCAAAGTCTTAGAATATTATTGTTAGAAGTTGCATATGTGAAGTTAGTTTCCTGCTATTTGTCTGTCTGAGTTATCAGGAGCTATTTATTACATGGTACATCTGCTTTCTCACCCTGGCCTAATATGGCCTGCAGGTGGGTAAGTATATAGGAAAGGCATCTTGAATTTTGCCCTACAGTGAGGACTTAACCGGGACCAGCTGACCTTTCTATTACTGTGAGGGTAGACCAAAACTAAGCAAAATCTAAATCAGTGTTTCTCAACCTTGGCAACTTTAAGATGTGTGGACTTCAACTCTCAAAATTTCCCAGCCAGCATCTTAAAGTTGTTAAGGTTGAGAAACACTGATCTAAATCAATGCAACATTTTAAGTCTCAGGGAATCTAATGTATCATTACATTGTTGTGAGAAGGGCTGCATTAAACCCTCTGCGTTCCTTATATTTATTAGGGAAAGATCTTACTTACTTATAACAATGGCAGTCTTTTTATTATTGGAATTAAGGGTAGGTTGCCTTGATCCCCCTAATTAAACTTTGCTTACTAACTTTGCTTTACCTCTTGATAATCACTAGCAATGAATATTCTGGCATTTAACTGCACATAAGCACGCTTATTTCAGTTATCTACTCCATAGTTTATATAAATATCAAGGTAGCCTTGAGATATTTTCAAGCTTCATTGTGTAAATCTATTATATGAATAATGTGTGAAGAAATCTAAATATGAAGCACAAATGGTCTTGTGATTGAAAAAGTGGTTGACAAATTGATCCATTTCCTGTTAGTGTTGGTAAATGAATGGAACTAATCATTGGAAGCTTTGCAGAGGAAGTGATCTGGAAAAAAATGGCTGGGTCCAAAGCAGTCCTTTATATTTTTGAACAATATGCAATATAGAGCAGCTGTAGCCCTAGGAGAGGGCATTTTATTAGAGCTGTGAGAGCTACAGTTTAGGCTATTGCTGCTAAATGGCGGTCAAGGAATGACTAGCCTTTTCTATTTATTTATTTATTTTATAAAAGGGCCTTTTGGGCAATAGCTTTAGCAAAAAGGATAAATGACAATCCAGCTTGCATCTTGTCAGCCATAGTGGGGAGCAGTTATGGGACCTATTATGATGCAGTCAAGCTTAAAGGAAGCAATCCAGAAACGGCTCCTGGACATTCAGCTGGCCTGCCAGCCGAACTCTTCCCCTCACCAGAAATTAGCTGTGAAAACAGCAGCCACACAATTGCTCTTGTTACACAGAACCAATTGTTGCTGATGGGGAATAAGGTGGGTGGAGGGGGAGGAGGAAAGTGTCTATATCTTTCTTGGCATCAAGGAAATTAAAAGAGACATTTGTCAGTATTGAAAGGAGGAGGACTTAAAATTGCTTGGTGGAAACTTAGTTCATGTCCACTAATGGCTGCTATCTGAAGAATTTTCATTTGAAAGCTGCCATAGCTGACAGGGAGAGGCTATTATGTACTCTGATGCTGCATTGGCAGATGATAGATGGATGGATGGATGGATGGATGGATGGATGGATGGATGGATGGATGAAATAGATTGATCATAAAGAAACATTTATCGCACAGATAGATATGAAGTGAAATAAAATGATCATAAATATTTATTAGATAGATAGATAGATAGATAGATAGATAGACGAAATAGATTGATCATAAAGAAACATTTATCGCACAGATAGATATGAAGTGAAATAAAATGATCATAAATATTTGATAGATAGATAGATAGATAGATAGATAGATAGATAGATAGGAAGTGAAATATATTGATCTTTAAAAAATATCTCTGGGTGTTTTCAGGATTACAACCAATAATCCTGAGTCCCAAGGCAAATCTCTCACATATCCCTTCCAATGGGGAGATAGCTCAGGGACCAATCCCCACCCCTACCCCAAGCCTATGATGGACAGGAGAGGGAGAAGACGAGAGTTGCATGGCTACATCTCCCCAATGCTGCTGCAGCAGCAATGGGCATGACCCACTTGAAGGTCGCTCCTCACCTCCTCAGTCACCTTGTATTCCTGCCCCTCCTGTTCAACTTCCTTTATTTCCTCCTTCACATACATTCTCCCCTCAAAATACGCTTCTCACCTCCCACCCCTAGCCACCTGAAAAGCTTCCTTTCTTAGGCAGACCATATTCGAGTTGCAAAGATCTAGACGTGTCTATTCTCACCCTCCTTGTTCATGGGCTTCACTTCCAATGCCTGTTGCTTGTACTACTGCTCCAAAGATGATGACTAAATTGGGATTGGGAGTAGAGGAGGAAGTGGTAGCAGCAGCAATGCAGCAACTTCCATCCCTTGTTCCTTCAGTGCCACTCTTCTTCTTCATTCTGTTCCTCTCTTTTGCTAGGCTCCTACTAGGGCTGCATGCTTGGGTGGAAAACTTCTGGATATCTTTCAGCCATGGCAGCCAGCAGGCCCCAAGGTGGCTACCTCCCCTGCCTCCACCATATTTATGCCACTAGGTATTAGCCTACCCTAAAATTATATTTAAGGAGTAGTCTAATACCATTAAGGAATGCATTCATGAAAAAAGTTGCACCAGCTCTGCTTCAGGCAGCAGTCAGGCTTCCTACAACTGTTGCTTTGTCTCTAATATCATAATTAATGTATACTAAAAATTGGAAAGAATCCTCAGATATTTTTTTCCAAAATGTGTTATTTTGGAGTTGTATGGACTGGGTTCATCTCTTATATGGTTCCTGTTCATTCTTTTTAAGCATGGAAAGGATTTAAATAAAAGTGTTGTCTGGCCTAGCTCTAAATAGCCATGGGAATGGTTGCTATAATTCAAATGTTTCCTATTTTTATTCTTTATTTTGTTTACGTGCATTGCATTAGGATGAAATTACCCTTCATGCTCTGTATATGGAGTAACATTTGATTGACTGACAAACCAGAGGCAGGATTGTGCTTTATACTGTATGTTGAAAGTACTGTTTGTAAGATTATTAAATTACCCTATTTTAATAAACATAAGAGAATTTTTTTTCTGCACAATATAATCATCATTGGTATACATCAAACTGCAATTTCAGCAAAGATTATAAGATTCCAAAGCATGAATTACAACTTTTTATTTTCAGGATTTATTTCTGATCAAAATGGGATATCTATACCTATGTGGTGGATTTTGAGGCTGCCGCTGGTTCTCAAGAAGGAGAGAGCACATTCCAAGGATATAAGAGGTCTCCCGGTATAGAGAGTCTTGGCAGGGAGTCAAAGAGAGTCAGAGTAGCCCCACCCTAGACTCTCCTAGGTTATTTCCCCTTAGGTTAGTTAGGGTTGCTTTAGTCTGGCAAGATTCTGTCTGTATGATCAGAGCAATAAAGAACTGGAGATCTGGAATACATTGTCTTGTTGTTGTTCTTGGGCTGACCCCTGACATTCTGTATCTGTATCTGTATCTGTATCTGTATCTGTATCTGTATCTGTATCTGTATCTGTATCTGTATCTGTATCTGTATCTGTATCTGTATCTGTATCTATCTGTATCTGTATCCCATTTTATATACACAGTGCATATACACACACAGTGTTTGTGTATGTGTATGTGTATGTGTGTGTATATGTGTATATAAATGTATATGTATATACGTATACACATACACATACACATACATACATACTGCTTCACATTATATACTTCTATTTCCACATTTCTATTTTACCTCCTTGCTCTCATTCAATGAGTAGGATATCTAATTACTATTTTCTTTGTAGGCATTTAAGGTTAATGAGCTCAAATTTTTAGCTGCATAGTTTGCTAATTTTAAATCTAATTGATAGCTTGAATGTCTTTTAAACTTTGTCAGCTAATTTAGAAAGAATGTGCTGGTCCATAATTGGCAAAAAGGGGAATAAATTAATATTTTTAAATATTAACAGTACAAGAACAATATTGGCAAACAAGAAAAACATGTTATGATTTTGCTTGACCCAAACATGTTTTCCTTTCTTTTGAATAATACCACATACAATTTAGTGAATTGTACTGAGCATTCAGTGTCAATTATGATTTATCTTTTTCCCCATAATACCAAGCTAAATAGATCCATCCACACAAGAGGAACATATCAGGTGTCTTGGAAAAGCCAAAATTTTGCAGAAATACAAAAATTATTTAACACTTTTTCATTCTCTACTGTATCAATAGGTGGAACTAAGTGGTAGAGTCAGGAGGACAAAGTTGGTAATAGAGGAAAGACTGAGATTGGGGAAGAACCCCCTCTGCTGGGAAGTATGGCCTTTGGCCCGGGAAGTAGTTTTGTTTTTGGCTATTCAACAAGTAGTTAGAGGAGGAGGCTGGATGTGGAAGTTGTTAGCTAATAAAGACATTCAGTATAATTGAACCTCTGGCTCATTATTATTAGAAGAGACCTTGAAACATGGTGTCAGAAGTTCACAACTGAACCCACTTTGGAAGATTAGCACAGCAGCAAACAAAGAAACAACCTCAGGAAGCGTGAAGCCTGGCTTGAAGCCCCCTGCGCCACTGAATTTCAATGCTCCCAACCTTGCTCAGGCATGGCAGCATTGGAAAGAGGAGTTTGCACTGTACCGGGACCTTTCCTTTATAGAAGACAACGAGAGGGAGGTAAAACTCTTACATTATTTGATTGATGAAAAAGGGCGGGAAATCTGCAGCTTGCTCGGGTTCGGTCCCACTAGCACGTTGCAGCAGCTCTTACAGGGTCTGGAGGACTACTGTGTACCCAAACAAAATGAACCAATGGAACCCTACCAGTTCTTTATGAGACAGCAGGGTCTGGAAGAAAGGTTAGATGCCTATGTTACTGCACTAAGGACTCTGGCAGCAACCTGTAATTTTGGGGTGATCAGAGACTCCCTTGTCAGAGACAGGATTGTCTGTGGAACTACGGATCTGCATCTCCTGGAAAGACTGTTGCGGGAGCCTGATCTGACACTGGCTCCGTGTTTGGAACTGAGGAGAGCAGCAGAAGCAGCAAAGGACAGGCTCAGGATACTAGAAGGCACACAGGAGGCGCAAGTGCATGTGGTCCACCACCAGTCTGGTCCCCACAAGAAGCGGGACAGTCAACATCGGGGCCAAATACCAAGGATCCAATGCATATACTGTGGAAAATGCCATGAAAAGAAAAAAGAACGATGCCCAGCATATGGACAGAAATGCAAGGGTTGTGGCAAATATAATCATTTCCAAAGCCAGTGCAAAGGGGCAAAGAGACCATATAGACTGGCGATGAGAACAATACAGGATTATGGGGTTGAGCCTGAGGACTATGAGGATGTCTTAACCCTCAGTTTGGGACCCGTGGAACATGATGTCCACATGGTGGGGAATATTGGGACTAAAGAAACATATCCCACTGCCTTGTTTGCCACAATGCTGTTAGGCAAACACCCTGTTCATTTCCAACTGGACTGTGGAGCCACCTGCAATGTGTTGCCACTAGCCATGGTGGATCATGAGACAGACATCAAACCATGTGGCCAATCAACATCATGTATAAAAGAGTATCCTGAAGCCCGTTGGGAAATGTAAGCTAAAGATCTGCAACCCAAAGAACAATAAACTGTATTGCCTGGAATTCATCATCATCCGGGGAGAAGCCCACAGACCACTGCTGGGAAGCAAAGCAGTTCAGGTCATGCAGCTGATTCAGGTGCACCATGACAACATCCTGCAGGCAGTGGAAACCATGGACAAAAACCAGCCCAGAGCCTGGACTATGGAAACTATACTAAAGGAATATAGAGATGTTTTTGAAGGGGAAGGACAGTTGACAGGAACACTAAGACTGGAGGTAGACCCCAACATAGAGCCAGTAAACATAGAGCCAGTAACATAGAGCCACTAGGAGAGTACCTAGAGCACTAGCAGAACGGCTGAAGATGGAACTGTCAAGTCTTCAGGCGGAAGGCATAATTGCACTGGTAGAGACCAGCATAGACTGGATCTGCAGTTTGGTCATTGTCCGGAAGCGATCTGGAAAATTGTGCATTTGTATTGACCCAAAACCGCTAAACAAGGCATTAAAACACAGCCATTATCCTTTGCCCACTATTCAGGATGTACTATGCGATCTCTCACATGCCAAAGTCTTTTCAGTATTTGATGTAAAGAACGGATTCTGGCACATACAACTGGATCAGAAATCTAGCTACATGACCACCTTTGCAACTCCTTTCAGCAGATATTGATGGCTATGGATGCCAATGGGCATCAGCCCGGCCCCAGAAGTGTTTCAGTGCAGACTAACCCAAGAGTTGGAGAACATCCCGGGTTTGAAAATAATTGCATCCTGACTGTGGGAGAGGGAGATACGGAAATGGAAGCTGCAAGAGATCATGATGAAAAGTTATGCTGTTTCTTGGAGTGCTGTAGGGACAGAAATATCAAATTAAACCCAGATAAAGCCCGGTTAAGACTGAAAGAAGTACCCTACATAGGCCACCTGTTGACGGCAGAGGAATTGAAAGTGGATCCAGAGAAGGTTAAGGCCATCCGAGAGATGCCAAGGCCTGAGGACATGAAAGGAGTTCAATGATTTTTAGGGATGGTAAACTACCTGGCAAAGTTTTGCAAAGGGTTAGCTAAAGACTGTGAGTTACTCAGGCAGCTGACATACAAGGAAACTGCATAGGAATGGTCCAAGACTCATCAGCAGGCATTTGATAAAATAAAGGACAAAATAACTAAGACACCTGTGCTAAAATACTACAGCCCAGGTGAGCCGTTGGTTTTACAGTGTGACGCCTCAGAAAAAGGGCTAGGAGCAGCCCTACTACAGAACCAACAACCAATTACTTTTGCCAGTAGAGCATTGTCAGAAGCTGAGAAAGGATATGCCCATATCGAAAAAGAACTGTTGGCGGTGCTTTTTGGGGTGGAGCACTTTCATCAGCTTACTTTTGGACAAACAGTGCATGTCCAATCGGATCATAAGCCACTGGAAACCATTTTGCAAAAACCCTTGCTGAGTGCTCCGAAAAGACTCCAGAGAATGTTAATGAGACTTCAAAATTATGATATGTGAATCCAATATTTTCCAGGTTCCCAACTTGTAGTGGTAGATACCTTGAGTACAGCATATTTACCAGAGCCTAGTGAAGACGCCTCAGTAGAAAGGGACATAGAATCAATAAATATGCTGCAGTATCTACCCATTTCATGGCCATGCCTACAAGCAATACAGGAATGCACAGCCCAGGACATGGAGCTGCAGGCAGTTAAACACATTGTCATTGCCGGCTGGCCAGAGAACAAGCATCAGCTGCTAGTGGAAGCTACCCCATATTTCTCCATGAGGGAGGAGCTCAGTGTACAAGATGGCATTCTCTTTAGAGGAAACCAAGCTATCATCCCAGCGGCTATGCGCATGGACATTATGAAGAGAATACATTCATCACACATGGGTATAGAGAGTTGCCTGAGGGCACGAGAATGTGTATACTGGCCTGGCATGAACGATCAGCCTACATGGCGCAATGTGAGATATGTGACTCCCTAGGAGACAGACAACAAAAGGAAACACTGCACCCACATGAGATGCTGAGTCAACCATGGGAAAAAGTAGGGGTAGACCTATTCAAGCTGCAAGAGAAGGACTACCTCGTAACAGTGGACTATTATTTATTTTTTATATTTTTTAGATATCTTCTATTTTGTATGTTTTTAAATTTTGATTATTGTAGCCCGCCCAGAGTCCCTTCCATGGGAGATGGGCGGGGAATAAATTGAAATAATAAATAAATAAAATTATTCCAACTTCTGGGAGAGTGACCCTGTGCCAGACACCAGGTCTCTGACAATTATCAGAAAGCTAAAGGGCCACTTTGCCAGATATGGCATACCTGACATGGTGTTCTCAGATAATGGTCCACAATTTACTTCTGAGGAATTTAGGGCATTCAGGTCACAGTGGGAATTTGACCACCAAACATCATCCCCTGCCTATCCTCAGAGCAATGAGAAAGCTGAATCAGCTGTCAAGACTGCGAAGCATCTTTTAGTCAAAGCCAAGAAAGCGGGAGCAGACCCATATCTAGCAGTCCTAGACCGCAGGAATACCCAGTCACAGGGTTTGGATGGAAGCCCCATACAGAGTCTCATGGGTAGGAGAACTAAGACATTACTTCCCATGAGGGGAATCTTGCTACAGCTCGTAGGTCGCAATAGTCGTGCGGAGCTTATCGTGGAACAAAAAATAAGACAGGCTCATTACTACAACAGGACGGCTAGAGACCTACCTAACCTACACAGTAGAGAGCAAGTATGGATACAGCCTAATGGACAGGAGAACAAGGAATGGAGGAAAGCTGAGGTCCAGAAACAGGTGAACACACATTCCTTTTAGGTGGTGACTCCTGAAGGTCAGGTACTCAGGAGAAATCAATGACACCTGCACAGAAGCAACCAACAGTCAGAGGTACAAAACCAGGACCAACAGCAACTGGCGGAAGAAGTGGACACTCCACTGTCTGGGTCCCAGGGGAGAGACAATTTGGAATCATATACAAACAGGACTGAAGGACCAAGCGATGCGTTGTCACACCCAGGAGAAACGATGACCACCACGACAAAGAAATTCAGAACTTGGGCAGGTCATCTAGTACAAAGACCAAAACACTTACAAAACTATGTTTAGGGGTAGGGGTGAGAAGGAGAAGGTTTGTCTGTTGTTTATTTGTTAGTTTTTTAAAAAAAGAGGAAAGATGTATCAATAGGTGGGACTAAGTGGTAGAGTCAGGAGGACAAGGTAACAGAGGAAGGACTGAGATTGGGGAAGCATGCCCTCTGCTGGGAAGTATGGCCTTTGGCCCAGGAAGTAGTTTCATTTTTGGCTATTCAACTAATAGTTAGAGCAGGAGGCTGGATGTGGAAGTTGTTAGCTAATAAAGACATTCAGTATAAATGAACCTCTGACTTACGTATTATTATTAGAAGGGACCTTGAAACATGGTGTCAGAAGTTCACAACTGAACCCACTTTGAAGGATTAGCACATCAGCAAACAAAGAAACAACTTCTTAACTGGATATGCTGATTTTGCAAGAAATAAATACATTAGTATATTTTTCATATATTTTCTAAGAAACCAGTATCATCTTCAGGAGACAATTACTTATTTTGGGTGTAATTAGTACATAAACCTCTAGCCAATCCTAAGAGGCCAAGGCAATCAGAAGCAGGTCATCTGACTTTCTCTGTACTAAAATTGACCTGCATGTTAAGCTCAGCTATTCAGGGTGGAAGTGGTGAAGGGATGAATTAGGATTGTTTTTGGAGTCCTATCATTCCATCGTGTGTTGGAAGCTGTTCTCATCCTGACTCAACTTGATGGTAGCCTAAAGGGGCATGTTCCTGCACTAGAGAGTCTAGCATAATTCCATTCTTCTGCAGGAGTCCATGGCTCACAGAGATACCAGACACCCAAGCACTGAATGTATAAACTAAAACATCTTGGACTAAGCTACATGAACATTCAGGGCAATTGCCTGAGGCTTCACAGCAGGGCATTGACTTTATGCCTGTCCTTCAACATAAAGTATGATCACGTAACAAGACTCTTTCCTAGGAATGTGTGAGTAGTTTACAAGGAGAGACCAATCAATGTCTTAGATGATCTGATCAGGTGCCTTCCAGATGTTTCCAACATTATTTGTTTAGTATAAACTGAGTCATAGGAAAATCAGCCTTGGGTATGGATTCAGGTAGGATTTTGTAATGGTCTGTGGGAATATGTTTGAGAGACAGGAGAAGGAAAAGTTGCAGCCAGGGCAATGGGCAGATAAGAGATATCACAGTCCACAGAAGGAATGGGGGCATGGTAAGCATCTCAGAAGGTTCTCTAGTTCTCTGGAAAGTAAAGGCAAGGGAGAGATGTGCTTTCAGACTTGCAAGGTTCTGTTACTGTAAGCTTACAATAAAGCTAGTGTTAGTACTCATGGTATTGGTTTCTTGTCTGGACTACCTTGACAGGCTGACAGTTTTGGTCCAACATATACAGGATTTTGCAGCTTTCAATATAACTCTGACCCTTTTGGTGTTCCTTGCTTTCCCTGCAGATAAGGTCGCTTTGACCTGTGCAAGCCTGGACATACAGTATATTTTCTTTTTTCTTTTTCCTTTTTATTTCTTTTTCTTTCTCTTCTTAGAGGAATGGTATAGCAAGAGAAGAAAAGAATCTGCATCTGACACATAGGTTTATTATTTCAATGTAACTGTTTCATAAGCAGTTCACTGCCCATGAATTAGTTTTAACAAAAACTCACAAGCATTACAAGAGGAAAATCCTATCCATATACTAGATATGATGGGTAAAGTACATTTTGTTGGAATTGTCATTCATTAAACCTGTAATAAAAGTTAAAGGCCAAGATCCAGATTTTCCTCTTGGCCATGTATACATGATTATGGTTCATTCTTAATTTCTAGGACAAACTGTTGTATCCTATTGCATACTAATTTGGAGTATCCCATTTCCCCCACCCCACCCCTGGGGAAAGGATTTCAAAAGATGGGAGGGGTTGTTGGGAGTATACAGTATTTCATTCCATCATTTTGGTATCATTTGTGTAGTTGTTTTGATCCTGTTACTATCTTCTTTCATACAGTTTGTTCCTTGGTTTATGTAGAAAGGTTCAGCAATATGTAAGTGGCCAATGTGGCTGATAGTAATTCATACATATCATTAGGATTAATAGAGAATAATATACCAGTAAACATGACTCTCTTCTTTTTCATGACAGTCTAGCTCTCTATTTATAATTCACATTTCTAAAGCTGTCCAACTTCTTGCTCTGCAGATTATTAGACTTTTTATTGAACTAATACTTCCAGTTAAAAGGGAAAAGGGAAAGCTCAATGGTAAGCTTGAGCTTTGCACCCCAAAATCTTAGGACATAGACATCTTCAGGAATCCAAAAGGAAGTAACAATAATGATCCTCTACTTAGCTGTAGAGGAATATGGAGATGGCCTTGAAGAAGATATGCAGCAATGTTAATAAAACAAGAGCTTAGCCCAGTAAAACAGGAAAACATGAGAAATAAATTCAAGATTGCCACCTTGACTCTCTTTGGTATATGAGAGAAAGAAGGGAAAAGACTGTCATTATAGTCTGCATCAATAAAGTAGTTTCTTATATCTGTTTCATGACCTGGCCTACCTCAAAGGGATGACAATAGCATCCAACTGGTGATATTAAAAAGCTATAATTGGTCATGTGACACATGAACTTCTTTCTCTCTTCTCACACACACTCTGAAAAAACTGTTGGGTCATAGGTGATTCCTCAGCCATAATGTGCTGTCATCTCACCAAACAAAATATACTGGATCAGCCTGCTTGTTATGCTCTTAGGAAAGAAATCTAAATAATTCTTTATCAAAGATCATTAGGAGCCTCTACCAGATATTTTTGACAATACTGGGCTTCATAAACAAAGGGGCATTATACAGTATTTAATGTTCCTAGGCTTTAGGAATGGCTAGAGTTCACAGGGTACATATTTGACTTCAGATGATTAATGATTTTGCTGACTTCTGTCTAATTTTGAAGTGACTTGGTCTGTTCTGACCATAAAAAAATGATATATACTGAAGGTCCCCTTAGAACTAACTGTATTGACCTACATATGCACCAACTACACTATTGAGCTATATGAATGTGCCACAAGTTAAGACCTAATACATATATTCTGGCTTTTATTTCTTTGTTTACAAATGCTGTTCATAAAATGAGGTTATAGAAACACACTGGCTCTTTGCATTTCTGAAGAATCAAAATATAATTCGACCTGACATACGTATGTCTGCTTTATTTGCAATAATACCAAATATATCTTTTATTTTTGTTTGGCATGAAAAGGCATGAAGCCTAAAATTATTCAGGTGAGGAATTGAAATACTTCATATTACTCCAGACTTCCCTGGAAAATTGAAAGGATGATGAAAAAATAAATAGCAGTTTACAGAGAATATGATGTTTCAAATCTTGAAATCCATTCTAAAAGAGGATCTTCACCTTATACCCACTTCAAAGTGATACTTTGAGTAATAGCATATCTTGTTTGTACCTAAAAGATAAATCTCCTTTTCACAAAGGATTTATCAATTATATCTTTCAAAAAAGCCAAGTGGATGACAACTCAGACTCATAAAACCATTCTAAGTCCCTGCAACTCTATGCAGAAATTGATTCTGCACTGTGGAAACATTACATTTTGCAAGACTGTAGGTACCTCCAGCTGAACAGTTTTTAGACAAGTAATTTTGAAACAGAATGCTTGATGTGAGTGGCTAAAGGAAACTCTGCAGCTTAATCCTGATTTTAGATAATCTTTATCTCTACCTTGACTTGTTTGCACAATCTGATCTTTCTTTCTGGAATAGAAGTAATAATTTTCAGCCTCCTCCTCACTAAAGAAGCCTTTCCTTTTTAGACACAATCTGGCAACTTCTACATATTTCAATAGTGCCTGATTTTTCACAAATTTCATTAGTACACCATTGATTGCTCATTTTTAGCACTCAAAACAATTTAACATAGTCTCTTTCATGCAGAGAATAACATATTCATATTATTTGATTTTTGATGAAACCAAATGACCCTTTAAATTTGCAATAGGGTTCTTTAATTTTGCATGAGTTTCTTCACTGCTGTTCATTTAATTTTCTGTTTCCATTAACCATCTGCAAGCATTTGACTCTGACAATTATTCAGCTGTGCTACATCATGACTGACATATTTTATAAACGTTTAAAGAAAAAGAGAACCAGGGAAAGGAGAGGGGAAAAATTAGCAAAACAAAAAGAGTCAGGGTTCAGAATCATGTATTTTCCATACAGCTGAGATGTCTGAATAGTAATTTTTGGTTCCATTGAAAATCTAGCTTAATTGCATTTTGTCTTCTTTTCCGATAAGCACTTCACAATGCTGATGATTGCTGAAGCTAAAAGCTGTTCACTGTGAGAAGTGAATGTTTTCCCACACTGCTGCCTAGTATAGTTTTCTTTGTATGAAGGCCAAATTGATCACTTCTATTCAGTCTATTCAAAGTTTTAAACTCTGAAGGGATCCTATGGTTGAATCTTCTTATCTCCCTGCCTTCCCAAATCTCTCCTCTTTTGATCTTTCATAGCAAAGAGAGAAATAATGCACATTCTTTTGGTAATCTTCATTAAAATGTGATGAGTTGGACTGTCTTAGAGGAGATGCAGTATATCTAATGCAGAGACAACTGATTTGGTCTCCTTTCTACATCGTAGGATTCTCTAATTCAGAAGAGATTTTGATGCTATCACAATTAGTGCAAACAATGCAGAAGTAATTGTACTAGCAGCTAATTTTAAGAGTGTTCTTATTTTTTATTAATAACCTTAATAAAAACAAGATTAATGATCAACCTCATCAATAATTTCTTTTAAAACTTACAGACCCACAAATGGGGACAAAGGGCAGAGTCAAATCAAGTTAGACCTGAAGCAGAATGTAGAATTTACTCGCCTTTAGATCTCAAATAATGCCATTGCAATCCAATATCCTTTAAGCTTTCATTTAGCAACAACCACTCCAACTGATTATAGGGATTTTAGCTTTACTTTTTCATGAGAAGACTTGGAGTTTTCAAACCATTCAGAATATGATATGTAGAGCTGAGGGTAGGATCCCGGCATTATGACAACACTGACTGTTAATAAGTTTAACAGGATAAAGTTGGGTTCCATTATACAAGTTTAAATAATTTAGATCTCTTTGGAGGTGTTCCTTCATGTAAAATGTATGAGGTGTTTCAAGTATTATAGACTGATATGCCTAGTAACTGAGCTATTTATTTTCAAACATAATGATATAGATGCTGCCATTATATAATGCTGATAAGCAAATAATATACTACATTTCAGAAGTTTTAATTAAGTGCATATTTATATTCTATCACTGATCTTTGAAAATCAGGTATTTTCATGCCACATTATAAGTCAGCATAAATATAAGAATGATTACTGGTGCCTTAGTGTTAAGAACACAAACTTCTTCAAGGGATTCAACTCCTACGGGTTCAATTTTTTTTCCTGTTGGTTTGTGTAACTGAATTTAAATATTTTGGCTACACATTGATTCCACATGAACTACATACACATCTGGATTTACTTTGGCTTTAATATCAAATTCTTGCCTAATAGCTTTCAGTGATGATACACAAGTGAACTAGATTAGGAACAAGAAGATAAGGAGAGTTGGAGGAAAAGGAAGAATTAGACTTTGATGATAGCTGAAGAGTTATACCCCAGGAATCCAAGAAACATGGATCCTACCTGAATTAGTACTCATGGTTTGTGTTTCTTGTCTGGACTACCTTGAAGGGCTGACACAGGGCCACTGAGGGCTCCAGGTCTACTGCATGCTGCTGCTATTGAAATTGTGTCTAACTTGAGAGCAACATAAGCTGCTGCTGCTGCTGCTGCTGCTGCTGCTGCTCTTCCCTCTCCTTCCACACAGCTTTTCTACTATGGCTCCTATTTGAGCCCTGCACTTGGGCTAACACATCTAGGCTGAAAATTCCAGAAAAAGAACACAGATCTCTCTAATCTATTGCTGCTACTGAGTGATTATCTGGATTTTTTTTCAATCAATATATGTAGCCCTTCCTTACACAACCAGGTTTATTCTTGCAGGAGCAAGAAGAGGTGGAAAAGTCTCCCTCTGGGCCTGCAGGTTACAGCATTATTCTCCTTGCATGTTTAACAACATGATGATTTACTTGTTCCTTTTCTATTGATACATATTGATATTATGTATTGATATTCAGAAAGAATATCATATTGATATTCAGAAAGAAATATTAAGATCCTATAAAAATTTTAAAAAGCACCTTTCAGTGATACTTTTCCAATTCTATTCGTATATTATTGGATTACAATCCACAGAAAATAATTCTTAAAGAGTTCATAACTTGTGCAAAATATGAATCTGCTAGATGTTTCTTGGGCTAAGTTTGAAAGTCAACCACGCACTGCATTTTATATGTTATGAATAAATGATAAGAGATAAAAAATAATTCCTTCAGCTATATTTCTTTTCTGTGCCTCTTTTAAAGTGATATGTTTGTGTGTGTGTGTATATATTTGTGTGTGTGTGTGTGTATGTATGTATGTGTGTGTGTGTATATATATATATATATATATATACATACATACATACATACATACATACATACACACATACACACACATTCATCAATACACAGATACATATCCAAGAATCAGCCTTATATTGTGTGAGACTTTTTTGTGTGTGGGGTAAGTAACAACTCTTGATTTTCTATCCAATCAGATCATTGTGAACATTTTCATCTAACATTGCTCAGCTTTATTTTGTTCTTCCTTGGCAGCCTAGGAGATAAGGAAAAATGAATAATCCTATCATGATCCACTTGAAAATTGCACTTTCATGTGCAGCAAGATTTGAGAAATCTATATTTACACTTAAAGAAAAGTAAGGTAAGAATGACAAACAATGGAGGGAAATAAGTTTGGTTCTCTTAATAATTTTATCTGCAGATCCAAAAATATTTATATTAACATGTTTTGGGGTTGCACATGACCTGAATCCCTTTTTTTGCAAATGCTGAGACCCTCTTCAGTTATATTATTGAATATTGGTGGCATGTTTGCTGAAAATTCATCACCAAGTAAATATTTGTGGAGGGACAAGCTTCAGATTCTACAGCAATTTGCTAGGTATTAAAAATATACAGAATTGTAACTTCATCCCTGAAAAGTGATAGCCACTTTTATGTTTTCAAAATTACCCTCTCTTATGTATATGGGGCTGTTTTCCTAATATTATAACATGAAGTTGTTTTGATGCGAAAAACTGCTAAAATAGGAAATAAATATTTTGGATCACTTTTATTGGACATTTTATCAGTATAATGGCACAAACTATTACAATATATTGACAGCTTATGGATGTTTTCCTAGTGCTTCAGGCAAAACAGTGGCAAAAGGGTACAGTATTGCATTTTAATCTTGCATAAACCCACCAAGGGGGCAAAACAAATCAAATTTGAAGGGAAATCTCTGGAGGGTCACCACGCTCACAGGGATTCGGTAAGTCAAGGGTAATTTCCCAGGTGCCATTGGACGTTTTGTTCCGAGGGACTTCCCAGTGACGCCAGCTCCCTGTAGCGCCGGCTGACGCCTTCAAGAACCACTTGCGAAGAACTGAGACCAGGTAGAACCCCAGCGCTGGAAGACGAGGAAACAAGCCCTGCAGGTGAGTATTGGGGAAGGGAGCTCCAGAGGAGTATGGCTCGAGAAGACGGGAGGGGTTGATCACCCCCGAGGCGAACAGGGGCCAGGGTTGGCCGGCTGCGGTTCCTTGAAAAAATCCCTATTGAGCCGGGAAAAGCCGGTGAGCCGGAATATCGGCAAGACCGAGGGGTAAAAGAGAAAAGGAGGGAAGGTTGTGTGTTGTGATTGTTGTGTGAATGTTCACTGCATTTTCCCTATGGTGACCATCGAGTGTCCGGCACCTTGGGCCAGTGAGAAGCGAGTGAAGTCTGCAGTTCCCAGTGGAGACCGTGAGTGTCCGGTTCCCTGGGTCAGGCTTGAGAGCGTGACCAGTCCCTCTGTGTTATCCCGAGAGTGAAGGACCCCTTACCTTCCTCTCAACCCCCCTCCCTCATTGTCTTGTCTGGTGCCCTGGGAGGAATATGGGTGGAGGAGGTAGTGTGCCCTCTATCCCCTTAGGATGCATGATGAAGCATTTTAAGTCTGCGTATGTCAGTCAGGACTACGGCATTAAGTGGAGCAGAATGCAGTTAAAACGCTTTTGTAAGGGAGAATGGCCAACCTTTCAAGTTGGGTGGCCGGCCAAGGGTACATTTGCCATCCCACGGAAGGCCATCCCGATCAGGCCCCCTACATCAATGTGTGGCTCGATTTAATCCAACACATTTCAGCCCCTTTCAGTGGAAACCCCTTTCAAGATAGTTGTTCTGTAGGATAAATAGCCTTTAAAGGCTGCCAGCGTGTGCTGGGAGGCTGTTTGTGGGAGAGCAATAACCTTTAAAATTAGCCAGCGTGTGCTGGGGGGTTATTGGGAGACAGGACCTTAAATTTATCTGGTGAACAAGTCCAGCGCGTGCTGGAGGTTCTAAGTAAGGACCTTAAATTTAGTTACCAAATAAATCCAGCGCTTGCTGGAGGTCCTGGATCTACAAGAAAATAAGATTCAGAAGAGAACAACATTCAGTTGTGCGGTCCCTCGACTGCACTCCTCCCCCCACCCATCCATTCCTGTTTATTTATTTATTTATTTATTTATCACTGTTATCACTGTTCCTGTGAGCTCCTCATGGGCTTCCGCTGCCGGCCACGGGCGGCTGCCACGGCCAGCGGAGACGCGGGGCCGGTGAGGATGGAAAGAACAGGAAAACCCCAAAAGCCCCTTTAAATGTGTTTTAAGAAACTGGAAGCTTTTAAAACCTAAGGCGGCATGACCCCTGCAAGTCATGCCTTGGAGCCTTTTGCTCCGATGTCTGGCCATTCTATCCACCTATTTACGTCCGCCACCGGCCCCACCATGGGACATTGGTGTCTGATTATCTCCAAGCGTTCTTTAATTACTTAATCTCAATGGCCCAGCAGATTCACTGGAACAAGTGGCATTTTTGTTCCTAACAAGCTGCTCTCAGCCGCACCTCCCTACCACCTCCAGGAGAAGAAGAGGGGGAGGAGGATGGCGTCCCTACGACCCCCCCCCCACTCACAAAGTGATATTAAAACTGGTCCTTGTTAGCCAAAAGTGCCCCAAAGTTCTAGAGAGAACTGTAAAAACTCCAAGCCCTTATGGCTGCATTCACTGACAAAGAAGGAAAAATGCATAAACAGGCTAACATTCTTGTGGCTGCCCTTCAGCAAGAAATCACTTACCATAAGAATACGGGGGCCATCCACCTGCTGTCAGCTGAGCCTCCAAAATGTGTGTGTGTGCCTGAAAGGGTGTGTTTCAGTTGTAAAGCAAAGGTTTGAAATTGTGAGAGTTTGTCTTTTTCCCTCCCCATTGCCCAAATCTCCCGTCATGTTTCAATAAAAGCCTCTGTTTTGTGCGGTTTGAATGCTGTTTTCCTGTGTGTGTGCGTAACTATCTAGGCTCTGCCATCTACCCTTGCGGGGGAAGAGGAGGGGGGAGAAAAATGCCCACAAGAGCTCTGCCTCCCTGATATGAGCAAAACTAGAATACTGAGAAGTAGCAGAGAAAATGCACGCAAACGCTCCTCTCGCCTGTGTTGGCTCCCTAGAATATGGAAATGCCTTAAGTAAGAAAATGCCTTAAGTAAGCATGTAGATTGAACTGGGAATTTTCTGGAAGATGGGCGAGGAGACAGGGGAAAAGGCAAGGATTTTCCGATGCACAAGGGGTTGATAATGAATCAGCTAAACTTTGGACCCCTTTACTAGACATTTATCTGAATATTAACTTATGAGTGTGTGGTTGTGTGTGTATGTTTTCAGTTTGTTGAACTGTGTGGTGTGTGAATAACAAAAAAAGAAAGAATAGTTTTTTTTATTTCTGAAGGTTTTGGCAATAATGGAGCCTCCATGGATTGGCATAGTCTATCTGGAGGGTTTTTTTTTTTCTGTTTTTGAAAATTTTTACTGCAAAAGCAGTCTACTCCTTACATTACATTATGTCAATGCTCATTCTCATTCATCCTTCTAGGCATGTTTTTGGATTTTTATTTTTATTTTTATGCATGTTCTATCTCACACATCAGAAGTTGCTGATGTGGTGAGTGCATGCGTGGGGGAAAGGAACCATATCCTGGGAGACTAAGGATTTTGCATACCCTGAGCTATTTGTTTTTGCTTCTGTAACACGCTTAAATGCATTATTTGACTATAAGCTATTTGGACTGGTTCAGTAATATTTTCACTGATTAGGGATGCATTGTTTTTCTGGTTTTACTTGCTCTGGGAAATCTTCTTTTCTCTTTGCTTCCACATGTCTTCCATTGATGGGATAACTGTTATTACCACACATTGCTTGAGCCCAGCCTTCCAAAGTAATAGTAATTACTGGGTATTACTACTCAGGTGTGTTCTTTATGAGTGCACCCCTTTGGTGGGCTGGCCTCTAGCGAATAGCATTTTGCTTGTTTATACAAAGGGAGAAATGTAAGGATTAGCTTAGCATAACCTACGCCATCAGCCTGGCAAGTGGAGAGGGA
Organism: Charina bottae; assembly: GCA_023362775.1. Lineage (NCBI taxonomy): Eukaryota > Metazoa > Chordata > Lepidosauria > Squamata > Charinaidae > Charina > Charina bottae. The sequence goes on along the minus strand of JALMGJ010000002.1, from coordinate 233,634,516 downwards.
CCCCGCCCAACCCCTGAGGCTACTCTTGCATAAAACCACATGAAAAGTCTCCCCTTCTGGTGACACTCCGGAAGCTGTCCCTCTACGAACGGGAGACTAAGACAAGGCATCTCACCCCTTGCAGGTGTTGTTCCAGAGGCCAACACCCATCGCACGGGCTACGAGGCTCCTCTCTTATTTGGTTGCAAAAAGGGGGGCCCACGGGCTGGATGCACACCAAAGGTTGAGGGCCACCGCTTGCATGCACCAGGGCCTCATGCCTTCCATCTGGGTGGTTGTGATTCTCCTGCTAATTAGTATTGTCGTTAACTTCTTTTACCTATACCATGTCTTGCTTGGGAAAGGGGGGAATGGAGGTGAGGGTGGCGATGGGCCAGGAGAGACAACTTGCGATTGGGTAACTGTAACCCCGCCCCCCGAGGCCCAGCCTGAAACTCCTCCTCCAGGAGATAGCTCCCCAGGTGGGTGCTGGGACTCCTAGGCACCTGCACCAGTTCCCCTCCTGGCTCCACCCCGAAGGCGACAAGTCGCCCGTGCTGCTACAAAAAGTCCAGCCAATTGCTCACAGTGCGTTACGTGGGCCCTGGTGGGAAACGCTAAGTGCCACACCCGCCTATACCATACCCAACGCCCACCGGACTGCACCCCTCAAGGGTCCTGTGCTACACAGGGAAAGGTGTATAAACTGTGTAAAACGAAGGAGGAGAAGATTACCTGCTACAACCCTCAGACTGAGTTTAGGTACAATGTCTCCGTGTGGGCGGGCCTGGGAATGGTGTCCCCCAATGGGGTCCGCCCGACCTTGTATTACCTAAACCACATAGTAAGCCCTAAAACCTCTGCTGGCTGGAACTTGGAGTTTGACGTTTGTGAGGCCATGGATAAAATAGCTTACACCTCCTGTGGAAGCCAGGCCTGGCGGGACACATATAAGTGTAACAGCAAGTATTTATGTGCCAGAAGCCCACCCAGACCAGCAGACTCTCCCTCCCCTGATGACCCTTGCGGTTGGTGGCCACACCCCGACCACCCTCGCTCTTTTGCCTGGGCTACCATGTGTGCGGGTCTTTTTGAGGCTTCAATAAGTTTGGCTGGGTGCTGGAATTTGACGTCTGCCAGGCAATGGCCAAGGTGGCTTTCAGGAACTGTGGTAGCAAGGCTTGGCAGGATACCTATTGCAACACCGACAAGTATCTCTGCACCAGGAGGCTACCCTCCCCCATTGGACACCCGTTTCTGCAGCCCTGTCTGTGGTGGGACAATTATGATCCAAAAGTAGTTCACTGGGGAGCCCTTTGTGACCATACGGGAGGAGGGTATGCTGGGTGCTATAACCCCCTCAACACGGCCCAGTGAACAATCCGGCAATTCGCCCGAGTTGCAGTGGAGGAGCTCTATGAGGGGCGAATTGAATCCACAGGGTGGACAACTTATAATAGGATAATCCGGCTGCAAGCTGTCCTAGACCTAGCTGGCCACCGCATTGGTCAAGCTCTAAACCTGTTGGCGGACACCACAGACAAATTCCGCACTGCGGTCTATCAAAACCGCCTGGCCCTAAACTACTTGCTTGCTACGGAGGGTGGAGTCTGTGGTAAGTTTAACCTCACCAACTGTTGCCTGCAGATTGGGGAGACTGGCCAGGTCGTCCTCCAGCTAACCACCGAGCTACAACAGCTCACTTATAACCCTCCACAGGAGTGGAAAGGGTTCAACCTTCAGGATTGGCTTGATGGCTGGGGCCTTCCCAAACTGCCAGGGCTTAAGGTGATTGTTGGCCTTGTGGGCCTCATCGCCGCAGGCTGTGTCATTCTTCCTTTTGTCCTTCCTATCTTTGCTCAAACAATTTCTACCTCAATCTCCCTCCTCGTAGATAAACAGGCCGCAGTGAAAGCTATGGCCTTGTGGAACTACGTAATGCTTACTACTTCCCGAGAGGACAACCCCTATGCTGAAATAAGTGGAACTCCACAGTAATTAGGGAATTTGGTGGAGTTCCAAAGGGGGGAATTAAGCAGGCAGGTCAGAATCATTCTCTATCATAATAGCTGCTAGGCCTGGGTTCTGCTCTATTTCACTTATATCTAATCAAATCCAATCAAGCACATATCCTCTTGGCTAAATGCTTTTACCCACATCCTGACCTTTGTAACAGAATGCCATGGGCTCTTGAAAGTTCCTTAAAATGCTACAGATGGTGTACAATAAGTTCCCCTTTTGGTATCCTGTTTTGAAGTTCTATGTCTGAACAATCTGAACAAGCTGAGCTTGTGACACGTAAGATCTTGAACAAGCTGAGCTTGTGACATGTAAGATCTTGTCATATCCTGATTGTCTGGATTGCAAAAGCCTATAAAAGATAGGCTCCGGGTGTGACCCGGTGTTCAGAATTTGCCAAGTTATTACTCTGAACCTTGCTAGCGATAAACCTGTATTCTCTACCTCGCTGGTCTCGCGTCCTGTCATTGGGAAGGTGAGTTTTTCCCGCTACACTGTAAGGATTGAAGCACCCATTTTCCCCCTTAAAACCTTCAAAAGCTGACACAGAAATACAGTAGCTATGCCAAATAGTTTTGCTTGTTTTGGCAAACTAAGTTATTTTAATAGTTTTGGAGCACTTTTCAGAATGTGTCTTTCTTGGTAAGATTCAGTATAAACAATGATGTTGATCCAATTTATTTTCAATTGCAACTTGATTTCTAGGGAAATATATTTTCTGTCAAAAAATTCTAATATCTGCTTTCCTTCTCTGTATAAAAATGAGTGGAAGTCCCTAGAAATCTGACAGAGAACCAGCAATTCCATTCAATTGTCACTGATACGTTCTGTTCTTAAATGTCACTTTTCTACTTCTCTTCCTCCCTCCCATCTTGCCTTCCTCCAGTCCCCAGTTGCTTTATCAAATGACAGTTGTTTTGATCTTAGAAATGAGATAGCAAAAAATACGTGAAGAAAGACAAATGATAGAAGTTATTGTCATTTTTCTATTGGTTAAATGTGCTTGAGAGCTACAACTTCACATGCATTTACAGTATGCACACATGCACACATTTAAATATATTTGATTAGTACCCCACTTTTCTGCTGATGGCATCTAACCAAATTTAAAAACAAAACCAGAATATAAATAGTTAAATATACAGATTGAAAATAACAATAATATAAATGCTGAAATCAGCTAACAGTTAAAATATTCGCAAAAGAGTTGTGTCTTTACAGATTTTCTAAATGCTGAGAGAGCAGGACCAAACATAACACCTGATGGCATGTATTTCATAACCTTGGACTAATCCTGTATGCCAGGCAGTGGGGCATCTTCAAGAGGACTTCTAGCTAGCTGAACTAGAATGATTTGTAACTGTAAAGCTGCTCCATTAGATAGTCAGGCCCTCTGCTGTTTACAGCTGAACTTAAAGGTCAGTACCAATTCCTAAAATCATTCCCAATATCCAAATGGCAATCTGCATATTACCAATCGAAGAGAATATTTGTAGCTCAGGGTTGAACTGGGGAGTCTTTGGTGCTCTCTGAGCCTTGTTGTTTTCATGCAGACGTTTCATTGCCAGGCTAGGCAACATCTTCAGTGCGAAAAGGGAGTGGAACTTGCTGTCTGTTTATATACCCTGGCTTGTCCTGCCTGTGTTGGTGGGGGTCTTGTACTCTCCTTGGTAGTTCCTTGATTGGGCTGTTGTGTGCTGTTTGGGTGATTGACTGAGTTAATAGTTCCTTGATTAAGGTCTATTGTGTTGTTTGATTGCTCCTCTGCTGCTAATCGTGCTGTTAATCTATGCATATCTTGTTGTTGATTGCTGGCCCAGGGGTGTTCTGGTCTTCTGGCTATTCTATTGTCTCTTATGAATGGTATGTAAATGTTGTTAACCTCTATGTGTCTGTTGATGGCTGCTTTGTCTGAGTGCCAAGCTTCCAGGAATTCTCTAGCATTTTTGGATTTGGCCTGGTCTAATATGCTCACAGTTTCCCAGTTGAAAGTATGGTTAAGTCTGTCCATGTGTTGTGAGATTAAGGAGTTTTCATCATGTCTTCTGACTGCAAGTTGGTGTTCGTGGATGCGTTCTGCTAGTCTTCTGCCAGTCTGTCCTACATAGTGGCTGTTACAGTCCTTACACTGTATGTTGTAGATAACTCCTGTTTTTTCTTCTTGGGCTACTGGGTCTTTTGGTTTACTTACAATGTTCTGAAGGGTTTTGGTTGGTTTGTGTGCTACAGTGATGCCGTGTGGATGTAAAAGTCTATTAGTAGTTTCTGAGATGTTTCTGATGTATGGCAGTGTAATCCTTTTCATAGCTTCTGTTGGTTTTGCTATGGTGGGTTGAGTGGTCAGGCACTTTTTGATAAAGTTGTGTGGATATCCATTTTGCTGGAAGATGCTATATAAGTGGTCTGTTTCCTTTTTCTGGTGTTCTGGGTTGCTGCAGTGTGTTTGTGCTCGTCTGAATAGTGTTCTTACACAGCTCTTCTTGTGTGAGGTTGGGTTATTGCTTTGATAGTGGAGCACTTGGTTAGTGTGGGTAGATTTCCGGTAGACTTGTGTTTCTAGAATGCCATCATTTCCTCTACTGATGAGGATGTCCACGAAGGGTAGTGTGTTGTTGTTTTCTTCTTCCCTTGTGAATTTTATTCCTTTGAAGATGTTGTTGATGGCTTCATGTGTTTCCTCCAGTTTATCCTTTTTTATTATGACGAAGGTGTCATCTACATACCGGATCCATACTTTGGGTTGTATGTGTGGGAGTGCTATCCTTTCTAGACGTTGCATTACTATCTCTGCTATGAGTCCTGAGAGTGGTGATCCCATAGGTGTTCCTTTGATTTGTTGGAATATTTGTCCATCAAACTGAAAGTAGGTGGTGAGGCAGAGGTTGATGAGGTCCATGATTCTGGGTATTTTGATCTTGGTGTATCTTGTTAGGTCGGGTGTGTTATGTAGAACTGCTGCCATGGATTCAATCACTAGTGCTTGGTCTATGGATGTAAAGAGTGCAGTGACACCATATGGTGTCATTCGATGCAAATTGATTGCAAGCATCCATTGGGAAGATACTGCAGAAGATGGAGGAATCCAGGGTCAGACCGAGACCCGAGAGTTCCAGTGCCACTTCTGGACCAGCGGATGACGAGGGATCCAAAGATGAATCCAGTGCAGATGAGGAGAGCATGCCAGCATCACCTCCAACAAGGAGAAGGTCACTGCAAGAAGAGATGTCTAGGGTGCTGAGTTGCCCAAGATGGCCTGGGGGAGCACGAAAAATTTGGGTAAGATTCAATGGAGACCCCAAGCGCCTAGCGTGCTTCCTGACCCATGTTAAGCAGTTTATGGATGAATTTAAAGACTCGTTTGTAGACAAGGAGGCAAAGGTGAGATACATCTTAGCCTATCTGGAAGGGGAAGAAGCAGACTGACTGATTTAACTCCACGATGCTGAGGCCCCAGAACTGATTTTGATGAGTTTATGATAGCCTTGAGGGACCGGTTTGAAGACACCTTATCAAAAGTGACAGTGAAGGTCAAGATGCAATCAATCAAGCAGGGGAATTGGTCGGTGGCCAAATATGCTTTGGAATTTAAGAGACTAGCGGGCTGCTATGACCAGAGACATTCAAAATCAAATACTTTCAGATGGGATTGAGACCAGAAATCTTAGAAACCTGCCTGAACCTAGGAGATCCCAAGACCCTGAAGGAGTGGGTGCTATTGGCCAGGACAGTAGAGAGCACCAAACTTCACTTAAAGAAGCAATTACAGCTGCAATATGCAGCAAAGAAAGTGAAGTTGATGGCCAGCCCAGCGGACTAGTGAAGCCAACACCGAAAATGGGACAAAGAGAGGGAACTATGTGCCCAGAAGAATTTGTGCTTCAAGTGTGGCAAGGAGGGCCATAGACCCATTGATTGCAAACAAACAGCCATCCAGCCGCAACCAGCGGCAAAAAGGATTATAACTCAAACCCCTAGGTGCAAAAGCAAAGAAACAGCTGCCAAAGCTGAGGAGATGCACAAAGGGGGTTTCCTCGACAGCACCAGTGACTCCAAAGAAGAGAAGTTTCAGTCAGTGGGAAACGCCAGCCGCCTACCCTGAAGGGCACCAGCAGGCAGGCAGAATGTGACGGGCACGTCGATCTCATGGTAAGTGAAGAATGTCCCTCAATGTTAACAAGTGTACAATTGAGAACCCTAGAAACCAAACACAAGGCAGACTAATGGCAATGCTAGATTCTGGGTGTACATGTTGCCTCATAAACCCAGCAATCGTGACTGGACTTGGCCTTAAAGTGGGGAAACTAAAGCAGCCCATAGTCTTCACGCAACTAGATGGCACAGAGACTAGTGGGGGTCCGGTTGAGTTTTGTACCAAAGAAGTTAAGTTAAAGATTGGGACCCACCGAGAGACAATTGACAAGATTCCTTGTCACAGCAATTGCCAACCAATCAGTGATTTTAGGTTTATCCTGGGTAAGGAGAGGCAACCCCCACATCAATTGGGCAACGGGAGACATAGAATTCGAGGATGGGTCGTATAAAGGCGAAACCCCATCGATTGTAAATCCCGATGCTGCGTTGTTTGGCATGATGGCAGAATTGGGTGAGCAATTGACCCAGAAGGATGAAAGCCTGGTACCCAAACAGTATAGAGATTTGTGCAAGGTTTTTGAAGAGAAAGAATCAGATCAACTCCCTCCCCATAGAGACTGTGACTGTGCAATTGAAATAGATGCTGGGGTGAAATTGCCAAAGCCCAACTATATTCAATGACTCCAAAAGAACAGGAAGCACTGAGAGACTTTGTAGATAAAAACCTAAAATAGGGTTTCATCCGGCCAGCTACCTCGACAATGGCAGCCCCTGTACTATTCAGACCCAAAAAGGATGGGTCCTTAAGACTGTGCACCGATTATTGGGGTTTGAATGCCATCACTGCTGATAATAAGTACCCATTCCCACTGATGAAAGACCTGCTTGCTCACCTATCAAAGGGGAAGATTTTTAAAAAAATGGATTTGAGGGAAGCTTATTACCATGTACGCATTCACGAAGGGGATGAATAGAAAACTGCTTTTAGCTGTCAACTGGGTTCTTTTCAGTTTCTTGTGATGCCATTCGGATTGAAAGGAGCAGGGGGGTTGTTCATGCACCTCATAAATGAAGTTCTTCATGAGTTTCTGAATGAAGGGGTCCTTGTCTACCTAGATGACATCCTGATCTATTCCCAAACCTTGGAAGAACACGTTAAGTTAGTGCGTGAGGTTCTGAAGAGGCTTTTGAAAGCTCAATTCTTCATCAAGCTTTCAAAATGTGAATTCCATAAAGAGCAGCTAGACTACCTGGGTTACAGAGTCTCAAGCAGGGGCATTAAGATGGACCCCGCTAAAGTGCAAGATGTTATAGGGTGGGAACCCCTGAAGACCCAGAGACAGTTGCAGAGTTTTCTGGGGTTCGCAAATTTCTATTGACAATTTATCAATAATCATCCTTAATTATTTAAAATAAGAAAGACTTATCTAATTATTGAAAAAATAAGTTTATTTTTAAAAGTATTCATACTTTGAGATGTTGGAGCTGCAGATAAGAAAATGCATTATTTCTTAGCAAGATACAGCTATGTCAAGGCAAATGGAACTCACAGATTAAAAGTGAATTCCATTCAAGGGACAGGTTGGACTCAGGGTCAAGCTGCTAGTTTTCAAGAATTGAAAGTCCTTTGAAAACTACTCTGAAATCCAATGTGTGCTAAGTAACTTGACCCACCTCTAATATTTTGTACTTTGTGAGAGAAATTCTCCTGGAACTAAACTTCCACTCAGTAATCCTTGTCAGAGAGAAGAAATAAAATATATTAATGACTGTTTTGTCTGTATGTCTGGCAATGACACAGATTTCTGTAACTTTCCAAAGCAATCTTCCATTGTCTGAACAAGTTGTCAGGCTGACTGGCACTGAATAAGCAGGTTTACCAGTGATTTTACTTAGGAAAAGGTATCATTTTATGAGGATCCATGAATCATGAAAAGGTTTATTACTGTTCAACTAGCATATCATAGGAATGGTTTATCTAACTGGCAAGTTATTTTCTGCTTTCAGGCTGAGGAAAGGAGGTGATTTTTTATTATGAACAGTAAAGTCTACATCATACTAAAGGAAGTGTCATGGCCAAGAAGTCATTCAAGATACTCATAGTAATCACTACCTTTGAACTGGTATGGTCTCATTTCACCCACAAACAGAAAGTAATTTTTCCCCATTCTTTTTATTATATTTTTTATGTGAAGTTATATTTTTAGAGAAACCTATACAAAAGCATTTTCCCTATATAAAAGCATTTTCAAATGGTTTTGTAATTGGTATATATTATTAGGTCACCTATTGTCAGAGTTGTTTAGATAAACTGCATCAATTTCCTTCCCAATATTCTTTCAAGTATTATGGCCAATTATAGCTACTTATAAACTGTAACAACCCCCACAAATCTAATATGAGAAAGAGAGAGAAATATAATTCATAATGCCTTTAATTTTGCAGCACCCTATTAAGATATAATTAACTTACTGGTGTGGATTTTGTTTACTAAGATTTTAAGTTAAGCATAAAACAATAATCTGTTAGGGTGACATTTTACCCCACCTCCACTCAAAAAACAGTTAAACAAAACTCAAATAGTTTCTGAGATCACTTTTTCTCCACCTTTTCAGGTTCTCACAGTGACCTAATTTATTTTTTTAAGAAAAATTCTGTTTATCTGAAAAGTTACCAGGAAAATGGAGAAAAGCAATGCTAATAAGCATATGCAAACTAATATTGCTAGTTTTGTTGTTGTCGTTTTAATATATGTATATATATATGTTTTAAGCCCTGACAATTGAAGGAGAGAATGCATCCTTTATTACTAAATCTAGGCCAAAAATTTCCGTATCTTGCTTGCTGTAGAATTGTTTGACCTAAAGAACTATCAGTTTTATTAGTATAATCATGGTGTTGGAGAAGATTCCTGAGAATACCATGGATAGCCAAGAAAACAAAACAAATGGATCATTAATCATCATTAAGATCATTTCAATATTGTTTAGCTTGTTGCCTACACGGACAAATCACCCCCGGTGTTACGGCGGCAGAGAATAGCGGGGTCTCTTGTATGAGTGTGGTTCCCCCCGTGAGAGTCGCGGGAGGGGGTCTAGGATTATATGAGTTACATGAGAGTACATAACCCTGAGTGGGAGGCAGGGTAGGTAGGAGTGATTGTGTTGCCCCTCTGGCTAGTGAGAGAGGCCACAGGGGGCATAGTGAGTGGGTGGTGGATGTAAGGGGTGGTTGGGGCTTACCAGCACCGAGAGCACTAGCTGGTTGCGCTGGTGGCCCTACGACTGCTCAGGAAGATTGAGGGTGAAAGGATGGATGGATGGAAAAAAAGACCCCCACTCAGACCCAGGTCTTCTAGGGATTCGGGAGTGGAGGCGACCGGATCGGGAAACACTGGGGACTACAATGCGGGCAATTTGATCGAGGTGGTGACAGGCAGGAGATATTGTGACGGGAACCGGAGGACAGGCCATCTACGGGGAAGTCGCCCCCCGGTGGCGTGTTCCGGTCCTCTGAGTTCAAACCCAGGTTCTGGACAGCAGATCCTTGAGGGCCCTGGTTTCAGACTGCTGCTTCTTAACGCCAGGTCAGTAAACAAAGAATCCCCTCTCATAAGTGAATTAATCACGGAGAAGGGGGCCGACCCGTGTATTACTGAGACCTGGCTGGGCCCAGAGGGAGGGGTAGCCCTCTCGGAGATGTGCCCAGCCAGATTTCAGGTGTGGCACCAGCCGAGAGACCGGGGTAGGGGAGGAGGGGTGGCAGTTATCATCAGAGAGTCTTTGGTGGCTTTCAGGGGCCTTCCTCCACAAGTATCTGGATGTGAGACCCTGTTTTTCAAGTTGGGTGCCCGGGAACAGTTGGGAGTGTTACTACTGTACCAGCCTCCCTGCTGCGTAGCAACCTCCCTGCCTGAGCTGCTGGAGGCCGTCTCAGGGTTGGCGGTGGAGTTCCCCAGGCTTATGGTCCTGGGGGATTTTAATCTGCCGTCCCTGGGGCGTACCTCGGAAGTGGCTCGGGAGTTCATGGCTACCATGGCAGCCATGGGCCTGTCTCAGATTATTTGGGACCCAACTCAAGACAGTGGACTCACTCCGGATTTGGTTTTCTTGTCAGAGCAATGGCAAAGTGATCTGAGGGGAAAGTTAGAACTATCCCCATTGTCATGGTCAGATCACGTCCTGATATCCCTAAGGTTCTCTTATGCCGCCCCACTCCGCAGGGAGGCAGGACCTATTCGATTGGTCCGCCCCCAGCGACTTATGGACCCAATGAGGTTTCAGAGGGAGTTGGGGGTAATACCCGATGATCTGCTGTATGGTCCAACGGAGGCACTGGCCGCAGCCTGGAATAGGGAGGCGGCCAGGGCCTTGGACAGGACTGCGCCGATGCGACCTCTCCAACCCCATTCGACCCGTCACTCCCCATGGTTTACAGAGGAGTTGAGGGTCTTGAAGAGGGTGAAGAGACATCTAGAGCGCTGCTGGAGAAAGACGAAGGCGGAATCGGACCGAACACAATCTAGAGCCGCTATTAAGGCCTACCTTGTGGCGGTAAGAGCGGCGAAATGTGAATATTTCTCCGCTCTTATTGCATCTGCAGAATGCCGTCCAAAGGCCCTGTTCAAGATTACGCGATCTCTCTTAGGTAGGGTGGAGTCACTAACTCACCTACAGGGTCTTGCGGAAGAATTTTCCGAGCATCTGCAGGATAAAATCGCTCAGATTCAGTCTAAGTTGGACTCCATGCGTGAAATGCAGTCTGGGGAGATGCCGGGAGAGCGGCCTGGCCTTATTATCTGGGAACGATTTGATCCTGTTGGACCTAAGGAAGTGGACAGGATCCTCCGAATTGTTAATTCCACCACATGCTATTTAGATCCCTGACCTTCCTGGCTGGTAAAATCGGCCAGGGAGGTGACATGTGGGTGGGTCCAGGCAATGGTTAACTCATCCTTGTTGGAGGGAGTGTTTCCAACTGCCTTCAAGGAGGCATTGGTGCACCCTCTCCTCAAGAAGCCATCCCTGGACCCCACCATTCTGGACAATTTTCGTCCAGTCTCCCACCTTCCCTTTTTGGGGAAGGTGGTTGAGATAGTGGTGGCGTTGCAACTTCAGAGGACCCTGGATGAAGTGGATTATCTAGACCCTTTTCAGTCAGGTTTCAGGCTGGGATATGGGATGGAGACTGCATTGGTTGTGCTTATGGATGACCTCTGGAGGGAGCGGGATGGAGGTAGTGCATCCATCCTGGCTCTCTTGGATCTTTCAGCGGCTTTCGATACCATCGACCATGGTATCCTTTTGGGTCGGCTTAGGGAGTTGGGGGTGGGAGGGGTAGTTTTGTGCTGGTTCACCTCCTTCCTCCAGGGCCGTTCCCAGTTGGTGGTGATAGGGGAGGAGAGATCCAGCCCACGACCGCTCTTATATGGAGTGCCACAGGGTTCGGTTCTCTCTCCTCTCCTATTCAACATCTACATGAAACCGCTGGGTGAGGTCATCCGACATCATGGGATGAGGTATCATCAATATGCTGATGATACTCAATTGTATATCTCCATCCCAGGTGAAGTAAGTGATGCAGTGACCACCCTGTCTCCGTGCCTGGGGGCTGTGAGGGCCTGGATGGGGAACAACAGGCTTCAGTTGAACCCTGGCAAGACCGAATGGCTGTGGATTGATGGCTTAGCGTCTTCTGGGAAATTATCATCTTTGGTTCTCGATGAGGTAGTACTGCCCCATTCGGAGCCGGTGCAGAACTTGGGGGTCCTTCTAGACTCACGACTCCTGCTCGAAGAGCAGGTGGCAGTCGTGGCTAGGAGGGCTTTTGCACAGCTGCGGCTGGTGCGCCAGTTACGCCCATTCCTGGATCGAGATGCCCTCCGAACAGTCACTCATGCTCTCGTCATCTCCCATGTAGACTATTGCAATGCGCTTTACATGGGGCTACCCTTGAAGACTATCCGGAAGCTACAACTGGTTCAGAGTGCAGCCGCGCGAGCAGTTCTAGGTGCGCCAAGATCAGAGCCTATAACACCTTTATTCCGCGAGCTGCATTGGGTGCCGGTTTGCTTCTGGGTACAATTCAAGGTGTTGGTTATCACCTTTAAAGCCCTACATGGCATGGGACCAGAATACCTGAGGGACCGTCTTATCCCCATATCATCGATTATATTTCCCAAACTGAATTTTGCAGAGCAGTTCTCAATTTTTTTTTTAAGACAGGAAATGTGTTTGCCAGGGAATAATAAACATAAAACATGCATATAACTGAAAATAATGTACAACTTGAATTATATTTTGATAAATCGTTTGTAAAAAAAATGGATAGTAGACTGATGTGCACATAGAAGGAATGAGCTTAAGAATGGAAAAATGAAAACTGGTGGAATGTTTGAACAGATTTGTTCAAGTTACCAATATTATTAATACAATCAGCAGTTTAAAATAGGAAGGAGAGATCTGTGCCTTGGAGTATTGAGAATGGGAAATATGTTGGGATTTGAGGCCTAGCTATATGGAAAAAAGAATGGATTTTTCCCCCTGATTTTTCAAATATTTGTGTTATATTTGATTTTTTTATATAACCCACATAAATTGTGCACTGAATAAAGAAATCTCAATTCCTCTTCCCCCTTCATAAAACATTAATTGTTTTTCATTAATTGATTTTCATTTGTGCCTTATGTTATGATGGATCCACTGACAACAAAATACTCAAAATACCCCTCACTGAATCTGTGTAGAATTTACTAGCTGTGTCAGATAGATAATGTTCAAAAAGACAGTTCATCAGCCATGTTGGTGTATCAGCCAGCCAGTCCTGCATGCTAGCCTTTCAGGAAAAGGGAGGCTGGAGGTAGGCTGTCTTTGCTAATTACTCCTAACTCCTGTGCAGCTTGTTGATAACAAATTGTTAATGGCAAAGCCCTACTTAAGCATGAAACACAGATGGCAAACTCAGGAAGAAGCCCTGGAGGTGTCAACCTGGCTCAAACCAAGAGGTGAAAAGGGGAAAAGTGGAAAAACAGTTTGGGCAGATTCCTGGTTGTAAATCCCTGGAGATATTTTGCAGTTATCTTAAGGGGCGTGGTGGCTCAGTGGGTAAGACGCCAGGCTTGTCAATCGGAAGATCACAAGTTCGGAGGTTCGAATCCCTAGCTCCGCATGACGGAGTGAGCTCCCGCACTAGCCCCAGCTCTTGCCAACCTAGCAATTCGAAAGCATGCAAATGCAAGTAGATGAATAGGTACCACTTCCGTGGGAAGGTAACAGCATTCTGCGTGCATCATACTGGCCACATGACCATGGAAGCATCTTCGGACAACGCTGGCTCTTCGGCTAACAAACCGAGATGAGCACCGGCCCCTAGAGTTGGACACGACTGCACAAATGTGCAAGGGGGGACCTTTACCTTTTTAACAAGGACTATTCTTTCAGTAGACTCCCTTAAGGACATATATGCCCATGACGAAACGAACACAAACAAAAAGAGATGACCACAAAGAGAAAGTAACATCTTCCTCAATCTCTTCTACCACCCACCCTAAAGTATGTAAGATTATGCATATATTGGTGTGTGATTATATTTAAATTTAAGTTTGTTCTGTTCTCTAATGAACTTTCTCTTGTGGCTTTTGCTCTGTATGGGCAGTAACTATCTCATATATTGAAGCATGCAGAAACCAGGCCCATCAGGTCCCACAGTAAGCTTCTACCCTGAAGCATTGTCTGCTGTGGGACTTATTAATCAAATACACCGGTGCTCAGTAATCACTTCAAGTGGTGACTGAGAAGAGGTGTATTGCTAGAACTTAACCTGACAGTTGAGTGGACTAAACACCCATGTATAGTCCAACTGGGAATATTATATAAATTAAAAGTGGGACATGCACAAAGGAACAAACTATTTTTAATCTGAAATCAGTAAATTGCAATTTAGCTGTATTGTTATTGTTACCACCACAGACACTTACTGAGTGTCTCAAATAAGCCTTGCTGTCCAGCCTTTGTTGATTAACACTTACCTATTTTGGAAATACACATATTTTTTATTACACTGGATACAGTTTGCTAAGCTTTGTCCAGAAAGATGAATTAGCACCATATTTTCAATCTCCTTTGGTGTAATTTATAAAAAAGTATTTGAGTTAGTCATTTCTCTAACTCTAATTCCATTTAGACTGCACTTTCTCCAAAACATTTCAACTTCTCTTAGTTAGAAAAAAAAAGTCTAGATAAACTAACCTTGCTAGTAATCTTCTAGATGTCTAGATACCATAATTTGACATCAGGAAAAGTGGATACAATTATCACAAGTTTAGTTTAAAAAAAAAGATGATAGAGACTCATAATATTCTAGCTTCTTACTCCAAAATTGGTAATCATGTATTGAACGGAATATCTCCAAAGCCAAAAGAGAATGGAAAACTACATCTGGAAAATCCCACTGAAATGTAACTGGATTGTGCTATCTGTAAAGTTGACAACCAGATTGTACTTATTGATAATACTACCACAGCAGCAAAATGAACAACCCAATGTTGATTACATGGAAGAAATGGCTTCATCCATGGTATATTTTGTCATAAGTGCTTCAATATAAAGTTTAACTGGTAACAAGAGATTGATTCATTACAGTAAGATAAATGTACACTTTAATTTAATTTAATTTAATTTAATTTAATTTAATTTAATTTAATTTAATTTAATTTAATTTAATTTAACTTTTTATTCGATTTTTAATGGCTGCCCACTCCAGAAGACTCTAGGTAGCTTACAAAATCCCAAAAACAATTAAAACACTTAAAACAGTTAAAACCTACATAAACAGGCAACCTGGACAAAAACAACTAGAACAATAAACAGGACAAATATGATAGCGAACTCACAAATACATAAGAAACACATTAACCCCAGGCCTGGGAACAAAACCAACTTTTAAGGGCTTTGTGGAACCCCAGGAGAGTGGGCGCTATCCATATGTCTGGGGGAGATGCTGTTCCAGTGGGCAGGGGCCATGACACAGAAGGCATACTTCCTCAGCCCCATGAGATGGCAACATTTAATTGAAGGGACCTGGAGTGCACCCACTCTGTCTGATCATGCAAGATACCAAGCTTGACACAAAGAAGATTTTACTTTTTTATTAAACCAACTATTGCTGTAATGTTTATAGTTACCAGAATTGGTTTTCCATGATTTTAGGCTAAGTCTTTTCATGTCTTTCATGTACTGGGGACTGAATCTAGGAAAAGGGTAGACATTTGTTTAATTTGCTTTTTAATATGGACATGCCCAATTTCACAGCCCTAAACCTAACTCTAACTCAAACTGATTCAATTATTTTTCAACTATATTTTTTAAATTTTACAATGCATTTTTGTATTTTTTTAAAAGAGCATATAATATATGTTTCTTCTGTTTCTTCTGCAAATTAGAGACATTTGAAATACAATACACGAATATGAGTTTCAACCCTAATGAAAAATAACTCCTTTGTCCAGGTGTTCTAGAAGTAAAACTACATACATTTTCTCTTAAAATTTATTGTTTTTGATGACATTATGTATCTAGAATAACAATAAAGAAATCATATCTCAAGAATAGCACTGTGTTTAGGAGGCAAATAAATATTTTTAAAATATTTATTTAAAATATTGTGGCTTGTTCTTTGAAAATCTGCCATATTATTTTCATATGTTTATTTCACCATTCTTTTCCTCAGATAATGATACTGTATACTTAATGAAAATGGGCTATTGGTCTTATGTCTGCTTACTTTTTCATGAAGATTTACTAGGGAAATTCTATTGATTTATAGCTATGTGTGCATTGTATTGTCGAAGGCTTTCACGGCCGGAGTTCAATGGCTGTTGTGGGTCTTCCGGGCTGTGTGGCCGTGTTCTGGAAGTTGTGGTTCCTAACGTTTCGCCAGCATCTGTGGCCAGCATCTTCAGAGGGCAGGAGCACAGATAGAAGCAAAATCTCTGTGCCCAGGTAGAGTGGCAATGTTCTATTTATAGAGCTAAATTATAGGAGATTAGGTGGGGTTTTTTGTTGTGTTGAAATGTTAACGAGTGGCTGATGAGCGTGAAGATCTGAAGAAGCTGGCCACAGATGCTGGCGAAACGTTAGGAACCACAACTTCCAGAACACAGCCACACAGCCCGGAAGACCCACAACAGCCATATGTGTGCATTGTTTTTTTTAAAAAAGAACCCTCATATTATGTACTTTTTGTTCACTATAAAATGTTCAAGGAGAAGAAAAAGGGTAGGGAAGGCAAATATATATACTGTATGTGTGTGTGTGAAAAACAAACAGGATTGTAATTGGGAAGAGAATCATAATGTGTCCATAATTTAAAGATTTAAAGGAATGTGCTAATTTATATACATACACACACACACACACACACACAAACACACACAATCACTATATGCATATGCATATGCATATGATGTATATGTATATGTATATGTATATGTATATACACACACATCATTTAACAATAAATAAAATTTGCTAATATATGACTTTGACAACTTTAGCTTTTTTTAAAAAAAAAAATAACATTCAGTATGCCTGATGGGTTTCTTTAAAATTTCAAAATATCAACTATGATAAATCAGAATTTATTTTGTTTAAGGAAAATATTGCTAGATCGGATATGCCACTTAGGAAATTAAATTTAATTTCCCTTTGAGGCTAATTAGCTGTTAGCATCTCAGCTCTCTTTATGCATGTAATTAATGTTTGTCATCAAATGTTTTTTCATTGAATCTGAGGAAGTTACTTTGGGCTTTGCCATCAAACATTTGCTTTCATAAAAACCTTCCTTGAAATAAATAGATTGTCAGGAATTTTCATTGCCATTGTAATAAAGGAAGCCATACATTCTAAAGCATAAATATTACCAGAGTTTCCTTGTTTGGACAGAATCTTTCTATTGAATTGTCAGCATTTGAAAGATCAGAGCAAGTTTGAGAAATTGTTGCTGGGAATAAAAGCAGACTGCAAGAGAGCTTTAGTGGTGCCAGTTCATCAGTGTGCAGTCAGGTCACACACCATGTCACTTAAGCATGAAAAGACTTGTATCATCTTGATTAAAGCTTATGCACACTGAAATGGTGCATAAACCCTCCAGAGTTATCAGTGATATAAAGATTGATTTTCTTCTGGGCTTAGTTCCTGTTCTGACTTTTCTATTTCAAAACCTCTCTTAATGGTAGAGAAGGCATATTCTATTCCAGATAGAGAAATACATAAGAGCACAACATCATTAGTCCTGGTGAAGTGGGCTTTGAAATCGTAAATCACTAATGATTCATAACAGTCTTATAGGTAAGCTGATGGCCTGACAGCTGCAGGTGTTGTTTGAATGATGCAAGGAAAAAGTGGTTTTGTTTTTAGATTTCAAAAAGATGCTAAACAATATTGTATTCTGTAATCTGACAGCAGGTCAAGTGTCTATCTATATCTACCTATGTATCCTTCCATCAATCCACCCACACACACACACACGTATATACATATATTGACTTTCAAGATATAAAAAGATGTCCCACAGTAGGTTAATTAATAAACAGTACAAACAATAAATACCAAAATGAATGAGTCTTCTTGCCTTCCACCATATAAGCAATGTTTCTACCCTTTGGTCCTGTTTTGGCTTATTGTTAGGGATGTGTGTATGTCTGCAGGATTACCAAGAGCTTTGGGAATGGTCAAAAAGTGGTCTGAGCTTGTTGCCTTGTTGAAAGGCCTGTAACTGGTAAATATTTGCAACTGACTTGCATGAAAATTGATATGCTTCTTCCCTTCATAAAGATTTAACTTTTCTTCATCTTGTTCTTGGGAAAAGCAACAAAGGACACTTTAATAGTAAATTTTGCAGAATGTAATGTGAAAACCTCTGTACTGAACATGATGAAATTTGGCATGCTTCAGAGTGATCTAACATTCCTATAAATTGCATGCTTTTTTATAAAAAAAAAAAACTAAAAAAGAGAACATAATATAATAAGTATTTATGGTTTTTTTTCCTAGACTAGTTAATAGGAAAACATTTTTCTCCCAATTCATAGTTCTAGAATCCAGATTGTGCTAGATGGGAAGTTAGCTACTTCTGGTTTCAGCCAGAAAGTGAGATAAGTATCTTTCTATAATCTTTGTATAAACTAGCTGAAAACAAATGGAAATATACTGTATGATAGCTAGTCAAACTCCAGCAAAGGAGATCGTTACCTTGTCGTGGTGCTGGAGCTTGAGAACCTCAATGAAACCATGAGCTAAACCGTGAAGGGACACCCAAGAGGGGAAGGTCATGGCAGAGAGGTCAGACTAAATATGATGCCTGGGGAAGGTAATAGCAACCCACTCCAGTATTCTTGCCGTGAAAACTAAATGGATCAGTACAACCAGAGATATGTCGGTATACCATCGGAAGATGGGACTCCCAGGTCGGAAGATGGACAAAATGCTACTGGGGAGGAACAGAGGATACGTTCAACTAGCCCCAGATGTGATGACGCAGCTAGCTGAAAGTCGAAACGACGGCTAGCAGCCGACGGTGCTGTTGGTGAACGACGAATCCAATGTTCTAAAGATCAACACACCATAGAAACCTGGAATGTAAGATCTATGAGCCAGGGCAAATTGGATGTGGTTAATGGTGAGGTGTCAAGATTAAATATAGACATTTTAGGTGTCAGTGAACTGAAATGGACTGGAATGGGCCACTTCACATCAGATGACCACCAGATCTACTACTGTGGACAAGAGGACCACAGAAGAAATGGAGTAGCTTTCATAATTAATAATAAAGTGGCTAAAGCAGTGCTTGGATACAATCCAAAAAACGATAGAATGATCTCAATTCGAATTCAGGGTAAGCCATTTAACATCACAGTGATCCAAATATATGCCCCAACCACAGATGCTGAAGAAGCAGAAGTGGAGGTGAAGAATAGATTTAAGGGACTAGATTTAGTAGATAGGGTCCTGGAAGAATTATGGACAGAAGTTCGCAACATTGTTCAGGAGGCGGCAACAAAAAACGTCCCAAAGAAAAAGAAAACCAAGAAGGCAAGATGGCTGTCTGCTGAGACACTGGAAGTAGCCCAAGAAAGAAGGAAAGCAAAAGGCAACAGTGATAGTGGGAGATATGCCCAATTAAATGCAAAATTCCAGAGGTTAGCCAGAAGAGATAAGGAATTATTTTTAAACAAGCAATGTGCGGAAGTGGAAGAAGACAATAGAATAGGAAGGACAAGAGACCTCTTCCAGAAAATTAGAAACATCGGAGGTAAATTCCAGGCAAAAATGGGTATGATCAAAAACAAAGATGGTAAGGACCTAACAGAAGCAGAAGAGATCAAGAAAAGGTGGCAAGAATATACGGAAGATCTGTATAGGGAAGATAATAATATTGGAGATGGCTTTGACGGTGCGGTCAGTGAGTTAGAGCCAGACATCCTGAAGAGTGAGGTTGAATGGGCCTTAAGAAGCATCGCTAATAACAAGGCAGCAGGAGACGACGGTATCCCAGCCGAACTGTTTAAAATCTTGCAAGATGATGCTGTCAAGGTGATGCATGCCATATGCCAGCAAATTTGGAAAACACAAGAATGGCCATCAGATTGGAAAAAATCAACTTATATCCCCATACCAAAAAAGGGAAGCACTAAAGAATGTGCAAACTATCGAACAGTGGCACTGATTTCACATGCCAGTAAGGTAATGCTCAAGATCTTGCAAGGTAGACTCCAGCAATTCATGGAGCGAGAATTGCCAGATGTACAAGCTGGGTTTAGAAAAGGCAGAGGAACTAGAGACCGAATTGCCAATATCCGCTGGATAATGGAGAAAACCAGGGAGTTTCAGAAAAACATCTATTTCTGTTTTATTGACTATTCTAAAGCCTTTGACTGTGTGGATCATAACAAATTGTGGCAAGTTCTTGGTGGTATGGGGATACCAAGTCATCTTGTCTGCCTCCTGAGGAATCTGTATAACGACCAAGTAGCAACGGTAAGAACAGAGCACGGAACAACGGACTGGTTTAAGATTGGGAAAGGAGTACGGTAGGGCTGTATACTCTCACCCTACCTATTCAACCTGTACGCAGAACACATCATGCGACTTGCTGGGCTTGAGGAATCCAAGGCTGGAGTTAAAATTGCTGGAAGAAACATTAACAATCTTAGATATGCAGATGATACCACTTTGATGGCTGAAAGCGAGGAGGAGTTGAGGAGCCTTATGACGAAGGTGAAAGAAGAAAGTGCAAAAGCTGGGTTGCAGTTAAACCTCAAAGAAACCAAGATTATGGCAACCAGCTTGATTGATAACTGGCAAATAGAGGGAGAAAAAGTGGAGGCAGTGTCAGACTTTGTATTTCTAGGCGCAAAGATTACTGCAGATGCTGACTGCAGCCAGGAAATCAGAAGACGTCTACTTCTTGGGAGGAGAGCAATGGCAAATCTTGATAAAATAGTTAAGAGCAGAGACATCACACTGACAACAAAGGTCCGCATAGTTAAAGCAATGGTTTTCCCTGTAGTAACCTATGGCTGTGAGAGCTGGACCATAAGGAAGGCTGAGCGAAGGAAGATAGATGCTTTTGAACTGTGGTGTTGGAGGAAAATTCCGAGAGTGCCTTGGACTGCAAGAAGATCAAACCAGTCCATACTCCAGGAAATAAAGCCAGACTGCTCACTTGAGGGAATGATATTAAAGGCAAAACTGAAGTACTTTGGCCACATAATGAGAAGACAGGATACCCTGGAGAAGAAGCTGATGCTAGGGAAAGTGGAAGGCAAAAGGAAGAGGGGCCGACCAAGGGCAAGATGGATGGATGATATTCTGGAAGTGACAGAGTCAACCATGGGGGAGCTGGGGGTGGTGACGGCCGACAGGAAGCTCTGGCGTGGGCTGGTCCATGAAGTCACGAAGAGTCGGAAGTGACTGAACGAATAAACAACAAATAGCCTTTGAATCGTGCTTTAGTATAAATGCTGTAAAATACTGTTGTTTTTTCCTAAATTAAGAAGTGTCCCCTTTCAAAGTGACATGACTATTCACAGGTAAGATTAATAGCTTCTTTTTTTACTCTGCATATTTTAATATTTTCCTCAACTAGCAGATAGGCATGAAGTTCACCAGCTGAGACACGTTCAGTATTGTTCTGCAACCCAGGTTCACATAATGATGATAATTCAGGACAAGGTTTGTTGTTCTTTGAATCTTATTGCTTTCAAAAGGATTGAAGTGTGGATAACTGGGCATTAGACAGATGGTGGCCAATGGCCCATACTCCAGTGAACAGGCTTGCAGGTCTGGAATGTAGTCCCCTGAAATATTCAGACAGTTGTTCCCTGATAAATGAGTATAACAGAATAATGCATATGCTGCTATTTCAAAGTTCATGGACTCCCGAATATAATTCTAACATTTTTACTACCTTCTTGAACTTTCACTTGTAAATATAGCTTATTCTGTATGATGTTATAGATTTTTCTAACATCATATAATGATAGAAACTTTCTATTTAAAAGTGCAAAAAGTTTGGAAGCTATAGCACAGCAATCCCTAATTTTTTTTAGTTTTAAAATCCAGCTATAAAGGGTGGAGGTGCTCCATTGCACTGTTGCTAAACCTTTATAGTGTGTTGCTTCATAAACTACAATTTTATGCCACTGTCCTGTGATTTGAATTTAACATTGCATTCATTTTTAATTTGGTAAGCCATCTTTAGTAAAAGTGGCCTAAAAGCACAAGGCATAAATATATAAAGAAAGAAATGAAATCAATATGAGTTACATGTTTTAACACAAATTAAGACTATTGCCTTAGTCTAAATAGATAATAATCAAGAAATATGCATGAGTCTAAAACCTCATTTTGAAAAGTTTCACGTATTTAACCTTCAACATTAAAGAATCTTTCAAAAAAAATCTTCCTAACATGCACCTTTTGTATCAATGGTCTATACATTTTCGCAAGTATACCCATTTTAAAATGCAGGTGTTCCTCAAATAAATGCTTTATTATATGCAACTTTATGTGCTATACCTTCATGTTTTCAAGTCAGATACAAGAAGGCTCTCAACATGATTGCCGTTTCGGCTGCAAAAGAGCTTCACTTGCTGGATTGCATGTTTCACTCTAAAAGACATCTATGTGGATTTATTTTGTACCCCTAGAAAATAGTTCAAGTTAATTTCTTTTTCTAAAAGCTCAGCATGGATAATCATTAATCTCTAAAGATCAATATAATACACATTAATTTTACAGAGTATATTTGTTTAAAAAAACCAAGTTGAAGTATCAAGAAAATACAGTCAAAAATATTTCAATTATTTCCACAGTAAGATTTATTTGGAAATTATTATATTTTTGTTCCAAGATTTTATATTTGCCAAATAACAGCCAACTCTGTATGAAAATATGAATATATAAGCAGACAATTTTGTGCAAATAGGTTTTATGTATATGAAGGAAACTATAATTCTGGTAAAATTAGGAGCATTTCTGTTCTTTGAAATTTTGAAGGGATTTCTTTTAGTCAGCGGTATCTGCAGCAGACTGTGATGACACTAAACCTACCAAACCTGCATGATACCATCACACAGATGTCAGTGTCCTAATGCCTGGTACAAGTACATAAGTTGTGGCATTTGTATAATAACATTATGCCATATTCCTTTATTTATTTATTAATTTATGTTTATTTATTTATTTTCTTTCCTGCCTTTATTATGTTTATAAATAACTCAAGGCGGGGAACATACCTATTATGCCTTCCTCAACTATATTGAGGTGAGTTGGGCTGAGAGTGACTGGCCCAAGGTCACCCAGCCAGCTTTCATGCCTAAGGCGGGACTAGAACTCACAGACTCCTGGTTTCTAGCCTTGCTGCCTTATTTGCCCCCTTGTCCTTCCACAGGTGCACCTTCTTTTTGAGCCAAATCATTGATAAATTAATTGAAGTACTGTTGGGTTCTTGCTGAGTTTCTTTTCCTGCAGATGTAATGCCATTAGTCCCTGAGAACTAATTGTTCAACCCTGAGCTACATGTATTCTTTATTATTGTCACTGAAGTACCCAATTAGTCAGATTGCAGATGAAACAAAGAAACAAAAATAGTACTTTGAAAGAATGAATATGTTACTTTACCGAAAGTATAAAAAGTGGCTGTATGTACACTGAGGGGGCACGATGGCTCAGCAATTAATATGCCAGGCTTGTCAATCGGAAGGTCGCAACTTCGGCGGTTCGAGACCCTAGACCCGTGTGATGGAGTGAGCTCCAGCACTTGCCCCAGCTCTTGCCAACCTAGCAATTCGAAAGCATGCAAATGCAAGTAGATAAATAGGTACCACTTTGCTGAGATGGTAACAGCATTCCACGTGCATCATGCCGGCCACATGACCACGGAAGTGTCTTTGGACAACGCTGGCTCTTTGGCTAACAAATGGAGATGAGCACCGGCCCCTAGAGTCGGACACGACTGTGTGAGGGAACCTTTACCTTTTTTTATGTACACTGACCAACTGTGGTTTCCTAACTTTAGAGACAGAAATTTTTCTCAGCCTATGCAAAATTGCCCAGAATTGAATGTGGATTTTCTCTGTACATATAATGCACTTACAACTGAGTTACAGCCATTAAGTCATAATGACTTAAATCTCAGCTTCAGTCCCTCTTCTCAATATTTGGGTTTGGAATTCTGATATAAAGGGACAATTTATCAATTGATGCCAATATCAATACACAGATATATGACAACTCTAATTTTCTATGACACTCAGTGACATCTTCTTATTTTATTACTATATATTTATGTGACACCTATCCTCACCAAATTTTGCTGAACTATAACTGTCTTACAAGTAAGCATACTGGCTGGAGTCACTGGAAGTTATGGCCCAGGAACATCTAGGCACTCATAGGTTTTCCTCTCCTGATTTATAATATTCACATCATCCTTTTTTCTTGGTCTCCCTAATTCTTACTTATCTCTCCCTCTCTTCCCTCCCAAAAGAGCATACCATACGTTGGCCTTGTTTTTGAGTGACAGGCTGTAATGATTCCAGTTCTGAAGTTCCAAATTCAGGATTCCTCAGTGCAAGCCATTTAGGATATAGAAGGAATCTTTATTAGGAAATAGTAACACGAAACATAGCCAATGCTCGGAATGAGGTTTTCCTGCTCATTCCATTGATAAAACACTTTCCCCCTTCATGTCAGCCCCTCCTCCCAATAGGGCCATTATGTAGTTTGTTCCCACTCAATTCTTACCCCTCCCGACCTGCATCCATCTCCCAGACATTCCCCAGATGGCACCGACTGAACGACCTTGGTGCAAGTCTCTGCTGCTGTAAACACTCCCCAACCGTCTTCATTGGAATGTTACCCATTCCTCCCCCCTTCTCCTCAGAGTTCACTGGTGCTGACATGGATCTTGCTAACATCCCCCCATCTAATCTACAATGTACAACCCATGTCAGGATTCGCACTGGTGCAAATCATGACTCAGGCTTTGATAAACCATGAAGTGACATCTTTCCTATTTATTTATGCGAATGATATTTGCCTACTAAACAGAGGAATATCGGATGCAAAGGCAACTTTGATAGAGGAAAAGAATATGGGCAAAGTCTCTTGAGAACATCTTTTCCATCGTATTGTCAGCATTTCACACCGAGAACCAATGAGCAAAAGATGAATGTGACGTATGATAAATTTAATTTTATCTGGTATCTGGTTCAGCAGAAAGGAAGGTTGAAACATGTAAATAGTTAGCCACTTGTCTTATTTTTTTAAAAAATCAATTGATTATTAGAAAAAGATCTAATGAATTTGAATTGTGTTTAGTCCATGAAGGTCCAATAATAAAATTGCCTTAGATGGTTCTGCAAATTAAGAGTTAGAGGTGATGTTATACAAAACATCTGATCACTTTGGAATGTACTCATCCTACCTTCCTTAATCATAATACTGGAGAATAGAGAATATATTTAACTGGTAGGAGATATACGTTGATCATGGAGAATATAGGTTTAGGTGGACCATGTGCAAGCAAAATGAAAGTTCATTACCTTTTTATTATCTTAAAGAGTGGAAACCGTTGATGGACTATTTGCAAAATGCAGGTGGAGCAAAGCTTGCATGGGGTTTTGATGATTAGATTGTATATAAATAAATTATATTAGACAAGAAATGTATATGAATATTATATCAAATGCTATCATGTAAAAAAAATTTCTTTTATGTATTCCTATGACCATAGATAGATCGGAAGTCGGCTAATTTCTATATCTTTTTCTGTTTTTCTATTTCTTTTCTTTGCTTTTCTATACTTTTTTCTTCCTTTCTTTGATTTGTATTTCTATTTCCATTTCGTTTCAAACTTTTAACTATGTTTATTTTAAAATCTCAATAAAAAAGTATTAAAAAAAAGAAAGTCCATGACCTTTTCCCCCCAAATTGACCTTAAAAAAGTAAAATATGCAGTATCAGAGGTATAAAATAATGTCTTTAAGTAAGGGAACATTTAAACAAAATCACCTCCCTGTGGTTTGGATTATGGGTATCCTCTTCAGACGTTACTTAACTTCAACTCTAATCAGTCTCAGCCAGACAATAGTGATGTACGTGGACAATAGCGATACATGACTTAGCAACATGAACTACAGTAGGTTCCTCTGGTCCCTAGTAAAATTCCTAACCTCTCTTGTAATCTCAATATCTGCATAAAACTTGAAAGACTGAATCAAACTGCACAACCTAAACCCTGCACATTTTTATAAAAAGGTCAGGGTTTCAACTTGGTGGCTCCACCCTCATCTTGGCTCTTTTCTAATAATCTCTGCTCAGTCCCTGGATTGAGCACAACAGTCTGACCCATCTATTGTTCTCCAAGCCTAAGATAATGGTAAACAGTAGGAGTCGGTTTGCAAAATTAGATGCTTCACAAATATTATCTTATATGCATTCAGCGAAATGTTTCATATAGTTACCTTTGATAATTAAAAAAGGTTAAAGGTTCCCGTTTAGTCATGTCCGACACAAGGGGCCAGTGCTCATCTCCGTTTCATAGCCGAAGAGCCAGCATTGTCTGAAGACACTTCCTCAGTCATGTGGCCAGCATGACAGTCACGGACCTCTGTTACCTTCCCGCCAAAGCATAACCTATTTATCTACCCGCATTTCCATGCTTTCAAATTTGATAATACCTCATTGCAAACATGTTGTGGCATAGCCATATATTACAAACATAGGAAATAAATTAGAAACAAGAACATACTTTCTGACCTTAGCTTCAGGCTCTTAGCTGATAAACTTTTTTTCTTTTTCTTTTTGCCTGCCAGATTGCATTAAAGTTTCTGACATGAATAGGCAAAAGTAACATGGATGTTGGCACACAGTTATAGTTCAAACTATATTTCTTGAAAGGTATGGACCCATTCTCCAATGCCTCATCTATTAAGGTTACACAGTGCTTCAGATTTGAAGGCAAAAGATGTTTTGGAGTGAGCAGAGGAACTCATGTAGCCCCCATCGGCAGCTCCTTCACTGTCAGCCCTTTGAGGTAGGCCAGATCAGAAAACAGTCTCCACAAGAAATACTGGAACTACACTTGATTGACAGAGGTTGTAGGAAAAGAATCTTGAAATCCTAGCAGCATTTTCCCTCCCTCTTATACCCAAGGGAGTTAAGGCAGAGCCATCTGAAGTTTCTTTCTAATGTTCTTTTCTTGTCCCTGGCTTAAATTGTCATTTAGTTCCTCCAAGGTCATCTCTGTGGTCCTCCATAGTTACCCAACTGTGCTTCCTTCTGAGATTATGCAGCAGATGCAGAGCGCAGGCCTGCAATGCAGGAAAAGCCTTAAAGGAGTTGCTGACAGTGGCTGTGAGAATGGCCCCCTCCCCCAACCCCCAAGGCACTTTTTGTCTTGGAAGCTGGAGCACTGCACAACCCCCAAGACAGTGGTATAATTTACTCGAGGTTATTTCCTGTAAGAGTATGATCTTTCACAACTATCTAATCTTTAGAAGGGATGATAGCCAAAATGCCTACCATAAGTTGCAAGGACCATTTGTCTTTTTTAAAATTGGAGTTATTTAAAAATGGAAGTCAGACTCAAAAGACTTACTCATACTGAAACTTCCTGCTGCAGAAATAGGAAAAAAGAGGCAACGCAATTCTATCATCCTTATCTATGTCAAAAACAGTTATAGTAATAAATCCCCACTGTCCAGATGCTGTTTCCCTTCTCCCAATTACTTGCTTTTGAAACAAGTGTTTTAGCAAGAGCTTTCTGAAAATTAACAGACTAACCACCCATTTGTATCATTCATGCCCAGCCTCTCTGAGATCACAACTGTGAGTTATAATTTGCCTGCCAATGTTACCCCACCTGGATTCAAAGATAATTAGCCAATTGTTGTCATTGTTGTTTTTTCCAATGCACTCCAATCTTTTTTTCCAGAAATTTTCTCACTCATCCAGGTTGCATTATTCAAAGCTTTTAACATAACAAGCCATCAGAAAGAAAGGGGAAAAAAACTGGAAGAAAAAACATATGACACAGCCACCTTTATAAATCACAGGAACAGTAAAAGGCACAATCAAATATACTTTCCCATTTATGCCTAGCCTTTACAGCCTTTTCAAATGGATAGTTCTGAATTTCTGGCCATGACAGAAAGCAGTTTTATAAAAAGCAGAAAAGTTGTTGTGTTTATTTTAGATTTTCTGATAATAAAAGAAAAAAAGAGCCTTCATCCTTTTTAAATAGCACACCAATGACAATAATTTAGGACTGCAGCTTTTTACTGGTATACCCTGTAGGAAATGAATATATTATATAGCTTTATTTTCATTTTCTATAATCATTTGCTGACAGAAATCATATTCTTCTAAATCCAGTTCTGAGAATGAACCATTGCTTGGCGGAAAGCAGTGATATACTTTTATAAAACTTCTCATGATGCATTCCCACATTCACCATAAGCTGCACAAAGATTTAAGAAGACTAGTTCAAGATTGCAGTGCTTAGTCGTTTCTCTTAAAATATCAGAATGGACTAATCCCATTTGCACACTTTCCTTAGCCTCTGTCTAAGCCTGACCTCAAAGTGACTCTGAAGTTCATTACTAAAGAGAATACTTTGCGAGCTAAGGATAGCAAAGAGCTTAGGATGACATAAACAAATCTGATGGGATTTCAAAAGTGGGGAAAATTAGGAAGAATAATAAAATAATACATTGGTTGAAAAAAAAAACTCAACTTAAATTCAGAATCATAAGAGCTCTTCCTTCTGTTCCTCTCTATTTCTCCAGTATAGAAAATAAAAATGTCAGAGAAAAGGGTAAATTGCCTCCATAATACATTCCAAACTGTTTTCGGATATCAGGTGGGGAATTCCAAAAGCTGTGTTATTCCAGCTTTCTAACCATTGGTAATACTGCCTGGAACTGCTGGGCCAAAAACTGTAATCTAACATGATCTGCAGAGCCAAAAGCACTCTCAGTTTAGAGCCCTGTCTCTAAATAGGGTGGAGGGTGGAGATATTCTTGGCCTTTTCCTAATGACCTCCTTGTTACTGAGGAGTACGCTGCTCCCTTCCCAGGTAACCAAGGAATATGTATGTTGTTGTTTTCAAAACCACTTCCTAAATATTTCTATGGCTCTAAACAAACCATTACAATTATCTAGAGTTGTTTTTTCCCACTTTTGCAATCCCATGGAACCTAGAATTGAATCCAAGTTCACAAATTGCCGTAGTTCATTACTACCATAACCAGACATGGTAGGGTCACTAATAGAAGCACTTTTATAACTGGAACTCGTAGCATGTGCATTTACTGAACACCATGCTTGTTGCACTTCAAGGGGAGAAGTGTAATTGATATTCAACCCATCTAACCTCCCAACCCAATGATGTCATCCATTTATCACCTACTCAACTAGAGAAAACCATCCCATATGCAAAGCACTTGTTCAATAAGCACTAACTGTAGTCATGGCTCCTTTTGCTTTATATTGTACTGTATATAGATTCTGCTGTTTAGTTTTTGGGCACAGCTGCATCCAATTGAATCCTTCTGTTGGTAAATTATCTCCTGTCTGAAGCAAAGCCTTTGTAAGAAGATACTCTAATTTTATCAACTCATTTTCCCTCTAAGTGAAAATGATAAATGATCATTGCATTCGAACAGATGAGGCCATCATTGACTTTATTCACCCCATCATCTTTTTCTCTCCCTTTAGTTTCCAACAGAATTTTTTCCCCATCAAGGAAATGATTATTCACTTCTGCAGTCTCATCCAATCCTCTGCAGGTGCAGCTTCCACATGCAGGCATTTCGCACAAGTCAGCTTTGGTTGTTGCTGTTGCTTTTCCTGTTTATATATATGATCAACGAAAGCTGGGATACTGGGGTTGGCCATATCTCTTCCAGACAACGATCTGAAAGTTTGGGCACAGTTCACTGACAACTCCTTGGAGTTCAGAGAACAGGTATTTTGTGCACAGGTGGGAAGAAAAGAGTTAGGAAAGTGTGCTTTTTTGCTTGCCTGGGAATGGTAGAAACAGATGGGGAATAATAAGAGAAGAAGAAGAAAAGGTGCTATTTTTTTATTTTTACTTGGGATAAGTACATGCACTATTGCAGCCCATCTTGTCACATGAAGAGCTTCCTGCTCTCTGCGAAATGAGCAAATACCAGCTCCCTTTTGTTTCTGAAGTATGCCTTCAAAGGCCCACATGTGGGCTTCATATATTCCTCACAATGCCCATCTAGAAGTATAATAGCTTTTTGCAACCTTGTGCCATTTCACAGAGCCCTCACCACCTACACTCAACAATAAGAGGACAAAATTGAAGATGTTTTTTAGCTGTTATATCATATTGATTTTTATATTTTCTGATGTATTTGAGCAATTTTTCAAATGTATCTGCCTTGCCTTGATATCCTGAGTGTAGGATTTCACATTTATTAGCTTTGAGCTTTATATATATGTGTGTGTTTGTGTGTGTGTTTGTGTGTGTTTGTGTATGAAATATATATATATATATATATATATATATATATAAATGAAATATATATATACACACACACACACACACACACATACACACATACTGTACATGCAAACACACACACACGCACGCACACTCATTCATTCATTCATTCTTCAATGTTATCAGTGAGATATAAATGGTTTTGGTAAAAAAAAAGTCAGTCTTCAGAGTAAAATGCAGAGCTTGTGTGTAAGTGTTACATAAAGAACAGGCAACAAGAAACATACTTTCCCAAATACCAAAGAGATATATAAAAATATATTTTTTTGAAAATAGAAATGTTATATCTTAATAGAAAGCATATAATGCAGTAAATACTTTATTATCTGTGATCAACTGATCAACAGAGAAAAGGATGAAAAAGTGTGAAACACTTTATGGTCAGAATACATCTGCACAGTATATACTCAGATTTTTGAATTTGTAAATGCTGCAGTGACAGCAAGGATCTATTTCATGGTTTGCGGTCTTTTTCCTTTCCCCTTTTTAACCCAGAGTGGTTTGTCTTTTTCTAATGCAGTTTCCAGTTAATGATATTCTCTGTCTAACGTACTCTCTGATAATTGCCTTTAACACCTCTGTTGGATATCATTCTTCCTCATCTCCATCCCACCAATATGCATTGCTCTTTTCCTTCCTCTGACATGCTGAGATGCATCATCAAAGCAAACGAAAATCCAGGTACCATTATTTTGTATATGCTTTTGTGTCAGGACCAGCTTCTTGCTTCTTTCTATCTGTTGAACTCACCTGTATCACATGGTTTCAGGAATTCACTTCCTTGCAAATAGTCAGAACTGCTACTGACATAATAATAGAGTATGGAATTAATAAAGTTTCCTTTGTTTGCAATAAAGGATTTCCATACCAATTTGTAGCATCAAGAACTGAAAGAATGGGTTGCTTTCGCCAGCCATTTTTTCCCCAGTTTCATCATGTGGTACTAGCTACCAGTGAAATCAGCGTTTGATGGCACAATCCAGCTGTTTCTTGGTTCAGTTGTGATATTACTGGTGCATTTTCATGAGGTTATAGGTTTATAACTGGCAAATGAACTGAACAACAATATTTTATGTTTTAGTTACAGAAACATTTGTATATCACTTTTTACCTAAGAACCTATAAACCAATTTCTAGGATATATAAAAAAAATCACAAGTCTTATCAAATAACAATTAAAACCTAAAACTTAAAATTGAAATAGGCAGAGCTAAAATGTTCAATAATATACTGAATACATTAAAAAGCACACCCACTAATAAGGTTTTGCTGCTCACCATTTTGGGAGGAAACTTAGAGTGCTGCCACTGAAAAGGTCTTGTCTTTCATTCAACAGATTATTTATTTACTTACCAAGTTACTTATTTTTATAATTTAGACATATTTATTTTCAGGGCATGAATCCAGGTATTTGAATATAGATTTAAATCAGACTTTCAAATCTGTATCAAGCACGACATTCAAACTTTGACTTGAAGCTGCTTTACATACACAACATCTTATGATTTAAACCAGATACAAAGAACAGTTACCTTGCTTTGACAAGCTGAAAAAAGTTGGATTGAAAGTAAAGAAAGTAGATGTTAACTATTGTAAGTATTTGCTTGAGAAATATGTCATTTGACTATGATTCCATAGTCTGTGTGCTGATCATTCCAAGTTTTTGACACTGTAAAAGGGAAAATTTGCATTAACAACCAGAAAAGAATGGTATTTCACTTATTTCTGTTAAAATTTGAGGAAATACATTTTACTTTGTAACACAGATTATTATATATACAACTGCAAATAAAGCAAAGCTTAAGGTTGATATTTCTGAATGATATTTGTGAGCATAATGATCTTCCATGGGAGAATCATGATCATAGCATAGTCTTCAGATCCAATTTATTAACATTTGTTTCAAGATCTATAAAAAGTGTGTGAGTATATATGCATTTAGACCTCTATGGACAGTTATGAAGAAGATAGTTCAAGTAAACCAAAGATTCCTAATCTCATGGAGTGGTATCTGCACTTATATACTGTAATTATTACAAATGTAACCCTCTTTCAGACTTAAATAAAGAAATGTGGATTTGGCAGAATTTGCAATTTCTTATTTCTCTCATATATTATTAATACATCAAACTAACCATCAATGTCATAAGTAAATTCTTAGCCTGAAATAGGAATGGCTCAGTCCCTGAATGAGATTCTCTTAATCAAAACCTGTGTTTTATCTTGCAGCCTGGAATCTTTTAGATGTCTTTTGCCCCTCTCCACTGTGAAACTCCATGTGATGTCAGCAAAGAGGCAAATCTTTATGAATACGCCATGATTTTCTGCAGCAAGGAATCTTTGCATCCACACAAAGATTACAACCTGGAACGCTGAGAATTTGGGTTTGCAAAGAATGTCTTCATGTATGCAGTTCCACATATAAAAACTCTCCACTATAGACAATCACACTGTATTCACAGAGGATAGCTCTTTAGTGATATGTAGTGCAACTCTGCAATAGAGGACCTGCTCACCAACACTCATATGGGGAGCTAAACCCTTCTTAGCAACTACTAAGTGGGCTTAGATGTAATAAGTTAGCTTCTATTCTCATTCCCCTGGACAGATCCAAAATTTTAAAAGGTTCCCAGTTTTTTTTTCCTCACTAAACATGACAGCATCTTTCCAGTTTTCTTTACTGGGCATCATCTGCTATGTATGACACTGTATATAAATGTATATTCCTCAATTGCTTCTTTCATTGCCCTCTGAGAGTATAATGATGCTTACAATGATCTTAGTGCTGATACTCTGCTGTTTGTGGTCCTTCCTTCCTTCCTTCCTTCCTTCCTTCCTTCCTTCCTTCCTTCCTTCCTTCCTTCCATCCATCCATCCATCCATCCATCCATCCATCCATCCATCTATCTATCTATCTATCTATCTATCTATCTATCTTTGTTCCCAATAGTATGTAAACAATGGGCCATGGCCTAAATCCAGTCCATAGGAAGCTTTGATGCAAAGTTTCAATTCACTGTCATTTTAATCAGATCACACCTTCATACTGAATATTTGATTGAATTGCCAAAATAATTTCACAATTCAGCTTAATTAACATTGGTGCATGCAAACATATCAAATTAGTTCTCTGATGTGAATTGATTCAATAATTTAAATCATAAACCTAAACTGAATTAACTGGACTCTTTGAACTATATCACAAATCTAATTAGTTATTTGAATCAAATTGTAAATTTGAATAGAATCTTAGTTGATTCATATATCTCTTAATTTATGGTCTTCTAGGTGGTGGTAAGAAATCTTTAGAAATATGTACAGTGCCCATTCTTGCTATCCTTACGTAGCTGGGGCTTTTAACTTCCATTATTTCTGCATAATATATTGCAAGACTGAACTACTGAACTCAGAAGACTGGACAACAATGATGTCATGCTGAGAGCTGTAGATCTAGGGCATGTACTGAACATTATATTTTAAACCACCTTTGTTGTGAGCATGAACATTTTAATTTGAATTTGGCCCCTCATACTATTAAGGTATGCCTGTCAGATAGATGAACTTTGATGAGTAGCTTTCAAGCAGATTAGAAATTAGAGGTATATAATAAACTAGAGCTGAGTAATGCCAGTGAGACATGGGAGCTTTGCTTATGGGGTCATTTTAAAGATGTGGTATCAATTTTTAAATAAGCTAATGTAATGTTCAATAACTTGGTTAGGTCCTTTGATTAATATGGTTGTTTAAAATGCAACTCTGTTAAACCTTGTGTTTATTTCCTAAACTACCAATAATTAGGTTCTCTGATAATTAGCTTTTGTGACACAGAAAATGAAAGTGCAGTAGAACAAAAGCAAATGATAGCACAGTTTTATGCAGCACAATAATAATACAAACAAGCTCCCTTCACAATTTATAAACTCACGATCAGTGAATTTCATTATAGAATGGAAATTTGCAGATTTATTTTTCATAAATTTGAAAAACTATGGATCTCAATCTGGTTTAATAATTGCTGATATCAAATGATAGGACACATAGATAGAGATTTTAGATTTAAAATTTTTGTTCCCCTGATTGCTTGGGCTAGTAGCATTCTTTTATAAGTTGTAGGGAGACTAGGCAGTACCTTCTGATACTGGCTTTATCTTCCAGGAGAAGCTAATACAGGTTGTAGAGACTTGGATGAACTGCAGAAACACATACTGGGTTTTGATGTTAACCATCTACTGAGTGATCTCTAAAATGGTTGGCCAAGAACAACAGTTCATTTAAATCAGAAAAATAGTTAATTATGGGTCTGAGAAAGAATGGCCTCTACTAGGGCAAGATTCAAACTGCATGGTAAAATATGGGCATTTCGAAAAGTTACTATATCAGGAAAAGAATTGCATTTGTAGTGCACAAGCTATAGAAGACATTACACACATTCCATTTGATTGACTTTTAACTATCTTCTAGTTAATTATGGTTTTCAGGCACGCTTGCAATGCTACAGCTGTTGCTTCAAAGGCAACCACAAAAAGCAGAGAAACTTGAAAAAGTTATCTCTACTTCCTGGTTAAAAGTGTGGATATAGCTCTTAAAAAAAGGAACTCTAGTAAAGTGATTATTATTGGAAAGTATGAGCATAACATGTATTCCCAATTTCGTTTTCCTAGTCTGCCATTTTCTATCTTTGGGATATTCAACATGTAGCAAATTAAGCAAAAAATTTTTATGATTACCTTCTGAGATTTATCCCTGAAATTTTGGAACATGTTTTCCTCAGTTAAAGCCAGTTTACCCGGGCCTCTACTACAGCTCCAGCATCACTGATGCTGCCACCACCACCATGGATTTCGCCTCAAGCCCCACGCCATGGCCAGCCATCCAGCACCACAGCGCAAAGCCCCAGTTGCCCCCAGTGCCCTACACTCCACTGGCCCAGCTGCACCCAGCTGACCTTCACCCTCTTCTTCCTCCCGCTGCTGATGAGGCATGGCCAGCCTGGCCCTATGTGAGGCAGCTGCTGGCTGTGCCAGGCCTTCTTCCCGAGTCTGCACGTGTGCTTTTCCAGGCTGGGTGTGCCTCAGCAGCAGCAGCAGCAGGAAGAAGACGGTGAAGGTCAGCTGGGGGAAGCAGGGCTGACAGAGCACAGGGTGGTGGGGGTAGATGGGGCTTTGCTCTGTGGCACTGGGATGGCTGGCCACGGCATGGGACTTGACATGGCACTCCTCAGTGGTGGTGGTGGTGGTGCCAGCGGGCCCATAGAGGCCCAGGGATGGCGGCCATCTGAGACTGCTGAAGGCCCCAGGCCTCACTTCATCCCCAGTGCTGCCAAGGAGTGCTGCTATGCAGGGTGGCCAAAAGGGCACAGATGGTGGGCACGATAGGCGGGTGGGGAGAGATGAAGCACCCCTCTGGTTGTAAGTGCGGGCAGGCTGCCAAGCACCCAAATTTTGATCATGTGACTGCGGGGGAACCATAATGGCTGTAACTTCAGGGACTGGGTATAAGTACCACTGGTTCAGTGCTGCCGTAACTTTGAACATCACTAAACGAGTGGTCATTAACTGAGGACTACCTGTAATTCCTGTCAATATAGGTACACTATTCTACAATATTATGCAGAAGAACCTAGCACATTTTGCCTCTGGTTTTGAATAATATTTAGAATAGCATTAAAACAATGTAATACACTTTGCCATCGATTGTGTTCTATTAGCAAAATCCAATGCGCTCTCATGTTCTTTACTGGATTTCATGAAGAGGGATCAAAAACACATTTAAGATTAGCATATGCTTAGTAACATCAGGCCCCCATAATATTAACATTAACATCTCATTGGGAACCTCAGCATGTGCTTTTATAACCTTGTATTCTAGTGAATAAAGTCTATAGTGTAAAAGCATTAATTACAGATTAATAATAATAAAATCACAGAATCAGTAACATTTATTATTATTTTTTCAAAATGACAATGATTGCACTCCTGGCCAGTCATGTGTATAACACAGAAGGTATGCACTGTATTCGCAAACTCCTCTGACAGTTCAGAAAGTTTCACTGACATATTAATTAATGAGGTTCTTTGAAGGAACCAAAGATTTATTATTGACACTAATGTACAAACTCAAAGAGACACTCCTTTAGAACATGATTTGATTGTGACAAACGCTCTGTTCCTCCTGGTGTGTCTCTCTTGATAAGCAACCAATAATGCTATTTGTTCTACATGAAAAGGGAAGCTTACTATCAAGTCTTCCTTCTTACAGAGGCACCATCCTGCCAACTAGAATAGTGGAATGATCAAATCCAAAATTCAAAGGAACTTCAGATATACACACTTAGCTGAAAGGGCTTTATTTGTTCATGTAAAATCAAGCAGTAGTTGTAAACAATGAGGGATTTTATTCATGTCTATATAGAATAAAAGGTCATGTCCTATCCATGTACATTTTTATGTATTTCTTGTCTCTGAACTTTTTCCTGTAGACATCTTATTAAGCTAAATGCAATTCAAGTAGAGATGGCTCAAGTAAGTGGGCAGAGTTGGGTGACATTTGTTTATAACTACAACATAGTCTGCAAGTTAAAATTCAAGACAACATGAAGATGAGCCCTTGAATCCTGAGCAAGTCATCACAAATATGCTGAAAGTCTTTATGCCACTCCCTATCTAGATTTTCAGATCATTCTTACCATCAAATCAACTGTGACTGAATTAACCTCAAGACAATTCACTGCCCCCAAACCTGTGCTCTAATACCAATTGAGTACATGGGGGGGGGGGAAGCTTGTTGGCAGATTTGAAAAAAAATCATATTTGGTCAGATCAGATAATTCAGCACTCAGGATGGGTAGAAATTAGAGTGAAAGAAGCAGACAATTGGACACTGTCTACTTAAATAGCCCTAAAGCCTTGCCCCATATCCAGCATGTA
Organism: Charina bottae; assembly: GCA_023362775.1. NCBI lineage: Eukaryota > Metazoa > Chordata > Lepidosauria > Squamata > Charinaidae > Charina > Charina bottae. The sequence continues at coordinate 233,597,404 of JALMGJ010000002.1, read as the reverse complement.
CTGCCTAATGGTCCCTCAAAATACCTTGTGTGTCCCACATCTCCCCATGCTGAAGACTGGGCTAACACAAAGCATGTCATGATACTGGTATAAAGAAAATGGTGGGTGTGGGGCAAGGCTTCAAGACTATATAAGCTGATAGCGCTATTTAGCTCATTTAAAAGTTTGTATTTGTGAGTGACTTCTAACTTTACATTAGGGAAGGATCCCTTATGCAATGGTAGTTCCCACTCTACCTCTGAACTTGGCATAGAATTGCTAGCCAATGGCAGCCATTCTATTGATGGATAGCAATAGTGGGATTCAACTTGTGTTAAACAATCTCTCTCCCTTCTCTCTCTCTTTTTAAATCACTTTTCTTTTTCTACCTTTTCTTCTTGGTCTGTCATGATAAATTAATTCAGTAAATAAATGAAATAAAAGAGAAACAAAGTCCACTGTATGCAGAGTTGAACGCAACAATAATTTAGGATTCTTTTTATTTGTAATGCCCCAGAAATATTCAGCACTTTATAAACACTTTATAATGCTATATAATGCCTAAAGAATTTTATAGAAATACTGAGAGATCTTGAAGTAAAGTATTCATTCAGTGGTTTATGTCCATGCATGCAATTTTATCAAATCTGAACATCTGCCAACCTTTGTGAAAAAACTGCAATGACCCTGAGGGTCACTGAGACCATTCATGCTGTTCAAAAATGAAATTAAGCTCTAACCACAACTTTTGTTTTTCTAACCTTCAGGGGCATCTGTATAAGCAGTTAGGTAGCACTTTCAAATTCTCAGGTGAGGGAGGAAATAGAGAAGAGAGATCTGCCTCAGCTCAGCAGACAACAAAATGTCTCTTATTTTGCATCTGCTATAACAATGTGGAACCATCAACCAAAAAGGAAATATACAATCTCCAAAAAATGTATCAGACCTAGAGAAGATTTACAAAACCAACTATTTCAAAAGAAGAAGTCCTAGTTTACAAAAATGTTTCATTTCTTTAGCTGTCTCTCATTGGGTTATGACAATTAGAGTTAGCCGAAATGAAATTATGGAGATTAAGAAATCTGTCCTATGTCATCAATGCTGCACCCATTCCAAATTTATAATAAAACGTAACCAAAATGTTAACAAATCATTTAAAAACCATTAAATACTCAGATTTTTTTGAACTAACAGACCCAGACAAAAATCCAAAACACCAGCAAATCAACACATATTATTCAAAAGGCATGGCCAACTTAAAAGATTTAATGATGCTGCTGAAAAAAATCATAAATATTGGTGCCAGAAGCTGTGCCATAACCAGGAAGCTTCCCAGTCAGTCTCAATGCTGCCATATTACACCATCACTGGGACCTGCATTGGCTACCAGTATATTTTCAGGTGAAATTCATGGTGTTTAAAGCCTTTACTGCAGAGCTTTCCAAACTGTGTGTCGCAACACAAAAGTGTGTCGCCACACACAGCGTGGTGTGTCGCCACACCACCCGGAAGTGGCGGCGTGCGCGTGCACGCTGGCCGCCATGCACGCGCATGCCGCCACATGCCCCCCGCGCCGCCACACGCCCCCCGTGCCGCCGCACGCCCCCTCGCGCCGCCGCATGCCCCCCCGCGCCGCCACTGTGCACGCACGCCACCGCACGCCCCCCGCGCCATCGCCGTGTGCACACGCCGCCGCACGCCCCCCCGCGCCATCACCGTGCACGCACGCGCCGCCACTGCCGCTGGTATGTTGCCAGCGGCAGCACTTTGGAAAGCCCTGCTTTACTGAATGGGGCTGGGAATCTAAGAAACCACCATTTCCTGATCAAATCTGCCCTCCCAACCTGGACAGTCAGAGGATGCCTAGTCAAGGCCCCAACCTAACAGGAAATGTACCTGGAGGGGCCCTAGGGGCCAGCTTTCTCTTGGGGGCTTTTCTTATATTGAACAGCTGATCCTCAGAGATGAGGAGGGGCAAAATCCTCTCAGCTTTCCAGAAAACTGTAATGATCTGGTTTTTCTCTTGAGGGCTTTTCAGGATTGATTCCGGAGCCATCATGGTAGGCTTTATTTTATTATTATAGTTATTTATATTTTATGCTATTATTATATTATTCTTGTATTTTATATATGTTGTAAAACAGTTCACCTGGATTGAGGCAGTGCATATATTTCACAAACAAACAAACAAACAAACAAATAACAGAGCTGCACATAATGTTGGAAGGACTACTTCACTTAATTGGAAAGGGACATTCAGAAAAGACTCTCTGAGATATCATACAGCTTGACCACTTTTCTTTTTCAATTTATGTTTTTTTTCCTTTTTCTCTTTCCTTTTGTTATTGCATAACACAGTCTGAAAATAAATAACAAGAGATAACTTTGAGCCAACATGGATGGAACTCTTTATTTAACAGGCTGATGAAAAAGTTTATTTTATTTATTTATTTATTTATTTATTTATTTATTTATTTATTTATAGTGGTATTTATACCCCGCCTATCCCCTCCCTAACGGAGGACTCTAGGCGGCTTACATACATGTCTATATACATTTATCTTTATACTTACATTTATCACCTAAGTGTAATTTTACCCGCGCACCAGGAGAGGGGGTAAGGGAACCGGCTCATTAAGGCTCTGGACTACAATTCCCAGGATGCCTTGAGCCGGCTGCTGACATCCTGTTGATGTCACTTCCGGGTCTGTCTGTCCTCACCGGCAGCATTTCAGTCTTCCTCCGATCTTTTTTCTCCATCTTTTTTCTCCGGTGGAACGGCTCCCGACAGGACGTAGCACATTTTTCCCACGTAAGTGGTACCCAATTTATCTACTTGCCTTAATTAGCTTTCGAATTGCTGGGTTGGCAGAAGCTAGGGTGAATGACGAGAGCTCACCTCGCCACGCGGGGATTAGAACTGCCGACCATCAGATCTTATACAGGCAGTCCTTCCGGCTCAGCGGTTTAACCCGCTGAGCTACCTTCGTGACCTCATGGACCATAGCACGCCAGGCCTTCCTGTCCTCCACTGTCTCTCGGAGTTTACTCAAATTCATTTTCATTACATTGGTGATGCTATCTAACCATCTCATCCTCTGCCGTCCCCTTCTCCTTTTGCCTTCAGTCTTTCCCAGCATCAGGGTCTTTTCCAGTGAGTCCTCTCTTCGCATTAGGTGGCCAAAGTATTTGAGCTTCAGCTTCAGCATCTGTCCTTCCAATGAGCAGTCAGGGTTGATTTCCTTTAGGATTGACTGGTTTGACCTCCTTGCAGTCCAAGGGACTCTCAAGAGTCTTTTCCAGCACCACAGCTCGAAAGCATCAATTCTTTGGCGCTCAGCCTTCCTTATGGTCCAGCTCTCACAGCCATACATAACTACTGGAAAAACCATAGGTTTAACTATACGGACCTTTGTCGGCAAGGTGATGTCTCTGCTTTTTAATACGCTGTCTAGGTTTGCCATAGCTTTCCTCCCAAGGAGCAAGCGTCTTTTAATTTCATGGCTGCAGTCACCATCTGCGGTGATCTTGGAGCCCAAGAAAATAAAATCTGTCACTGCTTCCATTTCTTCCCCTTCTATTTGCCAGGAAGTGATGGGACCAGATGCCATGATCTGAGGTTTTTTAATGTTGAGTTTCAAGCCAGCTTTTGCACTCTCCTCTTTCACCCTCATCAAGAGGCTCTTTAGTTCCTCTTCACTTTCTGTCATTAGGGTGGTATCGTCTGCATATCTGAGGTTGTTGATATTTCTCCCGGCAATCTTAACTCTGGCTTGTGATTCATCCAGCCTGGCCTTTCTCATGATGTACTCTGCATATAAGTTAAATAAGCAGGGTGATAATATACAGCCTTGTCGTACTCCTTTCCCGATTTTGAACCAGTCAGTTGTTCCATGTCCGGTTCTAACTGTTGCTTCTTGACCCACATACAGGTTTCTCAGGAGACAGGTAAGGTGGTCTGGTACTCCCATCTCTTTAAGACTTTGCCACAGTTTGTTGTGATCCACACAATCAAAGGCTTTAGCGTAGCGTTGATTTAAGATAGTTACCTATTAAATTATTTTACATGTCATGGAAAAATCTCTAAGCACTGTAATTTATAAACGCTGCTTCAGAACCAGTTGGTTCCCATTCTAAAATTATAGATTTAAAAGGCATATGCAATACTGATTTAACATATTATTATATCATTAAAATGCCATACACGCTCATACATCTACTAAAAACAGTACTTTGCACTGTGAGGTAGTTTATTGTATGAGAATGAATAGGATATCTATGCAAACAGAATTGTCCACAGCCAATTCTGTCAGATCAATTATGTTGTTTGGGGATTATGGGTAGCCATCTGCAACATATCAAATAATATAAACTACATCATCTATCAAGTGTTTAGTGCTGCAGACAGAAACAATGCTATTAACAATGAAGCAGAGTCTATTTACCATCATAGCAATGCAATCAGTGCAAATCTTGTATTTTCTGTTGATAGCTGTAAAATAATTATATTTCTTCATTTGCAGAATGCTTTCATATTTTCTTTTAGTCACAAAAATTGTTTTGAGATCAGCTCTTTTCTTATTTTAGATCAGCCTTTCGCAACATTGTGACCTCCAGATGTTAGGACATCTGGATGGCATTGTGTTGAAGGGGACTGATCTAGAAGGAGGTTTGATTTTCACTTTTAATATGAATAAGGAGGTGCAATTATTTTTGTACACTTTTCCATTCAAATTTCTGATAATAAATATTCATTTATTGATTTGCTAAAATCATGCAAGCCTCTGGATGCAATTAGCAATTGTGAGTTTGTAGCAAGAGATTAAGAAGGAAAAGAGACAAAAATGCACAGACTTTGGGATTAGAAGGGGTTTTCTCAAGAGGGAAAAGACCAGAAATGAGACTTAAATGGAAAACTGAAACTTAAGTTGAGCAGGAACGATAAAAGGAGTAGAAGAAGGATCTTGACTGAGCTGACTGGTCACCAGTGACAGAGGTTTTGACAGAAGGAGGGAAAAGAAGATTAGAAAAGCAGGAATGTTTTTTTCCATTAATGGGGGGAGCTACAATTATATTAAATAAATAAATAAATAAATAAATAAATAAATAAATAAATAAATAAATATTAATTTTTATTACTGATTTTCATTATTCTAAGCAGCTTCCATTTCCTATGGCTGCATTTGACTTCTCTGATTGTCATCCATGCTACACGAAAATTTCAGTAGCAATTCCCAATGATCAAATTGCTGAATTTCAAATGGGGAAATAGGACATTTATTGTAGGAAAATTCCAAAATCTCACAGTTAAATGTAAACTGATGTACATTGACTAAGCAATATATAGACTAACCAAGGTAAGTTGGAATCAATGAATATGGTTAAGTGCTCACTCCAGGCTTGGCTGCCAGCTCGACCAGTCAGATTTCTCAGAACTGACTGAATTTCCCTTGCTTGCGTGGATTGCAGAAGTTGTGGTCCACTGAAGTTTTTTTTCCCCTGGAGAAGGGGAGACCAGAAGATTACTCGTGGGGCCATTGGGATTGCCTACCCTTGTTTTTTCTGTAGTTTTCCACCACGGAAGGAACAGGGTAAGTGCAAGGCAATGGCCGAGATATATCAGGCTCTCGCAGGGGAAACAAGTCTCTTTGAAGAGACACAAGAGCGCCCAGCCGCTTTTAGACCACTTTAGGAATGTTTTTTTTAGATTAAAATATTTTTGAAATCTAAGATCTATTTTTTGGACTTTGTTGAAAATGTTGGCTAACTTTGTGCTTTCTTTGCTATAACTGATTCTGGTGGAAGTTTGATGGACTCTATATTTGCAACATAATGAAACGTCTGCATTTTTTTTTTTTTACTTCTCTTTTGTATTAGAGGGATTTAAGAGACTCTGTTTGTAATTCTTCGCTTGATAAACTAAATGACTATTCATTTTTTGAGAAACTCTTTGTTTGGATTAAGCAGCTTGCAGCTTGAAGAACGAAAGCTCGCAGTTTGAAGAATAAAAACACAGGGTAACGTGTTTTTTTCCTTGTCGTCTTTTTCTACATCCTCCCTGGTTGGATTTTGCTTCATTTGGAATATATTTTTTATTTCTCCTTCTATAAACTGTTTAAAATATTATTCTCTCCTGTATTTTGGATTATTAGAACTTTCTTTTTTCTTTTGACTTTAAAAAAAAAACAACAACGACGTTCTGCTTAATAGATTCTGCTGGTAGTATTCCATGGACAGATTACATGATTATTGTTTTGACTAGAAGGGTTGTTGTTTTAATTTGAAGGACACAGGAAAGATGGCTTTCCAACTTGTACCTGAGGAGCTCAGAAGAGAGATTACTGAGGCTTTTTCAAATATTCAAAGGTCGTTGGAATTACTGTTCGTAACTCTGCAAAACAGAGAGAAAGAACAGAGAACAGAAACGGAGACAGAAAGGAAAAATGTTTTTCAAGTGGAGGAGAAACAGAAGGAGGAAATTTTGAGTATATTAGTTCAGAAGAACATTCTGAAGGCTTTACACTACAATCTTGGTATAGATATGTTGTGGCAGTGGAGACAGAGTGAAAATATGGGTGCACAGTTGGATGGATGTTGTGAAATATGTGGAAAGGGAGAGAAGGTTGCTCTGATATTCTATATGAGATATAGAAAAGAGCAGGCTGTATATTGCGAATCTCCCACAGTGTATTGTGATTTTGGCATAACCTAAACAGAAGATATGAGAAACTGTATGGATATAAAGGTTAATGAAAAAATATGGACTTGAATTGTTATGAGAAACTGTATGGATATATAAAAAGTGATATTCTAAATGTAAGATGCTAAATACAAACACAAGTTGATATTATAGAATATTGTTTTCCTTAGAGATATATTTATGAGAAGATAATGATATGATGGAATTAGAATGATGGTTACTACAGGATGATATATATCAATATGTATTGTATGAATATTATAAGAATTGATATATTAGCTATTAGGTTAAGTGATATGATAGATTATGCATTTAGTTTAAATGGACACTACTACAAGGAATGGAAATTACAGATGGATAATTGAGATTCAAGAATTCCTTTTTTATGGAGATATATATATATATTAGAATTAAATTATAGAAATATATATGTATGAACACTATAAGAATTGCTAAATTATGTATTAAGTTACATAACATGTTAGGTTATGAGTCATAATATGAATAGAATATATTGTAGTTTATTAGAAGTAAATAAGGCTTTTATTTGTTATACTAATTGGTCTTTATTGAAGATATAAATATGTAGTAATGAACATTCAACATTTAACTACTACTTCAAGGAGTGGAAGCCAAAGATGGATTATTGGGAGACAGTAAGATGAAGGTTAGAAGATTGGATTAAAGAAATCAAAAGGCATATGACAAAGAAAAGTTCCTGTATACTGTATGAAGTACTAACATTTAAAATCAATTGTTGTACTTTAAGTTCAAAGATAGATTGGAGGACATCTATTTTCTATATTTTCTTTGCTTATTATTTCTTGACTTCACTTTTTCTTTATCTTTTTCTTATTTTGTATTTCTGTTTCTATTTCTTTTTCTACTTTAAATTTTATTATGTATTGTAAAACTTAATAAAATTTAATAATAAAAAAAAAAAGAATATGGTTAAGTGCTGTTTCCTCCCTGTGTGCACATTATGGTATTGGCAGTTTCTGTTTAGCCCTCTCGCTGCAGAATCATGGTTTACTTGTCATCAAAAGAGGCCTTTTGCTTTCACACCCCATTGGTATGACTGAATGGGAAAGAAAGTTTTGCTGATGAGCTATGAAGCTCTTCAAGGAAATAGAAATAATACAAGTAAGCTTTCTCCTATATCTGATAGGCAAAGAAGCTAATAAAACTCTAAAGGTGAAAGTAATGATGATGAGATAGTCATGGCCAAATCTGATGCTCATTTCATCCCTAACAGAAATGTACTGTATAAAGAGATCTGTTTTTATCAAAGAGCAGAGAAGCCAAACAGACAGTCCGGTCATTTGTTAGAGGCCTGTATACTGAGTTTGCCGAATGGAGAGGAGATTATTTGAGAGACAGCCTTGTGTTTGGGATTTCAGATAAGGAATTATCTGAGAGAATGCAGTTAATAGATTACTTAATCCTCCACAAAGCTACCAAGATGGCAAGGCAATCGAAGCTGATAAAAGCACAGATTGGAGAGTAGAGACAGATAGAGAATCACTGGGAAGAGGTTATATGTTCTCTGCATTCAATGAAGAGGACCCACTGTCATTTTGACAGGGGACAAGTAGAACAAAGGAAGACCCTAATTATTATTATTATTCTTCTTCTTCTTCTTCTTCTTCTTCTTCTTCTTCTTCTTCTTCTTCTTCTTCTTCTTCTTCTTCTTCTTCTTCTTCTTCTTCTTCTTCTTCTCCTCTCTCTCTCTCTCTCTCTCTCTCTCTTTTTAAAGGCCCACCACCATCTTGATTCACCTGTACAAAGCGTGGTATAATCTGCATTGTAAATGATCTCTAATGTGATTAGCCTGCATGGCCCTGCGACCTCCATCCACTTCCCTTCAATATATGGGAGTAATCATACAAACCTCCCTTCATACTATATAAGGATTGGATAGGAGCTTGGAGATCATCTGGTCCAGAGCTTTCCAAACTGTGTGTCGCCACACAAAAGTGTGTCGCCACACACAGCGTGGTGTGTCGCCACACCACCCGGAAGCAGCGGCGTGCGCGTGCATGGTGGCAGCGGCAGCCGCTGCCGCGGCGGCCGTGCACGCGCGCACAGCTGCATGTCCCCACGCGCCACCACACGCCCCCCACGCGCCGCCGCTGTGCGCGCGCGTGCTGCCGCGTGGCCTGTTGTGTCGCCGCGCGCGCGCCGCCGCACACTCTCCCGCCCCGCCGCCGCCTCGCCGCTGGTGTATCGCCAGCGGCAGCACTTTGGAAAGCCCTGATCTAGTCCAATTTAAGATTATTAAACCTCAAATTCATTTTGCTTTGCTTTGCTTTGCTTTGCTTTGCTTTGCTTTGCTTTGCTTTGCTTTGCTTTGCTTTGCTTTGCTTTGCTTTGCTTTGCTTTGCTTTGCTTTGCTTTGCTTCGCTTCGCCTCGCCTCTCCTCTCCTCTCCTCTCCTCTCCTCTCCTCTCCTCTCCTCTCCTCTCCTCTCCTCTCCTCTCCTCTCCTCTCTGCATCTCTTAATTCATAGAGCACATTTAAGACTTTTTCATGACATCTGCTTTCTGCATATTCCAAATTTTTGATAAAATTTTTGCAGATCATCTACAAATCAAGAGATTGAGAGAAGCTTCTGTTCATTACATTTAGTAGAAGTATGCTTCCTTGTTTAAATAGGAGGCACAAATAATTCTTTGTTTTATTAAAAAGAAAGTTCTTAAATTGTACATATTGAATTCATTATTTCCCTAGAGTTCCTTTCCCTTTTCTTTCAGTGCCTTCATTCTTTTATTTTTCCTATTGGTTTGTGTTCTGTCTTAACTGATCAACAAGATCAGTTTTAAGAAATAATTTCAAACAATATATTTTTGGTATATATGCAGATATTTAATAGAATGAGTGCCATCTCCTGGCACAGAAGAATACACTGCATTGTTTGTATTAGAAGAAATTAAAATCTCTCCCTTCCCTCCATGTTATCTCCTCCCCCCCTGAACACTGCCTTCCTGCAATATTGCCTTCTCCTTGAGCAAGGTAAAAGGTTAAAAGTTACAAAATAGAATGGGTTTGATGCAAAAGGGGATGCCAGAGATTAAAATGTAAAGGAAGCCCAACTGTTTAGACACAGGAGTCCCTTCCGATTTAATCAGAGACCTTGTAAAACAAAAGGTTGCTCTTTCACACAACTTCAGCCCATTCAGGTAAACATTCTTCCCAGCCAAACAGATCTCCATAATCTAATTGCAAAGGTGACAGCCAATCCAATTCACAAAAGTGAACATTCCAAGCTAGTAGACAAAGCCACGGCCCTGCAGGAAACCCAGATCATCAGAACAGGAAACACAAACAGCAGGGGGCCTGACCACAGAGCCCCGCCTCTCCGAAATCCAGTAAACTGCACTTTTCTCCAGTTCCTAGAGGGCAAGGACACTTTTGCATAACAGCCAAGCTTTCCTATATAAAGAGCTTGTGGGGGAAATACTGTACATGGGTGGCCACCTTCCAACTAGCGTCCTCTGTACATGCTCTTGGGAAATAAACTTTTACCTCTGCTCAAGCAACTGCCCGTGTTTCTTATGTACCCTTGGTAAGTTTACCTTCCAACATTTGTACAGTTCTAATCTCAGTGAACTATGAACAGTTGTTGACAAGCTCTTTTATGGTGCAGTCCTGAAATATGCATGATAGCTTGCCATCATACTGTTGTATGGGAATGCTCCACTTCCTTGAGTGTGTATAAAATGCACTCACATCTGGATTTTCAACAAGTCTCGTATGTTCCAAAGTATATAAAAGAAAATTACACAAAACTACTGTTTTTGTCCTAGTGAACTAGTAATTTTTTTTCACTCTCAATTGGAACATTTATTGTTATGGTTTATTTTTTCTTGTTGCAAATGAAGAAGTTGGACTGGCCCTAAGGACAACCAGGATATATCTTCAAACTGCTGTTCAGTGCATTGACGAACCTTGAATTCAAAGAGGTTGAATCACAAGACAGAATAGTATGCAGACAGTTTTGGTGGAAAGTAAACTGAAGAGATGACAATGAATGAATTCACAACACATGGAAATGAAGCAGGTAGGCCCAAAAATCTCCTTTTGATATTAGAAGCTTAATTAACATTTCTCTGTTGCAAACATAAGACAGAGATAGAAGTCTTGCTCAATGTTCTTGCACGGATACTAACCCTTGTAACACAAAGGTGCAGACATTGTAAGTTTCCTATACTTCCCTAAACTCACAGATGGTGTACGATAAGTTCCCCTTTTGTTATCCTGTTTTGATGTGCTAATTATAAACTGCTGAGCTTGTGACACGTAAGATGATTCTATGTCTGAACAATCTGTCTGAAACAAGCTGGGTTACGATATTTTAGATACCACCTGCTGATCTTGTCATATCCTGATTGTCTGGATTACAAACCCTATAAAAGATAAGCCCCGGGTGTGACCCGGTGTTCAGAATTTGCCAAGTTATTACTCTGAACCTTGCTAGCAATAAACCTGTGTTCTCTAACTTCACTTGGTCTCGTGTCCCGTCGTTTGGGAAGGTGAGTTTTCCCGCTACATTTCTGGCGACCCAGATGGGACACGACGGGGCCCTGAGGCCCCTCTGGAGGGTCACCATGCTCACAGGGATTTGGTAAGTCAAGGGGAATTTCCCAGGCGCCATCGGACACTTTTTGTTCCGAGGGACTTCCCAGTGACACCAACTCCCTGTAGCGTCGGCTGACGCCTTCAAGAACCACTTGTGAGGAACTGAGACCAGGCAGAACCCCAGCGCTGGAAGATGAGGAAACAAGCCCTGCAGGCGAGTATTGGGGAAGGGAGCTCCAGAGGAGTATGGCTCGAGAAGATGGGAGGGGTTGATCACCCCCGGGGCGAGCAGGGGCCAGGGTTAGCCGGCTGCGGTTCCTCGAAAAAATCCCTATTGAGCCGGGAAAAGCCGGTGAGCCGGAATATCGGCGGGACCGAGGGGTAAAAAAGGAAAAGGAGGGGAGGTTGTGTGTTGTGATTGCTGTGTGAATGTTCGCTGCGTTTCCCAACGGTGACCATTGAGTGTCCGGCACCTTGGGCCAGTGAGAAGTGAGTGAAGTCTGCAGTTCCCAGTGGAGACCGTGAGTGTCCGGCTCCTGGGGTCAGGCTTGAGAACGTGACCAGTCCCTCTGTCTTATCCCGAGAGCGAAGGACCCCTTACCTTCCTCTCAAACCCCCTTCCCTCATTGTCTTGTCTGGTGCCCTGGGAGGAATATGGGTGGAGGAGGTAGTGTGCCCTCTATCCCCTTAGGATGCATGATGAAGCATTTTAAGTCTGCGTATGTCAGTCAGGACTACGGCATTAAGTGGAGCAGACAGAAATTGAGGATTTCTTGTAAGGGAGAATGGCCAACCTTTCAAGTCGGGTGGCTGGCCAAGGGTGCATTTGCCATCCCACGGAAGGCCATCCCGATCAGGCCCCCTACATCGGTGTGTGGCTCGATTTAATCCAACACATTTCAGCCCCCTTCGGTGGAAACCCCTTTCAAGATAGTTGTTCTGTAGGATAAATAGCCTTTAAAGGCTGCCAGCGTGTGCTGGGAGGCTGTTTGTGGGAGAGCAATAACCTTTAAAATTAGCCAGCATGTGCTGGGGGGTTATTGGGAGACAGGACCTTAAATTTATCTGGTGAACGAGTCCAGCGCGTGCTGGAGGTTCTAGATAAGGACCTTAAATTTGGTTACCAAATAAGTCCAGCGCTTGCTGGAGGTCCTGGATCTAAGAGAAAATAAGATTCAGAAGAGAACAACTTTCAATTGTGCGGTCCCTCGACTGCACTCCTCCCCCCCCCATTCATTCCTGTTTATTTATTTATTTATCACTGTTATCGCTGTTCCTGTGAGCTCCTCATGGGCTTCCGCTGCCGGCCACGGGCGGCTGCCGCGGCCAGCGGAGACGCAGGGCCGGTGAGGATGGAAAGAACAGGAAAACCCCAAAAACCCATTTTAAATGTGTTTTCAGAAACTGGAAGCTTTTAAAACCCAAGGCAGCATGACCCCTGCAAGTCACGCCTTGGAGCCTTTTGCTCCGATGTCTGGCCCCACCATGGGACATTGAACTCTGATTATCTCCAAGCATTCTTTAATTACTTAATCTCTATGGCCGAGCAGATTCACTGGAACAGGTGGCATTTTTGTTCCTAACAAGCTGCTCTTAGCCGCACCTCCCTACCATCTCCAGGAGAAGGAGAGGGGGAGGAGGATGGCGTCCCTACGACCCCCCCCCCTCACAAAGTGATATTAAAACTGGTCCTTGTTAGCTAAAAGTGCCCCAAAGGTCTAGAGAGAACTGTAAAAACTCCAAGCCCTTATGGCTGCATTCACTGACAAAGAAGGAAATATGCATAAACAGGCTAACATTCAGCAAGAAATCGCTTACCGTAAGAATACAGGGGCCATCCAACTGCTGTCAGCTAAGCCTCCAAAATGTGTGTGTGTGCCTGAAAGGGTGTGTTTCAGTTGTAAAGCAAAGGTTGTGAAATTGCGTGAGTTTTTCTTTCTCCCTCCCCATTGCCCAAATCTCCCCTGTCATGTTTCAATAAAAGCCTCTGTTTTGTACAGTTTGAATGCTGGTTTCCTGTGTGTGTGCATAACTATCTAGGCTCTGCCTTCTGCCCTTGCGGGGGAAGAGGAGGGGGGAGAAATATGCCCACTAGAGTTCTGCCTCTAATGAGCAAAACTAGAATACTGAGAAGTAACAGGGAAAATGCACACAGAAATTCCTCTCGCCTGTGTTGGCTCCCTAGAAGCATGTAGATAGAACTGGGAATTCCCGGAAGATGGGCGAGGAGACAGAGGAAAAGGCAAGGATTTTCTGATGCACAAGGGGTTGATAATAAATCAGCTAAACTTTGGACCCCTTTACTAGAATTTTATCTGAGTCTTAACTTATGAGTGTGTGGTTGTGTGTGTATGTTTTCAGTTTGTTGAACTGTGTGGCGTGTGAACAAAAAAAAGAAAGAAGAGTTTTTTTATTTCTGAAGATTTTGGCAATAATGGAGCCTCCATGGATTGGCATAGTCTATCTGGAGGTTTTGTTTTTTTTTCCGTTTTTGAAAATTTTTACTGCAGAAGCAGTCTACTCCTTACATTACATTATGTCAATGCTCATTTTAGTTTCCTGGCCTTTTTATTTTCTAGCCCTCTAGGCATGTTTTTGGATTTTTTTATTTTTATGCATGTTCTATCTCACACATCAGAAGTTGCTGATATGGTGAGTGCATGCGTGGGGGAAAGGAATCTTATACTGGGAGACTAAGGCTTTTGCATACCCTGAGCTGTTTGTTTTTGCTTCTGTAACACGCTTATATGCATTACTGGTTCAGTGATATTTTCACTGATTAGAGCTTCATTGTTTTTCTGGTTTTACTTGCTCTGGGAAATCTTCTTTTCTCTTTGATTCCAAATGTCTTCCATTGATGGGATAACTGTTATTACCACACATTGCTTGAACCCAGTGATTACTGAGTATTACTACTGAGTGTTACTACTCAGGTGTGTTCCTTATGAGTGCATCCGTTTGGTGGGCTGGCCTCTAGCGAATAGCATTTCGCTTGTTTATACAAAGGGAGAAATGTAAGGATTAGCTTAGCATAACCTACGCCATCAGCCTGGCGAGTGGAGAGGGACCCCGCCCACCCCTGAGGCTACCCTTGCATAAAACCACATGAAAGGTCTCCCCTTCTGGTGACACTCCGGAAGCTGTCCCTCTATGAACGGGAGATGAAGACAAGGCATCTCACCCCTTGCAGGTGTTGCTCCAGAGGCCAACACCCATCGCACGGGCTACAATGCTCCTCTCTTATTTGGTTGCAAAAAGGGGGGCCACGGGATGGGTGCACACCAAAAGTTAAGTGCCACTGCTTGCATCCGTGTGGGCCTCATGCCTTCCATCTGGGTGGTTATGATTCTCCTGCTAATTAGTATTGTCATTAACTTCCTTTACCTATTCAGCATTCTGCTTGCAAAAGGGGGGAATGGTGACGAGGGTGGCGATGGGCCAGGAGAGACAACTTGTGATTGGGTATCTCTTCCAGGAGATAGCTCCCCAGGTGGGTGCTGGGACTCCCAGGCACCTGCACCAGTTCCCCTCCTGGCTCCGCCCCGAAGGCGACGAGTCACCTGTGCTGCTACACAAAGTCCAGTTAATTGTTCGCAGTGCATTACGTGGGCCCAGGTGGGAAACGTTAAGCGACACACCCTCCTGTACCATACTCAACACCCACCGGACTGCATGCCTCAAGGGTCCTGTGCCACGCAGGGAAAGGTGTTTACTGTGTAAAGGCAAGAAAGGAGACATAACCTGCTACAACCCTCAGACTGAGGTTAGGTACAACGTCTCCGTGTGGGCGGGCCTGGGAATGGTGTCCTCCAGTGGGATCCACCTGACCTTGTATTACCTAAACCACACAGTAAGCCCTAAAACCTCTGCTGGCTGGAACTTGGAGTTTGACGTTTGTGAGGCCATGGATAAAATAGCTTACACCTCCTGTGGAAGCCAGGCCTGGCGGGACACATATAAGCGTAACAGCAAGTATTTATGTGCCAGAAGCCCGCCCAGACCAGCGGACTCTCCCTCCCCTGATGACCCTTGCGGTTGGTGGCCACACCCCGACCACCCTCGCTCTTTTGCCTGGGCTACCATGTGTGCGGGTCTTTTCGAGGCTTCAATAAGTTTGGGTGGGTGCTGGAATTTGACGTCTGACAGGCAATGGCCAAGGTGGCTTTCAGGAACTGTGGTAGCAAGGCTTGGCAGGATACCTATTGCAATAACGACAAGTATCTCTGCACCAGGAGGCTACCCTCCCCCATTGGCAGCCCTGTCTGTGGTGGGACAATTACAATCTAAATGTAGTTCACTGGGGAGCCCTTTGTGACCATACGGGAGGAGGGTATGCTGGGTGCTATAACCCCCTCAACACAGCCCAGTGAACAATCCGGCAATTCGCCCGTGTTGCAGTGGAGGAGCTGCAGTATGAGGGGCGAATTGAATCCACAGGGTGGACAACTTATAATAAGATAATCCATCTAGCACACAACGGGAGGGGGCTTGAAGTGTCCAAAAGAGCGGAGTCCTGGTGTGTACCACTGATAAGGTCTGCACAGCCGTGTATCAGAACCGCCTCACCCTAGACTACCTGCTTGCTAAGAAGGGTGGAGTCTGTGGTAAGTTTAACCTCACCAACTGTTGTCTGCAGATTGGGGAAACTGGCCAGGTCGTCCACCAGCTAACCACTGAGCTGCAACAGCTCACTTATAACCCTCCACAGGAGTGGAAAGGGTTCAACCTTCAGGATTGGCTTGATGGCTGGGGCCTTCCCAAACTGCCAGGGCTTAAGGTGATTGTTGGCCTTGTGGGCCTCATCGCCGCAGGCTGTGTCATTCTTCCTTGTGTTCTTCCTATCTTTGCTTGAACCATTTCTAGCTCAATCTCCCTCCTCATAGATAAACAGGCCGCAGTGAAAGCTATGGCCTTGTGGGATTACGAAATGCTCACTACCTCCCGAGAGGACAACCCCTATGCTGAAATAAGTGGAACTCCACAGTAATTAGGGAATTTTGGTGGAGTTCCAAAGGGGGGAATGAAGCAGGTAGGCCCAAAAGTCTCCTTTTGATATTAGAAGCTTAATTAACATTTCTCTGTTGCAAACATAAGACAGAGATAGAAGTCTTGCTCAATGTTCTTGCACGGATACTAAGCCTTGTAACACAAAGGTGCAGACATTGTAAGTTTCCTATACTTCCCTAAACTCACAGATGGTGTACGATAAGTTCCCCTTTTGTTATCCTGTTTTGATGTGCTAATTATAAACTGCTGCGCTTGTGACACGTAAGATGATTCTATGTCTGGAACAATCTGTCTGAAACAAGCTGAGCTTGTGACACGTAAGATTTTGTCATATCCTGATTGTCTGGATTACAAACCCTATAAAAGATAAGCCCCGGGTGTGACCTGGTGTTCAGAATTTGCCAAGTTATTACTCTGAACCTTGCTAGCAATAAACCTGTGTTCTCTAACTTCGCTTGGTCTCGTGTCCCGTCGTTTGGGAAGGTGAGTTTTCCCGCTACAGAAAGATTTTTCAGCAGGGTGGTAAACCTCAACTTTCAAATTTAATACTTGTTTTTCCCTAATTATACTTTTATTCTCTGAATGGTCTTGAGTTTATCCAGTATGACTTCCTAGGAAATTTTTAGTCTGTTTATCCCTATTATTTTATTTTACCTCCACAGTAAGCTCAGAGGATACACATTATAGTATTATTTTTATATATATATATATATATATATATATATATATATATATATATATATATATATATAAATGAATCATATTTATTTTAATTTAGTAATCTGGTTTTGTTGCCAAAACAATGTGGGCTCTGGTCTGCTACTTTTTATTAACTGCACAAGTGACTAGGAACTCTGAGCCTGTATCATTGCTTGACAATTTCTATCATACAGTATGATTGCTGATTTATCTTATCTTCATGTTAGAACTGTTGTGATCCAGACAGAGCTAGTCTGCTTTACAGCTTATGTTGACAAAGCCTGAAATACCTATAATGTAAGTAATGGAAAAAATGGTGAGGGATGACTAGCATAATAGAATAAAATAAGCAAATTGAGACTAAGACTCTATAGATTTTTTATAGACATGGTATGGATTGATGACTATATATTTTTATAGATAAATTCATATATTGTCATCATTCTATACATGATATGCAATATTTAATCATGTACCTAAGTGATTTTTGGAATTATAAATCATAGTGTGTCAACCCTGACATTAATCTTCCCTACCATGGTGTCTGGTTCACTGGCAAGACTTTGGCAGAATCTCATCAACACTTGACTTGACACAGTTTAACCAGGCTCTACATTCCTGTTCATTTTAAGGCTCTCTTACACACGATATGCATAACTAGATAAGACTTGTGACAGAATGGAAAAGTTAAATACTGCCTGTAATCCTGTCACATGACCACCTAGACATACAAGCTGTACTTGTCACTAATCACAGAGTATGGGAAATAAGTGAGTGTATACTAGGTAAGGGTTTCAAACACACTTTCCTATTTCATAGGAGGGGTAATTAAAATGAGTTATGAAGCTGGTAGGAAGAAGTTGAATGGAAATGGGAGAGAGGAAGAAGATAAAATGGCTAGCCAGCAAAGGTGGGATTTGGCTGCTGAGGAGATGCAACTTCCAGGGTGACTCAAGACCACAAAAGAGGAACTGGAATAGGGATTGCTATAGAACATAGCTTTCCAAAGTGTGTATAGAAGGAGAATTATACATTGTAGGATCTATCTATCTATCCAGAAGAAGAAGAAGAAGCGAAGACACTAGAAAGAAGACTCAAGTGTTAATACCTGTGGGAGGGTACCAGCTAAGTTTAACTGAATGACTTGATTAACACTTTCGGGAATCTAATACATATATTACATTTTAGAATAAGCACACTGTCAGTTTTAGCAGAAGAAATACTGTTGCTGTAAGAGAGATAGCTACTCTCTCAATTATTAAGCAGTTAGGTCATAAAGTACATTCATTTGAAGGGAGGGATGAACTGTACTGTATGTCTGCATGTATTCTTGTTATGTTAAGAAAAAATAAAATAATAAAATAAAAAAATAAAATAAAATAAAATAAAATAAAATAAAATAAAATAAAATAAAATAAAATAAAATAAAATAAAATAAATAATAAAATAAAATAAAATAAAATAAAATAAAATAAAATAAAATATAAAATAAAATTAAAATAATAAAATAAAATAAAATAAAATAATAAAATAAAATAAAATAAAATAAAATAAAATA
Organism: Charina bottae; assembly: GCA_023362775.1. NCBI lineage: Eukaryota > Metazoa > Chordata > Lepidosauria > Squamata > Charinaidae > Charina > Charina bottae. The sequence continues at coordinate 233,578,884 of JALMGJ010000002.1, read as the reverse complement.
AAATAAAATAAAATAAAATAAAATAAAATAAAATAAAATAATAAAATAAAATAAAATAAAATAAAATAAAATAAAATAAAATAAAATAGTTCACCACAAAGAACTTTTGTGCTGCATTTTGTCTCATTGATCCTGAGACCTCACAGCAAGAATCACAGCATACTAGGAAGAAGCCACTTAAATAGCTGACTGTCTTCTGTCAGCAGAATGGTACAATTTCCTTTTCATACCCACTGTAGTTTAATTCCTATACTTCTTTCTCCCACATGACCCACTGATTAACAGACTTTTTGCTTTGAGTGTCTAGACCTTGAAGCTGGCTGACTCTTGGTTTTAGATATAACTGACATTTCTGTCCTCAGAAACTGGTTCTCAGCTTAAATCCCACATTATTTCCTTTCCATTCTTTACCTTCCAATGTACTTCCATGGTGATAGGGTCAGTGCACAAAAGTATTGACCCTGCCTCTTCCCTGCTTTCAGTCACACTGTCTGGATGCTGTTCTTCAGCTACATCTGGTGATATCCTCACAATTTCAGACCCCTTTCCTCTTCCAGTTAAGTGTACTGAAAGGCAACTAAGAAGTATGGCTCTACATTTTTTCCATGGTGATAAAAATCCTCTGTCTCTGCTCTCTTGCCAATCCTCCTCCTTTTCAACATCAGAATCTGTGTAGCTGTCAAAGCTTTCTTATAGGAGCAGTAAGGATGCTTGGGTCTATGAGTATATACAAATGGAAAAGGTGAAGTAGGGGAGGTACACACACATCATCTGCCAGCTCCCGGGAATGTTCAGCATTTGGTAACCCTTCAAATGAATCAAATATTCAAGTCATACCAAAACACTCTCTCCTGCATCAAGAGTCCCAAAAAGTACTGTACTTCACATTTGGTGTACTATGTGCACACAGCCGCTCTGGTGTTCCTCTTTCGGACCATTCATTTTGGTAATCACATTCAATTCAGGTACTTTTTAAAAATGAAAGATAATCTCAAATTATTCCTTAGAAATTAACAGTTAGTGTTCTTACCAAAAGGCTTGTACCATTGCCAATTAAGCTTTTGTTGGCAACACTGATTTGTTGACTATTACTGCATTGCAATAGGAAGCTTTTTGACTGTTATTCATCAAACACCTTTACTAATGCATCTCAAGGAATAAAGTAGTAAGTGAATAGATTGACCTCATAAACAGAAACTATTACAAATCTTTTATACCTCTGAGTTTTGGAGAAGGGTGAGCAGAATTATTTGCCTCTACCTTGAGTATTTTAATGTGACATTACACACAAACACACACACACAAACACACACACACACACACACAGAAACCAATACCTCTTTTCTTATCACTATTAAAATAATGCCGTTTCAGTAGTTATGGGGAAGAAGGAGAAGGAGGTTGGATATTAGCTTTCCATATATATTACAATCTCTTGGGGTCATGGAATAATATATATTATCAAGGCTTCTAGCATTAAAATAATATATGTTGTTGGTTTCACATTCTTAAACAAGAATTATAACTAGGATTATGACTGATACTTAAAATGAGTTCATGTCACAGTATTGTTGATGCTTAGCTTGAACAAATCAAGGAAAGCAGTCTGTTGAATAAATTTTTGTATATTAGTTTTTTTAAAAAAAAACCTTGTCCACTTTGGACATTATGGAGAAAAGCAAACAAAGGAATTTCCCGAATGGGGAAAATGTATATAATCCCTTTGGGTTCATGTGCATTCTATCCCTACATCAGGAGAAAGTTAATTCAGTTTTAAATCCTTAAAGCTGTTTAACAGGTGTGTATCTCATGCTAAGTACTGTACATTATGAGGAGTAATGTGGGCAAGAACCAGCTTGGCAGAGGTAAAATGTTCCATGTCTAAAAAACGTTTTTGATTGATTGAAGGTGTAAGTCCCAACTTTCTACTGAACAACTGTGGTGGCTTATAGCACTCAGGATAAAACAATACTCAGCAATAATATAGAGGGACAGGAAAGATTTGTCAATAAGCATATGTAAAACCAAAACAGTCAGTCACTGGACCAAATCAGCTAAAGACCAATAACATACATTCACAGAAATAAGAAATATCCTTGGCCAGCCATCTAAAACCATTCAAGAGTGGACCCAAATCAGCTATTTCATATATTTAATAATGTAACTGCTACATCACAGAAGGCGAGGTGTGTGAGGGGGCCCTGAAATGGTCTCAGAACAGGAATAAAGCTCTCAATTCATTTACTCTATTAAAGATCAGATTGACAGTTAGTATAATTTATAAGAAAAAAAAGTGTAATCTGTTCTAATGAACATGATCCATTCAGAACTCTGGCACCAACTTTTGAGCCAATAAAAGCTTCTACTTTAACTTCAAGAGAAGACCAATATGCAATGTATAGGTCTTATCTGTATGTGAGATAGAGCATAAGATACTGAATTTTGATCTGCTTTTTTCCTTCTTCAAAAAGAGCACAGCTGGCATATGAGAACAGAGCTGGCAAAAAAAAAAAAAAAACCCCTCCCCTGACAATCAGCACATTTGGCCATTCCAAAATCAGGATTGGATCCAGAGTTGTCCAGAACGACAAACTTAAATTTGGGGGAAAGTATACCTAAGTTCCAAGGGGCGTGGTTGTCAGATTTCTTATACTATATGATATTGGTAAATTGGATTTCTTTTCAATGCAAAAGTGTTTTGGCAAATTGCATCTTTTACAAAGCACAGCATTCTCATGGTGACGTGAATGCCAGGTGGCTGGACAACAGAGAAGCCTTGGCGTTGTTTACGTCCTCATGAGATAAGGAGCGAGAAGGTACCATATTATGGCTAGCAATGGAAATCTTCCCATGAGAAGATATCCTCCTGATGTCCTTCCGTGGGAAGACTTGCCAAGGCCCCCCCTGAGCAAGGAGGAGGGAGAACTCATGCTGTGTGCTTTGAGGCCTAGTGTGTGTCACAGCTAACTTCCAGCCAATCAGAATGCTAGAAGAACTGAATATACAACCATGCAAAATGGTGTTCTATGTCTTCTTGATTTCTAGTGTCTCTTAGCCATGTAGTTCTTCACGTGTTCACTTCCCGTGGACTGGGCAGAGTGAGCTATGCCTGGCTTTGGGTATAGGCCATGGCAGGACCTCTGGCCCTGGGATTAATACACGGAACTCTGCTTATAAGTTTGTTTTGTTTTTCCTTTTACAATGATGTATCCTGTATATTCATCTTTTTCATGTTTGCGATAATGTACTGTATCTGCATTATTGCCCTATGCTAAACAGTAAACACTGTTGGCCCTAACAAGCTGCATTCTTGTCTGTTTATTCTCAAGCCTCGGGTTTTTCCCCTTTAAGCCAGCATATACCCCATCAGGTTATGGTTGCCCAGAGAGAAATTTGCATTTTCTTTGCTGCGTTGGACCTGGCTGTGCAAGGGAGTTTGTTTTTAGAGGCTGTTTTCGGAATAAACATGTTTTCTTTGAGTGGTCAGCAATGGCTGAACAGTGTCTGGTCAGTCTGCCATTTGGGGCTTTAGATGGCACAAACTATCTGACCTGGTGTGTGGAGATGGAATCATTCTTTTTGCAAGAAGAAGATTTGTGGCAGTAAGTGGCAAATCCACTTCCAGAGGATCCCTAGAGGATTCAGAAGAATCTCTCTGAAGAAGTGCAAGCATGTTTGGACTGTGCTTATGGCATTTTTGCTTTTGGGACTCAACTCCTCTGAATGGAATTATATCGGCTACTCCAGAACTGAGAAATGGGTGCTGAGAGCTGTTGGAGCCTTTAATACACAGTGGAGCTCTGTTGCCCTTGGTGGTCTATTAAGACAGCTTTATGGTTTGAAGCTGCAACCAGTGAGACTGTGATGACCCACCTTGGTGAGTTCAAGACTTTGTTTGCTGCAAGAAGGCATGAACAAGAAGGCTTGTTTTTCTGGCACTATGAAAAAGCATGCGTGATTTTTGTCAAGCCTGGACAGTAGTTTTGAGTTACTGGTCGAGATTATTTGCTGTGGATTATTGTACAAGCCACTTCCAGGAGCCGTCTGAGAGTGTTCCAGCTGCAGTAAAACCTGGTATGGAATTTACATTTGCCGTGGTGTGCTGCTTCTCAGAAACTTTCTACAAGGCTGTTCCCTGTCATGTTGTCCAGCGGATGCAAGAGGCCTGATTTACGAAGGGAGGGGACGCCAGATGCCAGGAGTCAGCTGAACAACGAATCCGAGTTTTCTGCTCTACTGGCTGCTGTGTGTAAGCATTTGCAGAGACTCTGTTTTTGAATTCAGCTCGCTGTAAAGTTTGTAAACATGGATGGTTATTGTTACAAATGTCAGCCTTGAGTTCAGCAAGTAATTTTAGCTGATATTTCTGTGTAAGAAATGTATATGTGTACTTGTTGTTTTTCTCTCCTCAGTGTTCCAGCCCTGGTCAAGTCTGTGTGTACTTGGTGCTGAATGTTTCATTGCAATATGAAACTGCTTATGATATGAGGCTGAGTGTGTTAGAGACAAACCTGTAAAATCAAGTGTGTGAGATGCTGTGGAGATTGTGTGGACAGGACATTGTGTGTTTAATGTTCCCCACATCATAAATGCATCCATAAAGTTTTCACAAAGTACTGGGGTATCCTGGGATGGGAGAGTGTGTCTCAGATAGCCAAATTGCATTCTGAGTTAGAACCCAGGAAATGTGCAAAAGTTCCTTGATTGTGTTGTGTGTAAACAATCTAAAAAAAAATCAGAACTGTGTCTGTTGCTAGGCAAAGTAACAGAGTGTTAACTAGACCATTTCAGTTGGTTCATAGAGACCTAGTTAGCCCCCATGTCCCAAGTAATGGTGGAGTGCGAGTTTCATGTTCCTTCTGGTTGATGATCATACCTGCTTGTGTTGTTGCTACTTGTTGAAGTCTGAAGCGAAGGTCTGTGCTCGCTTTGAAGTGTATGTAGCAATGGTAGGATGAAAATAAGGTCAGTTTCAGTCAGATTGTAGTGGAGTGTTCCTGAGCCATTTGTTCCAGAATTGGCTTTGTAGGAAAGTATTCTCCCAAAGACTTGCCAATGTTGGAATTCTAGCTGAGTGTTGGTGTTGTGAATACCATTAAAAATAGCCTGCTGTTAGTTGCTCAGGTGCCACCCCATGTCTGGGGAGAGGCTGCCTTGATTGCAGTGTGGTTTCTAACTAACAGGGTGTAGAATTCAACTGTAAAAAGAAATTGTTTTTCTTTGGTATGGCAAGCGCCCTTCACTGAAGTACCTGCATGTCTGTGAAACATTTGCGTGTGTTCACAACCCCAGGTCACAGAGAAGGAAGAACCAAGGAAGCAGAGTGCTTCAGGTTGTTGGTTGTTGGTTGTTGATTAAAATCCAAGGTTTATCGGTGTTTCATTAAGCCATGGTCGAATCCAAATCTCCAGAAGTGCTTTATTTTTAAGCAGCCTACTGGTTGGGAAAGGTTATGCTAAGGTTGCAGAAGTGTTGCTGCATTGCTAGTGTAAACCCACTGTCCATAGTTCAGTAGATGGGCAAAAACCAGTTTAGGTTTCTTCTGTTCCCCAGTCTCCGAGTGTGAAAAGGGCCCCTCAGGTGAAGGAGTGGAAATTTCACCTGAGCAGTTGCAGGGCCTGGAGGGGGAGTCAGGTATTAGGAAAAGAGATGGTGATGAGGATGTACAGTGGTCATTCCTCATGGGTCCTCTTATTCCAGGGTGTGAAGCCTGACAGATTTGTGGTTTAGCAGGTGACAGTGTGTCAAGTTACCTAAGAAAACCCAGTTTTTGCTAGATGTGTTGCTCCTGCCTTTGAGAGGCAAGGAGAGCGTTGGAACACAGCTGTGGATAGTCAGTTTGAGTTTTGGTGAAGTGTTAAAAGTAACCAACCTATCCTTTGTTTTAGTAAGCTGTAGGTTCCAGATGAGTGTTCAGAAAGCCATTTCTTTCTGATAATACTCTGCAGTGTAAAACCAGTGTTGCCCAGGGATTTGTTGCACAAAAGGAGTTTGTGAACTGTGAATCTAATGTATGCACCCACAGCTAGGCCAGAATATTTACGTGTGGTGCGTTTTCTGGTTGCGTAGCGTGGAAACAGGTGTCCATTTACATATTGTGATGTTGGCACAGCATATTTGAATGTAGATCTCCCTGAAACAGTGTGTGTAAGGCAAGCGTTTTGGCTCTGCATGTGTGGCAGTTCCCAAACAATTCATTGACTTAACAGGGTGCTTTATGGATTTTAAAGCAGGCCAGTCATTGATAGCATGGTGCAGATGCTAACTGAGATGTGAGAACAGTCCCGTGCTGTTTTCTATGTGTACATAAGAAAGTGTAGAAGTTTGTGTAGAACTTCTTACTTATGTGAGTTGTTTTCTGCTTAGAAACTGAAGTTTTCCACCTTGAATAAGAATTTATCAGTCAGCTGAGGTAGTTTTGCCAGCTGAAGGAGTAAGGCACAAATTCAAACATTTATCTTGGTGTTGAAGTTACAAGAGCCCAGAACAGAGATGGTTCTTGAGAGTGTCAAATGACAGAGTGTTACAGAGTGTCATTTGTGTAAAAGGAAAGTTTATCCTTAATTTGTTGTACAGTATATCACTCTACAGTAACGCAGTGGACATGCCCTGAATTAGTTTTGCCCAATTAAAAAATACCAAGCTGCGGTTTTTTCTTAAAATCAGCTAACAGCATGCAACAGGATTGGAATCCCTTATCTATGCTGGCTGCGATTTTTTGCAAAGGAGGGGACAGAACATTTGTGGGCAATGTTTGTCTGTTTCTCTTTGCCTGTGTTTCTGTTCCTGCATAAGTTGTATTATTATGTATTTGTATGTATCTGAATAAAACATTACATGAAGTGTATATTGTGCATTATACATATGTGTAACAAGTGTTTTTAAACCATTTTCTAGTGTTGATACTATTGGTTGTAAAAACTGTAACTTGAATAGTGTGATTATTACATGCATTAACCTTTGTTGTTTCTGTTTCTGTACAAATGTATTTTAAAGCTTTGAACAACTTCCATCATTGCTTGCATTGTGTCGAAATCCAATGTGGAGGGGTGTCAGATTTCTTATACTATATGATATTGGTAAATTGGATTTCTTTTCAATGCAAAAGTGTTTTGGCAAATTGCATCTTTTACAAAGCACAGCATTCTCATGGTGACGTGAATGCCAGGTGGCTGGACAACAGAGAAGCCTTGGCGTTGTTTACGTCCTCATGAGATAAGGAGCGAGAAGGTACCATATTATGGCTAGCAATGGAAATCTTCCCATGAGAAGATATCCTCCTGATGTCCTTCCGTGGGAAGACTTGCCAAGGCCCCCCCTGAGCAAGGAGGAGGGGGAACTCATGCTGTGTGCTTTGAGGCCTAGTGTGTGTCACAGCTAACTTCCAGCCAATCAGAATGCTAGAAGAACTGAATATACAACCATGCAAAATGGTGTTCTATGTCTTCTTGATTTCTAGTGTCTCTTAGCCATGTAGTTCTTCACGTGTTCACTTCCCGTGGACTGGGCAGAGTGAGCTATGCCTGGCTTTGGGTATAGGCCATGGCAGGACCTCTGGCCCTGGGATTAATACACGGAACTCTGCTTATAAGTTTGTTTTGTTTTTCCTTTTACAATGATGTATCCTGTATATTCATCTTTTTCATGTTTGCGATAATGTACTGTATCTGCATTATTGCCCTATGCTAAACAGTAAACACTGTTGGCCCTAACAAGCTGCATTCTTGTCTGTTTATTCTCAAGCCTCGGGTTTTTCCCCTTTAAGCCAGCATATACCCCATCAGTGGTGGCTCAGCAGGTAAGACGCCAGGCTTGTCGATCGGAAGATCGCAAGTTCGGAGGTTAGAATCCCTAGTCCCACGTGATGGAGTGAGCTCCCGCACTCGCCCCAGCTCTTGCCAACCTAGCAATTCGAAAGCATGCAAATGCAAGTAGATGAATAGGTACCACTTTGGTGGGTAGGTAACAGCGTTCCGCGTGCATCATGCCAGCCACATGACCACGGAAGCATCTTCGGACAACGCTGGCTCTTCAGCTAACAAACGGAGCTGAGCACCGGTCCCTAGAGTCGGACACGACTGCACAATTGTGCGGGGGGAACCTTTACCTTTACCTTATACCTAAGTTATATACTTCTTCCTAAATAATCAAACCCTGTCCCCCAAAAAATCCCCATCATCTTTTGGGCAGCAGTCACTGTCAGAATGTTTATTTTCCTCATGATTAGAAGACGAGATATTTAATTAGAGGCTCCATATTTTGTTATTCATAGCTTTCGTCTGAATGATTCTCCAAGATAAAATGGAAGTGGGGGCCCTCCACATGTGGACCTCCTGTCAAAATTTCTCAGGTACCATGTCATATTCTGAGCATTCCGGAAGTTCTGGCATCTGGACAGCACCAATATTGGGAAAGGATGTCATTGGATTTTGAATCAGCTCCACAATCTTTATTTATTCTGATCATATTCCTTTGCTGAAATATGACAGAAAAAAATAATGCAGAGAAGGAGAAAAGGACATAGAAAGGTGGCTTGCAAATAAAAAGTAAAATGAGCTTGAGCAAGCCATAACAAGTTGATGAACGGGAAGCAGGAATTGCTGCTTTAAAAACAGCATCCATCCTCAAATAAATAAATACAGGAAGATGCACTTGCATTCATTATAACACAAAATGCCAAATCTGCATTCAGTTCTAATAGGGCATTCTCCCAAGCTCAGTGAGCTGAAACACTTACAATATGTGTTTACATCATGATAAAGCATATTTTAAAGAGCGGATTCAGTTTTGTGCTTTCGGGGAATATACAGCCTCAATCAAGGATACTAGGCTTCACTTATGTTTATTAAACAATAAAACAAAGCCCATATTAGTAAGTGATCCTACCTGGAGGGTACAATCCATTACATTCTCTGTGTGTTTGCTACACAGCCACGCATGTGATTTGACAAATAGTAGAATATTACCTCTAGCTGTATTTCAATATGAATGTCTTTCCACGGCATAAAGTGAACTGCATGGCAAAAGTGTTTAGTGACTTCATATTAGGGCCTGCTTAGAGTCTGGATTTGGCAATGCATGCCTTTGTCACTGATTTATCCATTTTAGTATCCCCCCCACCCCAATTTTCAGTACAATAGTTGTATGAAGAGCTGCTTATTAACATAGACTCCTGCTATTTTGTGAGGCAGTTTATATCATATAGGAGAAGCAATTTAAAGAGGAAGGAGTAATTTTTCAAGACCCAGGAGTAATCTGGGACTCAGGCAAGTTAAAAGGCCTTATAATTCAGTACACTAAGAAGTAGAATTCTAAAGCAAGCATTTTATTCCTCTTTCACTCTATGCTCCTTTGGGAGGAACAGGTAATATAGAACTAAAATGGTTCTGCTACTTATATGTACTGTACATTAGACAAATGCTCTTCCACTGTGTTTTTCGAAGTCCTGGATTAGGGCTTACTTCTGCAGGGAAGACAGATTTAATATTGTCTTCCAATGTTGTTCCATGCACAGGGGGATTTTAGAAAGGAAAGAAAATACTGTATTGACATCAATTGATAAGTCTTTCATCATTGGCGATCACTCGTAGCCAAGTAAGATTGTCTTCCAAAGGTAAAATTTTAACAGTGGATCCGTAAGTCTTTATAAACTGTTGCACTATCCTTTTAGACCTCTCAGTGACTTTTGGTACCATTGACCATGGTATCCTTCTGGGATACCTGTGAGTGTTGGGGAGTGGATACATTTTTTGCAGTCGTTCTGCCCTTTGTCCCTTACCAGTTGGTAGGAATAGGGGGTAGAGAGATTTGCCAAGTGATCATTCCCTCGTGGCATAGCACAGGGCTTTGTGCTTTCACCCCTGCTTTTTAACATCAACGTGAAGCTGCTGGGAGACGTCAACTGTTGATTTGGGATGTGGTAAAATCAGCATGCAGATGGTACGCCCATTGTCCATCACCACCCCAATTCAGATAAGAGATGCTGTCAGTGTCTTACCCCATTGTGGAGACTATCAGGGTCTGGACAGGGTGAAAAAGTCTAAGGCTGATATATACTGTGTGTGTGTGTGTGTGTGTGTGTGTGTGTGTGTATGTATATATATATATATATATATATGTGTGTGTGTGTGTGTGTGTGTGTGTGTGTGTGTGTGTGTGTATACTCTCTCTCTATATATATATATATAGAGAGAGGGGGGGGAGCGCCGTGTCATTCTCAACACAGAGATCCAAAAGCAAAAATTAAAAAAAAATCTATAACAACAACAAAACTATCCCAACAAGATGAAGTTGCTGCTTGTTCATCAAGGTGACTCTGGTGTTCTCTCCTGTCTGTCTTCTGGTCATTTTTCTTTCCCTTTCAAATCTAATTGATTCATTTTTATACTTTGATTTCATACCACATGGAATTAGTGGCTTTTTTGTCTCTGTAATGATAATTACATTAAAGCAAACTATTTCAAACTAAGCACTAAATGTTACTATAATTCAAATTATGCAGAAGGGTTGACAGAACAATATTTTCCTTTTTAGATAAAAATTATCTAGTCCAAGTACTTCATACAAAACAGTTAATAATGTTTCTAAAAACATGTTGCTTGTTAGCTTAATATTTTCATTCTTCTTTGTTGCTTTAGGGCAGAGCTTTCCAAACTGTGTGTCGGGACACGTTAGTGTGTCGGCTGCAGTGTCTGGGTGTGTCACGGCTGCTGCTGCCTCCGAGCCCTGCCAGGATTCCGTGCAGGTCCTAGTGCCTGCCTTGTGCCTGGTTGCCTCCAAACCTGCTGTGATTCCGCACAGGTCCTAGTGCCTGCCTTGTGCCCTGCTGTAAGAGTGTGTCGTGAAATGATGCATGTCTAAAAAGTGTGTCACCAACATGAAAAGTTTGGAAAGCTCTGCTTTAGGGGATTTTAAAGTAAGTGATCCTGCAAAAGAATAATGGTTAATGAGTTCATAACTACTCCATCTTTTTTCTCTCTGTCTCTCTCTGTCTCTGTCTCTCTCTATCCTATCTCAATTTACATATTTTATTGCTAGATTTGTACCATTACTGATAGTATTTAGTTCTTTATATGCCATGGAGAGTAACTCAGTATTTAACCACAGTGGGCTTTAATATTTTATTTATTTTACTTTATTTTACTTTATTTTACTTTATTTTATTTTATTATTTTATTTTATTTTATTTTATTTTATTTTATTTTATTTTATTTTATTTTATTATTTTATTTTATTTTATTTTATTTTATTTTATTTTATTTTATTTTATTTTATTATTTTATTTTATTTTATTTTATTTTATTATTTTATTTTATTTTATTTTATTTTATTTTATTTTATTTTATTTATTTTATTTTATTTTATTTTTTATTTTTTTTTAATTTAATTTAATTATTTTATTTTATTTTATTTTATTTTATTTTATTTTATTTTATTTTATTTTATTTTATTATTTTATTATTTTATTTTATTTTATTATTTTTATGTTCACTTTCCTTTTGCATTATGCAATTTGCACCTGTCTGAATTTAAAATGGTCAAGGAATCTTAGGAAATTATTGTATACAGTTCAGCAGACAAAAAATAGTTTAAATCAATGAAGCCCATTGTATATTGGCCTTATGACTAAATCATTTAAGATATGGGTTATGACTGAAGGCAAAAAAAGAAACTGAAAGGTATAGATTTCAGCCATTTTCTATTGTTTCTTCCCAGAAGAACATTATGAAGGGTGACCTTTCTGCTGCAATTATTGTTATTATGACTAAATGACTCTTTAGTGGAGTGCTACGAAAGGCTTGAAGCAGTTCTTTGTCTTGCCTTAGGATACTGAAAATGTTGTCCATTATGATGAAGACTCTCAGAAATATGTCCATAATGAAGTCTGATCTATTAAGTATCTTGAAGGTTATACATGAATTTACTATGGCCCTTTTGTGATTAAAATGCTAAGCTAAATTTATTCTAGGAACATAAAAAGGAAATTTTGAAGTGGGTCTGTTAGATTTACACAGTTCACACCACAATCTTATACACTTCTACTCCAAAGGCCTATTGTGTTTAGAATTGCATTTAGCATTTACCTGAGGATCACCTTCAATGAACATCTCTGTTCATTGTCAGTTTATATATTACATTATACTAATGCTTAAAATTTATCCTATCATCTGCTTCATTTCAAAATCCCATTTCACTGAGCATGATTTGAATATATAGGAACCTCTATTAAAAAAATTTTTTTAAAAAAAAACCTGGCTGTTTTGTGGGGAATTCTGACGTGAAGTAATAGAAAACAATTAAGCATTCCCAAATTGCACAGGATGGCCCTATTCCAGATAAGGATCTTTGTACTTATACTGAGTAAAAAATAAATTTAAAAAGTTATGTGCCTGACACATACTATGTCATCAAATGTGTAGATTAACCCAGAATAAAGAAGCACAGGACCATATCATTTCTCCCCTCCACGCACCCAAGATTTTAGGTGGGGATTTTAGACTATATCAATCCAAATGCTACACACATTTGATTTCCTCTGATAGACATGGGGTTCCAGATGTACTGTTAATTAGTTCTGGCTTCTTTTGGAAGGAGAGATCCCGGGGAGCTTACAGTGTTTTTGTAATATCTGGATATGTTTAAAAATATACAAATTTAACAATGGTAGGTACAGAAGGCATGGCTTTCCTGAAAAGAGCAGACCAATTGCTCTATATGAGGGGCACTTCAACTCTTATTCTTCAACTGCAGTATTTTGTTTCTTCATTTCCCTATCCCCAAACTTATTTATTTATTTGAGATGTGTCTATACTGCTTCTTATTAAAAGAAAAGAAAAAACCCTGACACTTGCTTTTGTTATTTTCTAGCACCCAAATATTTTTGATCAACCACTCTGTAAATTCTCACAGCTCAAGGAAAAACACCACACTACCATTCTTAAATGTGAACACCATTAAGCAACCACCAATTGAAACTAGTTCCCAAATGGGTTTAGCTCCTAATCATTCGGCAATATTCATCTGAGAAAACATTCTTGGGTTTGTCAGAAATGGTCAAGCCACAGTGGAAAATAACATGTGGATGGGTAATGTGAGATGACATAACATTCACAATTTTCTCAATATGCCATCACATCTTCAATTTGGTTGGAATTTTAGATCATCCATGGATTCATTTAAATATTTGGGCTGCGCTTCAATTCAGGATGAATCATAGAAGGTGCCACTGAACTCACTAATTTCAACCCCAGCTTTGTAATAAAATATAAATTAAACATCCATACCACAGGGCTGTCCAGCCTTTGCTTGACCACACCCAATGAAGAAAAGTTTGTTGCCTCTTTGGGTGATTGGTTCACTATTAAGCTCCTTTTTCTGCTAGAAATATTTTCCTAATATTCAATTAGAAACAAGTTTCCTAAACATATTCATTATTCTATACCCTATAATAGAGAATATTATTTGGCCTTTGAGACATTATTTCAAGTATTGGAGAGTGCTACCATATTAAATGTCTAGTTTCCTGATCCTTTTGGCTATTTTCTGAAATTGGTGCAGTTCATCTGTATCCTTTTTAAATAGGGCTGGCCAGAACTGGACACAATATACTGACCAATGCAGAATAATGTGGAATTATTGCTTCCTGTGATTTGGAAACTATATTTCTGTCAATGCAGCCTAAAATTACATCTTGCTTCCTTCCTTCTTTTATTGCAGCATCTCTCACTGCTGACTCATAGACTCATATTCAGTTTGTAATCAGTTACTGTTCCAAGAACTTTTTCATAGTACAATTGTCAAGTATACTGCATTTAATTCCAGTTTCCTAAGTGGAGAACTTTATATTTGTCTCTGTTAAATTCATGCTATTATTTCCACCCCCTTTCTCTAACTATCAACATTGTTCTGCATTTTGTTTCTTTCTTCTGAGATATTGTTATGGCAGTGTGGGGGTCATCTGCAAATCTGATAAACATTCCTTCTACCTTCTAATTCAAGTCCAAAATAAAATGTAGAAGAGTACAACATTCAGGATGGAACTTTGTGGCACCTAACTTGGGTTTCTCCAAGGAAACATCTATGAACATCTTTGAGTAGCCACTAAATTATCATGCCATCCAGCTGAGCTAAGTTTGAGCTTGAACAGACCAGACCAACTTGTGATAGTTTTAACTCACTGAAGACAAGATGCACATCTCTGCCTAACCAGTTCCTTTATACCAAATTCTCAGTGAAGTTACGCCTCCTATATTGTATGTAGTTTGGAAAATTCATTGGTCAGCAAAGGACAAAATGTCAACTGTGGCAACCATACCAAAAATCTTTTGGAGGTGAAAAAAGAAAGAGGGAGGTGAAACTTTGGGTTCAGTAATCAACAGGTCTGCACACTCTGACAGTGACCATTTTAAACAGAAACGTGGGGAGCAGACAAGCAGTTGCAAATGTCAGTATGCAAGCACTGGACACTCCAAAAGTCTAGAGAGATGAAATTTATTCATACCTGCCCCTTTAAGCTTTCAGGGACAGGACTTTAAAACAAATATAGTCTTATTTGAAGCTTCATTTTTCAAACTATTAAATCAAATTATAATGTCCAACTAAGCAGATTAGCCATTTTAGCAGTAGCAGTTTATGTCCTTTTACTCTTTCTCTCCCCGACAAGCGAATTTGGAATGCCAAACTCAGCTGAGGAAGTTTAAGCAGTCCTTTCCTCCCTCCCACCTCTTCCCCCCACCCCCGGCTTTCCTGTTTATCTCTGTTCTCTCCCAGGCCCCTTTGAAGGATTTGAGGGAGCGAGGTGTGCTTACAGGCCTCAACAGAGACATCCAGCAGCAATTTCTGTCACCTCTTCCTTTTTCTCTATCATCAGCTTCTGTTCACCATCTAGGATTGCCTTCAGTGGTTGGCCATTCACCACTGCAGTTCTCATTTGTAGTTTCTGTGACTGCCAGAACTTACTGTATTGCCTGGTACTTAGCCAAGTGACATTGATTAGCTTTTGCTTTCTTACCTGACAATAAGAACACTCCTGTGGACAGTCTACCATTTTCCTACCCCAAAGTGTTTCTTTCAGTGGCATCTAATACCTTTTTCTTAAAAAAATCACCTTTGGTCAACCAAGCCTTGCAGTTTTTAGACCAGTGCCCTTCCTTGCCACAGAGATGGCACATTGTTGGAATAGGTCTCTTTGGCTGCCCTTAGTTGGTGGGCATATTTCTCCCTGGGGACCCTCCTTTTCTGGAACTGGAGAACCTCTTCCTAGTTACAGAATATCTGGAAGTAGTAGTGTTGAGGGCCAATTAGTAGTCCTCAGCCAGTTTTAAAACATGATTACTGTTGTCTGGTCAGTGTTCTAAAAATCTAGTTCTGTACTCACTCAGGTATGATGGTCACAAATGGCTCTAACACAGAGTACTCAAGCACTTCCAGTGAATCTCAAGTTTCAGGAGATACTTCCTAAAAAAATTCCTTGAGCCAAGTCAAGGCTTCTCAGTGTCCTTTCTTTTATTTGAATCTTTAACCTTAGAACCATTGTTAATAGGCACTGGTGTGGAAGTCAAACCACTGCTGAATGTGGCCCACAATTATTTATAGTCAGCTGCCTCCTGGGAGATATAGAGTACTAAAGATCTTCAGGGCCTTCCTGAACAAATATGGAGCCAACCAACTCAACCATTGTCCTTCTGATCAGTGGCATATGGTGGATACTCTTTCAAACATGGTTAAACAAGCATTCCCCACCATCTTAGCCAGCTATATCTACATAAGAGGTTGTGAAGGAGGAATGGGAGGAGGAGCTGAGGCAGGGCATCCCATCTGCAGAGCTCCAGAATAACTAACAATTGCTCTTGATGTTCCTAATATAGGGGCAAATCATTCCTTTTCCAACTAATCTTGGCCAGCTTTCTCCCACCATCACTGTTCTACATCCTCTTGAGCTTGTTACTGGTGCATCATGACTTTTAGAATTGAAAATATAGGATCAACACCCCTTGCTGCCTGGACTGCAGATGGTGCTGGCTCCTTTAAATGTTTGCTTGGTATGGTCCTCAGAAGAGTCATCCTGGTTTGATTTATCAGATGCATGGACTTTGACCACTTTCTAGCCATGACTAGGTGCTATTGCTTGACTAATACAAATCAGAGTTACACTTGTCATCACCCATCTGTCGCTCTACTCACTTCCTTTTGGATTAATCATAGTTGATAGAGAGTGAGTGAAAGAGAGATAATGAGATTCACTTTTATTTGCCAACTTGTCAAGAGATTGAGGTTAGTATGATAATTTGGCCTCATTCACTTTGTGCTCCCTTTGGGATCATTGGGAACTAGGAGAGGATCTGCATGGGGTACTGGGAAAAGAATAACACTCCATACCTCCAAATATCCTGTTCTCACTTTTCATGCAGAGTGAGCTAAGAAGCCTTCACTGTGATGGGAAGTAGCCTTTTTTTTTAAAAAAAAGATCTTATGTTATGCCTGTTCCTCAACCAAAATTCTGTTGATTGGCTACCTGGGAAGAGGGAAAGTGATAAAAAAGGGCAGGTTAAAAAGTTCTTCCACTTTCTCTCAGTTAAAAAGTAGGATATGTAAAACAACATACATCTCTCAGCAGTTTTTAAAGCCTAATGGCAGGGCTCCACTTTTTCCTGCTTCAAACTCCTGAATAGGGAAAAAGTCAGAATGGGCAATGGGTAGGATACCTCTGGCCTTGAAGCCAGTCAGGTAGTCTTTGCACAGACCTATAAAGTATATTTCCTT
This sequence comes from Charina bottae, assembly GCA_023362775.1. Lineage (NCBI taxonomy): Eukaryota > Metazoa > Chordata > Lepidosauria > Squamata > Charinaidae > Charina > Charina bottae. Next base: position 233,562,123 of record JALMGJ010000002.1, on the reverse strand, counting down.
CCATTTTACACAACAGGAAGTCCATTTTTCATCATGTTATTTTTGCTGGTGAAGCTTTGGGCTTTTCAGGTGTTTTGACTTTGGAATAAACCATTGGAGTATCAGGTCTGTAAAATGTGTACAATCTGCATGCTGTAATTCCTGGACAGGACCTAATAGATATAATCACATTAAGAATTTTCATTTATCTGTGGGCCATTCGTAATGGCTGCTGGTTGAAATATACAGAGTCTTGATGTGATCATTATAAACCAACATTATATGAATATAGGACACCAGATTATTAAATTATATTTTTAAATTAGAATGCCAGTGATTTTGGGGTTGCAGAATTTAAATGTGTGTGTTCTAGAAACATTGAGTGAATACATACAGTACATGCTATCAATGCTACTAGTGATTAATCAATAATAAACCTAGGAAGCTAACTAGATATGTGGCTAAAAAGAAATAGATTTTGTATGATAACTACAAATTGAGTCTTTCTCACAATGAAAAGTAGCAATGATCTAGCTCAGCAATACAGAGTTAGATGTTGCAGAATGACAAGTTCTAATGTTGTCAACCAGTATGTCCAATAATTAATGCTGGGAGCTCTATATTAGCAACATCTGGAGGACCATAAGTTCCCCATCCCTGTGACTCTAGGGAAGAAGCAAGGCCTTCAGCTATTTGGCATAGATAGTAAAAATGAATTTTACTGATTTTCATTCTAGTGGGCTAAAGTTTCTAATGTCCATTTCTAAAACTTGAACTCAGCATTGATATCAAGATTCCATCTAATATCAATGCTTGTACATAATTTGTACAAAAAGACGTTCTGCTTTAAAGGTCATTTTCAGAAGTCTGGGATTTATTCTATTGTATAAATACTTGAACTTAGGTTTAAAATTCCTCAGAAGAAATTGTCGACCCCTGTGCAGCTCGAGTGGGCAAAACTGCAATTTACATAATAATTTTGCTGAAAGAATGTGTCTCAACAGGTACCGCTTCTGTAACCTTGTCAAAGCAAGGACATTTCCCCCCCCATTTCTGGATCTCCTGCAACAGTGTTTGAATGGTGATGTTTCATAAATGTTAAAAGACTTCATAGGAAGAAACAACTGAGATACAAATCCCTGGATAAATATTAAATGACAGCATGCCACCCAAGCTTTTAATAGAGAACAGAACATCTAAAGAATGCAATTACACCAAGATGCCAGGAGAGACTCGATGTGATCAAATGGTAGTCTTATTTAGAAGACTGTTTTACTTTTTTTCCAGTTGACTTCAGTTTTGTCTTTCCCAAAGTTGTTCTTGTGAGACTAGGATGAGAGGAAGATTTTTGTTGTACTACCTATTTTGCCATTGTCAAAAGTAGTAAAATATATTGTCATATTACAGTCCTGAATGAAATAATCACTGTTGATAGACCTACATTCATCAGTTTGTCTAATCCTTTTTAAAACTATCTAATAATGGTACTAGCACCTATTTAATAACATAATTCAAAGTGCATCCTATTTAAGTACTCTATTTTGTCCTTTTTAAACACACAGCCAATTTTGTTGTGATCCAGATGAGGATAAGAATGCCCTTCATACTGAGCAGAAATCTCTAAATGAGTCTTCCACTGGAACTGTGTGGGTGTTGAAAATGACTGTGGGTAATTTCCTGTTTAGTTTGCACCCAGCATATTCTCAATCAGTGCCTATATTGAGATCAGACCAAGCACACATTCCACTCAGTTCAGCTAGCAAAAATATAGCTTGATGTTTATCTATTAAGCATCAGCAAACATCAGAAACAGTTACCTGGCAAAACAGGACAAAAGGCAGACAAAAGCAGGAAGACAGAACATGAACAACAGGTGAGAGATTAAAAAGGGCATGGAGTTTAATATCAATAATTTATATTATCTATAACTATACAGCAGAAGGGACAGAACTTTCTAGAGTTACTGGAAACACTACAATGGGTAATTAGTAATTAGTATAGATAGTCCCAAAGGGAGGTAAAGGTAAAGGTTCCCCCACACAGCCGTGTCCGACTCTAGGGGCCGGTGCTCATCTCCGTGTGTTAGCCAAAGAGCCAGCGTTGTCCAAAGACACTTTCGCGGTCATGTGGCTGGTATGATGCACGTGGGACAGTGTTACCTTCCCACCGAAGTGGTGCCTATTTATCTACTTGCATTTGCATGCTTTCGAATTGCTAGGTTGGCAAGAGCTGGGGCCTTTCTTTATTCCATCTTTAACCCTACATAACAGTGGCAGAAGAATGATGGGAAGTAGGGTACCAGATGATCTTCCTTTATTATGTACCAAGAATGAAACAATTTGGTGGACAGGGATTATATATTCAACAGTGAGCAGAGACAGGAATGTCCAGGCAAGATCTGTGCATTTGTCCATATTGCCTTACTTTGTACTTTTTTCCCTGAATACAAAATAATGGCCCACATCTTCTGAATGAAAGAATAAGGCAAGTCCACTTCACTATTGATGCCCTGCAATACAATTTTGAAAACCTTCACCAGGAACTCACAGCCACCCTTCCTGACCCAATCCTGGATAGAGTTATTCAGCTTGGCAATAAAGTACAGCTGGCCCAGCATCACAAGACAAAAGAGAGGCAAACTAAGAAATTTGAGATTCTTCTTTCTCGCAGCAAGCAGAAACAAGGAACTGGAGAAACCGCTGGGAGGAACAACAACAACAGGACCACAGAGGACAAAAAGAACATGTGGGTGAAAAATCTCTCAGACAGAGAACTCACCCAACCAGAGAGAGATGTCCTAGCCAAAGGTCTTAATTTTGCCATCACTCCCAAGCAAGTTCCGGTTGTGGAGCTCATTACAGCCACAGAATCTGCCATCCACAACAACCACCTACCTTTTGAGGAAGCAGAACAACTCCAGCTTAAAATATCTGCAGCTCTGTCCAGTGCTCAACCTCCTCCCCCCAATCTTACCGTCCAAGAGAGGAGAGCCCTGACAGCCCTCAGCAAAGATAAAACCATCACCATTTTACCTGCTGACAAAGGAAGATGTACAGTGGTTCTAAACACTGCAGACTACCACAATAAAATTACCTCACTTTTGGAGGATCACCATACATATGAAAAACTGAAAAGAGACCCCACCAACAATTACAAGAAAAAGGTAATAGACAGTTTGAAACAATTGGAACATGATGGCTCCATCGATAGGATTACCTACCACCGTCTGTATCCTGGAGAAGCCATCCCCTGCATCTACGGACTTCCTAAGATCCACAAGGAAGGAACACCCCTCCGACCCATAGTCAGCAGCATTAATTCGGTAACATACAACATTGCCAAACACCTCTCTACCGTACTAGCACCTCTAGGTAGACACTCTGAACACCACATCCATAATTCGGAAGAATTTGTTTCCAAAGCAAAGATCCTGAAACTGGATACAGATGAAACTATGGTCTCCTTCGATGTGTCCTCCCTTTTCACCAGCATCCCCACCACTCATGCTCTATCCACTGTCAGGAAGAGACTAGAAGAGGACAGCACCCTTGAAAGGAGAAACCATCTCAACCCAAACCAGATCTGCCATCTTCTGGACCTGTGTCTTAACACCACTTATTTCTCATACAGAGGTGACTTTTACAGACAAAAACACGGCTGTGCCATGGGTTCTCCTGTGTCACCCATTGTGGCCAATTTATACATGGAAGAAGTGGAGAAGAAAGCACTCAACACATTCCAGGGAACGGTGCCCACCCACTGGTTTAGGTATGTGGATGGCACCTGGGTCAAAATCAAGGCCCAGGAAGTACAGGCCTTCACGGACCATATAAACACTATAGATGCCAACATTAGGTTCACCAGAGAAGACACCAAGGACAACAGACTGGCATTCCTAGACTGTGAAGTCCTCATTGGGACCGGTGGCAAGCTAGAAATAGGGATCTACAGGAAACCCACACACACAGATCAATATCTGATGTTTGACTCCCACCATCCACTGCAGCACAAACTAGGAGTCATCAGGACATTGTCACACAGAGCAGAAACCATCCCCACCTCCATGGATTCCAAAAAGAATGAAAAGCAGCACCTGAGAACAGCTCTGAAGGCCTGTGGATATCCAAATTGGGCCTTCACTAAATCTAAATCTACCAGACCTAAAACAGCAACAGATAGGGCTGAGACTCAGAGTAAACGGAAGAACCTGGTCATTCCTTACATGGCTGGCGTGTCTGAAAAGATAAAAAGGATATTTGGCAAACACCACATACCTGTATATTTCAAACCCACCAACACACTGAGACAGAGGCTTGTACACCCCAAAGATCAAACTCCAAAACACAAGAAAAGCAATGTAGTTTATGCAATCCAGTGCAGTGAGGAGTGCTCTGAACTCTACATTGGAGAAACCAAGCAACCTTTGTCTATGAAGGTTCTCAGTCATCCAGGTGGAACAGTCTGTGGCTTGAATCATGTCAACTGGATTTCTATTTTCTTAGTGGAAACGTTTCACTCCTTATCCAAGGAGCTTCTTCAGTCCCTTACTTCATTCCCTTACTAACTTTGCTCAGACTGAAGAAGCTCCTTGGATAAGGAGTGAAACGTTTCCACTAAGAAAATAGAAATCCAGTTGACATGATTCAAGCCACAAGCAACCTTTGTACAGGAGGATGGCCCAACACAGGAGAAGTAACACCACAGGACCAGAGTCAGCAGTTTATCTTCATCTAAAGGAAAAAGGACACTCATTTGAGGACATTAATGTTCACATTTTAGACAGAGAAGATAGGTGGTTTGAGAGAGGGGTCAAGGAATCCATTTATGCCAACTTGGAAAATCCTTCCTTGAATAGAGGTGGGGGCCTCAGGCACAACCTTTCCCCTATTTTCCTTCCTGCTTTGTCTTCTGTGCCTAGGAAGATTAAGACCATTTCGCAAGCTCAACAGCAGCATGGTAATCTTAACGATCCTCCTTTAGATGATAAAGGGACTTAGAAATAACATCTCAAAAATAACCATGGCCTAGCCCCAGGTGCAAGGTCACACAGCCACCTAGAAACATATTTAAGGATTCCCTTACTAACTTTGCTCAGACTGAAGAAGCTCCTTGGATAAGGAGCGAAACGTTTCCACTGAGAAAATAGAAATCCAGTTGACATGATTCAAGCTACAGACAATGGCCCTCATGGTTCACTTCCCTTTATTAACACTTGAGAATGTGACCTGGCCAGCACTTGCAATAAACTAAATTTAGAAAAGCTTCCTCCAATAGAGCAGCTTCTTCCATCAGAAAGAATACTTCCAGCCAAGGAAGCTCTTTTGGATTCAGCCCAACATTTAGGGAGAAGAAATGGCATCGTTATGATAGCTAGACAATAGCTACGCCCTACAAGGGAACAGCAGAATGGCACCCAACATTTGTAATAAAAATTACTATAAAAACTCAATGAGCAGGAAAATTTAATATCTAGCAGATGTGCAAGCATAAATTGGCACCTGGGCTTATAGGTACAGTAGCAAAATTTAGCAATTTGGAATATGGTGTATGAGTTTTGATTGTCCCAAAGATAACATAAAATTCATCAGAGTGTCCAGGAATATTCCTAGTTAGAGGCAATATTATGCTATTATGATTATCTTTATAAAAGATCCAATAAAGCAGGATGTATGCTGGTGCCCATAGATGGCTAACACAGAGCCTATTCCAGGTTCTGCACTGTATAAAATTTGAGCTAGAGGGATAGCAATGAAAAGTATAACTGAAGATATAATTGCCTCCCCTGCTTTTTGAGAAATGACATGATAGCTATAATTCCCTTGTAGGCAGTCTGAGTACAAATGGCATAGACTTTATTCCAACCCATTGAATGCAAACTCACTACCACATATATAAAGCATACCACATGCTGTATATACTGTCATTAACAATCCAGGTAAGACAGTTTAGAGAAAATTATACTCTTTGTTTTATCAAAATTCATTAATAACTCCTCTTTTCTATAATAAATTATTAGGGACTGCAATATGCTCCCTAGTCCGGTTGACAATATTCTGTGTCATCAGTGTATAACAATTATGCTATGTGCCCATGCACAATTTTAGGTGGATAAAATTTCATTTTAGTTAAACCACCATCAAGTTGATATAAAATCTGAATAGGACAAGTACATTCTTTCAAAAATTCCTTTTACAGTGGGTTCAACTCCTGAAATGTGAACTACTGAGTTACATATTATTCTTCATAAAGTTATGATATGAGAGCAAGTAAGTAATAATTGATTGCAATAGCTTTAAGTTTATCCCATAATATCTGGGATGTGATGGAAGGTTTTCTTAAAACCAATGAAATCTATATAAAGAGCTGACTTTAGCTCTGGGTTGGTTCTATGTTTCTACTAGATTATTTAACATGTGACATTAATCAATTCTACTATGACAGGCTCTACATCCAGCTTGCCAGGATGTTTTCTGAGTCCAATCAATTTAGCAGCTTCCAGCAGAGTTGCCTGGCATAGATTTTATTGATTGTGCTTAGAGATTGATTGCACTATAATTGGCAGGGTGGTCTCTGCTGTTCTTCTTAAAAATAGAAATAATGATTGCCAGGCCCCATTCATTTGGAATTCTAGCAGAGATACATAAAAGTGCGGCCAAAATTAGGGCCCACCACTCAGTGCTCTTTTGCTCAATCCAGGAGGGATGGGGTCCACTCCAACTGTCTCACCAGGTTGTAAGATGACTTAAGTTTAAATGCCTCTGAGATCATAAGTGGGGACTATACTGCTAGAAGGTGAGAATTTTCCTATTGTGCATATAGCTTATGGAAATGTACCTCCCATGTTACTCCTGGGATATGGCAGTCTAACCATGGTGGTTCAGTGTTTGGGCAACCTGACACTAATCTCTATAAAAAGGTAGTCATTGGATTTGGCTGCTGAAAATAATTGCTGATACAGCTCCCTTAATGTACTCTTCTTTCTGTTGCTATCATATGTTCATATTTCTTTTATTATGATGATGACTTTGCATGAGCTGCTGATAGGAGGTAAAGATGGCACTTGCCTATTGGCATAATAGATACAGTAGCAGCCTGGTCTTTCTTTAATTCAACACTTTCATGGTCAAACCAGGGTTTTGAATTGTGAAAGTAAGATATGTGTATTTTGTTGTTGTTTATTCGTTCAGTCGCTTCCGACTCTTCGTGACTTCATGGACCAGCCCACGCCAGAGCTTCCTGTCAGCCGTCACCATCCCCAGCTCCCCCATGGTTGAGTCTGTCACCTCCAGAATATCATCCATCCATCTTGCCCTTGGTCGGCCCCTCTTCCTTTTGCCTTCCACTTTCCCTAGCATCAGCTTCTTCTCCATGTGTATTTTACAATGTAGTTATTTAAAATTGTTGACATCCCTGCATAGGTTCCTCCTAAGGAATCACATTATCCTGACATGTTTGGTTTGCAGTATAGGTGGATGGAGTTCAAAGAGTCCAAAAGAGAAGAATTTATTTTTCTTGATCACCTTATATGAGAAGGTCTATATCTAAATTTGTCTGGAACAGGTTCTTCACATATAAATCCAAAGCCAACAGATGAAGATTTAAAGCTAGCAGGAGGTGATAATTATCTGGGCAGCAATCAATCTTGAAGTTGTCCAAGAAATGTAAGAAGCAGTGAGAGACTGCAATATAGTTTCTGGTACTTAGAGTGGCTTCTGACTAGTCTGTAAATTTTCCTAGCCAAAGTGCTGCAAAATTACTGAACATATCTTTAAATATGTGCTCTGGAATTCAAGATAAATGGCTACATCACTGGTCCTAGCATGGCATTAAAATCACCTCTTACAATCACTACCACTTACTGAAAGTTAGCTGTTAGATTTATATGTCTTTTTTAAACCCATGCCATGTATCTTTTAATAGTATTCACACGCAAGAGCCAAGAATGCAAACGTTTATCGACATTTATCAACAAAAGCAGTGGGAAGTAAAATTAATTAGGGTTGCCACTGCATACCAATTATATGAACCCAGTTTCATACATGATTCCTTCAGTTTGGCTGAAGTAAATGTAAATTGTGCCCCTCTTAGTTTGCCCTTCCCCCACAGTCGCACCCAAAACAATTGAAGGGTAACATTTGACCATCTGTTAAGGTTCTATAAACCATTTTCCTGCTCCTCTAACTCTGCCCTTTCATGGAATCATTTCTGTTAATACATCCCAGAACAGCATTGGCCTGTTTGGAAGCTGCCTCACCCTGTTAGCTAACATTCAACTTGTGACCTGCAAGAATACCCAGATCCTTTTCACCTGTGCCACTGCCAAGCCAAGCCTCTCCCATCCTATGCCCTAATCGCCCAGAGTTCCCTGGTATAGAGGAGATGGGCGGTGATACAAATTTAAATAATAAATTAAATAATAAAGTATACAATTACCTTCCGGCAGAGAGGAGCCTCTTCTTTCTTGAATCATTACCCCTTCCCTCTGTGCTGTTGAATCTGCCTGCAAACGTGTCAGTTTTAGAAAACCTGCAGATCTCTCTGAGTCAAAGCGAATTAGTTTGTGTCAGAAGTGAGAGTGGAACACCCTGGTAAATTAACCTCAAAAGCAATTTGGCCATAGAGATTTGTTTGCTTCTCAAATTTACATATGATCCCAACTTGTTCATTCTGTGGGAGAGTCACAAATGAGTTAATAAAAACTTCCAACACTACGATTCTGTATCTTCTGCACTTTTTTTCTTGTCTCCCACCCTTCTGGAGGGAAGTTTATTTGAGTTTGACCTTCAAAAATGTATGCCTTTTCCTTTTGTTTTATTTGCTTAGGTCCCTCAGCCCACTTACATTTAAGACACTACATTTATACTTGGGGGTCTGAACTAAAATAAGAAACACATCTTAACAACCCTTCCCTCTCTCTCAATTTTTTTAAAAAATACATTTATCTCAATGTTCAAGTATAACCTTTGAGTGATTTTTTTCATTACTCCTACACAATTGATGCAACTAGTGCTTAAACATAGATCCTTAAGTTTGTTTGTTTATTTATTCATTTATTTAGAAAACGAATATGACTGCCCATCTTAAATGTAAGATATTTGTAAACTGCCCAGAGTCCCCTCTGCGGGGGGAGATGGGCGGTGATATAAGTTGAATGAATGAATGAATGAATGAATGAATGAATGAATGAATGAATGCATGCATGCATGCATGCATGCATGCATGCATGCATACATACATACATACATACATACATACATACATACATACATACATCAATCTGTCTAGTGATGTTTTATCATTGAATCTGAAATGTTGAACAGGGGTGTCAGGTAGTCTTCTAACCAGACCTATACCTGCTTAGGATCAGAGAAAGTAAAAAGATTATGTGACATCATGTACAATATGAACTTGGGCTGTGCAGACCTTCAAAGATATACCTTGCTTTGATGAAAGATCAAGAAAAATGCTCCCTTGAAGCTTTTTTGGGAAAATATCGCTTCCACGCTTCTAGGAACAAAGCAGCCACATTGCTTCACTTCTGCAATGGGCTACTAGGGACGTGCTGGGCATGAGTGGACACCTTCCAGTCAGTTACTGCAAATGCCCTTCCAGATGGTAGGCTACTGCAAGTGCTGGCTAAGGCAAGCAAACACCTGGCCAGGAGAAAACACCTGGTGTCTTCACCTGACACTATGGTGCTTCTCCAGCACAAATCTCTTTCTCCAGCCAAATCCATGTTACTTAGAACAGGCCTAATAAAGACGTCTCTAAATTTTCTTTTCGGAAATGTTTCACTTCCATAATTCTGTTTTTCTTTTTCCTTTGCAGTTCAAGAAGTACTTATTAACTCATTGCAAGTCTGTAGAAAAATAAGTACTTGGTGTTCTGATGATGTCCCGTTTCAATTTGTGTAATTGTTAAGGTAGAATTTTAACAAGATTGTGATACTGTACTTTATTGGTATGTTGCTACAGACATATTCATCTTTGATCTTTTACTAGAAGGTAGATTAAAATCTATCTCTAGTTTTCCTACAAGAGTAAGAGAAAGAAAGAGGGAGGGAGATCAAGGTACACAAGGTTTAACAAATCAGGTTATTTCTGGTTTGTATTCCATTCCAACCTGGTTCCCCATTTTTTAAAATATCTACATGTAATTATTTTAAATGCTTATTTTAAGTATATCTCTCCCAAAATATGGTTTTCTAAACATATCCCCTCTCAAAATATGCATTTGCTATTATTATTTATTTATGTGTTTAACCATTAATTGTGTCAAAACATTTAAGGAGCATTTTTCTAATCATATATATTCTGTAATATAAACCATGGTGTGGGAAAACAACATATGGCTTTTCTTTTTAAAAAAAGAGTATGAGAATAAAACTTGCAAAAACATAGAAATGTGAAAAATTTCAAGTGGAGAAGTTTTTAATATGTGCTCCTTTAAATTATGATATTATTATTATTATTATTATTATTATTAGTAGTAGTAGTAGTAGTAGTAGTATTTTAAAAAGAGCGTAAACCTTTACAGTTAGGTGCAAAGGCTGAACTTGGCAAAGAACTGAAGCTTTTCCAAGAACTTTAAGCCACTCAGCACCTCCATAGATTATGTCAAACTCTTTGCTGACTATAATCATAAGGTACTCCCCCACCACCATTAATCTTGGAGATGTCTGGTTTTCTACAAGACTTCAGTGGGGACATTTAAAAAGTTTCATGCCATGATCATTTCCTGTACTTGCCCTTATAATCCCTGTAGTTTTTCACCTGCAGCGCGTGTGTGTGTGTGTGTGTGTGTAAGGTCCTATTTACAAGCACCGAGTCATTACTGACCCTTTGGAGGGATGCCACTTTCACTGATGTTTTCTAGGCAGACTTATAGCAGGGTGGTTTGCCATTCCCTTCCCCAGTCGTGATTACCTTTCCCCCAGCTTAGCTGGGTACTCTTTCTGCAGAGGATCCCCACTGCAGCTGAAATATCTGGCCTTGTTGTGGTTGACAGATATAATATAGAAATATGATAGAAATATGAAAAATAAATAAATAAAAATAAATAAATAAATAAATAAATAAATAACAACTTACCAATGGCCTCTCTGTAGCCATTGTTCTGAGACAATAGTTCACTAGTGTCCTTTACTTTGTAAAAGTCTGTCTTCATTGGAGTTGGTACTGTGTTTTGTTGGGGTTTGTATATACCCAGGAATTTACAGATAGATAAATTATACTGGAGAGGCTTGATATCTAGGTGAGAGGGGAATTATTCTGCAAGTCACCCAATTAGCAGCCATTGTTGTAGGGATGATGTGGCAGTGATGACTCATACTACAGGTGCTGTGATTTAGTTGGATGAGAGTGACCTATAACGTGATTGGTCAGTTTATATATATAAGCAGAGAATATCTGGTGTTCTTTCTTCTCGTTGCTGTTGAAACTTCTCATCGCTGTATTCCACCTCGTTGCTGTATCATTTGTTACTGCTGTTGGATATATTTTGGACTACATATGTATATAAAGTAAATGGGCTATTTTATCTAATCTCTGCTTGAGTGTCTATTTACTGCATATAATGTGGATCACTGGTGTCTTGAAAAAAGGAGCAGGCCGCCCCACGGTGCGCACTCTGACATGTTTACATCTTTCAGCCCCAGGCTCTCCAATAACTCTAGAACCTTTTGCCTTTGACTGAGGAGAAAACTTCCATCATCTTCTATCTGCAGCTTCTATCTACTCTTAAAATCACCTTGTTTTCCACCATTCCCTCCTGATTCTAGAATGCTCCCTTTGCCTCTTGCATACCTCATCATCATTCCCATCTTGATAGGATGGGGGGGAAATGGAATGTATTTGGACTCCGGTGCAGTAGGGACAGACTGAAATGTTTGGTTCACTGGAAAAGCTTCCTAAACATGGGAAGATTGTAAGAATTAACAGAGGACACTCACATATTTTATCTTCTTTGATAGTTCCATTTGAAATACCCTCATGTGTTCCAATCAAGATTCAGGAGGAATTTTACAAGCTGAAATAATGGGCAGAACCCAGCAGGATAAATTTCAGTAGAAACAAATGCAAACTCCTACAAATCAAAAGCTTGAGTATAAGATGGGGGAGTATACTGCACAGCAATACATGTGAAGACAATCTGAGTTTCTTTGTGGATCACAAGCTGAACATGAGCCAACAGTGAAGCAGCTAAAAAAAGTAAATGCAACCTTGGGCTGCTTCAGCAGAAGTAAAACAAGAGAAACCATCATTCCTCTCTATTCTGCTCCATTGGACTGATTTCACCTACAGTACTTAATCCAGTTCTGGGAACCATGTTTTAGGAAGGACACTGAAAAAATGACTAGGAGAGAGCAACCAAGATGATAAAGGCCCTGAAAGGAAAAACTTTGAAGAACACTTGGAGGTATTGGATATGATTTGCCTGGAAAACAGGAGAGTGCAGGAAGCTTGCTGACTGTGGCAAAGATGTCCCACTTACTGTTTGCCAGTACCATTTCCTCACAATGGACCCTCACTATTGTAAGCACCCTGAGACCCCAAGACATTCCATCATGAAAGTAGGGCTTTCTGGCTATTGCAGCCAAAGGCCTCCCATGGTTTCTAGGTTACATGGAGAAGTCTTGTGAGGGCAGCAACACTATCAGCCTCATTGCTGAAGCCTGAGAGCAGTTTTCCTTTTTTATATATGTATAAGCACACTTTCCTTCCATCATAAGGATGGGTGAAAAAAACATGTAGATGGCTGTGTGGATGAGTGCTATGGGGAACATTTGGAGGTGTTAGGTGTGTATAACCCCGACAAGACTGTAGGGAGACATGATAGCTGTCTTCAAATATCTGAAGAGCTGTCATATGGAAGTTAGGGCAGAATTGTTTAGAGTTGTTCTGGAACACAGGAAAAGAAGCAACATGTTTAAATGGCAAAGAATCAGATTTTGAATAGACATCAAGAAAATTTCTGAACAGTAAAGCTGTTCAACAATGGAATAGATTGCTCTGAGAGGTAATGAACTGTCCTTTGCCAGAGGCTGGATAGCCATTTGTTGCAGTGGTGCTTAAAAGTTTGTGAACCCTTTTGGGTTTTCAATATTTCTGCATAAATAGGACCTAAAACGTGATCTGTTCTCCACACAAGTCCTAAAACTAGGTAAAGAGAACTCAGTTAAACAAATGAGTCAAAAACATTATGCTTCTTCATTTGAGGAAAATGATCCAAAGCTACATATTGATATATTAGCACAGAGCTTTCCAAACTTTTCATGTTGGCGACACACTTTTTAGACATGCATCATTTCGCGACACACTCTTACAGCAGGGCATCATTTCACGACACACTCTTACAGCAGGGAACAAGGCAGGCACTAGGACCTGCGTGGAATCACAGCAGGTTTGCAGGCAGCAAGGCAAAAGGCAGGCACTAGGACCTGCGTGGAATCCTGGCAGGGTTCAGAGGCAGCAGCAGCCGGGACACACCCAGACACTGCAGCCGACACACTAACGTGTCCCGACACACAGTTTGGAAAGCTATGTATTAGCATATGCTCTCTGCTTGCACATTTTGCATGTGCACATTCTACCTAAAACTGATGGTCTCTTAAGATATCCAGGCCCAAGTAACATTGTTTTTTTCCTGAATGGGATAGAACTGGTTTTGGAGAAATGTTTGCAAAATAACTTGCTGGTCTTGCTTTTTCCATTATAATTTCTGATTAACCAGTTGCTGTGAAAATGACACTGATGTCTGAATTAGATATCATAGTTCAGAAGATAAACTAGAATCATGATAGGTAGTGGACTTGAATGAACCAGCACAAAAACAGTTGATGACTGTTTACTAGTTCTTCTAAACACTATGACTAGACAAAGATGAGATGTTGATGTCCTGGCAAATCCATGCTCTATTAGTAAAATAAAACAGTACTGTCTCTACTTTCCAGAAAAGTAAGATGACACTGACTGGAAAAAAATAGAGAATATTGCATATGATTCACTACAGAATTTGCAGGGAAATGTTAATAGAGCTAATAGTTCCATGTGGAATAATGCATTAAAAAGATTGTAATAATGACCATAAAACAAAACAATGGGAAAAATGAAGATTGAATAGAATGAATTGGTCTAAAGAATTCACAAAATAAAACAAATTGAAGCTACTAATTTAGATGTATTAATCAGAAGCAGAGATGAATAAGTAAGAATTAAAGGAGGTAAAGTGGGGGGAAAGATCAGAGAAGTAAAACTCGGTTGTAAAGAGGAAAATACAATAATTTTGCTAGTTCTTAAAAGCAGGAAAGCACTGGAAGGGGAGATAGGCAAAATCCATTCAACAATAAATCTCATTATGCAGTAGGCCAGTCAGCCTCAGAAAGAAGCAACTATTTGTTATGTGAGTCTGCTAATAATGAGCATAATCATATGGAGTTCAAAAGAAATAGAATCATGTCCAACCCCATAATGCAGATTGGGTAGGATCTGTTTGCCTGATCATAAAGGTCACTAATTTGAAGGGACAGCTTCAACATTCTGTTCAGTACTGATTTTTCCAGAAAACAGGCCTGCTTAAAGCAGGATCATGCTGCTACAGTTTGCATCTGGGATTGGAGATTTGTAGAAGTCCAGATCAGTTTGAACCTTTTCTGTGCTAATTCCATTTTATATATTCTGCTTTGCCTCTAGATCTGACTTCTAAAGTTAGGATTGTAGAAACTTTCTCAGATCAAGTGCCCTTCTTTGAATTCAAATGGAATCAGGACAAAAATTAAAAGTTAATGTAAATCTAATTAAATTTTTAAATTGGTTATAACAGCTAATATGTATTTTGTACACTTCCCACTGTTTGAGGGTTACTCTTAAAAAGACTGAATGTTTCTTCTCTGGTATTTACAAGAGATTGGCTTATTATACAAGTTATACATTCCTAGTGTATCAAGCCTATTATATGCAAACTTAACTACTTATCTGTGCTTAATGCTACATCTACAAGTGATAAGGATATTATTTACAATACTTAGCAAAGTTACAAATTTTCCTTTTGCCCTGTGTTCTTAGCTGCCCACCTTCCTTAGCAGTAGTAGCATAGTTTGTTCTCTAGCCCTCTCCTTTAAGGACTGGGAATACTATTTCTTTTACACAGGGCTTAATGTCCTCTTAGCTTATACTTGGCCCTATATTTTCCTCCACCCTCCATACTTCAGTAGGTCCTGCTGTAGGTTTAGTAGCCTAGTAATTGCTCCTTTTTACTGAGTTGCTTCTCAGTCCTTATCAGTTTGTAGGAGGGAGGGGGAAAACAATTACTTGCTGCTGCTTGGCTGTAGCTAGTCTGTATTTTTGGAAGGTTTGTGAGGCTGTTAGGCTCTGCTGGTTCTCACTCCAGCTGTGGCAGCTACAGAGTCTCATTGCTCACTCCACTGAATGGTTCAGGTTCACCTCCTCCATGCATGACTGGTTTCTCCTTCAGCTCTTCAACCCAACTCTCTTCCACCAACACCCACACCCTGTGCCTTCAGTGTTTCTCTTTTATCTCTCTGCAGTTCAGGTGCAGTCCTCTTAAAGTCCCAAGGGACACAAAACCCCTAAGGAAGGAAAACTCCCATCGGCAGCTTCAAGTTTTTCCTTCCACACCCAGATCTGTTACATTAAAAATTATAATTGGAGGGCAACTTTTTCAGGAGTTCTGAAAACTCCATCTGAAGGCAAAAGGAGAAGGGGACGGCAGAGGATGAGATGGTTAGATAGCATCACCGATGTAATGAATATGAATTTGAGTAAACTCCGAGAGACAGTGGAGGACAGGAAGGCCTGGCATGCTATGGTTCATGAGGTCACGAAGAGTCGGACACGACTAAACGACTGAACAACAACATCCTTGTACTGTAGGTGGATATGCCAGCACAAATCTTTAGGCTTGAAGTTTGAATTTGTGATGTTTTTAGATTGATTGGCTTAGAACAAGGATTTGCATTTTTATAGTAGTCTGATCTTTAGATCTTTCTGTGAGAAGTGGCCCTGATTTAGTTACTGTGGAATGTGGAACTATTTTATGCGATTTTGTCTATGGACAATAATCTCTTACTCTGGCCTTCCTAAAGATGCTTGATACAATGAGTTTATGCCGAAACCACATAAGCTAGGAGAGGTCACCAACATATGTGTTTTACGTTCAGCACCCATCATCAACAGATAAGGCCAGAAAAACTCTTGCCTGAAAATCCTGCCAGCTAGTACCAGTCGTATCAAGAACTCAGCTGGATAGACTAATGGTCTGACCCAATATAAGGCAGCATGCTATGTTCCCCTACATTAGAAAATAAGATGCAGACCATTCAGCTGGACATAGACATTTTAGGCATATAGGTACTTTATGCATTAAGAAATTTCAATGTATTAACAAGAGGTAGGCTGGGGTTTGACCCTCTTCTGGATATTAAATCCTCATATAGCACTGATGGAGGTGTGCCTCTGTGAGATATGAATTGATATGTGTTGTAGACTAAATACGATCCCTGGGGAAGATAATGGCAACCCACCCCAGTATTCTTGCTGTGAAAAATAAATGGATCAGTACAACCAGAGATATGTCAGTATACCATTGGAAGATGGGACTCCAAGGTCAGAAGATGGTCAAAATGCTACTGGGGAGGAACAGAGGATAAGTTCAACTAGCACCAGATGTGATGACTCAGCTAGATCAAAGCTGAAAGGAAGGCTAGTGGCCAACAGTGATGGTGGAGAACGACGATTCCGATGTTCTAAAGATCAACGCAAATTAGAAACATCAGAGGTAAATTCCAAGGCAAAATTGGGTATGATCAAAAAGAAAGAGGGCAAGGACCTAACAGAAGCAGAAGAGATCAAGAAAAGGTGGCAAAAATATACAAAAGACAACTTTATACATGGACTTCACCAGATGGTCGACACCGAAATCAGATTGACTACATCCTTTGTACTCAAAGGTGGCAGACATCTATACAGTCGGTAAAAACAAGACCTGGAGCTGACTGTAGTTCAGATCACCAACTTCTTATTGCACAATTTAGAATCAGGCTAAAGAGAATAGGGAAGACCCACAGATCAGTTAGATATGAGCTCACTAATATTCCTAATGAATATGCAGTGGAGCTAAATAATAGATTTAAGGGACTAGATTTAGTGGATAGGGTCCCGGAAGAACTATGGACAGCAGTTCGCAACATTGTTCAAGAGGTGGCAACAAAAAACGTCCCAAAGAAAAAGAAAACCAAGAAGGCAAGATGGCTGTCTGCTGAGAAACTGGAAGTAGCCCAAGAAAGAAGGAAAGCAAAAGGCGACAGTGATAGGGGATAAAAAAGGTTCCCCCCGCACTTTTGTGCAGTCAAGTCCAACTATAGGGGCCGGTGCTCATCTCTGTTTGTTAGCCAAAGAGCCAGCGTTGTCCGAAGATGCTTCCATGGTCATGTGGCCAGCATGACGCACGCGGAATGCTGTTACCTACCCACCAAAGTGGTACCTATTTATCTACTTGCATTTGCATGCTTTCAAATTGCTAGCTTGGCAAGAGCTGGGGCGAGTGCGGGAGCTCACTCCGTCATGCAGGACGAGGGATTCGAACCTCCGAACTTGCAATATTCCGATCGACAAGCCTGGCGTCTTACCCGCTGAGCCACCATGCCCCTGCTAGGGGGATATGATATAGGGGGAGATATGCCCAATTAAATGCAAAATTCCAGAGGTTATCCAGAAGAGACAAGGAATTATTTTTAAACAACCAATGCATGGAAGTGGAAGAAGACAATAGAATAGGAAGGACAAGGGACCTCTTCCAGAAAATTAGAAACATCAGAGGTAAATTCCAGGCAAAAATGTGTATGATCAAAAACAAAGATTTCAAGGACCTTACAGAAGCAGAAGAGATCAAGAAAACGTGGCAAGAATATACGAATGATATGTATAGGAAGGATAATAATATCGGGGATAGGTTTGATGGTGTAGTCAGTGAGTTAGACCCAGACATCCTGAAGAGTGAGGTTGAATGGGCCTTAAGAAGCATTGCTAATAACAAGGCAGCAGGAGACGACGGTATCCCAGCTGAACTGTTTAAAATCTTGCAAGATGATGCTGTTAAGGTGATGCATGCCGTATGCCAGCAAATTTGGAAAACACAAGTATGGCCATCAGATTGGGAAAAATCAACTTATATCCCCATACCAAAAAAGGGAAACACTAAAGAATGTTCAAACTATCGAACAGTGGCACTTATAATCACATGCCAGTAAGGTAATGCTCAAGATCCTGCAAGGTAGATTCCAGCAATTCATGGAGCGAGAATTGCCAGATGTAGAAGTTGGATTTAGAAAAGTCAGAGGAACTAGAGACCAAATTGCCAATATCCGCTGGATAATGGAGAAAGCCAGGGAGTTTCAGAAAAACATCTATTTCTGTTTTATTGACTATTCTAAAGCCTTTGACTGGGTGGATCATAACAAATTGTGGCAAGTTCTTGGTGGTATGGGGATACCACGTCATCTTGTCTGCCTCCTGAAGAATCTGTGTAATGACCAAGTAGCAACGGTAAGAACAGACCACGGAAGAACAGACTGGTTTAAATTGGGAAAGGAGTACGGCAGGGTTGTATACTCTCACCCTACCTATTCAACCTGTTCGCAGAACACATCATGCGACATGCTGGGCTTGATGAATCCAAGGCTGGAGTTAAAATCACTGGAAGAAACATTAACAATCTCAGATATGCAGATGATACAACTTTGATGGCTGAAAGCAAGGAAGAGCTGAGGAGGCTTATGACGAAGGTGAAAGAAGAAAGTGCAGAAGCTGGGTTGCAGTTAAACCTCAAAAAAACCAAGATCATGGCAACCAGCTTGATTGATAACTGGCAAATAGAGGGAGAAAAAGTGGAGGCAGTGACAAACTTTATATTTCTAGGTGGAAAGATTACTGCAGATGCTGACTGCAGCCAGGAAATCAGAAGACCTTTACTTCTTGGGAGGAGAGCAATTACAAATCTTTATAAAATAGTTAAGAGCAGAGACATCACACTGACAACAAAGGTCCGCATAGTCAAAGCAATGGTATTCCCCTAATAACCTATGGCTGCGAGAGCTGGACCATAAGGAAGGCTGAGCGAAGGAAGATAGATGCGTTTGAACTGTGGTGTTGGAGGAAAATTTTGAGAGTGCCTTGGACTGCAAAAAGATCAAACCTGTACATACTCCAGGAAATAAAGCCAAACTGCTCACTTTAGGGAATGATATTAAAAGCAAAACTGAAGTACTTTGGCCACATAATGAGAAGACAGGATACCCTGGAGAAGACGCTGATTCTAGGGAAAGTGGAAGGCAAAAGGAAGAGGGGCCGACCAAGGGCAAGATGGATGGGTGATATGCTGGAGGTGACAGACTCGACTGTGGGGGAGTTGGGGATGGTGACGGCCAACAGGAAGGTCTGGCCTGGGCTTGTCCATGAAGTCATGAAGAGTCGGAAGCGACTGAATGAATAAACAACAAAAAAAAGGCTGGGGTATGATCCTCTTCTGCATATTAAATCCTCATATAGCACTGATGGAGGTGTCCCTCTGTGAGAAGTGAATTGATATGTGTTGTATCTATGTTATTGCTAACTAGAATATGTCCATATATATATGGGTGTGTCTGTCTGTCTGTCTGTCTGTCTGTCTGTCTGTCTGTCTGTCACCTAGCTTCAAAGGCTGGGAGATGTATACTGATGATGGTGATTTACCGTCTTCCATCTTTTATTTCCAAAGTCTGATTCACAAAGCTGTGGGGTTTTACAGAAGAACCAATTATAGTAAACTATGAATTTAAAATAGCTTTTACTACATGACTTTTTTTCATACTCTCTCACACTTATTTATTATGCTCCATGAAGATTTATTCTAATTTGTTCTATGAACACTTTCAGTACATAATGTGAGTATCAAGCCGGAAAAAGAATATAAACTTTACTTCCAAATATCCCTTCATTACACATGGATAATTCATTATTGAGAGAGGAATATAATACCCAGTTAAGCAAAGAAAAATGAATGTTGATATGATTATGGGAGACCACTCCTTGTTCATTAAAAATATGAAAAAAAATACATGCTTTGACTGCCAAGTTTACTGTGTAGCCATCACACATGCTGGAAGACTAAATAGCTCAGTGTACTCAAATAAAAGTAGCTACAGGAAAGAATAAAGATTAAATGCTGATCCAGGATGAGTTTTAGAATGGTTTTCAGTCTGTGTTTAAATTGTGCTTTTCTTTCCCCTAGGCCTCTCAGTATTGCCCTGTAGTTATTCCAGATACTTCTCCCCAGTTGTTTTGTATGACATTGGTAGAACTATCCACAGTAAGGAGGTAGAGTTTAGTTCTCCACCTTGCCCAGTTTTCTACTGGAATTCTAGTTAACTATATAAGTGCTATTTTATAGAGCAGTTTAAAAATTACTTATAGTGTAGGATACCATGATTACACTGCTGAAAAAAACATTGAAATGAATGCATCCTAAAAGCAGCAGGGCGGAAGGCGGAAAATCATATTGTGCCAGGATTTATAATGTAGAAGTAGGAAATCTGTTAGATTTTCTTTTCCTAAAATTAAACTAATTAACAATACATGCCATGCACAGAGAGGGACTAATATGTTAGGTTCTCTGTTTTCAATCATCCCAATGTTCAAAACTCAAATTCTTTCAGTTCTGTATCTACAGATATTTGGGCATTTTGATAAGTTCAAGCCAACTTGTACATTCTGAATGCCTCCTTGCCTCGCTCCTGCAGGTCCAGATCATGCTGTTTTTCTCTTAACTGGAGTTTTATTTGGATCCATTTGAACCTCAAAAGAACTCTCATAACTGTGGATCCTGAGAAAGCAGAGGTTACAAACATGTGGAGAGTTCTATTCACAGTTGTTTGAATATGAATCAAATTCCAATTCAGATCTTGCTCAATGCAGCAGATTTGGACAGAGGAAGTAGGAATTATGGAAAGTGTGTGCAATCCCAATCCACTATATAAGACCTTCCTCATTCTTTGGGACACATGAAGAGCGCCAAAACATTATAATCTCCCCTATTGAATAGATATTTAAACCTTTAGCTAGTGCTATGCCAAACATTTCTTTTATATATTTGACCAATTTGATGGAGAAATTTGCTCATTTTTTTCACAAATGATATTTGGTGATGGAAGCAGACTAGGATTTTATAGTTAATTATGAACTGGTAAAAAGTATATGTATGTAAATGAGCTGCCTTTCATTGCCCAGTCAAGTTTCCAGTGATTTGCAGCTTCCTTGGTTTAACAATCTTTAATTTAAACCCAACAGAAGGCCTCATGAAGGAACTCCTCCAGAGGACTTTCAACTGAACAGCAATCAGTTCCTATATTTCAGTTAACTCTCAAGTAAGGATATCATGAAGGAATTCCTACCACCTATTTTTAGAGGTTCAGGGTAATGGCAGGATATTGGCAGAGGGGAGGGAAGCAATAGCTTGGCTACCTTACAATGTTTATACTATTTTTCCCCTGTTGGTCTTCCTCATTCTCATTTCACTTTGGCCAGACTGGATACATTGCCCTCTTGTTCTTTTTGGGGCACTACAAAAATATTCCTCTTCCTCAATGGAGATGCCATTGTGGGGATACTTCAGTGAAGTCCTTGAATTGCATGTTCTTTCACTGTTCTCTTTACATTAAATCCTGGACAACTCTTGTTGGTCCTACCTTGAATAATTTTTGTTCTGGCAGAGACCATGACGTCTGTCTGTCTGTCTGTCTGTCTGTCCGTCCGTCCGTCCGTCCGTCCGTCCATCCATCTATCTATCTCTATTTACTATCCTGCCTTTATTATTTTTATAAACAACTCAAGGTGGGAAACATACCCAATACTCCTTCCTCCTCCTATTTTCCCCACAACTACAACCCTGTGAGGTGAGTTGGGCTGAGAGAGAGTGACTGGACCAAGGTCTCCCAGCCAGCTTTCATGCCTAAGGCAGGACTAGAACTCTCAGTCTCTTGGTTTCTAGCCTGGTGTCTTAACCACTAGACCAAACTGACTCTCTTTGTGCTTCTACTAGCTAACCACTCTTATAGGTTGCCCATTTCTATGCTTCTCTATGTACTATCCATCTCTCCTTGGGCCTAGAACATTTGTATTAATTGTCTTTCTTTTTTAGTCATATATATCTCCACATTTTTACTTACTTTATGTTTTGTCTGACTGCTAGCCTCATGGCTCTAATAAATATTTGATTGTATCCAATGTTCAGTAATCTGTAAGCTGAAAAACATACTATTGATAGAAATTCTGAAGATATTCCAAAATGAGAGAATGAGACAAGAATAGAAACATTTTTCAAGAACAATACTTTTGAGAGATTGCTGCACAACATTTGTTTTAACCACCTACTCTATTTTTTCCCCTGCAATTCATCTCCCATGAGCTGAATTCAAAGACTGGCATAACTCAGCATATATACCCATTTAGTATATTATATACTAATACTATCCTACTGCTCTCTACAACTGAGTAGATGGTGACAGTTAGTTATTCTGGGGAATGTTGGGATAATTCAGTACTAGAATAGACTAAATAAACAAATAAATAAGGAACATCAATAAATAGTTGGTGATGTTCCTTATTACTATCATTTCCTTAAGTGTCATGAGATTTGTAGTTAATCACCCTGAATTCTCTTTGGCAGAAAAACAATACATAGTTAGTTAATCAATAGTATATAATGAACATTATTTCTGGATTCTTTACAGGCTGCATTATGCTATTTATATTAAATAATTGATAAGCAGCACTAACAACCATTCTTGATATTAATTCTTCACTTTCAAAGTGTCTGGATAATAAAAAGCAATTCACCCAGCCTATTTTAAGAGGTGATCTCTACAAAATCTTCAGATTTACTTTGCTCCCTCTCTTAGCTATATAAAGATCCATATAACTACAGAGATTATATGTCTATATTTGTCATCTATTCAGGCTATGAAAAAATTCAATACAAATATTGGACGTGAAGGCAAGTCAGTTAGATTCAAGGTCAAATTCATCTGGCAACATGAAACAAAAAAAATAGTGAATCAATTAGTCAAAGTGAATGCCTCCGCATTTATTTGGATGATCTGGATATTTCTGCACATGCACAGAAATGGCTTTTCTTAAATTTGTTTGGAAATCTAATAGAACAAATATAATTTGACAATTAATTTGAATGTCTAAATCATATGGGACTGATTTTTCCAAAGCTACAATTGTATATTGCCTAGGCTTAGCAGACATATTCATATTTCTATCTATCGTATACTGATGGATCAAACAGCAATAGATATAGTTTTGACACTTTGAAGAGTATATCCAGGCCTAGTAATAGTTACTGGGAAAAAAAATACAAACACTGTCATTATATCTGCTGCTCACAATATCCACTGTTGCCCAATTCTCATGTTTGTTTTGTCAATATGGATATGGGTCTGACAGAGACTAGCATTATTTCTAATACATTCATATAGCATGTTAAATACTTTATCAGTATTTTACTTGGCTGCAATTGTGCTAGGCAAGAGGGGCAAAAAATGATACAGTCACTTACTGCATGCTCTCTTATCTGATTCCTATCCTGTGGGTTCATTTACTTCCTGCAGTGTATCTTGTAATCCCAGCATATTGGTGTATTACAATAGCAATTTTTGTCTCTTTAATTCATAACATCCCTTTTATTGACCTAACATTATCATTATCTAACATTTGGGAAAATAGGATTGTGTCTAAATTCAGGTTTAATGTATTGTCGAAGGCTTTCACGGCCGGAGTTCAATGGCTGTTGTGGGTCTTCCGGGCTGTGTGGCTGTGTTCTGGAAGTTGTGGTTCCTAACGTTTCGCCAGCATCTGTGGCCAGCATCTTCAGAGGGCAGGAGCACAGATAGAAGCAAAATCTCTGTGCCCAGGTAGAGTGGCAATGTTCTATTTATAGAGCTAAATTATAGGAGATTAGGTGGGGTTTTTTGTTGTGTTGAAATGTTAACGAGTGGCTGATGAGCGTGATTAGCATGTTCATTGTGAGAAGTATTCCCATGTCCTGGTGGTTGGACTGAGTTCGTTGACCTTTTGCAGGCTGTGTTTTTCAGGACTGGTAGCCAGGTTTTGCTAATTTTTAAACTTTCTTCTTTTTTATTGTAACTGTGCTGGTGTTTGTGAATTTCAATGGCTTCTCTGTATAATCTGGTGTAGTGGCTTTTGGTGTTGTCCAGTATTTCTGTGTTTTCAAATAGGATTTTGTGTCCCGTTTGCTTGAGAGCATGTTCAGCTACTGAAGATTTTTCTGGTTGCTGTAGTCTGCAGTGTCTTTCGTGTTCTTTTATCCTGCTGTGAATTTGTTGTATTTTTCTGGTGGGTCTGAAGACTGTTTGAAAGTTGTGTTTTTCCATCAGTTTTCCCATGCGGTCAGTGACTCCTTTGATGTAGGGCAGGAATACTTTGTTTGTAGGGGGCTGTTTTTCTTCAGTTGGATGTTGTTTTCTTGGTTTGATGGCTCTTTTTATTTTGTTAGGAACCACAACTTCCAGAACATGGCCACACAGCCCGGAAGACCCACAACAGCCATTGAACTTCGGCTGTGAAAGCCTTCGACAATACATTGAACGCCAAAACTGATGGAAAAACACAACTTTCAAACAGTCTTCAGACCCACCAGAAAAATACAACAAATGCTAAAATCAGCAAAAGACAAAAGGGACCCCTGCACCGCTGCAGGAGTATACCGCATACCATGCAGCTGTGGACAAGTATACATCGGAACCACAAAAAGAAGCATTCACACCAGGATAAAAGAACACGAAAGACACTGCAGACTACAGCAACCGGAAAAATCTTCAGTAGCTGAACATGCTCTCAAGCAAATGGGACACAAAATCCTATTTGAAAACACAGAAATACTGGACAACACCAAAAGCTACTACACCAGATTATACAGAGAAGCCATTGAAATTCACAAACACCAGCACAGTTACAATAAAAAAAAAGAAAGTTTAAAAATTAGGAAAACCTGGCTACCAGTCCTGAAAAACACAGCCTGCAAAAGGTCAACGAACTCAGTCCAACCACCAGGACATGGGAATACTTCTCACAATGAACATGCTAATCACGCTCATCAGCCACTCGTTAACATTTCAACACAACAAAAAAACCCACCTAATCTCCTATAATTTAGCTCTATAAATAGAACATTGCCACTCTACCTGGGCACAGAGATTTTGCTTCTATCTGTGCTCCTGCCCTCTGAAGATGCTGGCCACAGATGCTGGCGAAACGTTAGGAACCACAACTTCCAGAACACGGCCACACAGCCTGGAAGACCCACAACAGCCAATAAATTCAGGTTCTTCCTGTTGTATTGAAGCAGGCAGGCCAGACTCATTCAGGTTTCTATAGCTGCTAGGCCTGTGTTCTGTTCTATTCCACTCTATATCTAATCAAATAAAATCAAGCAGACATCCTGACCTTTGTAACAGAGGCTAAATGCTCTTACCCACATCCTGACCCTTGTAACAGAACCCCATGGTCTCTTGAAAGTTCCTTAAAATGCTACAGATGGTGTACGATAAGTTCCCCTTTTGTTATCCTGTTTTGATGTGCTAATTATAAACTGCTGAGCTTGTGACACGTAAGATGATTCTATGTCTGAACAATCTGTCTGAAACAAGCTGGGTTACGATATTTTAGATACCACCTGCTGATCCTGTCATATCCTGATTGTCTGGATTACAAACCCTATAAAAGATAAGCCCCGGGTGTGACCCGGTGTTCAGAATTTGCCAAGTTATTACTCTGAACCTTGCTAGCAATAAACCTGTGTTCTCTAACTTCTCTTGGTCTCGTGTCCCGTCATTTGGGAAGGTGAGTTTTCCCGCTACATTTCTGGCGACCCAGATGGGACACGATGGGGCCCTGAGGCCCCTCTGGAGGGTCACCACACTCGCAGGGATTTGGTAAGTCAAGGGGAATTTCCCAGGCGCCATCGGACACTTTTTGTTCCGAGGGACTTCCCAGTGACACCGGCTCCCGGTAGCGTCGGCTGACGCCTTCAAGAACCACTTGCGAGGAACTGAGACCAGGCAGACCCCAGTGCTGGAAGATGAGGAAACAAGCCCTGCAGGCGAGTATTGGGGAAGGGAGCTCCCACAGAGAACGACTCGAGACGATAGGAGGGGTTGATCATCCCCGAGGCGAACAGGGGCCAGGGTTGGCCGGCTGCGGTTCCTCGAAAAAATCCCTATTGAGTCGGGGATGTACCGGTGAGACCGAGGGGTAAAAAAAAAAAAAGGAAAAGGAGGGGAGGTTGTGTGTTGTGATTGCTGTGTGAATGTTTGCTGCATTTCCCAATGGTGACCGTTGAGTGTCCGGCACCTTGGGCCAGTGAGAAGTGAGTGAAGTCTGCAGTTCCCAGTGGAGACCATGAGTGTCCGGCTCCTGGGGTCAGGCTTGAGAGTGTGACCAGTCCCTCTGTGTTATCCCGAGAGCGAAGGACCCCTTACCTTCCTCTCAAACCCCCCTTCACTCATTGTCTTGTCTGGTGCCCCGGGAGGAATATGGGTGGAGGAGGTAGTGTGCCCTCTATCCCCTTAGGATGCATGATGAAGCATTTTAAGTCTGCGTATGTCAGTCAGGACTACGGCATTAAGTGGAGCAGACAGAAATTGAGGATTTATTGTAAGGGAGAATGGCCAACCTTTCAAGTCGGGTGGCTGGCCAAGGGTACATTTGCCATCCCATGGAAGGCCATCCCGATCAGGCCCCCTACATCGATGTGTGGCTCGATTTAATCCAACACATTTCAGCCCCCTTCGGTGGAAACCCCTTTCAAGATAGTTGTTCTGTAGGATAAATAGCCTTTAAAGGCTGCCAGCGTGTGCTGGGAGGCTGTTTGTGGGAGAGCAATAACCTTTAAAATTAGCCAGCGTGTGCTGGGGGGTTATTGGGAGACAGGACCTTAAATTTATCTGGTGAACGAGTCCAGCGCGTGCTGGAAGTTCTAGATAAGGACCTTAAATTTGGTTACCAAATAGATCCAGCGCTTGCTGGAGGTCCTGGATCTAAGAGAAAATAACATTCAGAAGAGAACAACTTTCAATTGTGCGGTCCCTCGACTGCACTCCTCCCCCCCACCCATTCATTCCTTTTTATTTATTTATTTATCACTGTTATCACTGTTCCTGTGAGCTCCTCATGGGCTTCCGCTGCCGGCCACAGGTGGCTGCCGCAGCCAGTGGAGACACAGGGCCGGTGAGGATGGAAAGAACAGGAAAACCCCAAAAACCCCTTTTAAATGTGTTTTAAGAAACTGGAAGCTTTTAAAACCCAAGGCGGCATGACCCCTGCAAGTCACGCCTTGGAGCCTTTTGCTCCGATGTCTGGCCATTCTATCCACCTATTTAAGTTCGCCACTGGCCTCACCATGGGACATTGGCCTCTGATTATCTCCAAGCTTTCTTTAATTACTTAATCTCAATGGCCGAGCAGATTCACTGGAACAAGTGGCATTTTTGTTCCTAACAAGCTGCTCTTAGCCGCACCTCCCTACCACCTCCAGGAGAAGGAGAGGGGGAGGAGGATGGCGTCCCTACGCCCCCCCCACTCACAAAGTGAAATTAAAACTGGTCCTTGTTAGCCAAAGGTGCCCCAAAGGTCTAGAGAGAACTGTGAAAACTCCAAGCCCTTATGGCTGCATTCACTGAAAAAGAAGGAAATATGCATAAACAGGCTAACATTCTTGTGGCTGCCCTTCACTTACCGTAAGAATGCGGGGGCCATCCAACTGCTGTCAGCTAAGCCTCCAAAATGTGTGTGTGTGCCTGAAAGGGTGTGTTTCAGTTGTAAAGCAAAGGTTTGAAATTGTGAGAGTTTGTCTTTTTCCCTCCCCCTTGCCCAAATCTCCCCTGTCATGTTTCAATAAAAGCCTCTGTTTTGTACAGTTTGAATGCTGGTTTCCTGTGTGTGTGCGTAACTATCTAGGCTCTGCCTTCTGCCCTTGTGGGGGAAGAGGAGGGGGGTGGAAGAAAGCTCACAAGAGCTGATATGAGCAAAATTAGAATGCTGAGAAGTAACAGGGAAAATGCACACAGAAATTCCTCTCGCCTGTGTTGGCTCCCTAGAAGCATGTAGATAGAACTGGGAATTTTCCGGAAGATGGGCGAGGAGACAGAGGAAAAGGCAAGGATTTTCCGATGCACAAGGGGTTGATAATGCATCAGCTAAACTTTGGACCCCTTTACTAGAATTTTATCTGAGTCTTAACTTATGAGTGTGTGGTTGTGTGTGTATGTTTTCAGTTTGTTGAACTGTGTGGTGTGTGAATAACAAAAAAAGGAAGAATTTTTTTATTTCTGAAGATTTTGGCAATAATGGAGCCTCCATGGATTGGCATAGTCTATCTGGAGGTTTTTGTTTTTTTTCCGTTTTTGAAAATTTTTACTGCAAAAGCAGTCTACTCCTTACATTACATTCTGTATGCTCATTCTCATTCATCCTTCTAGGCATGTTTTTGGATTTTATTTTTATTTTTATGCATGTTCTATCTCACACATCAGAAGTTGCTAATGTGGTGAGTGCATGCGTGGGGGAAAGGAATCATATACTGGGAAATTAAGGATTTTGCATACCCTGAGCTATTTGTTTTTGCTTCTGTAACACGCTTAGATGCATTATTTGACTATAAGCTATTTGGACTGGTTCAGTAATATTTTCACTGATTGGGGATGCATTGTTTTTCTGGTTTTACTTGCTCTGGGAAATCTTCTTTTCTCTTTGCTTCCAAATGTCTTCCATTGATGGGATAACTGTTATTACCACACATTGCTTGGGCCCAGCCTTCCAACGTACTAGTAATTACTGGGTATTACTACTCAGGTGTGTTCCTTATGAGTGCACCCCTTTGGTGGGCTGGCCTCTAGCGCATAGCGTTTCGCTTGTTTATACAAAGGGAGAAATGTAAGGATTAGCTTAGCATAACCTACGCCATCAGCCTGGCGAGTGGAGAGGGACCCTGCCCAACCCCTGAGGCTCCCCTTGCGTAAAACCACATGAAAGGTCTCCCCTTCTGGTGACACTCCGGAAGCTGTCCCTCTACGAACGGGAGATGAAGACAAGGCATCTCACCCCTTGCAGGTGTTGCTCCAGAGGCCAACACCCGTCGCACGGGCTACGAGGCTCCTCTCTTATTTGGTTGCAAAAAGGGGGGCCCACGGGATGGGTGTGCACAAAAGGTTGAGAGCCACTGCTTGCATCCGTGTGGGCCTCATGCCTTCCATCTCGGTGGTTGTCATTCTCCTGCTAATTAGTATTGTCATTAACTTCCTTTACCTATTCAGCATTCTGCTTGCGAAAGGGGGGAATGGTGGCGAGGGTGGTGATGGGCCAGGAGAGACAACTTGCGATTGGGTAACCGTAACCCCACCCCCCGAGGCCCAGCCTGAAACTCCTCCTCCAGGAGATAGCCCCCCAGGTGGGTGCTGGGACTCCCAGGCACCTGCACCAGTTCCCCTCCTGGCTCCGCCCCGAAGGCGACGAGTCACCCGTGCTGCCACACAAAGTCCAGTTAATTGTTCACAGTGCGTTACGTGGGCCCATGTGGGAAACGTTAAGCGCCACACCCTCATATACCATACTCAACGCCCACTGGACTGCAAGCCTCAAGGGTCCTGTGCCACACAGGGAAAGGTGTTTACTGTGTAAAGGCAAGACAGGAGACATAACCTGCTACAACCCTCAGAATGAGGTTAGGTACAACGTCTCCGTGTGGGCGGGCCTGGGAATGGTGTCCTCCAGTGGGGTCCGCCTGACCTTGTATTACCTAAACCACACAGTAAGCCCTAAAACCTCTGCTGGCTGGAACTTGGAGTTTGATGTTTGTGAGGCCATGGATAAAGTAGCTTACACCTCCTGTGGAAGCCAGGCCTGGCGAGACACATATAAGCGTAACAGCAAGTATTTATGTGCCAGAAGCCCGCCCAGACCAGCAGACTCTCCCTTCCCTGACGACCCTTGCGGTTGGTGGCCACACCCCGACCACCCTCGCTCTTTTGCCTGGGCTACCATGTGTGTGGATCTTTTCGAGGCTTCAATAAGTTTGGGTGGGTGCTGGAATTTGACGTCTGCCAGGCAATGGCCAAGGTGGCTTTCAGGAACTGTGGTAGCAAGGCTTGGTAGGATACCTATTGCAACACCGACAGGTATCTTTGCACCAGGAGGCTACCCTCCCCCATTGGCAGCCCTGTCTGTGGTGGGACAATTACAATCCAAATGTAGTTCACTGGGGAGCCCTTTGTGACCATACGGGAGGAGGGTATGCTGGGTGCTATAACCCCCTCAACACAGCCCAGTGAACAATCCGGCAATTCGCCCGAGTTGCAGTGGAGGAGCTCTATGAGGGGTGAATTGAATCCACAGGGTGGACAACTTATAATAAGATAATCCGGCTAGCACACAACGGGAGGGGGCTTGAAGTGTCCAAAAGAGCGGAGTCCCGGTGTGTACCACTGATAAGGTCTGCACAGCCATGTATCAGAACCGCCTCACCCTAGACTTCTTGCTTGCTAAGAAGGGTGGAGTCTGTGGTAAGTTTAACCTCACCAACTGCTGCTTGCAGATTGGGGAAACTGGCCAGGTCGTCCACCAGCTAACCACTGAGCTGCAACAGCTCACTTATAACCCTCCACAGGAGTGGAAAGGGTTTACCTTTCAGGATTGGCTGGATGGCTGGGGCCTTCCCAAACTGCCAGGGCTTAAGGTAATTGTTGGCCTTGTGGGCCTCATCGCCGCAGGCTGTGTCATTCTTCCTTGTGTTCTTCCTATCTTTGCTCGCACCATTTCTAGCTCAATCTCCCTCCTCATAGGCCGCAGTAAAAGCTATGGCCTTGTGGGTCTACGAAATGCTCACTACCTCCCGAGAGGACAACCCCTATGCTGAAATAAGTGGAACTCCACAGTAATTAGGGAATTTTGGTGGAGTTCCAAAGCGGGGAATGAAGCAGGCAGGCCAGACTCATTCAGGTTTCTATAGCTGCTAGGCCTGTGTTCTGTTCTATTCCACTCTATATCTAATCAAATAAAATCAAGCAGACATCCTGACCTTTGTAACAGAGGCTAAATGCTCTTACCCACATCCTGACCCTTGTAACAGAACCCCATGGTCTCTTGAAAGTTCCTTAAAATGCTACAGATGGTGTACGATAAGTTCCCCTTTTGTTATCCTGTTTTGATGTGCTAATTATAAACTGCTGAGCTTGTGACATGTAAGATGATTCTATGTCTGAACAATCTGTCTGAAACAAGCTGGGTTACAATATTTTAGATACCACCTGCTGATCCTGTCATATCCTGATTGTCTGGATTACAAACCCTATAAAAGATAAGCCCCGGGTGTGACCTGGTGTTCAGAATTTGCCAAGTTATTACTCTGAACCTTGCTAGCAATAAACCTGTGTTCTCTAACTTCTCTTGGTCTCGTGTCCCATCATTTGGGAAGGTGAGTTTTCCCGCTACAGTATCTCTGATTTTTGGAGCTCAGATCAATCCTGTTGCATCATTGCAATGCACTGTATGGAGGGCTTCCTTTGAAAATCTGAAGAATATATCTGCCAGAATTGTCCAACTTTGAATTATAACTTGCCAGTTTGAAGAGAATTGAATTGGCTGGCTGTTCATTTTGGAGCCAATTCAAAGTGTTGGTACTTATCCAGAGAGTCCTAAAGAGTTTGGGATTTATTACCCTAGTAGGAATGCACAATTCCCATACCAATCTGCTTGAACTTGAAGACTGTCTCATGATGCCTCTTCTACACTGAGACAGATGTCAACCATAGGAAGAGAAGCTTTCTTGGCATCAGAATTGTGATCTTTTAGTTACCAGGCTAAAAACCTTTTTATTCACCCAACTATTTTAAGTTTTATATACTTGTTCAATTTTATTGGTTGCTTTTATCTATTATTTCCTTTTACTGATTTTATTTTTAAATGTTGAATTCTGGTGAACTATGTGGAAATTAGTTAGCAACAAAGGTTGCATATAAACATTTTCAAATCAGTAAATAAAGGCAATTTCAGCATAGCTATGATATGATTGATTGTGATTCTCAGATTCTAGCATCCTTGGGTTCTTCAACTGCAAGGTATTAAAGATTTTGTCTATGCCCAGCAAGTATAACCTGTAATATCCTGGCATAGTAATAATTTGACTTTATGCTTAATAAAGGTTTATTTTATTTAACCCCCTTTTTTTAAGTATTCTCAAAGTCAAAGAATGTTGCCTGGTCATAAAAATGAAATGTTCCACCATTACATCCTTTGGGGAGGTTTACATTTAAATTAGGGATAGAAAACTACTCCTTGAATAGTTGCCTTGCTTACAGTGATTCAATCTAACTGGAATCATGGCTGGCATTGATGTAAGGCTGCTGTGAAGAAGCATTTTTGGTAAGGCTGTTTTTGTCACTTGACAGAACAGCCAAAGAGATGAAAATGAATTAAACTGAAATAATATTTATGCCTATAGTGTGATGGATATTATAGCAACTTCAGGCAAAACTTCAATGAGGACAATTTCAACATGTTGAAGAACAATTTGTTTAATAGATTACTTTAGTCTTCCTCAACTTTTTGAGAATTATTTAATTTCTTGTATTGTCAAAGGCTTTCACGGCCGGTGTTCGATGGCTGTTGTGGGTCTTCCGGGCTGTGTGGCCGTGTTCTGGAAGTTGTGGTTCCTAACGTTTCACCAGCATCTGTGGCCGGCATCTTCAGAGGGCAGGAGCACAGACAGAAGTGAAATCTCTGTGCCCAGGTAGAGTGGGTACAGAGATTTCGCTTCTGTCTGTGCTCCTGCCCTCTGAAGATGCCAGCCACAGATGCTGGCAAAATGTTAGGAACCACAACTTCCAGAACACAGCCACACAGCCCGGAAGACCCACAACAGCCATTTAATTTCTTGTTGGGGATCCCATGTAATGGGAATAAAGACTCTAGGATCCATACCATTAGTTATTTTATTGATTTTGGACTTTTCCTTGCTGAGCAAAACATAGCAACTAAGAGACAACAATATGGTGAAAGTGGAACGTGGCTGTCTGTCTGTACAAAAAGAAACACAATATACTAGAAAATGTATCTTCACTTTTGTCAGCTAAATGTATATACCTTGCCCAGTTTCCTTGAATACAATAGCACGTTCCTAGAGATATCTACTAAGAAGTATGTCTCACTGAAAGCAACATATTTTATTTGCAATAAAGTAGGTATAGGACTGCAGGCGAAATACAATAATAACTTATCTGTACCACATTGTGCATTATTGCTATTAAATGGCCATTTATATCAAGAAGATTTGTGTGAATTGTATTGGATACACAGTTTAGAGGTTGATGTAAGAGAAGTTCTTGGTTGCCTATTTGCAGATGGATGAGACAGTTAGTGTGGAGTAATGGTTAAGATGTTGGGCTGGAACATGGAATCCCAGGTTTGATTCTTCTCTCAGCTATTAAAACCCACGTGGTGACATTTTCCTAGTCATTAAATCTCACCTCAATTTACTTCATAGGGTTGTTGATTTAGAGAAAATGGGAAGAGTGGGAATGCTATGTATGTCACTTGTGTTCCGATACAAAAGTTAGCTGATCTACCTAAAATTAATTAATTACATTAGGAATGGAAGAAAAAAATGTTTGGTTTGCATTTTAAATATAAACCAATGTAACTTATACTTCCTCAATTAATACATTAATCAGAATTAATTAATTAATTAATGTATTCATTAAGTTTACACACTCCAGATTTTATGATGGAATTCTGCTATTAAAAATGCATAGAAAAATGTATATGTTAAGGAAATTGTAGATTAAAATGTGTGCAATAAGGAAAATGGATAAATGAATAATCTAATAGGGGAAAGTGGAAATTGCTTGCACAATGCATGTTAACAAGAATTATTGCATTCTAAACATATATACATTTGGGGAAATGAGCAAGAAAATGTGTACAAATTTTGCATTCAGACTTTTAATCAAAAATATTCACAAAATGATTGTGGCTAAAACAAACTGGTGCTTCCAAAAATGTCAACATTGTTGAAAGCAACAGAAATAGATTCATCATCTGACCCAGTGCAAGGAATAGATGAATCAGTTCAGTGTTGTCTACATTCTCCAGAGTTTAAGGTCAGTGGTTCTTTTCCAGACCAACCTGATGATTCAGTGACAGATCTTCAGACCTCCTTAATATATAACCTTTTTCACAGAAATTGTCAGGAACAGAACAGTGAACTCACTCATGGTTCTGCACACAATTGTGCTCTAAGTGAGTCACCCTGGAATGTCTCTGCCAATCCAGGCTGGCCAACAACTCTCCTCAGTAGGAAAGACTAAAATAATATCCAAATAGGAGTGGGCAGTTGAAATGCTAGAGCTAGTTTCAACCCCGCTTTTCAAGATATCTGTTCAGAATTCCAATAAGAGCTATCTCCTCTTCTTTCCACAATCTGTGATTTGGGACAGAAAGAAGAAAATCCAGAAGGAGGGAAAAGGGAATATCAGGTTTCCCCCTACTTGTTGTTCTGCCCTGGTGCCTAGCCCTGGGCCACTAACATTGCTGGCAACAGATTCCTTTAAGCAAATTTTGCCTCAGCAGGATGCAGATTACATAAAGGTAAAGGTTCCCCCCGCACATTTGTGCAGTCCTGTCCGACTCTAGGGGCCAGTGCTCATCTCCGTTTGTTAGCCAAAGAGCCAGCATTGTCCGAAGTCACTTCCACGGTCATGTGGCCAGCATGACCCACATGGAACACTGTTACCTACCCACCGAAGTGGTACCTATTAATCTACTTGCATTTGCATGCTTTAGAACTGCTAGGTTGGCAAGAGCTGGGGATAGTGCAGGAGCTCACTCCGTCACGCGGGGCTAGGGATTCGTACCTCCGAACTTGCGATCTTCCGATCGACAAGCCTGGCGTCTGGTTTTGCTTGGGAATGTTAATTTTATTTGGCCTTGGCTCATCTCTGCTTCTGTTTCACATTTGATGGCTGTCCAGAGACCAGCCCTGACAGCTGACTGAAAGTGGAAAGGGGAAGTGAGTCTTTTCATAGTTCTGGGGAAGACGGATCAGGGCAGAGGTGCAGTTTTTGTAATTGTTGTTACTCTTTAAAAGATAGATGCTTTTTGAAACCTTTAAATGAATATATGTAAATTGTGACATGAGCAAAATAAGAAGTATCTTCTTTTTTATTTCTCTGCCACAGAAGTTTTTTCCAATAAAAATCTAAGAAGAATTGTTTAGTATTCAAACACTGATATTTAAATTGAAAATCATAATTTCTGTTCATGCCAAAGTTCAGTTAAGAACAAAAGTTCATTCAATCAAACTGAAGGAAAATAACATAAAATCCTACTTGAGGTATGAATTCCTATGATGTGCATGAAATAAAAACATTATCTTGGAAGATTCCAAATTGGCTACATTCTCATAAACCAAAACTTAGAACAGCTCAAATGTTTTTACTCCTAAAGAACAAAACTTTTTTTTAATTACTGTTCTGGCTGTAGGAAACAATGGGAATGCAAAACTTGATCTCTTGTTTTTCACCTCGGTGCCTTGAAGATAGCTAAGATGGCAGCCAACTTCTAGACAAAAATGCCAAAGTGATTATTTAATTTCTTTTTTTCTGAAAAATGAAAAAAAATCACCTCCTAAAATCCTATCTGTCGTAGGACAGAATTGAAGAAATTTATTTATTTATTTATTTATTTATTTATTTATTTATTATTTGAATTTATCCCCGCCCATCTCTACCATGGTAGACTCTACCAGAATCAGATTCTGATTCTCCTCCAATTTCCAATACAATGAGTTTTCAGTTAATTCAATAAATCCCTTGAGGTGTTCAGCCCTGAATTCACAGGGAACAACTAATTGCTTATCTACATCATTTTCATTAGCACCTAGTTTAACATATTACAGGCATTTAGTACTTTAACAACAGCAGCTTTGCCAAGCCTTTGGCAAGAATAAGAGAAGGCTGCTGGTCAGTACAAAATATTCTCTCTCTCTCTCTTTTTTTTACTATTTATCAAAATATTGTTAAAATCAATGCACAGCAACAAAGTACTCTGCCTATCATTTATGCAGTACACACACACACACACACACACACACACACACACACAAATACAGCGGAACAGGAAAAAAAAGACAAAAAATATTACAACCAGAAGCAAAATGCATCCTGAAAAGCTCACAACAGGAGAAGAGCAATCACACACAGAGAACATATATCAACAAAGTTACACTGAACAGAACCTCAGCAGGACAGGAAGATTTGAGCAAACTCACCAACAATGCCAAAGCAACACCCTTCAGTTTTGGCATTTTAAAATCTATTCTGTAAATTCGACTTACCAAAAATGCTCCATGCTTTAGGCCTTGCAATCCTTCAGATTCAGTTCAGAAGAAGTTCTTCAAAATGCATGGGAATGCAAATGCTGACACCGGCCTGCATCTCTTTAAAGCAGCCTCATCTTTGGGTAGGATCATGAATCAGCCAACAGTGCATGCAGTGGAAAATGGACAAGAGCAAAGGACCAGCATGGGACAGGAACACAACCAGAGCTAGGAACAGTGTCTTGAACCTATCAAAGACCAATTATAAGCCATATTTGGCTGGCTCCACCACTAAATAGCATTACTATTAAGTAGCATAATATCATTATCTCTATCTCTCTGTCTCTCTCTATCTCTATCTCTCTATCTCTCTCTCATATATAGTAATCTGTGTACATTGATAAAATCAAAGAAGTCTCATACAGACAGTATGTGAGACCCCCCCCCCCATGTAATATGCCTGGTTAAACTATTCCCAGTGTCCCCATATTCAGCTGGTTTCCTACAGCATGTTGTCACTTTAGACCAGTCTTTCTCAACCTTGGCAACTTTAAGATGGATGGACTTCAACTCCCAGAATTCCCCAGCCAATATGCTGGCTGGGGAATTCTGGGAGTTGAAGTCCACCCATTGTAAAGTTGCTAAGGTTGAGAAACACTGCTTTAGACTTTCATAACCCATGCAACAGTCAGAGGATTGAGTGTCTTGACTATGGTGCTGGAGACAAATGTTCCTTTCCCAGATTGAGAGAGGGAGGGAGAAAGAAAAGCAGCAATGTGGGAATGGATTAATGGAATTAGGAAATCTACGACTATTACCACAGGTAGGTAGTTGCTGAGTTCACCAGGGAAGTTGAACTTCACTGGTATGTAAGATAAAGTTGAGCATTTCTGGCAGCAATTTATCAGGCTGAAAAGATTTTCGGTTGACAGCTTCTAGAACACCTGTTCAAATTGCCAGCAATTTGGTTCCAAAGCTGTTAAGGTCTACTTTGACACCTGTTCCTGTGTAAAATAGTTGGTAGTTGTTTAATCCAGTTACCAACTAGAGCAAGACTTTTAAATTGGTAATAATTGTGTCATGTGTAAATAGAGTCATTCTTGATTATAATGAGTCCCCAAAGATATATACCCTGATGAATTATGATGCTGTTTCAGTCCACAGTCACACTTAGATTTCAAGTGCTAGTGTTGTGGCCAGTTTGGGAGAAGGGTTGGGGAAGAAAAATATCCTAAAATATCACACATATATTGGAAGACCTGCTTCTGTCAAGATTATTAAATTCCCTTTTGAACTGAGAAGTTATTTTTAATATATTTTACTGAATTTTAAATATACATAGATAAAAGTTTGAAAAGGAAAAAGAAATAGAAATACAAATCAAAGAAAGAAAAGAAAATGTGTAGTAAAGTAAATAGAAAAAGAGAAAGATGAAACATAGAAATTAGTCAACTTCCGATTTATCTCTGGTCTTAGTAATTTAAATATTAATCTCTTTCATGCTAGTACTATATACAGTATAACATTGTAAAACATTTCCTGTCTAATATATCAATTTATATATGTTTTAATCTTCAAAACCCCATATAAGCTTTGCCCCTCCTGCATTTTGCAAATAGTCCATTAATGGTTTCCACTCTTTAAGAAAGTAATAATTTGTATTTTCTTTTAATAAACATGTCAATTTATCATTTTCTGCCATGTCCATTACTTTTAACATCCAGTCCTGTATCGTAGGTATAATCTGATTTTTCCAATTTTGTGCATATACAAGTCTTGCTGCTGTAACCATATATTGCATAATTCTTGTAAATTTCTTTCCTATTTGTTCTTCCAATATTCCCAATAGAAATAGTTCAGGTTTAAATGGAACTCGAATTTGTAGAATATTTTGTATCAATGAGTGTATTTGAGTCCAAAACTTCTTTGCAATCTCACATGTCCACCACATATGGTAAAATGACCCCTCTTTTTTTTTACATTTCCAGCACAAGTTGGAAACATTCCCATACATTTTAGCTAGTTTTTGTGGGGTCATATACCATCTGTACATCATCTTATAAAAGTTTTCTTTTAAATTATAACACAAAGTAAATTTTAACCCTTTGGTCCACATATCTTCCCATTGTTGCATTTGAATATTATGACCAATATTTTTTGCCCATTTAATCATGCAGTCTTTAACTTGTTCCTCTACCATTTCATCTTTTAACAATAATTTATACATTTTAGCAATTAAATGGTCATCTGTCTCACATAGTTGTATCTCAAATTCCGATTTAGTTTGTTCAAATTCAAGTTCTTTTTTGTCTGATTTAAATTTTTCTACTAGTTGCATATATGAAAGCCATTGAAAAGTATATCCTTCTAAGGCCAATTCTTCTTTTGATTTAGTTTTATATTATCCTTGTTCTTTTTTTAAAAAGTCTTTATAAGTCAACCACTTATAACTCTTACTTCTGTTCTATGAAATGCTTCTTGTGTGGAAATCCATAAAGGTCTTTTATAACATAAAGTTAGTTTATATTTATTCCAAATTCGTAACAAAGATCTTCTGATATAATGGTTTTTAAAGTCCACATTAACTTTCACTTTATCATACCACAAATACAGTATCCATGCCATCCGTATCTTAATTCATGACCCTCCAAATTCAATAGTTTTTCATTTTTCAAAACTATCCACTCTTTAATCCATACCAAACAACAAGCAGCATAATATAATTTCAGATCCGGTAGACCCAGTCCGCCTCTTTCCTTTGAATCTTGTAAAACTTTATATTTTATTCTTGGTTTTTTTCCTTGCCAGATAAACTTAGAAATATCTCGCTGCCATTGTTTAAAGGGTTCTTCTGATGCCGATATAGGTAGTGTTTGAAAGAGATATAAAATTCTTGGCAAAATATTCATTTTAATTGCTGAAATTCTACCTAATAATGATAACTGTAATTTTTCCCATTGATCCAAATCTTTTTTAATATCTGTCGAAAGAATATAATTATTCTTAAACAGTTTAACATTTTTAGTTGTTAAATATACTCCCAAATATTTTACTTTTTCTTCCATTGAATATCCCGTTATATCTTTCAATTTCTCTTGTTGATGATAATCCATGTTTTTAGTCAAAACTTTTGTTTTCTGTAAATTCACTTTAAACCCTGCTAATAATCCAAAGTCTTTCAATTTCTGAATCAATAATTCAATTCCATCTAGTGGATTCTCCAAAGTAAAGACTAAGTCGTCAGAAAAGGCTCTTAATTTATAAATTTCTTTTTTAACCTTAATACCATGGATAGCTTCATCTTGTCTAACATCTCTCAATAAAACCTCTAATACCAATATAAACGAAAGTGGAGATAATGGACAACCTTGTCTTGTACCTTTTTGAATTTCACATGGTTTAGTAAATTCTCCATTGATAATTATTTTTGCAAATTGGGGAGTATATATTGATCTAATCCATTTAATAAAATTTCCTCCAAAGTTCATATTTTCTAATACTTTAAACATAAAAGGCCAATTAAAATTATCAAAAGCTTTTTCAGCATCTATAAATATCAAAGCAGCTTGTTTTTCATAATGTTGTTCCAGATATTCCAATATATCTAATATATTTCGGACATTGTCGCGGATCTGTCTCTTAGGCAGAAATCCTGCTTGATCTTGATGGATAAAGTTTTTAAGAATGTTTTTCATTCTTTCTGCCAATATAGTTGTAAAAATCTTATAGTCATTATTCAGTAAAGATATTGGTCTATAATTCTTATTTAAAGTCAAGTCTTGTTGTTCTTTTGGGATCAATGTTATATGTGCTTCTTTCCAAGTCTCTGGCATTGTTCCTGTTTCCAAAATCGAATTCATAGTCATCTGTAAAGGTAAACATAATTCGTCTTCAAAACATTTATAATAAGCTGCTGACAGGCCATCCGGTCCTGGTGCTTTTCCACTACTAATTTTCTTAAAAGCCTTTGCCATTTCCTCTGTTGTTATAGGGTTGTTAAGCATTAATCTTTGTTGGTCATCAAGAACAGTTAATTTCTGTTTACTCAGATATTCTTCAATGTCCATCAAATTAACTTCTTGTTTTTTATATAGTTTTGAGTAATAATCATAAAAAGCTTCTTGTATACTTACCTGGCAGGGGAGACACCATGATCTTGAACTGAGAAGTTAGATAATTTAATGTTGTCCCTATTTTTAAGTGAGTTGACTTAATTCACATCTCCCAAACCATTTTGTAGATTGGAATACAGTTCTTTTTAGATTTCATATCCTGTAGATGTTATAATGCAGCTCCTCAGGATAAAAATTGTGCACAATAATACATTATGCATATTAAGGACAGGAAAATTTGTGTATAAAATGCATATCACAAAATGTAAATTATGAACAAAAATATATTTCATGCTTTCTTTAAAAAAAGGAATATATAAAAATGTGACAAAAAGGGCTAAAGATGGAGTACGTGCAAAACTGATATAGATGAGGTATAACCTGTTCTATATATACATTTCTTCTCTAGAATATAGTCTATTAAATATACATATTAACTTTCTTAATCAAGGTACTGTTGATATATTTTGCTATTGAAATAAAATAAATATTAATAATTTTGTTTTAAAAATAATCCTAAAATCTACCAATGTTCCAACTAGATGAAATAATTGTTTTATAAACTATTCCTACCTTAAATTTTTTTGCTATTCATTGTAGCTGATGGAGTGCTGTTGGGAAAATTGAGAAACAGAGAAAACATGCCAGATAAGATATTCTGGCATAGATTGCTTTATTAATATATTCTTTACTAAAGTTATATTAAAAACAAAAAGAAATACCACCCACAACAACAAAAATTCATCTCAGTGAATTTCAAAAATCAATTTTCTGAGATTAAGCATAGTTTATATTACTTCTTATTCAAATACATTTTATGTAAAATTTAAATAATTTTCAATTTCTTCATGATTTGAATTACATAGATAAACTGTGATGGCTCAACTATCTGACAAAACATACTCACCACAGCTCTTTGGAAAAAAATGGTTCCAAATTCATTGATATAAACCATCTGAGAATTGCAACTAAATTAAGATTTAATTCTACCTTATATGATTTTGAACATAAATGTTCAGAACTTATCAAATTATCCATGTATATTATTATTATTATTATTATTATTATTATTATTATTATTATTATTATTATTAGTATACCATCCAACCCGCAATGATTCTACAGCAAATGTTAATGGGATTCATCATAGTTTGGATATTTCTCCTTTATTCCATATTTTTTTAAGGAAAATATTCAACTACTTCAGAGCAACAAAACTATATTCTTGATTCTTTGGTTAA
Organism: Charina bottae; assembly: GCA_023362775.1. NCBI lineage: Eukaryota > Metazoa > Chordata > Lepidosauria > Squamata > Charinaidae > Charina > Charina bottae. The sequence continues at coordinate 233,520,350 of JALMGJ010000002.1, read as the reverse complement.
ATTCCTCTCTAGTGATAGAAACAGGAAAGCATCTACTCAAAGATAAATAATTTGGCTTGATTTAAATACTGTCATTGATGTATTCTGGAACCAAATGCATTTCTCCAGCTGTGGTTAGACTAACATAAACAAAAGCCTAAAGCACATTAATCACCCTATTTCATTCTCCATTTGTGTAATGTAATGTTTCTTATTGCCCCAGGTATATAAACATTCTGATCTGAAAGACAAAATATTATGTCCCAATGATTTTTAGGGGACAATTTATCATAAGCACTTTCTCAGGCCTGCATGGAATGCTCATATGTTCTCATCATGATGCTTGCATACCAGTAAGAAATTACAGTGGTCTCTGATAGATAATATAGTAATTTCTAAGCAATGTGACATTTAAACTGCCAAATAATGACCATAATCAATTAACACATACTCAAGCAACTGATATTCTGCCATTAAGGACTTCCCTATTTACTTTTTCATATAAGGCTTGGGGTCAATCAAGTTAAAGGATAGCAAATGTACCATACCAACAGAAGCTTGATAGTTCCATAACTCTACATTCATAAAATATGCAGACTAGAGCTGCATACAAATCTGGTTGATAATCCTGATAGGATTTGATAATGGACTTTTTTTTTTGTTTGGAGGGGGGGGGATGTAACGTGCTATGTGAATCACCACTGAGGTATATAAATCACAGTGTACAGTTTATTTATTTATTATTTATTTATTAATCAAACTTCTATCACTGCCCATCTCCCTCCACCGGAGGGACTCTGGGCAGTTTACAACAAGATAATAAAAACAAAAAACAAAAAATATACATACAATATAAAAATACTAAATTATAAAACAAGATTAAAATCCAAGAGGCAAGAATAGTAAAATGATCTAACTCAATCCAATGTAGGAGAGGGATTCTCTAAGATATTAGCCATCCCCAAGAGTGACTATTCCTTCCTTGGCCCCAAGCAAGGCGGCAGAACCAAGTTTTCAGGTTCCTCTGGAAGGTCAGGAGTGAAGGGGCTAATCTCACTTCCGGGGGCAAGATGTTCCACAGGGCGGGAGCTACTACACATTACATCCCCCCCTCCAAACAAACAAAAAAGTCCATTATCAAATCCTATCAAGATTATCAACCAGATTTATATGCAGCTCTAGTCTGCATATTTTATGAATTTACAGTCATGGAACCATCAAGCTTCTGTTGGTATGGTAAATAAGATTTTGGAATTAATTATAAGGAATCCTTCCCATGGGAAAAAAAATTTGTTTTGAATTTTTTTTAAAAAAAATAAGGTAAGATTTTAAAAATAGGACACTAGAGGGAACTAGAGGGAACTAAAGATTACAATTAAAGGAGAAGAACACTTAAATTCAACCTATAATTACAGAATGAAGCAAAATATTTTAACATTGGACATACTGAAGGATATTTTTGAACAATGGACCCAGAAGTTAATTTTAATAGTGTCTGCCTCCATAGATAGACTGTGTCTAAAAGATGTTATGGAAGAGGAACAAGTTCTACCTGACAAGATCAAGACTGACATGGAAAAAGATGTTATACTGGACATACAAATGAAACTGGCTGATGTCTTAATAATTAAAAGGGATATGCAAACAACAAACCAAGAGAGTGACCTGGATAATTTTCCTATATTGGATTTACAAAACAGGATTGTTAAAGTTTTGAAGAATTTTGTGAGAAGGGAAAAAGAAAAAAATGAAAAGAAATCAAGTTCTAGGACATTATTTGAAGGGACTAAAGATTAAATTTGTTAGAAGTAAAAGGAAGTAATATACAGTTGGTTTATTTGATTAAAGTTAAAATAGATACATTGTTATTTCTGGTAAACCTTAATGGACTTTTGCTGACATCAGAACTGAAATGACAATGTTTTATGGATTTGTTTATAGGTAAGAGATGGGATATGGGAAGAAGAGATAATCTGTTGTATTTTAAGTGGAGGTGATATGTTCCTAAAATAGTTTATACTTGTTGTGATGAAGGTAGGAAGTCACCTCTTTATATATTTCTTTTATTTTTCTTCATTATATTCTTATTTTTTCTTTCATTTCTATTTTCTTTTCTATTTTCCCTTTTTTCTTCCTTTTCTGCACCTTCTACTCTTTCTTTTAATTCTTCTATTTTTTAATTTGTAGTACTTTCTACTGTTTGTAATTATAATCTTTAATAAAATTACTATTAAAAAAAGAGAAACATAAGAGATGTGGAGAAAATCAGAAGGAAATGAATCAAAATTATTTTCTTTAATAGCCATTACACAGTTCTGAAGATACATTTCAAACTTACTAATAAGAAGCAAGAACTAGCCATGATGTTCAATAGATGAAAATATATAATAGCAGATAATTCCCATGTGTGTCCTGTCAAATCATGAGAAAATGATTCTCCAATCTGGAATAGCCGTATGAGTTAGACATATCTCTTGAGAAAAGTTGCTGACATATGACATTTGGTATACCAAACCCATACTGAAGGAAAATCTGGATAGATGGGCAGTGAAATCTGGCAGCAAGCAAGTTATATTAAAATACAACTGGAAAATATGCAGTTACATTCTTTCTGTTCCCAGTGGATAATAATGATCAGGGATATTGGCAATTAAGTGGCTATATAATAGATAAAGTAGATAACTTGTACCAGATGTACTGACTTTTAAACAGTTTTCCATATTTAGACATTTATTTATCAGAAATATTTGTTTTGTAATTGTCAGCTGGATAAAATGGGGATGTGAAGTTGATCTCCATTAGCTACAAAGCCTAAATAGATGTTCCCTTTCAAATCTAATTTTAATTTTTGGTCTTAAATCACCTTGAAAGTGATATTCAAGAGAGCAAAATCAACATATTCAAAATATCCAAAAAAGTCATACCAGTTTCAGGATCAAAAAATGCAGGTGACCACTTAAATATGGTGAAGGTGAGTACAAAGTCTTGCCACAGAGTCTGTATATGATTGAGAAGGGATATAAATGTGATAAATAAATTAACTCTGGGCAAGTGGGGAGAGAAGGAAATCATTAATCTCCTGAAAGTGTGGAAGATGCTCATGATCTATCACTTTGTGCTACATTAGCATACAACTGGGTGGTTGCTTTGAAATTTTTGAAAAGGAAAATGGACACCTTTACTTCTAAGACAGAAAAGAGTTACAACTAAAGCAAATGAGGCATTTAATTTGGTCACCCCTAATAAAAAAGTGATTTTTCTCATTCCAAATAGGTACTAGAGAGAAGTGGATCATAATCATTGTTGGAACATTCATCTTTGCCCCCTTTCACAAGAACAGGTTGAGAATCCATTTATACATCTTACTATTTGGTTTAGCTCATTAAACTTGGGTTTTGAGGCTCTGGTGGGCAATTTTGAACTAGTTCACCAGGCGCTTGGCAGAAACCAAAGGATAGTTGTTAGTTTCTTTAAGTATATTCCTACTTAAAGAAGAAATTAAGAAGCCTCTGTCATCTTCATCAGGTGAAATATCAGGAGTCTCATATACTGATCTTTCAAGCTTTCTCTCAGGATATACTTCAGCTTAATAAAGTCTTCAAGCTGTATGCAGCAGCCTTGCGGAGAAGAGTTTCTTATTGCTGAAGTTTCATTTCAATTTAGAATAAATTACAAGGGATCTGAACCTACTGTTTAGACTGAAATAGCTGCTGAGGAATTTGATAGAAAGAAAACCCAGACCAGATAAGAACAGTCAAACCAAAAGGAGCCTAAATTTTAACAGATATGAGGCTTTGCCCAACAAATGGAGAAAGTTGAAAAAACTCTAAAGAAGTCTAAACTTTTTGACTGAACTATAATTCTCTCAAGTATTAGATATCAAGGTACTAATCACTTAGTAATCAACAAACCATCTATAATCTTATTTATTAGTTGTATTAATAATATATTTATATAATAAAATATGTAAAGAAATGTGATGCTATGAAAAAGTGTTTACTTTATAACTCCTTTTTGTTTCTACTTTCTGTAACCAAAGAAAATAGAATCTATGTGATCTCCCTGAATCATATCAGCTAAGACATTTCTTTCGTAATGTGTTCTATTCTTGTTTGTTTATTATCATTTTTTATTAAAATGTTATTTTAAAGGAGTAAATGCACACTTTTAAAAATAATAATGTATGAGGAGAATAACATATATATAAAAGCTGTAAGTAAAGCATTTATATCAGTTCTGAGGCTTCCTTTGGCACTTCCGTATCTATGCTGCACATCTGCAAAAGCTTCTGCCAACTATTTGATAAATAACCATAAACAACCACAATAAACAATCACAAAATAGCATTAAAACATAATAATAATAATAATAATAATAATAATAATAATAATAAAAATAATAATAATAAAAATAATAATACATTAAACTTGTATGCTCAACAACTCCGGGTGGCCCACAACAATCAAACAAAGAAATCACAATAAAATCAATAAAAGATAAAGATAAAAGATGGCAAGCATGATTAAACAAGGGATCTCACTCTCTCTCGGCAAAGGCCTGGGTGAAGAACAACGTCTTCATCACTCTTCTAAACAATAGCAGAGTGGGGCCCATCCGGATCTCAAGGGGAGCCTCATTCCAGAGGCAGGTGCTGCTACAGAGAGTAACCTAACGTAACATAACGTAACATAAAACATAACAACAAACATTATATAAATATAATAATATAATATAATATAATATAATATAATATAATATAATATAATATAATATAATATAATATAATAATATAATATAATATAATATAATATAATATAATATAATATAATATATAATATTATAATATTATAATATTATAATATAGTATAATATAATAATATAATATAATATAATAAATATAATATAATAATATATAATATATAATATATAATCGAATCCAAGATGGCGACTGGGAGCAGTCGCTAATTGCTGCTCTGGAGCGAGAGGATCCTGGTCTCCTGGAACCCCTGTTTTTTCCATCCTTTTCCCACCCTGCTATATTGGATTGGGGTTGGGGAGAGATTTTTGGGGTTTCTCGGCATTTTCGAGCTCGTGGCCGAGTTGGAGATGGCTGGACCTCTAGAAGGAACGGAGGAATAACAACAGAGCAGCAGAGGGCAGTAGTGACTATTAAGTCCGGCGTGCTCTTCTGTGGACCCGGGTGGACTCCCCGCAATCTATGGTGATTCCCCGGCAAACCTCTATTACCTACTATTTTGGAGTTAGCTGTCCCCTTTGGAGGAGTGGGAGAGCGTGGGCGGCGACGGGACGTTGTGGTGCCGAAGCTTTGGCAGCAAGGCGGAGTGTGGCGGCAGTGGATTCCGCACAGAAAATGGTAGTAGACATCACGTTTTGCCTCGCTGTGGACCCGGATGGACCCCCTGCTATCTATGGTAGCCCCCTGATGATTTCTTTGTCACCTCAGAGTAGGCTGGCCTCCCCGGAAGAGCGGCGGAGGAGCAGCATGGTGCCGAAGGCCGGAGTGTGGAGTGCGGAGGGCCTGAGTAACACCAATGGACCCCGTTTTCTGACTATGCTGGAGATTTTGTTAGATCTTGGCAGACTCCAGTGGACTCCTTGTGGCAAGCCTTGTGTTTGCAAGCTTTGTGGACTTATAACATCTTTAAATTTGGTAACATCTTTAATAGGATAATGAGGAAAGAGCTTAGGAAGGGAGGATTGATCATTTCCATTTCCCCCCGTCCATCAGAGGTGGCAGAGATTTGGGGTCCCCTTGGTGTGAGAGTGGTATTCCCCCTGGGTTTGAGAGAGCCAGGGGGAGGCCAGAATTGAGTGATAATAAATAAGAGTGCCCACCCCTGAGTGAGAGACAGGAGGTGGGCAGGAGTGGATGGGGCCCCCTCTGACCTGTGAGAGAGGTTGAGGGGGGGACACAGAGAGTGTGGAGTGAGTGTCTAGGGGGTGGTTGGGTTCTCCCAGTGCCGAAAGCAAACTGCTGGTACGCTGGTGGGCCTACCGCCTCCTGAGAGTGACTGGGTATGGGAGGATGTGTGCATGGGAGAGGGGACCCTTGTTTCAATCTGGGGTTTTTGGAGGTCCGGTGGTGGAGGCAACTGGGCCTGAAAACTATAGGGGCTATGGGGCAGGTTGTCCTATTGAGGTGGTGATGGGTCGGGGATGATGAGGCGGGAACCGGAGGGCAGGCCATCGTTGGGGAAGACGCCCCTGGTGTTTGTTACCGGTGGTGTGTTCCGGCCCTCCAGGTTCAAACCTAGGCCCTGGTCAGCAGACCCTTGAGGGCCCTGGATTCTGGCTGTTGTTGCTTAACGCCAGGTCGGTTAATAACAAGGGCCCCCTCATATGTGATTTGATCACAGAGGAGGGGGCTGACCTGGCGTGTATTACTGAAACCTGGCTGGGCTCAGGGGGAGGGGTCGCCCTCTCGGGTATCTGCCTGGCTGGGTTTCAAGTATGGCACCAGCCGAGACATCGGGGTAGGGGAGGAGGGGTGGCAGTTGTCATCAAAGAGTCTATGGTAGCCTTCAGGGGTGCTGCTCCACAAGTGGCCGGATGTGAGACCCTGTTTTTCAAGTTGGGTTCCCGAGAGCAGTTGGGAGTGTTGCTGCTGTACCAGCCTCCCAGCTGCGTAGCAACCTCCCTGCCTGAGCTGCTGGAGGCCGTCTCGGGGCTGGCGGTGGAATTCCCCAGACTTATGGTTCTGGGGGATTTCAATCTGCCGTCCCTGGGACGTGCCTCGGAGGCAACTCGGGAGTTCATGGCTACCATGGCAGCCATGGGCCTGGTTCAGATTATTCGGGATCCGACTCGAGACAGTGGCCTCACTCTGGACTTGGTGTTCTTGTCAGAGCAGTGGCAAGGTGATCTGGGGGGAGAGTTACATCTCTCCCCATTGTCATGGTCAGATCATGCCCTGGTGGCCCTGAGATTCTCATATGCTGCCCCAGTTTGCAGGGAGGCTGGACCTATTTGATTGGTCCACCCCCGGCGACTAATGGACCCAATAGGGTTTCAGAGGGAGCTGGGGGTTATACCCGAGGATCTACTGCACGGTCCAGCGGAGGTCCTGGCCGCAGCCTGGAACAAGGAAGCGGCCGGGGCCTTGGACAGGATCGCGCCTATGCGGCCTCTCTTGCCCCATCCGACCCGATATTCCCCGTGGTTCACGGAGGGATTGAGGGTTCTGAAGAGGGTTAAGAGACGTCTAGAGCACCGCTGGAGGAAGACAAAGACCGAATCCTACCGAACACTAGCTAGAGCCGCGGTTAAGGCCTACCTTGTGGCGGTAAGAGTGGCGAAACGCCAATATTTCTCCACTCTTATTGCATCTGCAGAATGCCGCCCATTGGCCCTGTTTAGGATTACTCGATCTCTCCTAGGTAAGGTGGGCCCAGTGACCCACCTTCAGGGCCGTGCGGAGGAATTTTCGGAGCATCTGATGGATAAAATTGCTCGGATTCATTCTAAGCTGGACTCCAAACGTGGTGCATGGTCTGGGGAGATGCCAAGGGAACGTCTGTGCCCGGTTATCTGGGAACAGTTTGATCCTGTTGAGCCTAAGGAAGTGGACAGGATCCTCCGGACTGTAAGGGCCACTACGTGTCATCTTGACCCATGCCCTTCCTCGCTAGTGAAAGCAGCCAGGGAAGTGACATGTGGTTGGGTCCATGCGATGGTTGTTACATCCTTGGGAGAGGGAGTGTTTCCGGCTGCTTTCAAGGAAGCACTGGTGCACCCCCTCCTCAAGAAGCCATCGCTGGACCCTACAGTTTTGGACAATTTTTGTCCCGTCTCCCACCTCCCCTTTTTAGGAAAGGTGGTTGAGAAAGTGGTGGCATTACAGCTCCAGAGGATTTTGGATGATACAGATTATCTAGACCCCTTCCAGTCAGGATTCAGGTCAGGATATGGGGTGGAAACTGCATTGGTCGCACTTACAGATGATCTCTGGTGGGAGCGGGATGGAGGCAGTGCATCCATCCTGGCTCTTCTTGACCTCTCAGCGGCTTTCGATACCATCGACCATGGTATCCTTTTGGGGCGGCTCGGAGAGTTGGGGGTGGGCGGCGTAGTTTTGCGCTGGTTCACCTCCTTCCTCCGAGACCGGTCCCAATCGGTGGTAATAGGAGATGAGAGGTCCGACCCTCGACCCCTACTTTGTGGGGTGCCACAGGGTTTGGTTCTCTCCCCTCTCCTGTTTTATATCTACATGAAACCACTGGGTGAGATCATCCGCCAACACGGGATGAGGTATCATCAATATGCTGATGATACTCAATTATATATCTCCATCCCGGGTGAGTTAAGTGATGCAATGGCTGCCCTTTCTCAGTGTCTGAAGGCTGTGGGGGCCTAGATGGGGAACAACAGGCTTCAGCTGAACCCTGGTAAGATGGAGTGGCTGTGGATTGATGGCGCCTCGGGATCCAAGGAGTTGTCATCTTTAGATCTGGACGGGGTGGCACTACCCCGTTCAGACTCAGTGCAGAACCTGGGTGTCCTTCTGGACTCACGACTCCTGCTTGAAGAGCAGGTGGCAGTCATGGCCAGAAGGGCATTTGTGCAACTTCGAGTTGTACGCCAGCTACACCCTTTCCTGGACCGAGATGCCCTCCGTACAGTCACTCATGCCCTGGTCATCTCCCATATAGACTATTGCAATGCACTCTACATGGGGCTACCCTTGAAGAGTATCCAGAAGCTTCAACTGGTCCAGAATGCAGCTGCGTGTGCGGTTATGGGTGCCCCAAGATCGGCACATGTGACACCTCTGCTGCGTGAGCTGAACTGGTTGCCAGTTTGCTTCCGGGTCCAATTCAAGGTGTTGGTTGTTACCTTTAAAGCCCTACATGGCATGGGACCAGGTTACCTTAGGGACCGCCTCATCCCCAGAACATCGACCCGCCCCACCCAGTTATGCAGAGAGGGCTTGCTACGGACCCCGTCTATAAAAGAATTTCATCTGGCGGGATCCAGGAGGCGGGCCTTCTCTGCAGTGGCACCCGCCCTCTGGAACATTCTGCCCCTGGAGGTGAGGCTAGCCCCCACACTCCTGACCTTCTGAAAGCAAGTGAAGACCTGGCTCTGCCACCTCGCTTGGGATAGGAAGAGTAATAGCTCTTCCTGGGAATGGCTTGCGCCGTAGAGTTCTCGCAAACATTACATAACAGCCTCTTGGATTTTATATATTTAATATTTAATTTATATTGTATAATGTATTTTATATGTTTTTAATCACTAACTTGATTGTAAACCGCCCAGAATCCCATTGTGGGGGGAGATGGGCAGTGATATAAGTTGGAAAAATAAATAAAATAATAATAAATAATAATATAATTAATAATATATAATATAATATAATATAATATAATATAATATAATATAATATAATATAATATAATATAATATAATATAATATAATATAATATAATACATAGCTGAGCTAGAAAATAAAAGCAACGAATAAAGAGATGGCATCATTCATGATTGAAAGGGCCTCTTAAATAATTAAATAATTCTATTTTTATTTATTTTCTTAAAATCTAATAAGGTATGGGCTGATCTCATTTCCAGGGAAGGATAGTCCAAAGTGATATCGCAGTGACATAACAGCATCTGTGGGTTTCTATCACACTTACCTCAAAGTAAGGGGAGAGCTAGTAACAGATTCTCCCAGGAGATATGTATCAGGGTAAAAACTCTGATTGGAAAAGATTGTCCTTGACATATCTTGATGTTAAATCATGTAGGTTTTAAAAGCTCAGAAACAACCCTTTGAATGTCACACAGAATTCTGATAGGAAGACAGTGAAGAGGCCAGAGAACTAGTGTTATGTGATCTTGTTGGTAAGTACCCAGCAACTGATCCATTGTATACTGGACTAGTTGAGCTTCTGGGAAGATTTCAAAAGCAGCCCCATGTAGAGTGCATTACAGTAGTCCAAACAAGTGGTAATGAGGCAATGAATCACTGATGCAAAATCCTCCTGTTCCCGGTAAGTTTACAATTGGCACACCAGCCAAAGCTGGGCAAAGCCACCCACACCAGATGGTCATAGAATCTATCTGTCCATCCAGCTGTAGCCATGAGTCCTGGAGGATCCCCAGGTTGCACAGCCACTACTTCAGGGAAGTGCCCCATCAAGAGACATCTTTAGTAGTGAGATGTCAGGAACCCACAATAGACAAACAGTAATTTTGTCTTGCTAGGGTTCAACTTCAGCCTGTTCTGTCCCATCCAGACTCCAACAGGAGAGGTCACCTGGTTAATCCCTTCTTCCCCACTACCACCAACTGGAACCCCTCCACTGAAAATGGAGTAGAAATACTGTAGAACAGTGCCTCCAATTCCCAACACTTGCAGGTAGTCCATGGTAGATAAAGTAAGATATTACATGTGTGTGTGTACTGTTCTCATTTATTTTTGTGTGTGTATTGGGAAGCACTTGAAACCAGACTGCTCACTTGAGGGAATGATATTAGAGGCAAAACTGAAGTACTTTGGCCACATAATGAGAAGTCAGGATACCCTGGAGAAGATGCTGATGCTAGGGAAAGTGGAAGGCAAAAGGAAGAGGGGCCGACCAAGGGCAAGATGGATGGATGATATTCTGGAGGTGATGGACTTGACCTTGGGGGAGCTGGGGATGGTGACGGCCGACAGGAAGCTCTGGAATGGGCTGGTCCATGAAGTCACAAAGAGTCGGAAGCGACTGAACGAATAAACAACAACAACAATTGGGAAGCACAGAACAGGGAGGAAGGCTAAGAATGGGGCAGTTAATTGGATAATGCTGCTGCCCAACTGCCTCTTTCTAAGGAACGCACTCCAAGAAAATGTTTTCCCTGGACTCTTTCTCCCCAGTCCCCAGTGGGATCCAATTCATTATAAACTGCCCAGAGAGCTTCAGCTATTGGGGGTTCAAAAAATAATAATAAAGTAAATAAAACAAATCTGCCCATTTTTCCAATTGAGCCTTTCTTTTGCTAGCTTCTCCTGCCATATCAAGTTCGGTTCTGGTCTGTTTTTGGAGACATGCCCTACTGAGAAATACACAGAGTGACAGAGTCCTGAGTCCCTTTATATAATTTATTTCCAATATTCCATTGGGTTACAGAGAATAAAAATGAATAAACTTCCAGGTGTTAATGGTTTTTAATCTATGTCACTTATGTGACTCCCATAGGTGCAGACATGCTTGACTCTTGGAGGTAAATTGAAATTCTAAATATCCTAAAGCAAATGAAGACCTTCAATCAACATCATCAAGTTAAATCAAATACACACACAGATACATGGCCCATTTTACTAAATATAACAAAATCTTGTTCATTGTACATGTTTTCAAAGCACTTGCTAAATGGGAAAGTTTTTTTTAATGTTGTTGGAACTAGGATTTGGACATAAATTCATTTCTATAATTAATCAGCTCTGCTTTCTGGCACAAGCAGTAATTAGCATCAACGAATTAGATACAGATGTTTTTCAAATAAATAGAGGCAGCAAACAAGGATGCCTTCTTTCATTTATTTTATTCAATCATCAAACAGATATTGGCACATGATATTATTAAGAATATTCTAAGTTTGCTTGCAAACAGCATGCTCATTTTTCTTAAATATGTATTTGAATTGCAAGTTGAATTACATAAATTTTATGCAGTAGCAAGTTTAGATGTTACCTTTGATAAATCTTCTATGTTAGTGAAAACTGATAATCACAGAAACAAATTTAAGCCTAGATAGATTAGATACTGGGGAACAATTATTACAAAAGGTTGGTATCATTTAATATAATTAACATAATCTTTATCTCTCTCAGTATTAAATCATGCAAGATTAAAAGGAACTTAAATCATAGAATAACTTTGATTATTAAAGATTAGTTTCTACTTGCAATGAATATACTTTCTAAAATTCTATTTTATTCCAAACACTTCAAATTGTATTCTGTACCACTAAATTTCATACATGCAAAGAATTTATTCTCCTTGTTTATATAAATCAGAGATGCCTAGGATTAAGCAAACAATACAGTAAAAACAAAAGCATGATGGATGTTTAGGTATTTCAAATAATTAAGGATTATTTTGATGCTATTCAACTAAGACAATTCATATACTTATGAAGTCAAACAACATGGGTTAACATTGGATTTCCTATCATTTAGGGTGGAACCATTCTCTAACATAAGAAATTAATATCTATTGTTGTAAATCCATATTTAAAACTAACTTTAGAAGTTTGGAAAAGATAGAGACAATTTTTGGTTCTTGACTTTTCTCTTCTTACAATTCCTTGATCATTCTCCTTTTAAGCATGATGATAAATATTTTACTACAAGGAATGAGAAGACTGAAGAGTTTATAAAATTAATTACAGCTGGAAACTCTTTTACTATGGAACTTCAGATCTTTTCAAGACAATTTACCCTGACCTTGACAAGATCATGGATGCAGTGCAATTTTCCCCATCAAGTCAAAAATTTAACACAATTCTTTTCATTCAGGTATTTTTCAAATCTATACATTACAAACTTCATCTCAAAAAAAAGGTGAAGCAATACAGCTTAGAAATGAAATACAGGAATGCAGCTTAGAAGTGAAAGAGCCACATTCAGTCATTCTTTCATAAAATATCAAAGCCTGAGCAGTTAAAATCATTAACAAAATTTAAAGCAGGGTATATATCTGCTTCATTTAATAGCAAGGGACGTTATACGTGACTGTTAGTAAGCAGGACAGGTTTCTGTAAAGTCTTCAAAATTCTAGGAGGGTAATTTGGGATCTCAACTTGTTGAATTTCATGGGCATTCTTTGTGGCATAGAATTCCTTTTAAATTACTTTCAGCAAGTTACCAGGAATAAACTATGAAAATAATTCCTTTTTGTTGTTTATTCGTTCAGTCGTTTCCGACTCTTCGTGACTTCATGGACCAGTCCACGCCAGAGCCCTCTGTCGGCCGTCACCATCCCCAGCTCCCCAATGGTTGAGTCCGTCACCTCCAGAATACCATCCATCCATCTTGCCCTTGGTCGGCCCCTCTTCCTTTTGCCTTCCACTTTCCCTAGCATCAGCTTCTTCTCCAGGGTATCCTGTTTTCTCATTATGTGGCCAAAGTACTTCAGTTCTGCCTTTAATATCATTCCCTCAAGTGAGCAGTCTGGCTTGATTTCCTGGAGTATGGACTGGTTTGATCTTCTTGCAGTCCAAGGCACTCTCAGAATTTTCCTCCAACACCACAGTTCAAAAGCATCTATCTTCCTTCGCTCAGCCTTCCTTATGGTCCAGCTCTCGCAGCCATAGGTTACTACAGGGAATACCATTGCTTTAACTATGCGGACCTTTGTTGTCAGTGTGATGTCTCTGCTCTTAACTATTTTATCAAGATTTGCCATTGCTCTCCTCCCAAGAAGTAGACGTCTTCTGATTTCCTGGCTGCAGTCAGCGTCTGCAGTAATCTTTGCGCCTAGAAATACAAAGTCTGTCACTGCCTCCACTTTTTCTCCCTCTATTTGCCAGTCATCAATCAAGCTCGTTGCCATAATCTTGGTTTTTTTTGAGGTTTAACTGCAACCCAGCTTCTGCACTTTCTTCTTTCACCTTCGTCATAAGGCTCCTCAACTCCTCCTCGCTTTCAGCCATCAAAGTGGTATCATCTGCATATCTGAGATTGTTAATGTTTCTTCCAGCAATTTTAACTCCAGCCTTGGATTCCTCAAGCCCAGCATGTCGCATGATGTGTTCTGTGTACAGGTTGAATAGGTAGGGTGAGAGTATACAACCCTGCCGTACTCCTTTCCCAATCTTAAACCAGTCCGTTGTTCCGTGCTCTGTTCTTACCGTTGCTACTTGGTCGTTATACAGATTCCTCAGGAGGCAGACAAGATGACTTGGTATCCCCATACCACCAAGAACTTGCCACAATTTGTTATGATCCACACAGTCAAAGGCTTTAGAATAGTCAATAAAACAGAAATAGATGTTTTTCTGAAATTCCCTGGATTTCTCCATTATCCAGCGGATATTGGCAATTTGGTCTCTAGTTCCTCTGCCTTTTCTAAACCCAGCTTGTACATCTGGCAATTCTCGCTCCATGAATTGCTGGAGTCTACCTTGCAAGATCTTGAGCATTACCTTACTGGCATGTGAAATAAGTGCCACTGTTCGATAGTTTGAACATTCTTTAGTGCTTCCCTTTTTTGGTATGGGGATATAAGTTGATTTTTTCCAATCTGATGGCCATTCTTGTGTTTTCCAAATTTGCTGGCATATGGCATGCATCACCTTGACAGCATCATCTTGCAAGATTTTAAACAGTTCAGCTGGGATACCGTCGTCTCCTGCTGCCTTGTTATTAGCAATGCTTCTTAAGGCCCATTCAACCTCACTCTTCAGGATGTCTGGCTCTAACTCACTGACCACACCGTCAAAGCTATCTCCAATATTATTATCCTTCCTATACAGATCTTCCGTATATTCTTGCCACCTTTTCTTGATCTCTTCTGCTTCTGTTAGGTCCTTACCATCTTTGTTTTTGATCATACCCATTTTTGCCTGGAATTTACCTCCGATGTTTCTAATTTTCTGGAAGAGGTCTCTTGTCCTTCCTATTCTATTGTCTTCTTCCACTTCCGCACATTGCTTGTTTAAAAATAATTCCTTATCTCTTCTGGCTAACCTCTGGAATTTTGCATTTAATTGGGCATATCTCCCCCTATCACTGTTGCCTTTTGCTTTCCTTCTTTCTTGGGCTACTTCCAGTGTTTCAGCAGACAGCCATCTTGCCTTCTTGGTTTTCTTTTTCTTTGGGACGTTTTTTGTTGCCGCCTCCTGAACAATGTTGCGAACTTCTGTCCATAGTTCTTCTGGGACCCTATCTACTAAATCTAGTCCCTTAAATCTATTCTTCACCTCCACTGCATATTCCTTAGGAATATTAGTGAGCTCATATCTAACTGATCTGTGGGTCTTCCCTATTCTCTTTAGTCTGATTCTAAATTTTGCAATAAGAAGTTCATGATCTGAACTAAATTCCTAGCCATACTATAAATTGTAATCTTTCTAGATTGTGTAGCTGAGGTGTTAGCACATGGACCCATAGTGCCATCTTTGATGGAAATGCCCAATTACTCAGTCCTTTTGGATATTTTTTTTAAAAAGAAAATGGAAAATCATCCATTTTTTATATAATTAGTTCTGATCTCTGTTCATATTCATATCACTAAAGCATATACATCAATGCAATATAATAAATTAATTCAATCCTTTGCTGCTAGATTTTGAACTGCAAATTGGAAAATTAAAATGTGTCTGTTGTATTTAAATCTGTGGGGGATATACTGTAGCAATAGCCATAATTTATTAAGTTTTTTTCTACTAGATTTTCCTCATCTTTACAAATATTATTCTGGGAAGAATACCGAATATGGATTTTTGTGTTTCTCTTTAAGATCAAATGTATTTGTTTATTTACTCACATGTATATACTCCCATTTTTTTAGCTGCTTCTGTTTTCATTCTTAATTTAGGTTTATTCTATATTTTTAGTATTTCTCTTGTCAGTCTGGACTCCTGGTGACTGCATGGACAACTCCCTGCAGTTTTCTTGGCAACATTTTCAGAAGGGGTTTGCCATTGCCTCCTTCCTAGGGATGAAGGAGAGTGACTGGCCCAAAGTCACCCAGTTGGTTTTGTGCCTAAGGCAAGACTAGAACTGACAGTCTCTGGGTTTCTAGCCTGATGCCTTAACCACTACACCAAACTGGCTTTCTGCATCTTTCTCTCTAATTTAGTAGGAGGAGGAAGTTGGATTAATTTATTTTAAAAAAATTGAATCCATTTTTAAACAAGCACAAAATACACAAAGCAAACTACTTTCACAGATAAAGAAACTACTGTATAAGGACAATCACTGTGTATTTAATAACTATTATACTTAACAAAAGGAAATGACTATAAATATATTTTAATACTGTTCCAGCCTTGGAAATAAACTTTTATCCTTCCTGCCCTGACTTCCATAAAGATTTTACATCCAATGTAAAGCAGGTTAAAATTCCACTTTAAATACTAAAATGCAAGGGATAATATTCAGCAACCATGGATAAAAGAAAAGTGATCTTAGGGAGTGGAACTTGATTAAAGGAAAAGAAACAAAGTGGGAATACATTTTTATAAAGAGAGATGTGCAAAAGTGACTCATGTTTGGGCTGGTGTTTTGTTTGTTTGCTTGTTTGTTTTGCAGATGATTCCAAAGTAAAATGTAATTGAGAAGTGCACAACCTCTCCAAATGAGTGAGTGCGCTTTAAAATGGAAAACACAAGCAATTGTGAAGTAATGCTTATTGACATCCAAATCTCAACCTGTATGTTCTTGGAATCTGAGCTGGCAGTGATTGATTTAGAAAGATATAGAGTCATAGATAGGTCCATGAAATATCAGCTTACCGTGCCTGGTCCATGAACTCTTTCTCCATGGGTAGCTCAGCAGGGAGCAATTACCTTATCATGTTCCTGTTTTTCACTTCTCAATTGTTCCAGAGATAGCTGGGCATTATGTGTGTAAGCTCACAAGGAAGAGAAATTAATGTGCTGTTTCTGCCATAGCCTCACTCCCTGCTCCCTCATGTAGCTCAGCTGGTTAAGAAACACTTTCTCAATAGAAGATCCTGGGTTAAAAAGCATAAGCAGATGTGATAATAGACTCAAACGTGCAATGTGTTAAGTTTGTGTAAATGTACTTGGGTTTGTTTGAAGAAGAAAAATTACTACACCTTTTCAAATAAATTGCTTAAAGGGAAATATATTCTGTGTTAAAAATAGACTATCAAGGACTACTATATAGTGGCATGCCCATAAGGATAGACAACAATAAAGAGAACTGAACATACTACTTTTAAAAAGTGTGTTTAATGTATGCATAATAAGGAATACTGCCTTCATACTCTGCGAAGTTGATAGGCAGCTCCAACAGTATTATATTATGTTTTCTACAATGTCTCTGAGCACAAAGAAGTCTCCAGTCACCCAGACTTTAATGACAGTTTTAGATATTGTTCATCATATTTCTTTTCTTGTCCTTACCTTTCTAAGAAAATATTTGCCTTAACTGTTTCAGCTCTCTCTATGGGGGTTAATGTCTAGAATTTTAGGAACAATAACATCTTTTTGTGTACTACTTGGTCACATTTAGTTTCTAGGAAACTGGTTTCTTCAGCTGCCTTCAGACTATCCAAATTCACTTGCAGATAACTCATTTGATAGAAATCCTCTCCTGAAATATTAATAAAGACCACTGACTATGTGGACATCCAATAACCCTATGCTGACAGTATAATATTACCCTAGAATGCTTTCAAATAATATCATTTTTCCACAATGTATCATGCACAATTTGGAATAATTGGGCACCTTGCAAAACAATTTTGAAATGTTGCAATTCCCTTTTATCTCACTGCTCTCCAAAGTTGAAAAGTCTCTAATTTGCATCTATCTCCCTCTTTTATTTGTCTTGTTAAATAAATAAATAAGTTTGGCAACCTTTGTCACAACCGTTGGAAACTTTCCTATCTTCTTTTCAGGTCTTCAGCCCAAAAGTGGATTCAGCTTGCCAAAATCTGTGTATTTCTGTCAATTACAAGCTTTCATTATGTTGTTATCAAAACAGGCTTTTCCTTTTCTAAAACGGTCAATTAAGTTTCATGAAAATAAATTGTGAGGCATTAATGGAGGTGCTGCTCCATGCATGTATGTTTTATAGCAGAACTGTCACTCATACATTGAAATTGCAGACCAAAATACCAAAGTGCTTCTTAATGAACAGAAATCGCTTTCCTCAAACTAGATAGCATTCTCTTGTTTGCCTTTTATTCTCTCAGATACAAATCAGGACTGAAAGTTCTTAAAACATCTACAGTGCACTGAAAGAAGAACTCTTCTTCCAATTAACTACTCCATTTATTTTGGTTTGCATAAAGCCCATTATAAAATCAATCGAGGCTGTCGCCATCCGTTGAAAAGCAGTGGACTAAAGATTTTTTTTAATCGTCCTATAATGTGAACAAGGAAAGGAAAGGAGAAAATATGTCTAAGTGAGTCAAACAAACATTGTTCCAAAGCAGACTAAGACCACTCTATTTTTGTAAATCTAAGGATAAAATTCTTGTTTATGCTTCAAGGCTAATTTCACTATTTCGCACAAATAAATAACTGTTTTGAAGTTATTAGAACACTTAAAATAATGGGTTTTGGGAAAGAGCTAGCAAGTCAATTAAAAGAAAGAAAGCTGAATTTACTGTTCCACATACTGGTGGTCTGTGATCTCCATTTCAGGAAAGCGTGTGCAGGATATATCTACTTCATTTTTTTCTGGCAATGAGACTGAGATTATTTTGATCAGCATCCAATTATCAGTCAGGCTAGGAAGACTCTGTCCTATGAATTGCCTGTAATTTTCATACGTTTATAAAAGTCTAGTTTATTAATTTTTCACAAAGCAGTTACTAGTAAGAAAATTGTACTAAACCTGAGTTGTGCTAAAAAATGTCCAGTTATTCCACCTTTAACCCTCTTATTACATAATGGCAGCAGAAAGGAGAGAAAGTAGGATACCAGGTGATCCTCCTCTGTTCTGCACCATGAAAGAAACAATTTGGTGGATGGGAATGATGTAACCAACAGTTTTTAACCTCAAATTATGGTTACGTAATTGATGTTCATAATTCACCCGAGTCCCAAAAGACTCTGGGCACTGCATAGCAATAAACATAATAAATACACAATTATAAAACTCAAAAATTGCATACATCACTCAGAAAGACAAAGAGCCAAAGAGTGACTGAAACAATACATCCTTAACTTGCTTACAGTATATTAACAAGGTAGGGGCTACATGTAATCTTGGAGGGGAAAGAGAGGTTGGGGTTCCACAAACTGTGTGTGTGGGGTGACTTTCAACAGGCCCTCTTTAAGTGGCAGATGGGATGGGCAGATCCTATCATGGCAAAGTGTTGGCTGACATATCCTGGTGTTGTGAAATATTGGGCAAAGCCCTGGGATATATTTCCATTGGACTCTTATAGTACATTACATTGTATATTTGACTAACTTATTAGATCAGATGATCCATTTACATTTTCTCCATTGTCCTATATCTCTATTTTGTTCTGAGAGTGGGTGTTCTATAAAATCAGTTACATTAAAATGTGGACATTTATTATAACTTCTATTCTTCCAATTAATACATACATATAAAGAGGCTGATGAAGAAGTATAGAGATCTAAGCATAAATTTTTGATGCACTCAGGAGAATGGAGATAATGTTAATTAGTCATTTACAGAAGTAAGCAGGATCAGATAGGACAGAAAAAGAATAGGGAATTTATTGTATGAGATAATTAGTCAGCTTCAGCCTTCATTGTTCACAGAAGTGACAATTCTAAAGGGGAAAAAAGTTATATTGTTCTCTTGAAAGTTGTCTTTTCCTTCAAGACCATATGCACTGGA
Source organism: Charina bottae (assembly GCA_023362775.1). NCBI lineage: Eukaryota > Metazoa > Chordata > Lepidosauria > Squamata > Charinaidae > Charina > Charina bottae. The sequence goes on along the minus strand of JALMGJ010000002.1, from coordinate 233,500,846 downwards.
ATAATATTCTAAAACGTTAAGGTAATAATTACATTTATCTCCCTGAACCCATTTTCCTTCATCTTATGTCAGTAACCTAACGTTGGGTAGGGGGATGTTGGAATCTATCAGAGACAGATTTTCTGTATTGGCTATTATGCAGTCTCCATCATCATTGCAGCTAGCCTAAATTTCTAGAGCTGGAACATCTGCAAATGAAAAAAGACAACTACTTTAAAAAAAGTGGATTTCTTTGCCACAATTGATGTTGGTAGAACGTCCATTATGAATTAAACTAGTGGAAAACTTGCTAGCACCATAGTTGTTGCTGACCAACAGGTTAATGAGGGAAAAACAAAATATTAAACTTATAGTTCATGATCTATGGAAAGGTGAACATTTGAAAATAATTAAACATATTTCTTTTTGAAATACAGGTAGTCCTTGCTATTTAGTTTCCTGGTTCAGGAATAGGACAGATTGATACCATGCATATTTATGAATATAAGCTAGACATATCTCCTGACTATAAATTGTAATGTCTAAATTGATCACCTAAATGCATGTTCAACTTAAAGAAACTTCAAGCAATTAATTCTTATCAGAATAGTGCTAGTATATGTGATATTGAAAAAAAGCTTCTATAGATACCAACCTTACAAATGGATCAACTTTGAAGCTAGACCAACATCTGGTGCAAAATTAACTGTGATCTCTTCCTTTTCCACGGAAAGGTCTGAGGCAATACTGAGGAAGCATGCCCTTTTGCTTTTCACTTCTCATGTACATACATCAATGTTCCGAAAAAGTGTGTGGCAATGCTGCCTCTTTCTGTCTCCCATTGCTTTCCATAGGCTGCCCTCCACAAACACAAGACATATTTACTGGCATGAGTTTCTCCATATTCAGCAGTACACAGGATAAATAAATAAAATAATAAATAAATAAATAAATAAATAAAATAATAAATACATAAATACATAAATACATAAATACATAAATACATAAATACATACATACATACATACCTTCCAGAGCCCTTTTCATGCTGGCCATAAAGGATACTCACCTCTTGACCACTTACATTACTCCTTGGTACAAAGATATGTCAACTTTTATTTTTGCAAAATGAACAGCAAGAATTCCAGTGAAATCTTAGTGTCCCAGTGGTTATTTGGTTAACATAACTATAGGCATGTGGGGAATGGGGCAAGTAATTCATTTGGCTGTGAATGTCCTAAATGACTGCTCTGTTCATGACAAATCCTTGATATTTGACTAGATCTAGTGAATCAATCAGGATAAAATTTGGAAACCCAGCATGTTCAGCCTGCTGCCTTCTTAGAGAAATTTGTAAGATATGTTGTGTGCTTTAACCAGAGAAGGAAGGAAAATAGAAAACAGAAAAAAAAATACAAACATCAACAAGCCTAGCCTTCTGCAGGAAATGCCAATATTTCCAAAGATGAGCTGAAGAGAAGACCAGAGACTATGGCTACTAGAGGTTGCAAAAGTTGAGATGACCAGTAGATGGCAGCAAAGAGTTCAAAGGTTATGTTAAACACCCTTTGCTACTATATAGTGGCCAGATAGATTTTTGTATGCTGTATACAATATCCAAACCAGAACCAAATAGGTGTGGTGGATTTCAGCAGTGCCGCTGGTTCTCAGGAAGGGTGGAGCACATTCCAAGAAGGTGGAAGAGATAATAGGAGACATAGTCCAGGGGGCAGTTGTGAGAAAACCAAGAGATTCAGAATAGCCCTGCCCTAGAGCTTTCCCTGGTTATTTCTCCTTAGGTTAGGTAGAGTTGCTTTAGTCTGGCAAGATTCTGTCTACACTGTGTTAGCAAATAAAGAACTGAAGTTTGGCTGGACTGATTCCTTGTTGTTCTTGGGCTGGGCCTGACAATAGGTCAGTCATAGAAGACATTCCTTCTTTGCAGAAAGCAAGAGAGAAGCCGGGGGGGGGGGGACTTGTGCATAAGAAAATCCACCGTATTTCAAAGAACTATCCAAGGCACTTAAGCACTGCTGTGAAAATTGTTTGAAAGGTCCATATCCCTGTCATTTTTTTTCTTTTGTCAGAGTTTTGCCATATGTTTTCTTTGTCACTTGTAGTGGCAACCTGCGGAAGACCTTTGTATTTCGAGGAGTTACGTGGCATGTTTTGATTTTTCTCCCCCCACACCTAGGAGATCAGAGTTTATTTTGAGTTATACTGATGTTTAACTGGCTTGTTTTTGTTTCTGCTTGGCATGGGAGGGGGAGAATAATAATAATATACCCACTCCTCCAACAGCCCTCTAGAACATATCTTTGTGGGAAGTGGGGGGAGAGAAAACCCCTAGCTTGTTAAGTTTAAGCATAAGTTCACTCCTCCAGCTACCCCTCTAGCGGCTTGGAATGGGGGGGGGATGATAAGAAATTGTTTATGCTTAGGCACTGGCTTATCTGATGGTTTCCCAGGCTATTGGAATGATGTCATAGACAGGTGCCGGGGCCTCAGAAGGAATCCCAGTCAAGGTCAGTCTGGGCTTGGTCACGGGGTTTGGAAGCCAGGCTTTGATAAAAGCCTTAGTATTGTCTTTGGAGTTTTGGGAGTCCACACAGGCCTGAGTGCTGGGTGCTGTGAAAATTGCCACCTTGGGGTATCTCCCCTGTCCTTATTAGGGGGCTCCTGGAAGCCTATAGGAGATTAGGTATTACCTTGCTTGGTATGTATGATTTCTTTCTGTATGCTATGCTTGTTATGCTTTGTGTTTTTGTTTAACTTTGTTTGCTTCAGTTTATAATAAAGCTTTAAGTTTCTTTATCCACTGGTGTGTTTATTATCTCTGGATCTAAAAGAACCAATTGCCCTAGCCCCTGATCAAGGCGCTTAGACTCTTGGCAACACATCACTACAGTATGGTAGATACTGATCACTTTTCCACACCCCATTGTTATCTAGTATTTAAAATTATTTTAAAGCATTTAAAAGAGGAATATATGATAGTGTGAGCAAAGCACCTGAACAATTAAGTCACTTATGTCTTTTCAAAAGTCGTCCCCAGATCTCTATGCTTGCATGTGCATGCATGGACAACATTTCTAGGACAGCCGATGGAATAACGCAGCAATGTATGCAGTCACACAGAGGAGAACAGTTTTTGGAGCAAACATGGGGGCATGGTTCTCTCTTCTCCCTTGCTTTCTGCAAAGAAGGAATGTCTTCTATGACTGACCTATTTGGTTCTGCTTTAATATATTGCTTACACTAGCATATGTTCAATAATTCACTGAACAGTTCCTTCTATCTGGTTTTAGCTGGCAGTACCATGGGTCTCTAAGGAAATGGTACCAGGAATTCTCATTCAGGGTCCCTGAAATATATAGTGGCAGTAAACATAAGCAGGCTGTGGTCTGTGGCATAGTGTGTGAGACACTCAGGGACCACAGTGAGATACTGTAGGAAAGCTGAGATTAGGAGAGTGTTGAAATGACAAAATATCAAGAGAGATAGAAATACCAATTGCTAGAAGACAGTGAAAGACAACTCCTTTTGGGCTTGCTTGAGTTTTTCATCACATTAACAAAAATGATGCAAGTCTTAGAGAGCATTTTAATTGCTAAGATCAGCACTTTAATTATTTTCTGCTCTCAAAAAGCTTTATGATTTGAATGTGATTTTTGGAGGACTAATTGCCTAAAACATGGATCACTGCTACTTCCAAATGCATTCTTAATGACTTTAAAAAGAACTGGACTGAATATGGAAGACGTTCTATTATTTAAAAATGCACAAAGAAACCATCAAAAATTAATCAATACTTCAGTAACCATAGGAGGCTAAATGTATGTGCCCCATTCCTGCTTCATACTACTGAGGAATCAGAATTGCATGGCTAGCCCTCTTGGCAAACAGCAAGACATGACACAACACAACATAATACCAAATTTGTTAGCAGTTCACTCTTCATTTTCCATTTAGTCATCCGTTGCTCAAGATAGTGATATTCTCCTCTTCACCTTTGAAAAGGCAGGGATGGGAATTGTTTTCAATATTTAAATTCCTACATAGTGAAATTGATAAAAGTTGATACAGTATGAATTAAGTTATCCCTGCTAAAACTTAGCCTTCAAGTGAGAAGTTTGTATTCCTAACATAGATTGTGAGGTGGACCATTTATCATTAAACAAAATAATTCAGGATATGGAAAAAATTAAGTCTGTTCTACAGCACATATATGTTCTTTTATAAACCTTACCAAAAATTAATAATATAGGCCAGATTTTAGCACATTTTAGACAGATTAAATCTCATATAATAACAGTTTGTCCAATACCATTAGTGAATTCATGGCCAAACTGAGAGTATGATTATTCATATTCTTAGACTGCAGCAAAACCTCAGTTAATTGTTAATTTTATAAGAATATCTTGATTCTTATTCTGAAATAACTTAAAGCATAAAGCACTGTGACCCCAAAGAAAATCCAAACCATAATGTTTGCACCTCAACAGGTATAATCTCACTAAATAAAAGAGTTTTGATTAATTATAACTTCTCCATCTGAAATAAATTACCATATCTGCCTGGCATGGTCAAAAATTCCAGTAGCACTGGAGGTGTTTTAGTAGTAAGGTGAAGCAGTGAAGCATTAACACTAGGTAATGTAAAATACTTTGAAAATTACTTTGAAGGATACATTCCAAACTCTGTCACTCAGGGCTCCTTTGTTTTCCAGTGACATTTTGTGCAAAGCTGTTTTCTGGTAAAAATTCTAGACAATTGCAGTATATTTATGATAGCAAGGGAATTACTTCTAGTTTGACAACACTTATTTAAAAACAAATCATTCTGAAAGACTCAGGCAAGAAAAAGATGATATGTAGAACCTTGTTTAAGCTTTTGTGGTGTTGTTCTTGCAATTATGGTACAGTGAATGCATGTTATTAATACTTATGTTCATTATTCAAATATATGGAGGGAAGCTGTGCAGAAAAATGGAACTAACTTGTTCTTTGTTGCTCCAGATGGTATGATGTGAACTAAATGGATAAAAATTGCAGGACAGCAGATTTTGGTTAAACATGGGTTGATTGACAGTGGAGCAGACTGCCTTTTGAAATAATTCAGCAGATACTAAAATGTTTTCTTCCTGTACAAGCAAAATAATTGCTATAGAACTTACCTAATATTACATCCCTGGTGTTTTATTAGTGTTTACAAAACAGTAGTATGGAGTATTCTGGCCTATTCATGGTTCTTTGAATCCAGCTTAAAATTTAATGACTGGAAAACACATATAGGAAGAGTTGTGCTGGATTAGATCAAAAGTTTATCAGGCCAGTATTCAAACCAGATATGTAAAGAAATCCCACATGTAGGATAACAATACCCATGGGTACATTTGGAGAAAGCAAGGGGAAAATGCTTCATGACAAGATCACACAAGTAACATTAATTATGATGACATCATAAAAAATAAAATAAATATGCTTTCTCCAAATTATTTAAAAAATTATTTAAAAAATAAAAAACATTAATTATGATGACATCATAATGCATGTAACATTACTTTAGCTTCTACAAGATACCTATGATACTGTCTTCTTCCCATGTTCTGCAGAATTGATATTCAGGGAAATTGATATACAGAGAAATATTGTTTCCACTAAATGATCCAGCATCAGATAATCAAACAAAGTTTGAAATTTACATTTGCACTAACTCAACAATTTTGATGAACCTCTGATGTCAAAGCAACATAAATGGTGGACAAAAAGAAAGAGGCTAATTCATGGACTTATACTGATAATTCTCTGTGATAGCACCCGCCCTGTGGAATATCTTGCCCCCGGAGGTGAGGTGGGCGCCCTCGCTCCTAGCCTTCCAGAAGTCTTTAAAGACCTGGTTCTGCTGCCTTGCTTGGGATGAAGGAGGTAATACAGTATGTCTATGAAGGTTCTCAGTCATCCAGGTGGAATTGTCTGTAGCTTGAATCATGTCAACTGGATTTCTATTTTCTCAGTGGAAACGTTTTGCTCCTTATCCAAGGAGCTTCTTCAGTCTGAGCAAAGTTGGTAAGGGAATGTAATACAGTAGTTCCTCCTGGGGTTGGTTAGCCCCATGATATCCTCTTTTTTACAATCTTACCATCCTCTGGATTTTCTTTATTATTATTATATTGTATTTTAAAGTGTATAGGTTTTTAATTTTAACATTATTGTTGTAAACCGCCCAGAGTCTACTGCTGTAGTGATGGGCAGTGATAAATCTGAATAATAAATAAATCTGAATAATAAATAAATAATAAATAATTATAGAAAAGTGAAATCTGCATTTCAATATATATTACTGGATAAAATTGCACCATGGGTTGAAAAATAAAATCTATTAACCACATTATAGATCAGAGCTTTCCAAACTGTGTGTCGCCACACACAGTCCGGTGTGTCACCACACAACCCGGAAGCGCTGATCATCATCAGCGCTTCCAGGTTTTCCCGCGGCGACACACCAACGGCGGTTGGTGTGTCGCTGCGGGAAAACTTTGGAAAGCCCTGTTATAGATTAGTGTAGTTGTATAAATGATATTATCCAATAGTATATATGCAAAAACTACAAGATTAATATATCTATCAGTTATCCTTTTCATAGGTTGTGATGGTTGTATTGTGATGAGTTGTGTAGACAGACACTTTTTAATGAGGTTGTGTAGGTATCTGTTAGTGGGGTATGGTGGCTCAGCAGTTAAGACACCAGGCTTGTCGATCGGAAGGTCACAAGTTCGGAGGTTCGAATCCCTAGTCCTGTGTGAGAGAGTGAGCTCCCGCACTCGCCCCAGCTCTTGCCAACCTAGCAATTTGAAAGCATGCAAATGCAAGTAGATGAATAGGTACCATTATAGATGATATTATCCAATAGCATATATGCAAAAACTACAAGATTCACATACAGTATCTGATATAAACTGCAACAATGAAAAAATGACTAAATTGTGATATCACTTTGTAAACCCTGGCCTTTTTTAGTTAGGTAGGTCCTCTTGTTGGATGCAGGATAAGTCACAGTATTTGCATTAACCAGCTCAACATGTTAGATGTGCAGAATATACTGCAAACATGCTAGTCAGGGTGGATCTGATGAAATAGTAACACTAATAAGCAAGCTCAGAAAATGAAATTAATAGGATATAAATTTACAAAAGCCCCTATCATACATTTTGACTTTCCAGTCATCAATATTCCAATACCAAGCACAAAGATTTGAACTCATACAATATTATAGTTTAATAAGATATTTATATGAGTCTGTACTTTATTAAAAATCTGAGGACGTGAGATTCTTTAAGTAAGTCACCAATTGGTCAAGAACAGGTTCACAGGCAGCTAATATTCCTCCTGATAAAAGTGTGACTTTCCCATAGATTTTTTCTTCTTCTATGGAATTCTTAGATCCTCACCAAAAAATATTTTCCCTCTCAGGTTAACAACTCATTTCATCCAGTGAAGCATCTAGCTCTGTCACCTACTGTCATGGAATGTCACAGGACATCAGTGAAAGAAGATATCCATGTTCTGAATGATATACACTGTTCCAGAAAGAGAAAGTGTGTAGCTGAGAATGCTTCTGCATCTAGATCTTCCACAATTTCCCAGACTCAGACAATGGGCAAGGGTGCATTTTATCAGCTTTATCTGATATGTCAACCATGTCCTTTCTGAGCAGAAATTATACACAAACATTGGAGTATGTACTAGCAACCTCTAGGTTTGACCACTGTAATGTTATAGCTGCCTTAGTGGAAATATCAATTAGTACAGAACTTATCAGTCAGGCTCTTCTCTGGAATAACTCAAAAAGAATATATTTCATTTGTATTAGTTGCCAGTCTAAAATGGATAAAATACAAAGTCATGGTTATTAGTTTATATGACATAGGACCAGGTTATAATTGGTTATATTTATGAACCATCAGTATGTAATAAAAATATGTTGTCCTAAGAACACAAGCTGTAAAAAGACTGTCACACTACTAAGTCTCAGATTTCTCAGCTGAAGTACTATATGACCTAGTTAAAACTGGTCAAGTGGTTCCTGTGATCCACAACTCCTAAACAATACATAATGAAGTCTGAATTACCTTGGCCAGAACCTTTTTGGAGTCCACATTCCAGGGGATGGTGGTACAGAATCTATAGCACCTTCACAACCATTCTCTCTTCCTCCATCTCCCCCCACCCTCCAATGTCAAAACAAAGAAAACAAGAAAGAAATATATTTAAAGCAGACTGGCTTTAGGGCTGCACATTTCCCATGTCCCCCCGTCAAATTCCTCTCCCCCCCCCATTCCCATGAAAGAAGCTAAGAGTCCCTCCTGAGGAGGGAGATGGGCAGTGATCGAAATTTAATAAATAAATAAACTAAAGAAGCTGAGATACTATCATGAAAGAGGCAAGCAAGCAAGCATAGAGAAGTTAACTATAAATCTATCATCTTTTTGTGCTAGCTTGGTTCCAATCTCTCTCCGATTCTCACTCCTGGAAATCTATTTAAAGAGAATGAAGAGAAAAGTTGGAGTGCAGAGAGGGAGATAGTAGGAATTCACATGTTATATCACTTGTGCCTAGCACTGCCAAGTTATTTATGTCAGAGTGCATAGAGCATTGCACTGTCCGCTGCTGCTGCTGCAAAAGAATTCTGCTTGTCTGCTGCTGTAATAAACTAGTCTGTTGTTTCAAATATATACAGACCTTTACTATACAGCACACAATATTTACAATTACACTCCTCAACCAACTCCATACAAAAACCACCCACACACCATGTTTCACATCCACGGTATATATACACATAGTTCTGCTTACTCATACCCAGATACAGGTGCAGTTAATTAGCAGCAGTCAATTACCTCTCAAGGTTGGTGAGCTCAGCCAACACCTGAGTTACTCTCAGCTGCTAGTCATTATCTTGTTTGCACGTCCTTATCAGACCAGTAAAATCCCAAGAACAATATATTTTTCTTTACATACACTGACAATTTAGAGGAAAAGATCTATAACAGAAAGTTCTCTGCATTACTGTAGACTATCAGAATCCATTTTGTCATATGATTTTATAAAAATGTTTCCTTGATGAGGACTAAATTCCCAAATAGGGAAAATGAAAGATTATGTTTTGCTTTTAAAATATTATTTCAAAATCCACAACAAATGACAGCTTTCATTTTTGTCCATTTTACCAAACACCATCACAGCTCTGAGTCCTTTGAGTACTTAATGCTTGTTTGCAGTTACTTGAAAAACCAATAGCATCTAAGGGTTTTGCTTTTTCCTAATTGCTGATCTAAAGATAATGTCAAGTTTGATACCACAGCAGTAACATATTGGGTGATGACACTTCAGAGGTATAATTTGGAAAGATTAGCAGTGAATTATGATATACGTTGCACATTAAATGCCAGGTTGTGCAGAAAATATTAAAGACAATCTATAACCTGAACTATGAATATTTTAAGGCTTTGGAGAAAGCATTAATTGCAGCCATTTGAAGAATGCAATAATTGGGGTATTTTATAGTAACCACAAAAGCCCAGTTTATAAAAGAGATCATTTACTTGCTACAAAGCTTCAGAAATATATTAATGTACCACAATGTTATGCTTTATGTTCAAAGAAGCATTGTGGCTAGATTAAAGCAACAAGGGCTATATCCTGTGACTGAATGATGTTGTAAGTTGACATTTAGGATAAATAGTATAGTATTTTACTGAGTGATCCAAATGAAGACATGAGTGCAAATGGAGTTGTCCTGTGGCTAGAAAGTCAACCTGTATGCCAGGTTATACAGTACTGCCAGACATCCAGAGATGGGTGGAATGTTGCTAGTAAGCTACAAAGGGCCTTTCTACAATTGATTAGAAGGTTGGTTATGCCTTCAAACAAACTGAAGGAGCTCCAAGAGTTAACCAACCAGATTTATTGACAATTTATTTATTTATTTATCAGATTTTTTCACCACCCATTTCCCCCTCAAGGAGGGACTCTTGGCAGTTTACAATAAAAACAAAATTTAAAATTCAATACAAGTTATCAATAATATAAATAGAGGATAAAAATATAAAATACAGTAAAATACAGTAAACTCCAGATGGTGAAGTTCTTCTTCAGTTCGTAAGTGTATAAAGAGCCAGACTAGGGCACCAGCCATCCCCAAGACTGACTGTTCCCCTCCCAGGTCTGATGACAAAACCAGGTCTTATGTTTTTTACGGAAGTCCAGGAGAGAGGGGGCTTGCCTTACCTCTGGGGGAAGAATGTTCCAGGAGAGAGGGGGCTTGCCTTACCTCTGGGGGAAGAATGTTCCAGGACAGAGGGGGCTTGCCTTACCTCTGGGGGAAGAATGTTCCAGAGGGCGGGAGCTGCTGAAGAGAAGGCTCACTTCCTGGACCCCACAAGATGGAATTCTCTTACAGACAGGGCCCTCTCTGAATGACCGGGTGGGGCAGGTCAATGTAATCAGGATGAGATGGTCCCTCAGGTAACCTGGACCCATGCCATGTAGGGCTTTAAAGGTAATAACTAACACCTTGAATTGGACCTGGAAGCAGTCTGGAACCCAGTGCAGCTGACGCAGCAAAGGTGTTATGTGTGCCGATCTTGGAGCACCTAGAATCGTATGCGTGGCCGCATTCTGGATCAGTTGTAGCTTTCAGATACTCTTCAAGGGTAGTCCCATGTAGAGCACATTACAATAGTCTATATGGCAGATGACCAGGGCATGAGTGACTGTTCAAAGGGCTCCTCGATCCAGGAAAGGGAATAACTGGCGCACAACACGAAGTTGAGCAAAGGCCCTCCTGGCCACAACTGCCACCTGCTCTTCAAGCACGAGTCGTGAGTCCAGGAGGACCCCCAGATTCTGCACCGGGTCTGTCTGGGGCAGTGCAACCCCATCCAGAACTAAACATGGTAAATTCCTGGATACTGAGGGGCCATTAACCCACAGCCACTCCATCTTACCAAGGTTCAGCTGAAGCCTGTTGTTCCCCATCCAGACCCCCACAGCTCCCAGGCACCTAGAGAGGGCAGTCATGGCATCACTTACTTCCCCCAGGATGGAGATGTATAATTGAGTATCATCGGCATATTGATGATACCTCATCCTGTGAAGATGGATGATCTCCCCAAGTGGTTTCATGTTAAAAAAGAGTGGAGAGAGTACCAAACCCTGCAGCACCCCATAAATGAGGGGCCACGGGCTCGATCTCTTGGCCCCTATCAACACCAATTGGGACTGGACCTGGAGGAAGAAGGTAAACCAGCAAAAAACCATGCCACCCACCCCCAATTCCCTGAGCTGCCCCAAAAGTATACAATGGTCGATGGTATCGAACGTTGCTGAGAGGTCAAGAAGAGCCAGGATGGATGCACTGCTCCCATCCCGCTCTTGCCAGAGATCATCCATAAGTGTGACCAATGCTGTTTCTGTCCCATACCTGGGCCTGAAACCTGACTGGAAGGGGTCTAGATAATCCAATTCATCTAGAATCCTCTGGAGCTTCAATGCCACCACTTTCTCAAACACCTTCCCCAAAAAGGGGATGTGGGAGACTGGACAAAAATTGTCCAATATAGTAGGGTTCAGCTATGGTTTCTTGAGGAGGTGGTGCACCAGCACTTCCTTGAAGCCAGCCGGAAACACCGCCTCTCACATGGTTGTATTTACCATCGTCTGGACCCAACCACACGTCACCTCCTGAGCTGCTTTCACCAGGTAGGATGGACATGGATCTAACTGGCAAGTGGTGGCATTTACAGTCCGGAGCATCCTATCCACTTCCTCAGGTCCAACAGGATCAAAATGTTCCCAGATAATTGTCTCATGCTTGGAGTCCAACTTGGAATGAATCCAAGTGATTTTATCCTACAGATGCCCAGAAAACTCCTTGGCACAGCCCTGTAGATGGATTTCTAAGCCCCCTTTCCCCAAAAGGGATTGGCTGATTTTAAACAGGGCCACTGGGCAGCATTCTGCAGATGCAATAAGAGCGGAGAAATACTGACATTTCGCCACTCTTACTGCCACAAGGTAGGCCTTAACCACGGCTCTAGCATGTGTTCGGTTGGGTTCGGTCTTTGTCTTCCTCCAGCAGCACTCTAGATATCTCTTAATCCTCTTCATAACCCTTAGCTTCTCCGTGAACCACGGGGAGTGTCGGGTTCGATGAAACAAGAGAGGTTGCACAGGCGTGATCCCGTTCAAGGCCCCGGCTGTATCCCTATTCCAGGAAGCAGCCAGGGTGTCCACTGGACCGTACAACAGATCCTCGGGTATAACCCCCAGTTCCTTCTGAAACCCTTCTGGGTCCATCAGTCACCTGTGGTGGACCAGTTGAATGGGTCAAGCCTCCTTGCGGGAGGGGGGGCATAGCAGAATCTCAAGGTCACCAGGGCATCATCTGACCATGACAAAGGGGATAGATGTAACTCTCCCCTTAGGTCACATTACCACTGCTCCGACAAGAAAACTAAATCCGGTGTGAGGTCACTGTCTCGAGTTGGGTCCCAGATAATCTGAAACAGGCCCATGGCCACCATGGTGGCCATGAACTACCAAGCCACTTCAGAGGCACGCCCCAGGGATGGCAAGTTGAAGTCCCCCAGAACCATAAGTCTGAGAAACTCCACCACCAACCCCGAGACTGCCTCCAGCAGCTCAGGCAGGGAGTTTGCTACACAGCAGGGAGGCTGGTACAGTAGCAACACTCTCAACTGCTCTTGGGCACCCAACTGTTCCAGGGGTTTGAAAACAAAGGGCCAAAGACCCCAGGAAATCCCCCAATGTTAGTGTAAAGGCCCAAAGACCTCAGGAAGTTTCCCCAATTATGCCACCTGCCTGAAGAGTCTAAAAAAACATAAAGGCTGAGGTCTACAGCTCCGAGGCCCACTGCGCTACCATGGTTCCTTATAGTGCCGAGCAGGTCTGCTGCTGTGAGGCCCACCAAGCCACTCGGGCTCGTCACGCCACCAAAGCCAGTTTGCTGCACCGTAGGAACCATCAAAGCTTGTCATCCCCCCGCTTCATTTAGGGGGCTCCTGCAGGAGAGGAGGAGACTCCGGCAAAGGAGGGGGTTCCCACACACAGGCTGCTACATCATGCTGCACTGTACTGTGCCACATCGCAGAGTCCCAACCAGGCTCACCGATTCTGGCCACTCTATCCAGGGGGTTCCGACCTCACCACCCCACATCAGGTATGGGGGCTAAAGGATCTTCAAAATCTCTCCCCAGCTTCGACCACAAGGTAAAAACTGAGGGGTAGGGGTGTAAAATGTCGGAGATCTCCCACCTTAGAGCGGCAGTCAGCATCCGGTCGCCATCTTGGATTTTGCTTAATGGCCAATGACAAACTAGGAAGCATAAAAGTGCAAGGGCCAAGAGTGAAGGAAAGGACCAATCAATGCTTTCCTATGGAGAAAACAAGAACAATAAAGAAACTAGACATATTTGTTTTCAAGCAGCTGAAACTGCTGCAGCAGACCAATAGTAGTACAAGTTATCTGAAGGTTTCAGCAAAAATTATGTTTTCCTTACTCTAATTTTGTGCTTGCTTACACAGAAAGGGTCAGTATGCTGCAGTGTTCTTAACTTGAAGCATGTCTTAAGCTTTTTGGAACAATCATAAACAAATATGCACAATGTTGTATTCTTCCCTTTTTGTTGCTTTAAATTCATTGTAATTTCTTCACAAATTGTACAGATTTCTCAAATGTCATTCTCTTTGCAGACTGCTTTAATATTTGCACCTGTAATATCATGAAAGTGTAGCAAATATGTGGCTACCTTGTGTATGCTGGAGATAACATGACTCATAAGAAATCCAGGATGATGATTTTGCTACTTATATATCTATGGCAGTTTCACAAACCATGTTAAAACATGATTACCATTTACCATGGTGAAGAGGCCTATTTGTGGTTAATGACCTGTGATGCACCACAGCCTGCATCACAAAGGATCAGAGAAACTAATCTTGGCAGTAATTTGTTAGCCTTTTCTACCCACCCAGCTTCTTAGCTTCTTTTGTAGTGGCTGACTGGCCAGCTTGGACTGGGTTAGGTTACATCTGATTAAAAAAAGAAAACAAACTTAGCCGTGGTTTCTAACAAAGCTTGGAGCTTGCACACATGAGGATCCTCATATGGTAATTCATATTTCATCTTATATTGCCACTCCTGGGAAGGGTTTAAAAATAGAGCTGGAAGCAGATGACATGCCCCACCCAGTGCAACCTTACTTTGTGACCATTTCTTCCTGCTGGCTCTAAGGCAAGAGGGGAAGTTGCCCACATGTTGATTTCCCTATTCTGGTTTTGATGACATACAAAAACCTGACTACTGCAAACCAAAGGTAAAACTTTAGTTAAGACACTTGCCATGAACTACAAATTAAGCCATACTGTTAGTTCACAAATTATTCTACACCTAAGTGTCTCCCTGAAGCTAGGCTGGCACACACACTGATGGTTAAACTGAATTTTTCCAAGGTGTTTTTCAAGACAAATAAAGTGTTATTGCTTTATTGTTATGTTTTTATTTTTATAACGTTTGTATTGTTAGATGGTTTTAGTTTTGGTGATGTTAACCACCAGGAGTCTGTCTTGATTGCAGTGACATACAAAACAAGAAAAACAAGCAAGCAAACAACGTCACAGATACCTTGTGCCAACCAAATCGTAGTGGTAAATAAGTTCTGCAGTATATTTGCTAAAGCCTCTTACACAGTTCTTTTAAAAATCGGTTTTTTTTAAAACAACTCTCATATCAGACAATCTATGAAATCATTTGCATTTAAATTTGACTAATTATGTATTTGCTTTGATTTTCTTTACAACATTGGAACTACATAGAACAAAGCTGTTAATATAATCCATTAGCTTTAAAGATCCTTGTCATACTAGAAACATTACCCAGATAATAATGGCATATTATCAGGGTTCATTTTTATTGCATCTGTTATAACAAATTAACGTTTAATCCAATAGATGCTAATGTGTATCCTTTCAAAGGCCTACATGGAAAAAATATAAAAACTAGATGAATAAAACAGAAACGACCATAATTTTGTGAGCAAAGCAGGTACAATGAATGTGTTTAAACAATCCACTGGATCCATTACATTCACCTGTGCTGGAGCATGACTATCAGAAAACAATATTTACAGAATAAAATGTAAACAAAGGGTGCATTGGACATATTGCTCTGAAAAAGTCATAACTCGAAAGAAGAGTCCAAATTTTGCCCACAATTATCAAATAAAGGAGAGAGGTCTGCTTCACATGCTTCTGTGTTTGTATTCATTAAGCTTTGAATGCCATCAGTCTGCCATACAATCTCTCCCCCTTGATTAAATTCCCCATCATCACAACAGTGCCTGAGAAATAGATGATTCTAAGACTCCATCAATATAATGGCACAACTTCCAAAACTGTTGCATAATGTACTGTATGTTTTTCCTGAAGTTTTAAAACTAACTGTAGATTTCAGTGTATTCAATAGGGATTTCTTTCTTTCTTTCCTTACTTTTTTTTTTGGCTTATGCTTGTAGTGATGTTGACAACTACTGCCTTTTACCAATAAAAGTCCTATTCCCTAAGCCTATCAGTGGTACTTACTTTCTTTAATAAAAGGACAGTGTGACACCTGATCAATAGGAGAATTCAGAACTGTCCATCATTGTGAGTAAACACTATATAATTTGGCCCTAGGAACCTATTCTCTGTTAATTAGAAAATAAAGTAAGAGATAAAAAAGTCATTTTCTAATTGCAACATATCAGTCCAGAATCTTATCGAATCTTTATTGTTAGCCTATGAAAAAATATTATGCCACAGTAATATGACATGAATTTTGTATTGCGAAGAACCAAGCCATATCATTTTATTTGCCTCCAGCTGCTACCTTAAAATAAAAAATCTTCTCTGAAGTTTCACTGGCCCTATAAATGTGGAGTCATTTGGTATAAACTGGATTTTTGTTGTCAACTTTCAATGCAATAGTTGTGGACTCTGGGTGGGCTATTTTAGATTTTATCCATTTCTGTTTATTAGATGAAACTCATGAATGAGAACGCAGTGCTGAAAGGAAAACTTTCTGTGAGCTATTGCCTGAAATTCTCTAAAAGGATCCTGTAGCTGATTGAGTCTCTTCTGTTTCTGCCTATTATGTTTGCACAGAACAAAGTCTGACTCATCGCTTACTCTTTGAAACATCTAGAGAAGGTGTCTTTCAACATCTTCTGTAAATACAGCTTAGATTCTTCAAGTACAAATATAAACCTGGCTGTGACTGAAATTTATTTTTACTGCAATCATATATTAATATATATATATAAATGGAGGATTTGCATATTATTTCATATGGAGGGGTATCCTCAAGAATGGTTAAAAAAGTCAAGATGACAGCTACAACCATGTGATCAAAGCCCTGCCCCTTTTTTAAATGTGCCGAACATGCAATATATGTAAAAAGGGGAGGGGCTTCAGTGCATGGTCATAGTTGCCATTTTGACATTTTGATCACCCCTGTGGATGTTCCTGTTCACATGTATGTCATTTCCCAAGAATATATACATGATTAAAATCAAAAGCTAACATTGATTAAAAGATATGAAAATATAATTCCGATATCTCTGTAGTTAGTCCACCAGCTGCTTGATCTGCTCTTTGCTTTTAATGGTTGCTACTGTGCTGATGAGTATTTTTGAAAGATGTTAAAAATTATCATTATCAGATTTTTCCTATAATAAGGATCGTATTAATTCTATCAATATACAGTATACCAATAGCTGGAGATAAAATTTAACCATTTTTTCAAAGTGGGCTCCAGGCCTAAAAACCAATGATTCCATAATGAAGGTATTGCTTTTTATGATAGTACAAGACTCTTGGTTGTTTTTGTTTCGATTGGCTAAAATGGCTATCCTGGAAATAATAAGATTGATGGATAGAAGATTTCAGATTTCTATCTATTGTGAATGCTCTGAACAAGCATGGTTTCCCTATGAGTCTGCCAGCCAGTGACGCTCAAGTGTTTTCTGTACAGCTGATAACAGAGAAATTGGTTTGCCTGTACAACATGAATTTAAGAAGCCTCCAAAATCCACACTTATTTTCTCAAGATGAAATCACCTTGTACTTTGAGGCTCTCTTTAGAGCAAAGCAATTTGTTGACCTACAAACCAAAATGTGCTCCTTGTTTTATCTTTACTTTTGTTTTTAACCATACCAATTTTGTCAGCTCTTCTTATCTCTAGGCAGAGTTCTTCTCACATTCAAATGAATGATGAAGTATAATAGTATTGGCAGGAGATTTATTTATTTTCTTGATATTGTATGTTCATTTCTGAATGCTTAAGTAGTCAGTACAAATTATTATGAATTTTCCACCTTGCTACTTTTTTAGCAAGATATTCCTTTTGCCCTAGAAACAATTGATTTGGTAAATCAACATCTTTGTTATAAAAAAACCCAGGCCCTTCTGAAACTATTTCAGATCTTGTTTGGAGTTATATTTGCATTTTACTAGTTTTTTTTTTTCTTTGATGGAAAGGTTAAGTTTGCATTAGCATATTTTTGAAACTGTGCAAATAATTATTTCGTGCTTAACTGAAGCAATGAATATGCAGCAATCAATTATTGTAATCTTTGTTTATCTACAATCCCTAGAGAGGTGTGATGTGGCCAGGGTTACTCCGAATGACAGGTCAATAAGGAACAAACGTCATACTTTTAGAACCTTATCCACAACCAATTAAACCAAAGTACTTGGATTTAAATTAGTTTAATCTCAACCAGGGTGGCAATATCTGGCTGACTTTGGCTGATCTTGAAAAAGTTAAACAGAGTGAGTCCTCGTTTGTTTACGGACGAGAGGCCATTAGGAATTTCCAGGTCTCTAGGCTAGACCGGGAAGGTGGAAAAGCTTCTTGGTGGAAGGCAATGTCAAACCACTTTCATATTGTTGCAAAAAAAACTACATGATCACCATGACTCAAGACCAGCTCGAAGGAGATATTATTACTGGTCTCATTAAACCTGTTGAACTAAATTATGTTAAAGGTAACTAAGTTGTATTTATGAAGTTGTGCATAATCTTTTGATGTTGGCAATAGCATCCAAGAACATTAAGGTTTCAACAGGATGCTTTCCTATCCCACCCAAGGGTTACACACAAGCTTCTGACCTTGGAGGGAGGCAATTTGATATTAGAGACCCTCCAGTTTCTTATGCAGGGAAGCACCATAAGGGCATTTTTGTCAAAGAAGGGATGATGTTTTCATTGAATCAAATAGTCTCCTACCCTCCAACACTCCTCCAAACCAGCACAGAATCTGGGCCATATTCAAATCTATTTGCAAAAGGAGAAAAACATTTTAAAACAGCTGAAATGAAAAAGGGAAATAAAAAGATCCACTCCCTAGCTCCTGCCTCCAATGTCGGAATGCTCTGATCATGAAAGGTGGATTGGCCTATAAATGGATCTTTACTAAAATTCATTCTCTTCAACAAATTGGCTTTTAATCCTCATCCAAGCTATTGCATTTAAGCTTGTTGTTCAAATGTAACCTAGTATCATTCCATTGTCAGCCACAACAAAGATTTGTTACTTTTTTAGAAATTCTTGGCTGTATTATGGAAGCTATAAAAGAGACTAATAGGAAAGAAATAACCAGAGTACATCTTGTGCAGGACACATTGCTATTTGCTACAATAATTTATATTACAGGTTAAATTAGAAAAATGGTTAAACATTGGAATTTTTGTAACAGTCTCAACTGTTTTTTCTTGGTAGGTTAACCAGCCATTTGAAACAAGTAAATTGTAGATTCTTTGTTTTGCAGTATATTCTGTCTACAATAAACATGTAACCCTTTGGTGATTGTTAAGATGTCCTTTGATGAAATGGTTGTTCCATTTATATGATGCTAGCATTCCAGTGGGCATAAACATTGTCTAAATGTAACCTGGCACTACAGCATGAATTTCGGCAGTACCCATCAAGAAGGACAGTAAAGATACCTGAGGAATTCAATCTATCTATATACTAGTAAAACTCTCATTGTATTTATCAGTTTGTTTGTTTGTTCCCTCAAGTTAGCCCAAAAGGTGCATTATACTGCAACAATTTTTGAATTAAGGTACCTGAAATCTGCTAATTTAAAGAATGCCTAAAAAATCTCGGACCCAACATTCTTGTGGAATTGAAATTTCCATGATGTTTAGACCAGTTTTATTCACAAAGTTGTGGCTTTTGCAGCATCTCCGTGGTCACGTGATCACGATTTCCAATGCTCCCTGCCAGCTTCCCACAAGCAAAGTCAATGGGGAAGCCGACAGAAAGTTGGAAGTCGGTCCCACTCCCACAGCTTTTTTGCCTGCCAGTAGTCATTCAGTTTATCTGTTTAGGTAAGTAAATATTGACTTATTGTTGAAGTTTGTTTGCCACTACAATTATTTTTCTATTTATGATATGTACTCTTCTTAGATGATCACGGGACATCCAGCATTGGGGTAAAAAACATATGGTTAGCCTAAAATTTAAGGTTCATTCTGGTCACATCAGACTGCACTACCTCTCTCCCTGTTTTGTTTTTATTTATTTATTTATTTTTCGAATTTCGTCACTGCCCATCTCACTCAAACAGCGACTCTGGGCGGGTTGTCTAGTATTCAATAATTCTAGCATGAACTGACCTGATGTGTATCTTCCAGACTAATGTTTAATCCACTTTTAAACTTGTTTTCAAGAAATAATGGAGAGGAGAGGAGAAGAGAGGAGAGGAGAGGAGAGGAGAGGAAGATTAACCATGTATATTTAAAACTATGTACTTAAATTAATATATGGACCTCTGGTGAATCACTTCAGAAACAAGATTCTGCATTAATAACTGCACATGAAAACATACTATATATCAGGATTACACTGATCTGTCCATCCCACAATATCCCAGATACTGAAAAAAGTAATAAGTCAAGTAAATTTCTTGCTATAGCTAAACTGTCATTATTTGTTGCTTGGATTATGCTCTAGCCCAGGGATACACAGCTGGCATCCCCAGAGCCACATGGATTTTCGGAAGCTATAGATATAGTGCCCAAGCACATCCAAAAGGTTTTACTGATTTATACCTTTTAGTGTGACAGAAATGAGAAATTAGTAAATACATAGACAGCAGTGTATTGTCGAAGGCTTTCACGGCCGGAGTTCAATGGCTGTTGTGGGTCTTCCGGGTTGTGTGGCCGTGTTCTGGAAGTTGTGGTTCCTAACGTTTCGCCAGCATCTGTGGCCAGCATCTTCAGAGGGCAGGAGCACAGATAGAAGCAAAATCTCTGTGCCCAGGTAGAGTGGCAATGTTCTATTTATAGAGCTAAATTATAGGAGATTAGGTGGGGTTTTTTGTTGTGTTGAAATGTTAACGAGTGGCTGATGAGCGTGATTAGCATGTTCATTGTGAGAATTATTCCCATGTCCTGGTGGTTGGACTGAGTTCGTTGACCTTTTGCAGGCTGTGTTTTTCAGGACTGGTAGCCAGGTTTTGCTAATTTTTAAACTTTCTTCTTTTTTATTGTAACTGTGCTGGTGTTTGTGAATTTCAATGGCTTCTCTGTATAATCTGGTGTAGTGGCTTTTGGTGTTGTCCAGTATTTCTGTGTTTTCAAATAGGATTTTGTGTCCCGTTTGCTTGAGAGCATGTTCAGCTACTGAAGATTTTTCTGGTTGCTGTAGTCTGCAGTGTCTTTCATGTTCTTTTATCCTGGTGTGAATGCTTCGTTTTGTGGTTCCGATGTATACTTGTCCACAGCTGCATGGTATGCGGTATACTCCTGCAGCGGTGCGGGGGTCCCTTTTGTCTTTTGCTGATTTTAGCATTTGTTGTATTTTTCTGGTGGGTCTGAAGACTGTTTGAAAGTTGTGTTTTTCCATCAGTTTTCCCATGCGGTCAGTGACTCCTTTGATGTAGGGCAGGAATACTTAGTTTGTGGGCGGCTGTTTTTCTTCAGTTGGATGTTGTTTTCTTGGTTTGATGGCTCTTTTTATTTCATTCTTGGAATAGCCATTTGCCTGTAGGACCCAATTCAGATGGTTAAGTTCATTGTTGAGAAATTGAGTTTCACAGTTTCGATTAGCACGATCCACCAAGGTTTTGATCATGCCTCTCTTTTGTCGTGGGTGGTGATTGGAATTTTTGTGTAGATATCGGTCCGTATGGGTGGGTTTTCTGTATACTTTGTGTCCTAGTTTGAGGTCCGGATTGCGTATGACCAGCGTATCTAAAAATGGAAGTTTGCCATCAGTTTCTTTTTCCATGGTGAATTGTATATTGGGGTGGATGCCATTTAGGTGGTCCAGAAATTTCTCCAGTTCTTCTTCAGTATGACTCCAAATTGCGAAGGTGTCATCCACGAACCGGAACCAGACTGTTGGTGTAATGGGTGCCGATTCCAAAGCCTGTTTTTCAAAGTGTTCCATGTAAAAGTTTGCTATGACTGGGCTCAGGGGGCTTCCCATGGCAACGCCATCCATCTGTTCATAGAACTCATTCTCCCATTGAAAGTAACTAGCTGTTAGGCAGTGTTGAAATAAAGCTGTAATGTCTTCTGGGAAGATTTGCTTGATGAGTGCCAGGGTGTCCCTTACTGGCACCTTGGTAAACAGGGAGACCACGTCAAAGCTGACCAGTTTGTCCGTGTGGTTGAGTTTTAGGGTGCTGATTTTGTTGATGAAGTGTCCTGAGTCTTTGATGTGGGATGGAGTCTGTCCGATGTGGGTCTGTAAAAGGGTTGCCAAATGTTTGGATAATTCATATGTCGGGGAGCCAATGGCACTTACAATGGGTCTGAGTGGGATCGAGTCTTTGTGGATTTTGGGGAGTCCGTATAGTCTAGGTGAGAGAGCTTCTGTCTTGCAAATACGTTGTAGTACGTTGGGATGCAGGGAGGAGCTCTTTATCAGTGTGTTGGTTTGCTTCATGATTTTGCTGGTCGGATCCTGTCTTATTGTTCTGTATGTGGTGGGGTCTAGTAATTCTCTGATTTTGTCTTTGTATTCATCTATGTTCATAATTACCGTGGCATTGCCTTTGTCCGCTGGAAGGATGATGATGTCTGGGTCCAAATTGAGGGTCTCTATGGCGTTTCTCTCCTTCTTAGTAATGTTGCTGGTGGGGGGCTTTGCTTTCCTTAGGATTCTTGCCACTTCACCCCTTATTTCTTCTGCTTCTTCCTCTGGACGTTGGTGAATGGCTGATTCCACATTGGCAATGATATCTTCCACTGGAATTCTGGTGGGTGTAATTGCAAAGTTTCCTCCTTTGCTTAGGATGGAGGTTTCTTCAGGAGAGAGCAGGCGTTCTGTCAAATTGATGACAATGCGTGAAGTATCCAGTGCCGGTTTTGGTTGACTGTTTTGGCATTTGTTGAATTTTTGCTTTTGTCTGTTTGTGTAGTCAAAGATGTCCTTTTCCATTTTTCTGTAGGATATGGTATCAATCTTGTCCCAATCCTGGCTTCTCATTTTGTGACTAAGGCTCATATGTGTGTCGAATAGATCTTTTTCTGTGATGGCAAGCCTATTTTTGGGATTTTGGGACTCCCCAAAATCCACAAAGACTCGATCCCACTCAGACCCATTGTAAGTGCCATTGGCTCCCCGACATATGAATTATCCAAACATTTGGCAACCCTTTTACAGACCCACATCGGACAGACTCCATCCCACATCAAAGACTCAGGACACTTCATCAACAAAATCAGCACCCTAAAACTCAACCACACAGACAAACTGGTCAGCTTTGACGTGGTCTCCCTGTTTACCAAGGTGCCAGTAAGGGACACCCTGGCACTCATCAAGCAAATCTTCCCAGAAGACATTACAGCTTTATTTCAACACTGCCTAACAACTAGTTACTTTCAATGGGAGAATGAGTTCTACGAACAGATGGATGGCGTTGCCATGGGAAGCCCCCTGAGCCCAGTCATAGCAAACTTTTACATGGAACACTTTGAAAAACAGGCTTTGGAATCGGCACCCATTACACCAACAGTCTGGTTCCGGTTCGTGGATGACACCTTCGCAATTTGGAGTCATACTGAAGAAGAACTGGAGAAATTTCTGGACCACCTAAATGGCATCCACCCCAATATACAATTCACCATGGAAAAAGAAACTGATGGCAAACTTCCATTTTTAGATACGCTGGTCATACGCAATCCGGACCTCAAACTAGGACACAAAGTATACAGAAAACCCACCCATACGGACCGATATCTACACAAAAATTCCAATCACCACCCACGACAAAAGAGAGGCATGATCAAAACCTTGGTGGATCGTGCTAATCGAAACTGTGAAACTCAATTTCTCAACAATGAACTTAACCATCTGAATTGGGTCCTACAGGCAAATGGCTATTCCAAGAATGAAATAAAAAGAGCCATCAAACCAAGAAAACAACATCCAACTGAAGAAAAACAGCCGCCCACAAACTAAGTATTCCTGCCCTACATCAAAGGAGTCACTGACCGCATGGGAAAACTGATGGAAAAACACAACTTTCAAACAGTCTTCAGACCCACCAGAAAAATACAACAAATGCTAAAATCAGCAAAAGACAAAAGGGACCCCCGCACCGCTGCAGGAGTATACCGCATACCATGCAGCTGTGGACAAGTATACATCGGAACCACAAAACGAAGCATTCACACCAGGATAAAAGAACATGAAAGACACTGCAGACTACAGCAACCAGAAAAATCTTCAGTAGCTGAACATGCTCTCAAGCAAACGGGACACAAAATCCTATTTGAAAACACAGAAATACTGGACAACACCAAAAGCCACTACACCAGATTATACAGAGAAGCCATTGAAATTCACAAACACCAGCACAGTTACAATAAAAAAGAAGAAAGTTTAAAAATTAGCAAAACCTGGCTACCAGTCCTGAAAAACACAGCCTGCAAAAGGTCAACGAACTCAGTCCAACCACCAGGACATGGGAATAATTCTCACAATGAACATGCTAATCACGCTCATCAGCCACTCGTTAACATTTCAACACAACAAAAAACCCCACCTAATCTCCTATAATTTAGCTCTATAAATAGAACATTGCCACTCTACCTGGGCACAGAGATTTTGCTTCTATCTGTGCTCCTGCCCTCTGAAGATGCTGGCCACAGATGCTGGCAAAACGTTAGGAACCACAACTTCCAGAACACGGCCACACAACCCGGAAGACCCACAACAGCCATAGACAGCAGTCTTAACTATATTTAATTACTGGTAATTTAAATTAATTTAAGTTAAACAAATTTATGTTTGTTCTGTCTTTTCTTGTTCTAATCTGACTCACTTTTGGGAATTTGGCCTCTCAAAGGCCAAGCTGACCCTTAGCCTAAATGCTTCTGAAGTCCTACTAAGATACAAGCCTCTTCCTTTATGTTATTGCTAACGTTGATGCTTAGGAAATATGTAAGTGTACATGATAAATATGTGTGTGTAATCCTATTTTGTTCTCCAAACAACCAACTACAATTACCTTTAAAAAAAATCAGAAAAAGGATCATAGCTCAAAAATCCCTGAGCTGAACTTGATAATGTTTCACTGTTTTCACTCATCATAGAATTTTAAATTGCTTAAAATTATTATAATAGTAAGGACTCTTTTAAATTGAGCTATAGGTTTGGTGACTTCATAGACACACTGATTTTGTTTTCTTGGAAACAAAATGGAAATTATTTTTCTCCACCTTCTCCCAGAATTTTTTTAAAAACGTACAGTCCTTGGTTTATCAACTGGTCTCTTATCAAAGTACTAACCAGGTTTAATCATCCTTACATTTAGGAGATTATCTCAGATAGGCTAGGTGTTATCACATTTTTCCTATAACAGACAAGGAAACAAACAAAACTCTATTTTAATGCATATAAATCCATATTTGGGTATCAGATTTTATTGAGCAATTAAGAGCAATGGAGCCATTTCCAAACTTTGAAATGGGTCCCCAAACAGAGTATTAGTACACACAGCTTGCTCATTCTGTATGTTTATGTGTCCTCACCAATAAAACTTAGAAACTGAAATTACTCAGAATTAAGTTGAAAATAATTTCAGGACTGGCCTTTTTATTAAGCAGAATAGGATCTGGTTTCCGATTTTGACTTTTTTTTGCAAGAATAGAACCTCAACATTTCTAATTTTCCCCTGATTTTAAGATAGATCAACAACATTTATAAAGCTGTTCTAAATGTACACTGCTTCTGGTGTATTGCAGTTCACAGCAATCCTATCCATAGCAAATTCGGCAGTAGACCAGCATTTCCATTTCTGTTTACCTTCCAGTCCCTTTTTTGTTCCTTGACCTGGTTACCTAGCAAAGGGAAAGAAGGCTTATAGTCCACCTGTCACCTGATGTCAGGAGCCACAGCATCAGCTGCACCCCTCTATTCTACTCCATGAAAGAAACAATCTGGTGATAGGGATGATGTATCAAACACTTTCTTCTGTGACATCACCCCTGGCCAGACTGATTTTAATACTAAAGATATGAAGAGTAGTTCATATAGCTAAGTAGTGCTTAATCTTTAGAAGCAGAAAGTTACTAAATGCCAGTTAAATGGAGGGAAAAATGAGGGATAGAGTCTCAAGATTCCACCTGTTTACTGAGAGGGGCCACCTACTTGGCATAGTGGAAACAGCATCATAGATAAAATGACCTCTGTTTTATTCCAGACATACCATTCAAGTGCTGCTTTCGAATTACATCAGTTTATTCCAGAGTTATTATGCAGTCTAAATGGATGATTCTAAGACTCCATCAATGTAATGGCAGAACTTCCAAAACTTTTGCATAATGTATATTTTATCCTGAAGATTTAAAACTAACTGTAGATTTCAGTGTATTCAATAGGGATTTCTTTCTTTCCTTACTTTTTTTTTTGGCTTATGCTTGTAGTGATGTTGACAACTACTGCCTTTTACCAATAAAAGTCCTATTCCCTAAGCCTATCGGTGGTACTTATTTTCTTTAATAAAAGGACAGTGTGACACCTGATCAATAGGAGAATTCAGAACTGTCCATCATTGTGAGTAAACACTATATAATTTGGCCCTAGGAACCTATTCTCTGCTAATTAGAAAATAAAGTAAGAGATAAAAAAGTCATTTTCTAATTGCAATATATCAGTCCAGAATCTTATCGAATCTTTATTGTTAGTCTATGAAAAAATATTATGCCACAGTAATATGACATGAATTTTGTATTGCGAAGAACCAAGCCATATCATTTTATTTGCCTCCAGCTGCTACTTTAAAATAAAAATCTTCTTTGAAGTTTCACTAGCCCTATAAGTGTGGAGTCATTTGGTATAAACTGGATTTTTGTTGTCAACTTTCGATGCAACAGTTGTGGACTCTGGGTGGACTATTTCAGATTTTATCCGTTTCTGTTTATTAGATGAAACTCATGAATGAGAATCCAGTGCTGAAAGAAAAACTTTCTGTGAGCTATTGTCTGAAATTCTCTAAAAGGATCCTGCAGATGATTGAGTCTCTTCTGTTTCTGCCTATTATGTTTGCACAGAACAAAGTCTGACTCATCACTTACTCTTTGAAACATCTAGAGAAGGTGTCTTTCAACCTCTTCTGTAAATACAGCTTAGATTCTTCAAGTACAGATATAAACCTGGCTGTGGCTGAAATATTTATTTGTTTGTTTGTTTGAATTTATTTATTTATTTATAAAAATAATAAAGGCGGGATATAAAATAAATAAATAAATAAATAAATAAATTTAAATTTATTTGGGAGAGGGGCCACCTGCTTGGCATAGTGGAAACAGCATCCTAGATAAGATTACCTGAGTTTTATTCCAGACATACCATTCTAGTAAATCCTGCTTTTGAATTAGACTGGTTTATTCCATAGTCACTACATATCTAAATATGTAAATAAGTGTGGAGTCCAACACAGTTCAACCGTGAGCTACAAATAGTCTCTTCGATTGATGTAAGTAAGTATTATAGGGAATCTTAACAAAGTGTAATAAAAAATTCATGCCAAATGCTTAAGGATATATTGCAACACAAATCTTACATGGTTGATTTGTTGGTTTATATAAGAAAATGATACAATTTGACTAACGGTTTAGATTACTGTTATTTCGCTCGAGGTATATTGGAATATCAAGTGCTGGATGGAAACAAGGTGAAATAGATTTATGAATAGATTCCTTTTAGCTTTTATCAATGAGCAAATAGAAAGGGAAGCTGTTCCTTAACCCAGTTCGGAATCACCCAAGTTCATTATGGAACAATGTGGCTCTTGATAGAATAATTGCCTGTCTCTACTCAGAAACGTTATCCTTTCATATTTGATCAAATCTTGCATTTTAATAGGCAGGTGTGTGTAAAGAACAACTTAGACCAGCAACTTTCTTGCTAATACATCATCAGAGGCTCTAACTAATTAGAGCATGATGATTTCTAAGGACATATTTGCATATAAGTTGGTACTTCAAAGGCTGTTATGGATTGGCTTTATTTGGGAGATCATATTCAGTAGACTGAAGTTCAAATAATCACAATTTGCTGTCAGAAATTCTGCACTCTCTCCTGTAACACCATGGTGTTTTTTGAACTTCCTGACATTATTTATATCTTCTTGTTTTATTGTGTAGAAGGTGGTTTTTATTGTTGTCACGGTCTCTAACACTGATATATTTAAGACCATGCCGGTATTTCTGTTATAATGCCATATTTTCATGGGTTTATGACATAGCAGTAAAACCTTACTCTCATTTTAGAATTAGAAGACAAGATTTCATAGATGAAACAGGTTTTTAACAAGTTATATGGACTAATATCCATTTATTCATTTATGTGCAGACATTCATTACTTTAATAAAATCTAAAGAAAAGTTTAATATATAGAAATATTTTTAAAGATATGTGAGTGTATGGTGGGGTCCAGTAACTAGTGTGGGGCATGCCAACTTGGAAAAAAATAGATAAAATTACTTAACTACTTTATCCAATGCATGATTGCTTTTTGCTACTGCCTCAGACAAAACCCCTACCATTTTTTTCAAAACTATGACATTAAAAAAAATTACACCAGCAAGACTTCTATATGCACAAAGATGGAAAGAACCACAAATTCCTGCAGTGGAGGAATGGATGATTAAACTGATGGAACTGGCCCAAATGGCAAAGTTAACAGCGTTGATAAGAGAAAATACCGTGTCTGGATTTGTCGCTATTTGGTGACCACTTTTAGTCTATTTGCTTGTGTCAGAAAAAAATGAAGTTTTGATTTTGGGTTTTAAAGATTAAATGGTTTGATTTGATAGAAATAATGTTACTAAGGTTTAGCTAATGGTAATAGGTTATATTTGTAAATGCATTCATATTTGTATTGGAGAAGGTCGGAAGTCACTTTCTGTTTCTGTTTTCTTTATATTTTGCAGTTTTATAGTTTTACTTTTTTCTTTAGTCCTGTACTCTATCTTTTCTATGTTCTGTATTTTTAATTTTAACTATACCCTGAAAAATAATAAAGTTCTTATTTAAAATAATAATAATAATAATAATGTTTTCCCTTTTTTTGAGGGGGGAAGATCCCTAAATATATAGCCAAAATATTACATTTCTCTGAGGTGTGATTCCTGTGCATTTCTAACAGTGGATTCAAATAAGACATTTTCCAATGTTCTCCTATAAGCTGCATTTGTTTTTATAATCCATCACTTTAGAATAGATGGTATGTGGTTTCCAATCCAGTTGCTATTAATTTATCAGTTGGTCCATTGAAGAAACAGTACATTCTTTAAGGGTGATGGTTGAGATGGATATATAAATAGATCCTGATTTAAGACAAGCCTCTTTATCCAACCTGAAGAGATCATTTGTTGACTGAAGAGGGATGCAGAGATTTTTCCTAATTCTCACATTTCCTATGAAGTTTTTGAAAAACAATCTTAGATTTAGATTTTGTCTCTGTTGCCTTCCTGTTTTGAAGTGCATCCCTCAACATGCCATTCAATGGCCAAGTACCACTCAAAGGTTTCCTATCCCTGAAAAGGTTGCACACTCCAACCCTAGAATTTGCCACATCATAGCTGACACCCAGAGTGATTATCTTTCACCCAATTAATTTAAGCATACTGTAGTATATTATGTTATTATTAACTATTATTGATTGATTAAGCATGCCTATGATCAAGTTTTCTTGTCTGTTGCAATTCAGTGGAATTAGTTCTTCTAGACATTTCAGCAAAGTAAGCAGCATAAAAACCTATTCCTGACTCAGGTATTTTATACAAAACCCCCAGCACTTACTTGCTCTGCTTGCAATTCATCCTGAAGTTGTTCTTTTCAACAGATTCTTCCTCAAAGGTTTCTGCACTATTAAAATTCATGAAAGAGTCCAAATTTTGAAGACCCACATGCTAAACCCTCTACCTGCTAACGTCCTTCATTTCCAAACCTGCTTCAAGAGGAAAGAAAGAACAGTTATACACGTACACATTTTACAGCTGGCAATTGATTCATCCTCCATGAATTCGACTAATCCCTTTTTAAAGGCTTCTAAATTGGTGGCCGTGGCCATCACTAAATCACACGATGGTCAGTAGCTTTAATTATGTGGTACTGCCATAAATCCATAGATTTAATTATGTGAATCTTTTATTTTGAAGTTGATCTGCTTAATATTAATTCCTAATAATAGTGAACCTATACTGATATTTGTTACACTTGAGGGCATTTCTGTACCCTCGTCAGAAAGCTACTAGCATATTATTTGAGATGTCTCCCATTCTTAGATAGGATTCAGAAAATATGCTGTATTGCAAAGTATTTCTTCTTCCAGCCACTGAAGTGTTATATAAAGAATTTGGAGCATGTCAGGTATAATTCATCAAGGTTGGTTCATTTAAAATGAATGCAACTTAACCTACATCATAGATATAGCCAAGCTGAGTAAAAGTATTTACAACATGCTCTTTGCACTTCAAATGGTTGGTAATATCTCAGAATGTCAGGTTGCTGATATTAGAATGTACAGGCCACCTCTCTTAGCCCATCAAATACTAATGCAGTGAACAAGGTTTGACAACAGTTTAATTCTTTTTCTCACCAAATGCCCATGTTTGAAGTAATTTTCTTTTCTCTTTTAAGGAGAGGCAAATTTGTTCAGGTATATCACTTTTGTTTGTAGTGAAGTGTGTGTGTGTCTGTCAACTGGATGAAATTTTAGAAACTGATATTCTATCAGTTTATTTCTCATAAGGAACAAAGTTACTGGCAAATATGGAGAGATCTATCCATAAGTAGGGAGGAATAAATCAACCAGCAGGTCATATTTGTTTTGTTGTTGTCACATAGTCTATTACATAGTTCTCATTTGATACTCAAAGTATCAAATCCTTCCCAAGGACCCAGGATAGTTAAGTATGTACACATAATATATGTGCTTTTCTAAGTAATGCAATATTTTAAATAACGGATGAGTTGATATTCTGTCATATTATGTTTGTCCAGACCTTCTAATATGTCACTGAGCATATCCATGTTGTTATTATTGTTGTGATTAATAATAATATTAATGTGGCAAACCCAATACTCCAAGTAGACTAAAATTAACTGTGTTCTATGTATAATCTGGATGCAAGCATCAAGAAGCAGATGTGTAATCTTTTGTTCTTTCACAAACATACTGTCCTGGCTTCGGGCGTAGAAATAACACGCTGAGGCTGGAATCAGACTCTAGTGATTTATTATCCTACTACCCTAACAGAAATCCAGCTAAACTAAATCGGCTTGAGGAAGCCCAGAGATAGGGTCCAGAATCTAGGGCGGGGCTTTCTTGAGTCTCTTGGGAGGGAAAGATAGATTCTCAGTACTACGCATGCGTTTCCCTTCCTGGAGGGAGCCTCCTCCTTTGCCGCCCGTTATCTCCCTGACACCTGCACTGGTTAAGCTGGTTTTTTTCACAATGTCCCATCAATTTGGAATTAACAATTTTCTTTTCTTTAACAATTAAATTTAAATTTGGAGAAGTCCTTATCAATGAAAAACCAACATTCTGCTCCCCTATCCAGCTCTAGGTTGGTCATTTGGGTGGTGAGGATAAGTTATCTCTCCAATTTGTCCCCTCTTCTTTTCAAGATTGTTGGATGTGTGTTCTGGAGCAAGTACAGAGTTTCGAGAAGCAAGTAGCATTAGAGAGACAAGAAATTATGCCATGAATTTATCAAAACGAAGATGTATTAATATAACAGAGAACATGAAACAATAACATCCAGATCTCTGGAGTTAAAAATCTATATAATTATAAAAAAACATATTTTCAATCTCACTCCCACACACAGGGTTGAGAACAGACAAGCAGTCAAAGGGAAGGCAAGCTTGAATGCCAGGAGCAGAAAAAAAGACATGCTAATTTGCTAATTTATACATTTGTATGTAGGTTACTGATAGTTAACCTATCTGACCTTTTAATCTTTACAACCTGGGAAATAATAGAAGCCTGACTGTTTGACCCTGCCGATCAATTAACTGGTGTCTCTGAGACTTGTCATGTGATTACATTCCTTTAAGCAAGAAGACATATATCAACACTCCTCTTCTTATGCTAATGAATGAGGAACCAAACCTATTGTTTCAGTAAATTCCTTGTGTTTGACTGCAGCAAGATGTTTTATCAGACAATCTGCAATCATGTATTTTGTAACACAATATTTTAAAATAATCTCCCCCTTAGCTATAAAATCCTTGACATGATGAAAACGAATGTCTATATGTTTTATTTCTGCAACCTTCAGACTGTGCCATACAAATACAAGCCTGATTATCTTCATAAACAATTATAGGTTGTTGTAATTCCATACCTATATCTTTTAAGAGCTGTTCGAACCAAACAATCTCATTACAGAGTTGTGCCAAACTGTAAAATTCAGCTTCAGCTGTTGACAGAGCTACTATTGTTTACTTTCTAGAATACCAAGCTATTGTAGATCCAGCAAATTGTATTACAGCTCCAGATGTGGACTTTCAATCCTTAAGATCTCCTGCCCAATCTGAGTCAGCCCAAGTTTCTAATTTTTCTCCTGTTCCAGAAGCAGACAGCTTCAGACAGTAATTCTTAGTACCTTGCAAGTAACAAAAAAGCCTTTTGAATCCTGCTTTCACAGCAGACGTAGGCCTCTCCACATGTCTACTCAAAATTGACATAGCATTTGTGATATCTGAGTGAGAATGATTTGCAATGTATAGCAAACTTCCAATGTCAGATCTAAACCCATCTGCATCAGATGACTCAGCCTCTCCCTCCTCCTTTTGAGATTCAGGAAGCATGGGGGTAGAGACAGATTTGCATTCCTGCATGTTAAGTTCCTCTAGGAGTTTCTGAATTTTACACTTTTGGCTTAACAGAAAGCTACCATCTGCTTCTCTGTGTATTTCCAAGCCTAAGTAATTATTAACTTTCCCAAGACTTTTCAATGTGAAATTGTTTTTCATGCAAGCCCCAAAACCAAGTCTTTGTTCATCTGATGATGTAAGCAGTAATAAATCATCAACATATAAGCATTAATACATAAAACTTTGTTTGTCTTTCTTGACATAAACACATGAATCTGCTTTTCCTTTAACAAAACCAAAACTTTGCAATGTTTCATATAGTTTAATGTTCCACCAGCGAGCTGCTTGTTTAAACCATAAATTGACTTATGCAGTTTACATACTAGATGTTTACCTTGTTCATTACCAGGAGGTTGATGCATATACAATTTCTGTTCTAATTCACCATACAGAAATGCAGTTTGAATATCATAGTGATAAACTGACATTGCTTTCATTGCAGCAACTTTTAACAACAACCTAATTGATTCACCCTTTGTTACTGGAGCAAAGGTTTTATCAAAATCCAAATCTTTTCTTTGAGAAAAACCTTTAGCAACCAACCTTGCTTTATATTTTTGAATTTTTCCACTTGCATCATTTTTCAGTTTGAAAACCCACTTACAACCCAGACAGCATGCATTGTGAGGTAAATTAACTAATTTCCAGGTTTTATTTTGTTTCAAGGAAGCTAATTCTTGCTGCATTGTCTCATGCCAGCATTTAGCAATTTCAGGTGGCATCTCATTTATTTTCTGAGTAGTTTCAGGTTCAGTGTAAACATGAAAAGCTTTAACTACATCCACCTCAAAACGTTTAGGAGGAATAACTTTATTGGTCCTCTGAGACCTGCTAGGTAGGACAGGACTAACATTCTGACTCCCACCATTTTCCTGAGAAGCCTCTGTCTCATCAGACAGTTCAGCTTGCTCCTCTTGTTTGTTGATTTCACTAGGCAAAGAATCTAGCAGACCACCCATCAACAAGTCCTTGCTGTTCCCTTGGTGTTAAGTCAACTGAAGAACTGGAATTTATTTTTCCCCAGTTTTGCTCAGCAAAAGAAGCACTTTTGCTAATTATTAATTTATCACCTAGTATGAATCTGTAGCTTCTCTGGCTTTGTTCATACCCAACAAAGATTGCTTTCTTTGTTTTGGAAGATCCTTTCCATCTCAGTTGCTTTGGAATATGAATCCAAGCTGTGCTACCAAAAATTCTTAGATGATTGTTTTTGGGCTTCATACCATAGAACAGATGAAATGGAGTATCCTCAATCACACAATTAAACAATCTGTTCTGAATATAACAGGCAGTGGATACTGCTTCAGCCCAAAGCTTAAAAGGTAGTCTTGCATCTTTAAGCAAGCACATCATGGCTTCTTGAAGAGTTCTACCTTTTCTCTCTGCAATTCCATTCTGCTGAGGAGTATATGGGTTAGATAAAATTTGTTTTATCCCCTTTTCTGTCAGAAACCTTTTAAAAGTGTTAGACAGAAATACTTCTGCTTTGTCACATTGTAAAGCAGATACAGGTTTTGGAAATTTTCCATTTGCCCATGTTACAAAACCTTTAAATTTCTCAAATGCCTCATCTTTATGTTTCAACATATAGATAAATGTATATCTTGAAAAATCATCAACTATAGTCATTATATATCTTGCTTCTCCAAGACTTGGAGAAAAAGGACCAATTAAATCACAATGATTCCTAGAGGTCTAGTTGTGATTCTGTCTGCATGCTTGCTTACAGGAGCTTTGTTAGTCTTACATTCTTTACAAATTGTACAATTCAGATATTTGTCACAGAATTTCGATTTTAGATCAGCACACAGCTTTGGCATATGTGCAATATATTTAAAATTTGCATGACCAAATCTTCCGTGAATGAGGTGTATGCATTGATCATGAACTGGAATGTTACCAAATACAGCCTTTGCATTTTTAGCAGCATTCTGCACAATGTACAATGAATCTTTTTGTACACAAGTTGCACACCACTTACCATTCTTCCATATCTCACAGCCATCTTTTAAAAATATTATGACATATCCAGTTGCTGCTAAACAGGCTACAGTTAAAAGGTTAGTTTGCAATTGCAGGACATACAACACTTTTTTAACAGTTTCTCCCAAACAAGATAAATACATGTCACCTTGACCCATGATTTGTGTTGTAGACCCATCAGCTATAGAAACACTTTGTCTATTAGTTTTAGACAATGAAATAAAAGAACTTTTACAATTAGATAAATGACAATTTGCACCAGAATCTAACACCCATATATCATCAGAATTACAGTTTTCACGAACTCGTGCAATTTGAGTTGTTTGCAAAGCTTTCTTCTTCGTTGTCTCTTTGTTCTTCTTTCCTAACTTTCGTCCTTTGTGCAGTTGGTCACAGTCTTTGCATAAATGTGTAGCTGATGCACAATGAAAACCTCTCTGGCTTGCCAATGCTGTAGCTTCTGCCTCATTTCCCTTCTGTTCTCTCACTTTCTCATGCTGCAGTTTTCCAGAAGAGCTGGGTGCAAATGACTATCATTCCTTTTGTTTTTCCCACTCTGCAAGCAGCCATGCAGAAACAAATGAAGGGGTAAGATCAGCTTCAGGCATCGCTTCTAGGGTGCAAATTAACGTGTCCCACATTTCATTCAGTGAAGACAGAATGAGGTATGACTTTGTCAGAGGTGTGAAGTCCATGCCTCTTTCCTGAAATTCTACAAAAATCTGCTGATAGAGTGCAAATGTTCAGGCAGGCTGCTTTCTTCTGATAAATAAACTGTTAGAAGTAAATTTTATCTTACCAAGTTCGTTCCTGAGCCGGGAGTAAAGAAACTGACCAATTGCATGAAGTTAGGAGTTTATTCACCCAAGAGCAAAAGCAATGACAGCAAGCTGTTAGGTGGGCGGCCGCGCAGGACCCCCTTCCTACAGCACATTATATAGATTCCATTCAACTCCTCCTTTAGAAGACCACCCCTTACTCAGTTACCCATACTCCACCTTACCCTCATTCCATATTAGGATTTTCCTTCCTTCACTCCATATTAGGAACTTCCTTCCATCCTTGCTAGGGCCCCTTGACCGTTATTAAACAATATATTTCCCCTGGAGAAGCTATCCTTGGAAAGTACACTTTATCTTTCTATGGGCACAGCTATCTATCAAGGCCTGCTAGAAAGGAAGGGTAAGAAAGTTAACAAAACTCTTCAAGGAAATACAACATGGTTTCAGAGCCATAATGCAAGTGCAAATGTTTCTAATATATGAATATGAAATATATTTGTATTTATATATACAGAAATGTAAGAATATGTTTTCAATCCAACAATCCCCCCTCTGTGCATGGGAAAGCATATTCCCATAGCACACCTAGGAATGGTCCAGTCAGTAGTTGTGGTTGAGGAAGCAAAGGGAATAGCGACTGGATTCCCTTTAGAAACCTCTAGTAGGAGGGTCCACAGCATTATAAGCCAAGACATTCTTTCAAACCCCAAATGTCAGAATCTGGATCCCTAACGAGCTTGATGGGAGGCCGAGGCAGGAAGGGGGCTGTGATCTTGGACTGCTGGTTTGACATGTGTCCAATGAAGCCAGGTGTTTCGTTCAGCAACCCGAACTGCTGTTTGTGTTGTCAAAAGGATATCCACACCCAATCACCTAGTTCAAAAGGATGAAGAGTTTCTTCCAATGGCAAGGTCTGGAGTAGAGCACTTCATTTCCATAGAGATCGCAAGTACCTGCACATAGAGAGGAGATAAGAAAATAACGTAGAATCCCCCCTCTCCAGGTGAAGGGAGTGGGGATCCAGGCCTTTTGAAACATCTGGTGGCCTGCCAAAAAGCAACTCAAATGGAGACAATCCCACATCTTTTCAAGGTCGGGTACGTAAGTGAAATAAAGCAATAGGCAATACCTGGGGCCACTTTAAATGCATCTCCTGGCATAATTTTCCTAGCAATGTCTTGAGTTCCCTGTTAGCCCATTCCACCCCCCCCACCCCGAAGATTGAGGATGATAAGGGACATGTAAGTTCTGTGTGATGCCTAAAGCTTGCAGGATGTGAGTAATCACGTGTGCCGCAAAGTGTTGGCCGTGGTCCATATCTAAGACAGAGGATGCTGTATCGGGGAACAATGTGCTTCAGCAGGTGTCTTGCAGTTTCAATTGCAGTAGCATGTCGACAAGGGAAGGCTTCAATCCAGTGTGTAAGTGGGTCTCTGCAAACAAGTACATGTTCTAAGCCATTTGCCTTCGGTAATTGAATATAATCTAGCTGTAATTTTTCAAAATGTCTTTGGACCCAGGGTCTCCCTCCCTTATGGATCTTTTGTCTTGAGGAAGCATTGTTAGCTTGGTAAGTGAGACATGTATGTGCTACTTTTTCAGCTTCCATGTAAACCCCAGGCGCATACCATACCCATCGCACAATATCCACAATGGCCTGGTCCCACAGTGGCCCTTTGCATGAATCTGTTGACAAAGAAGGTGTAACAAACATCTAGGGGCTAAGGGTCTTCCATCCGGTACCCTCCAGAATCCATCAGAAAAAGTTGCCTCATAGTTTGCCTGCCACTGTTCCACCTCCCCCCTCTCAATGAAATTGTTGTATGGAAGAGACAATTGAAGATGAAACTCTGCAGCTGTGACAGAGAGAGATAGAGGCTGCAGGGCGGCCCATTTCGCTGTACCATCGGCAAAAGCATTTCCCTTTGTAACCAGGGAGACACCCTGTTGATGTGCAAGGCAGTGCACTACGGCCAGAGCCTTAGGGAGCATAATGGCTTTGAAAAGGGAGGCTATGAGGGTAGCATGAGCAATGGGGGCACCAGAAGAAGTAAGGAAGCCCCGCTGTTTCCACAGGGCTCCTGTAGCACGGCAAACCCCAAAGGCGTCCGTGTAGACCGTCACATGGAGTGTGCGGGCAGCCTTGCAAGCCTTGGTCAGGGCAATGAGTTCTGCGGCTTGGGCACCATGGGAAGGGGAAAGTCCAAAATCAATCCATTGGGAGTACATTTAATAGTGGCCCCGAGTTTACAGAGTAAATCACGACCTAGGAGAAAAACAGGAGATTCAGAACAAACAGTAAAAGCATGTTCAACAGTGAGAGGACCCACCTCTACTGTTAAGGGGTCAGTAACATTTACAGGAATGGTCCCCCAACCCCAATAATATGATCAGAAATCCCAGAAAGAACAGTAGGGGAAGAGAGAGGGTGAGTTAGTAAGGATGCAGTGGCCCCAGTATCAACCAGGCAGTGATACTGTTGACCACCTACAGTTAAAGGAAGAAAAGGTTCTCCTCCAGGTCCAGAATGTATAGGTAACATGAGTGCACTCAAGGGTAAGGTCGCTTGTAGAGCCAGCTGGTTGAGAAGAATCAGCGACAGGCAAAACTGGATACACATGAGAAGGTTCTGGAGGGAAAGGTGTGTGGGTCAAAACATATCTCTCAAGGGCTCTAAGATATGTGTTTGCAAACAAAAAAATATATGGGGTGGTTCCCAAATGTATAACTTTACGTTTGTGCAGCAGGATCACCGCTATTTTCATCCTGCTACTTTATTAGTTGGTCCAGGTGTTGGGGTCACAGCAACAAAGCACAGTGGAAACATAACAATTTCCTTTCTTTTTTCCCTCTGTGATACACTCCACATCAACTCTCTCCCAAGCCATCTCAACATCACAAATACATTCCTGTATCTCCATCTTCACTTCATTCAACTTACTCTCACCCAACTTCAACTTACTCTTACCCAACTTACAATATTCTTTCCTCACATTCCCATCTCTTACTTCCATACAGATCAAATTGGTTACCTACTTACAGCAGAAGTAACATGCAAAGAGACAAAAAATAGATCTGCAAACAACAAATTATTTTCCAATACCCTCCCAAAGTCTCGGTCTTTAAATTGAAAAAACAAAAATAAGTTGAAACAGCATTTCTGTGTTTCGGCAGAGCCCCATCAGGTTTTATCTGGGAGCAGGCAGCAGACACAGCATAGGAGCTGATTTCTTCTTCGCCTCTTCTGTCCTTCGGTAGCAAACAGTCAGTGAAACAGTCAGTGGGAGGGGGAACCTCAAGGAGAGTAGGCACACACAAAAAAATGACAGGAGAAAGCTATGTAGATGTCAGGAACAGAAGGCTGTCCTTGCAGGGTCTCCTCTCTTTCTAAACACTTTTCTGGAGAGACAGCAGCCAGCCAACCACTCACAAGGGACATACCTCAAGTTAGCAGAAAGGATTTCCAAGCTGAGTGAAAGAGAGCTTGCAACTGATTAGTTTACACACTTTTTCAAACATCAAACACCATACCACACAATCAGGGCACACACAAGCCTTTCCCATGACATTCATCAGTTTAATTCATGCTTTACTCATTGTAAAAGGAAAGGAGAAAAGTTAGAATGCCATGTCAGTCAGAACACACACTCCTTCTCCCAAGTCCCATCAAGCACAGCCTACCAGGGCACATACAGTCTTCAGTTCCTTACTTGCAACTAGGAAATCAGACAAACAGCCCTGATCAGCAAACAGGAGATTTATACAAACTTACACACACATAAGTGTAGCCCAGTTGGAGTAAAAAAAAAAACAATGAAAACCAAACCAGGGGAGATAGAAACACACAGAGATAGAAAGAGCTTCTCATGTATACACACACAACCTTTCACAGGAAATCAATTTTCTTCCCCCTTTCCCTTTCCAAAGGTGGCAAACATTCAAGATGGCATGTACATATCATACAATAAAGATTATATGGTAAACAACAAACAACCTCACCTTTCTTCTTGTATGTACTCAACTTAGAAAACAAACACAAAACTTACACAACTACAGGAAGTGCAAATAACTGGACACATGGCACGATCAAATCCCATGTCCAACTATTCACAGTAAATAACAGAAAGGGTTGCATAGCCAAAAAGTTGGAAGAGCCACAGCCTGGCCAGAGCTATGGATCTCCAAAAATTCGAAGCATTCCCTTACTGTGGAGAAATTTAGTTCCGTAAAGGGACAGACTCACATTTAACTCATAAAGGGACAAACTGACATACATACATACATACATACATAGACATACACAAACACACAACCTGCACCATTTCCCTCAACAAATATAGATAGAAATGTACAGACTAATACTTAACAAACAGAAAACATTTTGGTTACAGATACTTACATAAAGAAATCTCTCAACAATACAAATATTTGAGCTAACTGGCATGATCATGTTGTAAGTGTTGTTTTAAAAGTCTTAAGTTTCTCATAGTGGAAAGTACCCAAGCTTGACCAGGGTTCACCTGACCACCTGGAGACTTCCTAACGAAGGTTGGGAATCAGGAGCACTGGCAATTGAGGGTGGGTCTGCAAGCTCATTCCAGCAATGCCAATAGGATAATTGATCAGGGTTATTTCTTTTCAGCTGAAGTTCAAGAAGCTTCAATTTCTCACAGTGAAATGTACACATAAGAGGCCAGATTGCATTACCGCTTGTGTCTAAATATTGAGTCCATTCTATACATAGCTCACGTGCATGTCTTTTCTTCATTCCTGGCTGGGTGGGCAAAATCCCCTTATCCCAAGCCTTCAACAACGCCCCTAACGGGGAAGATGGGGGTACCGTCGACTTAGTATTCCCCATAAACACTCGTGTCCCTAAGCATGGCACCGGTGCCCGTCGGATTTGGGGTGTGTCTAAAAACCCAGAGACTCCCTATTAGAGTACCAACCCTCTGCGCGCTTCCAAGTCTTCAATTACTTATTCACCTTTTTCTACTTTTAGCTCACAAGTGGTAATTGCCCAGTTATAGTTCATTCATGCATTCAATCGCAACCTGTCTGGGCACGTGTATCGCCCTGGTCCCACTGGCTATCCGAGTTACTCTGGTCAACACCCAAAAGAGCTAGCAGAGGCCCGGGGGCGTCTTGAACCAGTTTGACACACAGCCCTGGTCGACAGTCGGGCTTTATAAAAGGAATCAAGCACACACATTCACTGGGCTTATAAAAGGAATAAAATTTTCAGGTACTCACCCACTGTGGAGTTGTCCTAGGTTCATGCAATTGGCTGGCATAAAAAACCCAAAGTTCCCTTTACTACCCTCTGGGCGGTCCCACAGGAAAATTAAGACCCTCTGGGCAAATGGCCCGGTGCCGGCAGGGCGTGTTATCCCCCTGGGACCCACTCCATTGGGTTAGCTCAGTAAAACATCTGGGGTGCCAAAATGTTAGAAGTAAATTTTATCTTACCAAGTTCGTTCCTGAGCCGGGAGTAAAGAAACTAACCAATTGCATGAAGTTAGGAGTTTATTCACCCAAGAGCAAAAGCAATGACAGCAAGCTGTTAGGTGGGCGGCCGCGCAGGACCCCCTTCCTACAGCACATTATATAGATTCCATTCAACTCCTCCTTTAGAAGACCACCCCTTACTCAGTTACCCATACTCCACCTTACCCTCATTCCATATTAGGATTTTCCTTCCTTCACTCCATATTAGGAACTTCCTTCCATCCTTGCTAGGGCCCCTTGACCGTTATTAAACAATATATTTCCCCTGGAGAAGCTATCCTTGGAAAGTACACTTTATCTTTCTATGGGCACAGCTATCTATCAAGGCCTGCTAGAAAGGAAGGGTAAGAAAGTTAACAAAACTCTTCAAGGAAATACAACATGGTTTCAGAGCCATAATGCAAGTGCAAATGTTTCTAATATATGAATATGAAATATATTTGTATTTATATATACAGAAATGTAAGGATATGTTTACAATCCAACAAAGCTTTGTACAGCTTCCTAGTCAAACTTTGCTTCCCGCAGTAGCCTTTACATATAAATTTTGCAAAGCATCCCATAATTCTTTGGCAGATTGTGAACTATGCACATTGACTAGCTGATTGTCCTCAACTCCTAAAATAAGAATTGCTTGGGTCCGCTCACCTTGCTTTAACCATGCATTACAGGGATTAATTGTATTTGGCTCACCTATTGGGGTCCACAGGTCTTCTCTCTGAAGAAACATTTCCATTTTCAGAGCCCAATTCAAATAATTTGAGTCTGAAAGATGTTCAAGCGGCATTGCTGAAGATTGAGAAGTTGCAGACATGTTTCTCCTCTTTTCAAAAAATTCCTCAGTTCAGCTTCTTCTGCAAACAGGCAGCAGCCAAAAAAAAAAAGCCTCCAGGCAACAGGCAAAGAAAAAACCACTTCACCGATCTTTCTCTTCACTTGCCTTTCAAATACAAACGAGATGCAAAGCCTCTTTTGCTCTCTGCTACAATCTCTACTGGGCCCATAACCTGTTGGATGTGTGTTCTGGAGCATGTGCAGAGTTTCGAGAAGCAAGTAGCATTAGAGAGACAAGAAATTGCATGAGGCATTTATCAAGATGAAGATGCATTAATATAACAGAGAACATGAAAGAATAACATCAAGTTCTTTGGAGTTAAAAATCTATATAAATATAAAAGAACATATTTTCAATCTCACCCCCACACACAGGGTTGAGAACTGACAAGCAGCCAAAGGGAAGGCAAGCTTGAATGCCAGGAGCAGAAACAAAAGACATGCTAATTTATACATTTGTATCTAGGTTATTGGTAGTTAACCTATCTGAACTTTTAATCTTTACAACCTGGGAAACAATAGAAGCCTGACTGTTTGACCCTGCCGATCAATTAACTGGTGTCTCTGAGACTTGTCATGTGACTACATTCCTTTAAGCAATAAGACACATATCAACAAACATGACATGAAAACCATGAGGTGAAGTAATGTAGAATCATAACCTGTAGAATAATAAACATGCTGATGATGACCAACTCTTTCAGAGAGTAGTGATCTGATAAGGTCTAGCAACTTTTTAATAATTTCTTGTTTTGTGGAATTTTCTGCCAATAGAGATTTGCAAAGCAAGGAGGCATTGAGATCCTGCCCTCCCCTTAGATGATTTATAAACAATTTTTATATGAATTTTTAAGGAGTCTGACTGATAATTTACCAAGCCATTGGTGTTTTTAATTATTAGCAATGTATTCTTACAAACTGTTCTTATAATTTATTTGAATTTCTAATTTTAAAAAATACTGATGTTTTTTAAATGTTGATTTTTTTAAAAAAAATTCTCTATTTTTTCCCTCAAGTACTTTTTTATTTAAACTAAATAAAGTATATGACAAGGCCAAGCATATTCCTAGTTTATTCTTCTCAGAAATGTGCTGAAAGGATGAGTCTCTTAGGAATAAAACTCCACAGGTGAGCAGACAACGAAGATGCAACTTCACGAGCAGCATTCATTTATCATTCTTTTGGGGGTAAGGGGAGGTCTTTTAGAAAAAGAGAAGAAAAGAGAAAGCAAAGCAAAGCAAAGCAAAGCAAAGCAAAACAAAGCTGTTCTATTAGGACAACGTTATCCCTTCTCTCAGGGGCGTGGTGGCTCAATGGGTAAGATGCCAGGCTTGTCAATAGGAAGATTGCAAGTTCAGAGGTTCGAATCCCTAGTCCCTCGTGATGGAGTGAGCTCCCGCACTAGCCCCAGCTCTTGCCAACCTAGCAATTCGAAAGCATGCAAATGCAAGTAGATTAATAGGTACCACTTCGGTGGGATGATAACAGTGTTCCACGTGCGTCATGCCAGCCACATGTCCGTGGAAGTGTCTTCGGACAGCGCTGGCTCTTCGGCTAACAAACGGAGATGAGCACCAGCCCCTAGAGTCGGACACGACTGCACAAATGTGCGGGGGGAACCTTTACGTTTACCTATCCCTTCTCTCAGATCTATAGTAAGTTACACACTCCAAACTGACTCCTTCATTTTAACTGTTGCAGTATTAATGGCAATATTAACACATGTGCAACACATGTCAAGTATTGAGTGTGCTTCATTTATAAAATTCCAGCAAAGCAAGTCTCTGCAGATAGTACTGTAAAATGCATGTAACTGATTTATTTCAGAACTGATTGGGTTTGGATTCAGAAAAAATAATGTTCTGATCCTTAAAGTTTTTAACTTGTTTATCAAAAAATAAACTTTAAGTTATCGCATTGCAGTTCTGAAAAAAATACTGTAGTTTTCTCTGATAAAGATACAGATGTGGCTGAAAACACACTAGGTGTCTTAATATTATCTCGAGCTCTAAATCTGATTGTGCACTCAGTTATTAACTTCCCTCTTGGCAGAGTCTGACAGTCTTGTGGGACTACATTTCAGAGATGGGGAGTCAGGGATAGTAACTTGCCTAAGGCTTGCTTAAGGGTACCTATGAAGTTCATGTCAGAGAAGTGACTTTTGACCCAGAGTCTTCCTGGCTTATGGCTACTATGTGATAGAACTGCTTAGGAAGTACCGCTCATCCACTTATATGATTTTATAAATGGTATTTACAACTTTATGAACCTTAGCCTTCACTAAGAAATAGGCAGAACATGGAAATAAAACAAAGTTTATTGACACTGGAGAATTATTTCAGTAGTAAGATTCAGAATACAGTAGCTATTTTCATCCTGAAAGTCCTCAATACAGGACAAAATGGTAGCTATTCTTGAGTGGAATTTTCAGAGCTGGCCCTCTGTTGGGTAGTGTGAACCAAGTGCCTCTGTGGCAGCTCCTAAGCTATTTCTTCCTAGTCCTTAGGTTTTCTTTTGTATGGGCAGGAAAAGGGAGGGAAAAAAAACCCTTTGCCCAGAGCTTCTAAATTAGCCTGCTACCCTTGTCTATGCTGCATAATCCTCTCTTGCTGCCGGTACTGAACTAAGCTTCAGCGCCAATGTGGCTGGCTTCTTCACATGGAATAAAGGATGGTGCCAATTTGTCCTTGCTTCGGGGAATTTTGTCAGCTGATACCACAGAATTTAAATTAATGATATTTCAGAGTTTGTTATTTGCCATTTCTGTTACAAACTCAGCCAATTGCCTCTTGAACTAATGGGCAAATAAAAACTTTGCTACCCTCCAGCTTTTGGAACTCCTGAATGTTGTGGAGTTCTTTTCAGAATAGAACATTAATCAAAATGTATTTGCAATGCACATTATGACAGAGAATGTATTCAATGTGAATTTTTCCATGAGAAAATGGAAAAAAAAAATCAAAATAGGCAGGAAGAAATTTAG
This sequence comes from Charina bottae, assembly GCA_023362775.1. NCBI lineage: Eukaryota > Metazoa > Chordata > Lepidosauria > Squamata > Charinaidae > Charina > Charina bottae. The sequence continues at coordinate 233,456,305 of JALMGJ010000002.1, read as the reverse complement.
GACTGAACACCCAAAGAAGACATCGATTGGAAATAAGTTAATTCTTTCATACTTAAGTGAACTAGTTAATGATGAATGTTATTTGAAGTGGGGGGAAAGAATTGAGTGCAAAAGCGTATATGATGGTTTTGTAGCACCATGGCCTTCTGGAAGCTCATAAAAACTTCATTGTTCTGGAAGGCCTTTGGCATTTTAGTGCTTCATTGCTCCAGGTGCCAGGAATATTATATTAATTTTAATTTTTAACTGTAATTAGATCTTGTATCTCTTTTATTGAATTTTATTTTTTGTTATTGTTGCATTGGTTATGGTTGTTGCTTTTGTACACCACTTAGAGTCACCTTGATTGAAGCAGTTTATAAGTTCATAAATAACTAATTCATAAAGAACTGGGTGGGACTTTTCAGTATCCATAGGATTTCAACATGTTTTCCTACCTCCCAAAAAATGACTCCACTTGCTAATCCACATAATTAAAAGTCTAGAACACATTACTTTCCAAGTGGAAAAATTATGTGAGCAAACAGTTGGAATGGTTGAATGAAAAAATCTGCCTGCCCCCTGTTCATTTTATAAAAAAGAAATCCAAGCTAAAAACCAAACAATATGTGAATGCAATGCCCTATCCTTAGATTCAGGCTTCCCACTCCCACCTTCAAACCCAAAAGCAGGAAGGGATCATACAGTGGCAAATTGCCATATCAATTGCACAGTACACACTGGCACATTGCCTTGTTGGTAAAACAAATTGCCATCACATTTGGACAAGAACACAAACAAGGACAGCAAAAATGAACTCTGTCTTTGGTGAAAAAAAGTTGCACAAGGCCTCTCAAAATTCCTCATTCAGTTGGTGGTCAAATTTGGAGGAAACCCTTTGAATGGATTTCTCCCGTGGTAAAACAGAATGAGACTTACTATCAGTAAAGATGAGAGCCAGTTTGGTGTAGTGGTTAAGGCATCAGGCTAGAACCTGCGAGTCTGTGAGTTCTAGTCCCGCCTTAGGCACAAAGCCAGCTCGGTGACCTTGGGCCAGTCACTCTCTCTCAGCCCTAGGAAGGAGGCAAGGGCAAACCACTTCTGAAAAACCTTGCCAAGAAAACTGCAGGGACTTGTCTAGGCAGTCTCCAAGAGTCGGACATGATTGAACGGATTAAAAAAAATCAGTAAAGATATTGCTGATTTGTAAGCACTTCTATGCCCATCTTGTGGCCATCTGCATCATTAGTTCTAATCTAAGTTTAAGAAAAAAATGTGATTTCATAAAGCTTGTTACTTTGAGGTCAAGATCTGTTTGTTTATTACATTTTAGGCCATTCAGCTCCGAAAGACTCTGAGTGGCTATGCAAAATTAAAAGCACAACAATTCCACAAAAACAACAATATCCACAAAACAAGAACCATCCAGGGGAACAAAACTATCCTTCTACCCCCCTCCCCTGTTTAAGGAGGCCCACCCATCCATGTTAATCTAAGCCCTGAGGGAAAAGCTGGGTGAGATAGTTGGGAACCATATAAATCTCTGAGTAGATGCTGTTCCAAAAGGGAATAATAGTAATGAGTAAAAATATTTGTATCAAAAATTGTTTGGAGAAAATCAGCAATATATCTAGTTAAATTAGATGAACAGATTAGAACTACAAAACATCAATATTTCAATCTAGTAGTAGGAAATTGCTCTTGGCTAAATTGTTTCTCTTATTTTAGGAAGGACTACTGAACTACTTCTTTTAGCTCACATTTCTGCTGGACTTCATGTATTATCACATTTCCCATCTTTACATATGATGTCAGGAACTGTTGCTTCTTCTTTCCTATTTATACCTTGAAAATATTGGGCAGCATAAACAAAATATTATTCTTCATGAGTCCCTACATTTTCCTCTTCTATAAGCACAAATTAATAAGGGTTTATTTATCTATGCATTCAAGAATGCGGCTGCGCGGGCAATTCTTGGCACCTCTAGATTGGCACATGTTACACCGTTGCTTTGCGAGCTGCATTGGGTGCCAGTTTGCTTCCAGGTGCAATTCAAGGTGTTGGTTATCACCTTTAAAGCCCTTCATGGCATGGGTCCAGGGTACCTGAGGGACCGTCTCATCCCCATCTCATCAACCCATCCCACCTGATCGTGCAGAGAGGGCATGTTACAAACCCCATCTGTAAGAGAATTCCATCTGGTGGGGTCCAGGAGATGGGCCTTCTCTGCAGTGGCTCCTGCCCTCTGGAACACCCTTCCCCCAGAAATAAGAATGTTTCCATCTCTTTTTACCTATTGAAAGCAGTTAAAGACCTGGTTTTGCCACCTTGCCTGGGGTGGGGAGGGAAGTAATCACTCCTGGAGATGGGTGGTGCCCTAAAATGGCCCTTTAGATATACATGAGCAATGCTATAATTATCATCATCATCTGGATTTTATACTATATTTATGCTTTATATTGTATTTATTCGATATTTATTATGTTTATGTTGTTTTAAGGCTTTTATCACTATTGTAAACTGCCCAGAGTCCCTCCCTTTGGGGGAGTTGGGCAGTGGCAAAATTTAATAAATAAAAAATAAAAATAAAAATAAAAAAATTAAAGAGTACAGAGTAAGGAGGAGCTGAGCCATGTATTGATATTTATATGAATCAGCATATTCATTCAAGCTTAACACATAATTATCCCCAAAAGGCACAATGTTGTTTAATGCCCTTCTATTTCCTTCTCTGCTGTTCTTCTCAGTTGCTGTTTTCTTCTTCATTTGTTCTTATTGACATCAACTTTATTTATCAATACTTAATCCAATCAGCTGTTAATATATACTTTCAGTGATCAATATCTGCATCATTATAAAGTCAGATATAGTGTCAATAGCATGATTGGCAAAATCATATAGGCACCTATAGCCAACATAATTAAAATAAAGTGGGTGGTTTGTAGATGGTGATGTTGAAGAAGAAAAAAGAAAACTGCCAAGCAGAGCAAACCAAAATATTGTTTATATTTTGAAACTGAGTTTCAAACTTCCCCTATTCCCTCCCCATCAGAGTGACATCCTTGATACTCATGTTAGGAAAAAATGAGGTAAGGTATTTCAACTCAATCCAACAATCATACATTCTTTTGCGAACATTAGAAGGTCTCCCTTCAGTTTATCTGAATGTAATCTTTACTCTAAAACAATGTATACCCCCTAAATTCCTGACATCTGACTTTAATTCTTCAAGATAGCCTGAAACAAAATTCCCAGTAAAAACAAGTAAATTGTTTTCCAAGATCTATCTATCTATCTATCTATCTATCTATCTATCTATCTATCTATCTATCTATCTATCTATCTACAGTATCTATCTGATATACAAATATGCTCTGATAAACAGAACTAAAATTGCTTTTTCATTTATGTATTGTGAAAAATAAATGATGCAGTAAACAGTATATCATTATAAATGAAAGAGATTACTCTCTTCCTTCCAGGCCTCTTAAGGGAGGCAACATAAGTAGGCAATCCATTTCCCGGGTACAGAAATAACATAAAAGCATTGTAGATGGAATATATATATATATTTTCTGAATTCTGATTTACTCTTATCCTTCACAGATAACAGTTTTATAAGCTCTGCTAGTGAGGCAATATTGCATATATTTTTACATGCTGGAATGATTATTCGAACTAAAGATCTATACTGATTTTCCATCAACCAGAAGAAAGCCAAATGTGTTTTCAATGAAGATAAACAGAAATTCACTTTCAGAGAAAAATGGAGCAAATTGGATTGAGGTGACCCAACAAAATCTATCTATCTATATTGAGAGATTGAGAGGGAGAGGGAGAGGGAGAGAGGGAGAGAGAGAGATCATTATTTTCCTAAATTAGATCCAGATACAAACAGGGCTCCTTTTATAAATTCCTATCTAGGATATTTTAACATTCTAAGGGGTAATGCTATCTCTCCCCCTCACATAGGCATGAATGATACACCTTATTTTTGGGGACAAAAATATAGCAAAAAAATTAGATCATTCATTATGGCTCCTCCTTCATGCTGTTCCTCCAGGAACTATAGTAGAATTGTAGCCAACTTAATTTTTTTAACAAATTAATAAATTAAAGTTTAGTTCCAATAGTCTTTTCATGATTTATACCATTTACTTTAATCCTGATCAAACTAAAGTTGGAAGAGAATTTCAGTGGCATTTGTGTGAAATCAATTATTTCAATGGGACTTCAGTATGATTAACCAAGTTTTATTGCTCCAATATGTTTCACTATGTCAATGCCAATCCTCTGTGTGAAAGTGATGTCAATTCTATCTTTCTAATTACTGTAATAAACTTTGCCTCTTAGTATTTTACCAAGATAGATAGATAGATAGATAGATAGATAGATAGATAGATAGATGATAGATAGATAGAGAGAGAGAGAGACAGACAGATAGAGAGACAGACAGACAGACAGACAGACAGACAGACAGACAGACAGACAGAGATTTTTACAGACATAGAAGCAATATATAACAAAATATGAATAAGGAAAATCTTACCTGTAAACATGAATAGGCAAAATATACAACCAGAAAACAGTAAAAACAAGACAACAATTAATATGAAAAACTATTTATGTACTAATGTAAAAATGGAGCCTGAAAAGCTACAGTAACTACAGTGATAAAAAATATATAGAATATAAAAAGGCAACTGGTTTGCTAAGCAAATTTAACAAATTACAAAATTAATCAGATTGCTATTAGACAAAAAGAGTTTACCAAATTTTCTTAAAATCTGTTAACAAAGTTAATCAATTTTATTCCTAATTTAAAAATAAATAACAACTTTAAAGTAAACTGAACATTCTATAGCATATGTTTATCATTTTCTCAGTGCTGAATATTTGGGCAAGTAAATGGCAAGAAGACATAGTTATGTATATTCAGCTTAATTATTTATTTTTATGTATTTATTTTCAAATTTTGCCATGGCCCATCTCCCCCTGAAAAGGGGACTATGGGCGGTTTACAATAGGAAACACATTAAAACAATAAGTATAGAAACATCTAAAAATATAAGTACATAATTCCCAAATACAAATATAAAAGTAAGAAGAAATATGAAATCCAAGTGGCCATAAAAGAAACTACTTAATGTTACAGAGCTCTTTAAAAAAAACAGAATTGTACAACTTTTCTACAATGTTAGTCCTCTTAGACATTTGTTTTCTGGTAGTCATGAATGCTGATGTATATTATTTTAATATAATTTCTATTACCGCATATGACAGAATCTTGGGGAAATAAACTGAAATAGGCCAGCAGAGACTCTACTACATAATCTGCAGGCTGCCTTCAACTTAATAACGAAGACCAAATATGGTTGACACCATTTCATAAACATGGAAAGAGGGTAGAATTATAAAGCCAATGCTCTATGTGCCAATATCACTTCCAAAAGCTAAATTGTTTTCCAAATGTGGTATCCAAGGTCATTAGAGATAAGCAGCATTTCGGGGGGGGGGGGGCTGTCAGTATTTAAGCCTTTTTTGTTTATTTGTTTCTGATGCAGTTTAAAAAGGATTATGATACATTGCATATGTGATGTATTGCCTGTTCAGGAAACAAACTAACTTCTGAATCAGGGCTTTCCAAAGTTTTTCCCGTGGCGACACACCAACCGGCATTGGTGTGTCGCTGCAGGAAAACCCGGAAGTGCGGCAGCGCACAAAAACCCGGAAGTGCTGCTGCTGCTTTCAGGTTTTGCGCGCTGCAGTTGGTATGTCGCCGCGGGAAAACCCGGAAGCGCTGATCATCAGTGCCTCCGGGTTGTGTGGCGACACACCAGACTGTGTGGTGACACACTTTTGTGTCGCGACACACAGTTTGGAAAGCTCTGTTCTGAATGGTTAGAGCAGCTTATCACAATGCAGGCAAAACATTGTTTTCTAAGCCAGCTTCTCGGGTTGGGTCTGTCTAGGAACCAATGACATTCTTGGCAGTAGGGTAATTCTTGAGGTTGAAGCTTTATTTTGCAGTATGCTACCTTCCCAATACTTCCATCCTTCCTTTTCTCCATGCTAGGAACATTTTGATTTTTTTTTTAGAATTAAAAGAAATACTCTTTGCAACTGCTAAGGGAGGAATTTTTAGCTACATTAGCAGCCAAAGCACCATGCTGGGAATCCAGGAGATTTTTTTTTCCAGGTGAGATGTTTCTTTGAAACTGGGACCTAGCCAGTTTGCTTAGTTTTCAAGGAATTAATAAAATCCACGTGGGGCCCAGGTGCTATCAGGCAACAGAAGAAAAACTAAAGGTTGGTGCTTCATTTTGCATTTATTTAGCTTGCGTAGGTTTCTTTTTAATTAAATAAATATTTTAAAATCTTAGATGGGGCACTTAGACTGCTGGGCACCAAGAGAGATATTCAAATGCACCATACCCTAACAGGCAGTACATGATTTACCCTTATCCTAATATTCCATCTTCATGATTCTGATTTTAATACTTCAATGCTAAACGGGAAAAAAGCACTGAAGAATGCTGTGATGCAAATGAACCAGTATGGAGAATGCACTTTCTGGCCATGCAGATCTCCGTTCTGTTAGTTACAGCATCCCCATTCACCAAACTGTTTCCTTCATGGTGTAGAATAGAGGAGAGATAATCTGCTGTCTCACTTTCATCTATATTCTGCTATTTTGCCTTTAGATATAGAGGCATAGATAATACAGATACAGTATATAGATACTATTGTTGCCTGTTCATGTTTTTCTCCCCTTGCTTTTCCTACTTTTTGTCCTGGCTTTGCCAGTTAATTGTTGTTGTTAATCATATACCACCTATATTTTGTACAACTCAAGGTGGCATACATAATGCTCCTGGTTCCTGTTTTCCCCACAACAACTCTGTGTGGTGGGTTGGACTGAGATAGAGGGATTGGCCCAAAGTCACCTTGCTGGCTCTTATGCTTAAGGGAGGACTAAAACCCATGGTCTCCTACTTTCTAGACCATCATTTTAACCACTGCACCAAACTGTTTCTCTCATAAATAAACATCAAGCTATATTTTTGCTAGCTGAATTGAATGGCATGTACCAATAGAAGAGAATATCTGTAGCTCAGGGTTGAACTGTGGAGTCCTTGGTGCTCTCTGAGCTTGGTTGTTTGCTTGCAGACGTTTCATTGCCCAACTAGGCAACATCTTCAGAGCCCTGAAGATCAGAGAGCACCAAGGGCTCCACAGTGAATGTAATGTACTGTATGGTTGCTCTGATCTGGATTCACTGGCAGTGTGTTGGGTGAAAACTAAACAGGAAATTACCCACATAATTTTTTCTATATTCTCCTGGAGAAGATCTATCTAGGTGGTTGCTCTAAGTCAACACTGACTTGATGGTAAATCATCATCATCATCATCATCAATTTTGAAATAACTTCTACATGGTCAGTAAAGATTTGCACATTGTTTGTTAAGAACACTTAACTTGTGAGAACTAACTTATATAAAGAATTTCACTGGCATGTTTCAAAGAGAGATGCACTTCAAAAGCAGTATTATTCCATATGTAGCAGAGCTATATTTTAGGTAAGGAGCAATGGCTTGGTGAATATAGGTGCATTTATGGACTACTTAAAACATTGAGGATGCTCCCACCAATCAAAATCCAGTTAATCAAGCACAGAAACAATGTAGGATCAAGAAAATCTCCTGGTGCTTCCAATGGGCTTGTAACTTTTTCAAAAATACAACTTTGAAAGAAAAACTCACTTGGTCAGTGAGTTCACTTTGATATTATTAAAGATGTGCTAGCTAGCTCACAAAATTATTTGCAAGAACAGTGAAAAAGATAAAGCTCCTTAGATTTATTTTCTTTTTTAAATATTTTCTTATAACATTTCTGTCCTCTAAAAAGTTTATAGTAAATAGACAAGATGACAGAAGAAGCATAACAGTGAAGCTGAAATCAGTGAAGGAATCACATCTTAACAGATATTGGTCCCCAATGAAATGTGGTTGATGAATGGCCACATCTATTGTTTGAGAGCAGAAATACATTTTTGGTGAAGCAATAGAAGCAAGAATCTGGTGTATTAAATATGTCCATCATTCATTTGTCCCTCTAAATATATTGTTTATATGCTAAGGAGTAAAGATGTGAAGTTGCTGAGATGTGTCAACCAATGAATTAAGGTCATCTTTGTCCCATTCTCCTAAGGTGACTTGTTCTTTTGCAAATAATTCTACAACTCATGACTTTTCCTTGAGCTGTGTTGATATATTTATACTATGGAATACCTGAATATGAGTTGATGCTAATGACCTAAATCAATATTAGATTAAATGCATTGTGCATGAAAACAAGTTATGAACCATGTTTTATATGGAAATTGGAATAAAATTGCAATGTTTTCCCACCTTGAGGGTATGCTTATTAATCAAGAGTATACAGTAGGTTCCAGTATATTCTTACTATAATTCCCGCAAACAGATTCATTATCTAAATTAAATTTTCCATGGTTTTGGAACACTCAAGTTAAAGAGCTACAATTAAACAAAATACTAAAAGGCCACATAATGTATTATTTCCTTTGCAGATGATTTTGCCTACATACATAATCAATTAGTAAGATTTTTGAAATGTTTTAAATTCTTAATAAAATGACTTATGTAAGCTATGGATTAGCCATTCAACTTCTTAAAGAAACCTTTTATAAACATATTGAACAATGTGAGGTTTTAAGATCTAACGGTGCATTCAGTTTCTGAAAGGTTGAAACAACAACATCCTACTACAAGAAAAGGATGGAGATGAGAGGAGAGGAGACATTATTTTGAAAATTATCTTAGTTGCTTCTAAACAGAAATATTTCTGTCCATGTAGAATGATATAGAGAGCCAGTTTGGTCTAGTAGTTAAGGCATCAGACTAGAAACACATTATAATACACATCTTAGACCATCCTTCCATAACAAATCTACATATGTAAATGTATTAACAGGCATTTCTTGTCCATTATTTATTTTCTTTGTGCTGTATAATTGCATCAATACCCTATGCTGCCTGTCTATAAACAAGCTTTGGGAACCTGGTTCTTCCCCCAGGCTTTGGGCTTAGGATGGTTGTGGGGTTCCTTTGGGTTAGGTGTTCTAACCAGTGTTTCTCAATATTCCCAATTTCCATTTCCCAATATTCTTTATCGTTTGTCCCCTCTTTGTTCTCACGGCATCTAATTCCAAATGTGTTTAATATTCTTTTGTCAAGTCAGGCTCATTGATAGCCCTCATCGAGCCAATCACAGCTTAACCCAACCCAGCTTTTAGTTGAACATATGGAGCAGCAGCTCAGTCTACCTGAGAACATCTGCAGTCATTCTCCTTACTCACAGATGCACTTCTTGCATTTACTGGTTTTTTTACTCCATGAGTTCTAGTCCTGCCTTAGGCACAAAGGCAGCTGGGTGACCTTGGGCCAGTCACTCTTCCTCAGCCCTAGGAAGAAGGCAATGGCAGACCACTTCTGAGAACCCTTGCCAAGAAAACTGCAGGGATGGTTCAGGCAGTTGCCAGGAGTCAAGATGGACGGACAGACGGAAGGAAGGAAGGAAGGAAGGAAGGAAGGAAGGAAGGAAGGAAGGAAGGAAGGAGAAATAAGCTGTTGCCCTCAACTCAATAGTTACCATCAAGTTCCATGCACAATGTTATGTGAAACAGAGTTGCATAACAATATAGTTATAAAGTTACAGAAAAGGTAAATATAATCATCTTTCTGATATGTGCTAAAGGCAAAGAATACTCATCTTTGGAATGCAATTAAGAATCTCCTAAAGTGATACAAACTAATAACAGTTTTTAAAAGTTGAATAGATTCAGCAAATTGCCTAACAATCAAAGATATGGGAGAACCAAAATAATAGAATATAAATTTGTACTAGAATGTATGTGAAAGAAGTGCAGTGAGTGTCACACCATTCACTATCAGAAAATACTAAATAGCCTGGCATGGTTTTAACACCACTGCAACTTGAAACCCCTCCACACAAATTGCACATCTGTGGTTGCAAATTCTGACAACACGCAGTATAATCTTAAATACTTTGCTTCTTCTGCACAATTTAAAAATCAACTCCTATTTGTCCCCCTCTTGCTTCTGCTTCATGTGAATATTTATTTATTTGTTTGTTTGTTTGTTTGTTTATTTATAAAATTTATATCACCGCCCATCTCCCTCCACCGGAGGGACTCTGGGCGGTTTACAGCAAAATAATAAAAACAAAAAACATAAAATATACATAAAATATAAAAATACAAATTATAAAACAAGATTAAAATCCAAGAGGCAAGAGTGGTAAAACGATCTAACTTAATCCAATGTAGGAGAGGAGCTCTCTAAGGTATTAGCCATCCCCAAGAGTTACTATTCCTTCCTTGGTCCCAAGCAAGGCGGCAGAGCCAGGTTTTCAGGTTCTTCCAGAAGGTCAGGAGCAAAGGGGCTAATCTCACCTCCAGGGGCAAGTTGTTCCACAGGGCGGGAGCTACTGCAGAGAAGACACGCCTCCTGGACCCCGCGAGATGGAACTCTCTTATAGATGGGGTTCGTAGCATGCCCTCTCTGCATGATTGGGTGGGATGGGTGGATATATTGGGGATGAGGCGGTCCCTCAGGTAACCTGGCCCCATGCCATGTAGGGCTTTAAAGGTGATAATCAACACCTTGAATTAGACCTGGAAGCAAACTGGTACCCAATGCAGCTTACGTAACAACGGTGTTATATGTGCCGATCTAGGGGCACCAGCAATGGCCCGTGCAGCTGCATTCTGGACCAGCTGAAGCTTCCGGATACTCTTCAAGGGTAGCCCCATGTAGAGCGTGTTACAGTAGTCTATATGGGAGATAACAAGGGCATGAGTGACTGTTCGAAGGGCTTCCCAATCCAGGAACGGGCGTAACTGGCGCACAACACGAAGTTGTGCAAAAGCCCTTCTGGCCACGACTGCCACCTTGAAATATATCCAAAGTAGTAGACTATCTCAATATATGTATCAGCCCCACTAGATAGACCAGACCATGAAATCAACTCCACAGAAAGGCTAAAACTTTTGTTGAGATTGGATTTAATAACACAATCTTGCAAGTCTGATTGTGTTGTAACTTCCCCACCTTCTTATAGTTCAGTGAATTAGGAAGGTGTTTGTTTGAGCCACTTCCAAATGTTATCTGGCTGTTCTGGACATAAAAAAATGCTTCAGCCCCTTTTGCCCAAGCAACAGCTTCTGCATATCTCTGTCAAGGTCATCTTCCTTACTCTTTCCAGTATATGTTGTGCAAGCCAACATACAAGTGCACACAATTACTTTGGTATAAATGCATGGAAGATGTGTGCTTGTTGAAGGGGGATTATGCTTGAAACTTGCCTCTTTCTAAACTTTTGTTTCTCTTTTTGCTGGTTATAGAGATTATAGAGTAAAAAAACCAGTAAATGCAAGAAGTGCATCTGTGAGTAAGGAGAATGACTGCAGATGTTCTCAGGTAGACTGAGCTGCTGCTCCATATGTTCAACTAAAAGCTGGGTTGGGTTAAGCTGTGATTGGCTCGATGAGGGCTATCAATGAGCCTGACTTGACAAAAGAATATTAAACACATTTGGAATTAGATGCCGTGAGAACAAAGAGGGGACAAACGATAAAGAATATTGGGTTGGTAGTAGGATGGATTGCAGTGTGACATAGCCAATTGTGTGAGGGTTGCTGTGTTAGAACCAGGGTTTCTCAAACTTGGCCACTATAAGATGTGTGGACTTCAACTTCCATGCTGGCTGGGGAATCCTGGGAGTTGAAGTCCACACATCTTAAAATGGTTGATGTTGAGAAACACTGGTTAGAACTCGTAACCCAAAGGAACCCCACAGCCATCCTAAGCCCAAAGCCTGGGGGAAGAACCAGGTTCCCAAAGCTTGTTTATAGACAGGCAGCATAGGGTATTGATGCAATTATACAGCACAAAGAAAATAAATAATGGACAAGAAATGCCTGTTAATACATTTACATATGTAAATTTGTTATGGAAGGACGGTCTAAGATGTGTATTATAATGTGTTTTGTCTAGGAAAAGTATACAGTAAATAGTTGTCTTTGGTTATTCTGCTTTTTAAAGACGTATGCCCTGGCAGCACACAATACCAGAGAAATGAACCTGGGGGTCTAAAATATTTCCTTGAAAAATAATGTTACGGGCAACTGAGTGGAGGTGCTTGAAGTTGAAAATTCTCCATTTTCTTCAGAGCCCAACAATTTCTCACACAATTGCCAAGGTTAATAAAGTTTATGGCAGAGCTTCACTTTACAAGGAACGCTCCAAGCTACCATCCATAGTAATTTATCCTTAATGGAGCTCTTATTCTTACTTAGTTCCCAAATAATTCAGTTTAATAAACATTTGATAGGAATAATGCTACCATTCTGTAAGGTCTTTTTGTTTTGTAAAAGAGGAAATAGCAAGAGAATATACCAATGATACTTCTGTTGATGGAATGGATTAAATGATGTTTATGGATGTGCATTGTCCATTCATTCATACCATGTGAATAATCATTAGGCAGGAGTTAATTTTAGTTTCATATATTCCTAAGCACACCTGAGTGTGAAAATTATGTTAGAAACACTGACATGCTTGCAAGTCCTGATTTTACAGTTTCATGATTGTGTGGCAGTCTGTAACATGAACTGAACTCTTTGTAGGCCTTCACGCTCCATATGGGTATAGAAAAGTCCATGTGTCCAGAATTATCTTTTGAAACTATTTGTTTGTTTGTTTGTTTGTTTGTTTATTTCAGTATATTAGCCACCTAAATTTAAAGCCTCCAGGCTTTACAAAATAAGTCAAAGTACAGTATAAATAAGTAAATAAGGGGCATGGTGGCTCAGTGGGTAAGATGCCAGGCTTGTCGATCGCAAGTTCGGAGGTTCGAATCCCTAGCCCCGCGTGACGGAGTGAGCTCCCGCACTCGACCCAGCTCTTGCCAACCTAGCAATTCGAAAGCATGCAAATGCAAGTAGATAAATAGGTACCACTTCGGTGGGATGATAACAGTGTTCTGCGTGCGTCATGCCGGCCACATGACCGTGGAAGCGTCTTCGGACAACGCTGGCTCTTCGGCTGACAAACGGAGATGAGCACCGGCCCCTAGAGTCGGACACGACTGCACAAATGTGTGGGGGGAACCTTCACCTTCACCTTCACAGTATAAATAATACTATTAAAAAACAACAACCACAGTGCTATATAATATCTCCTTAATTACACAGATCTTGCTCTGGCTCCTTAATTTCTGCATGCATTCTGGAAAAGCCAAGTCTTAATCATTCTCCACAACCTGATAAGAGTGGGAGTCCTTCTTGCCTTGGGGGTAAATTGTTCCAAAGGAGATGAGCAGCCACTGAGGACTCCTGCCTCCATGCCCCTTCCTACATATCCCTTGAGAGGGGAAACCTTCAGCAAGCATGTTCCCCCAGGTCAGTGGGCAGAATTTACTTGGAACAAGCAACCTCTAAGTTACTTAAGAAGCCATACTGGGCTTTATAGGTGAGAACCCATACCTTGAATTGCACTCAGAAACAAACCAGTAACCAATGCAGCTCCCACAGCAATGGTGTTCTGTGACAATGCTGTGATCGCCCAGTAAACAAATAGGTATCTGCATTTTATATAGGCCGAAATTTTCAGGAGGTCAAGGGCAGCCTATGTAAAGCAAATTGCAGTAGTCCAAATACAAAGTGGCAACAATGTGAATATTCAGTGCATTGTGTTTTAGGGAAGTCTACAACTGACATAAGGGGTGTGGTGGCTCAGCGGGTAAGATGCCAGGCTTGTCGATCAGAAGATCGCAAGTTCGGAGGTTCGAATCCCTAGCCCTGCGTGCGGAGTGAGCTCCCGCACTAGCTCCAGCTCTTGCCAACCTAGCAATTCGAAAGCATGCAAATGCAAGTAGATGAATAGGTACCACTTCGGTGGGAAGGTAACAGCGTTCCACGCACGTCATGCCGGCCACATGACCGTGGAAGTGTCTTTGGACAACGCTGGCTCTTCAGCTAACAAACAGAGATGAGCACCGGCCCCTAGAGTCGGACATGACTGCACAAATGTGCGGGGGGAACCTTTACCTTTTACCTTTACAACTGACATACCAGCTGAAACTGGACAAAGACCCTCCTGGCCACAGTCTTCACCTGCTCATCCAGGGTCCTAGAGAACTCTTAGAAAGTGAGCCTGCTCTTTCAAGGAGAGCACAATCCCATCAAGAGCCAAAGTTGATATCTTCCCACTTATTATGGTATGTAATTTTTTTAGCTTGTTTATTTCTTTCTAATATTTGTTATATATAATCAAGAGTGAATGAAGTTTCAGTCATTGCATCTTTCCATACCAGCAAAAGGACTTTTTAAAGGTAAACTTTAGATATTTTACAAGATATTCATAAACCCTTTAGTGTAAATTACCATATTTTATCAACAAGCCCTTAGCCATCTTCTTCTACACCAGTGTTTCTCAGCTTCAGCAGCTTTAAGATGTGTGGATTTCAACTCCCAGAATTCCCCAGCCAGCATGCTGGCTGGGGAATTCTGGGAGTTGAAATCCACACATCTTAAAGTTGCTGAGATTAAGAAGCACTGCTCTACACACTGCATGATAATGAATCCTAGCACAGAATGGTTTTGTGTGTGTTTTGCCATTATGATGCTATACACAAGCCATGTTTATCACATGAACCCACTGCCTGCCAACAATGATCTATTTAAAACTTGTAAAAACTCTGGTTACTTACAATCTTCCGAAACCAGGATTCTCCCTGTTCATGCTAGGGATGAAACTCACATTAATGTAAGATCATCCTGTGTTCATTTTCTTTTTCATTTGACACTGCCTGCCATACCACCTATCTCCTGTTCTGTTTCACTCAGCCTAGATCAGGAAAAAAAACCAACATCTCAGTTAGGGTTTGCATTTGCTTGCATAGTACAGACTTCGTAGGACTATGGTGAACAGAAGATACTTTAAGTTTCTCTGAATTTCTTCATAAAGAAATTAAGGGGTAATTTCTTCATAAAGGGGCGCGGTAGCTTAGCGGGTTAAACCGCTGAGCTGGTACTCTGCCGACCATAAGGTCGGCAGTTCGAATCCGCGTGGCGAGGTGAGCTCTCATCACTAGCCCCAGCTCTCTGCCAACCCAGCGATTCGAAAGCTAAATAAGCAAGTAGATAAATGGGTACCACTCACGTGGGGCAATATACTGGCATCCTGTCGGGGAGTCGCCTCGGAGCCGAAGACGGAGACGGAGATCTGGAGAAGACGGAATGGCGGCTGAGAACGGCGGCAGAGGACGACGGATCCCAGTTACAACTTCCGGGATGTCAGCAGCCGGCTCTGAAAGTGAGGCATTCTGGGACTTGTAGTCCCGATGCCTGGAAAAGAAGAGCCAGTTCCCTCACCCCCTCCCTAATCGCGCGGGTATGATATGATTGTATAAAATTGAAGTACATGATTGTAAGCCGCCTAGAGCCCTCCATTAGGGAGGGGATAGGCAGGGTATAAATAAGATAAATAAATAAAATAAATAAAATAAATAATTTTAGAAATCTATCTTCCATTGCCAGTCCAGTGACACATGCATGAAATGTTGAGGGGGAGGGGATAAAAAGTCCTTTGCTACTCTTTTTGTGAAGGAAGGCAGAAGGGCTAATCATGGAGTATTGGAAGCTTCTGATTGGAGCTCAGTAACGGACAACTTTGAACCAGAGATAATGAATATTGGGTACCTCACTGCAATTATCATATACATTTTCTTCTCCTTCTTTTTGAGTCCCAGGACAAAGAAGGTTTGGGAAACAATCAGGATGCAAGTTAACATGGGGCAAGAAGAGTTGACTTGAATTTAACACAATTAGACCCAGGGATGGTAACTGAAAACACACAAAAACTCAGATTATAGATCATATGCACATCTACAAAAGCTGCAGTAAGCCTCTTGTTGAACTCTCAGCAAGAGAGTGAAATCCATCTGCAACTTTCTCATAAATTTTAAACCATGCATATACATAAATCAGCAGAGTTGTGTGTGGGAAAAATCATAGAATAATTTCATTTTAGTGTACAAAAAGGAGGTTTAGGGGTTGGTGACTGCTTCATGTTTCCTTTCTTCAAATAATAGTCAGGTATTAGGTGTTTCCTTCTGTATGTCAAAAGAAAGTACAGCATGTTTTGAATAAATACATGTAATTTCTTTGTAGCTCTGCTGTAGCTGTCTGAGTAAAATGTGGTTATTTGGAGCAAAGAGGTTTCCTTACAAGTATATGCTGATATATACATTAGTTGTAATGATTCTGTGGTTGTTGTATTCTTTGTCTAAATCAGTGTTTCTCAATCTTGGCAACTGTAAGGTGTGTGGACTTCAACTCCCAGAATTCCCCATCCAGCCATGAAGTCCACACATCTTAAAGTTGCCAAGTTTGAGAAACACTAGTCTAAATTGTAATTATAAATTTATTTATTTATTTGGTTTATAATTACTTCATTCACAGAACTTCCTTCATGCAATGTTAAGGTATATCATGCACTACAAATAATTTTAAGCAAGGGAAAGGGTGGTGCCTAGTCTGAAGACATTGCAATTCAGTGTTTCATATGGGTAAGTTAAACAAGAGAAACAGCAAAAATAAAGGACAGACCTGGGAAAGATTTTTATTTAAAATCTTGGAGAGGTATTGACTGTCAATATAGATAATACTGAATTGGGTAGACCAATGGTTTAACTTGGTTTAAAGAAGACCCCCCCTTTTTTTTAATGAAATAAATGGTAAAAAGGGATATAAACATGTATAGCTAGATGCATTCGGCCTGTGAATCAGTTGCAGGTGAGAATTCTGTTTGTTCAAATCAAATGACATTTTTTCAAGAAAGGTTTAAGGGGCTACTAATGATGTACAAATTATATCATTTAAGATAATGCCCAGTGCATTTTGAAAAGCCAGATGGGATTATCTTTATAAAAAGATGCGTTCATTAAAATGTTTAGTTTACATGTTCTCTAGAGAATAGCTTATAATGCTATTCGCACATCTAGCTAATTTGCACAGAAAATGTTGTACAGCCCAGCCTTAGTAGAATTGGCCAATTCTAGTTTCCTAAAAAAAGGTCTAAGGGATGTTCAGATAGTACCTATCCAGCTGTTTTTCCCTACTTCCATAATTATTCCACATTATATGTATTGTACATTTGAATTACAGCCAATTAAAATCACACCATTAGTTTCAAAATCATGTCATCAGTCCCTAGACAGTATATTATGTTTTCTTCAGAAAAGATTTTGTGTACATATACAATAACATACACTCCTTGCAGAGATGTTTTAGATTGCAGAGGTTAAGTCAAGTGCTGCTTTATGTAAACAGACTGATCAGAATAATTCAAATTTCTTGCTATGTTTAAACACTCATCATAAACAATTGCACTGATATATTTGTTGCTATAACTATAGATCCGCATAAGATTCACTTCTAACATTTCTTCTTCTCTTCTTCTTTTTAAAGGCACTGAGCCTGTGCCAGGAGAGGAGATTACAATCATCTTGTTAAAAGAAATCTACCCTGAGCTATCAAAGATGAAAGCCAACAAGGAACTGTATTATATACATGGAAAGCTGACATCATAACCTCTTTCTAGGCAAGCTAGGAAAATGCAGGATAATGCTATGACTTCTTATCAATTCATTGTCTCCAAGTGCTTAGAGTAGAATATTTCTGAAAATCTGTGCTTCAAAAGTTGGGGTAAAACACTTGAATATTTGAGTACTTATTCTATTGTAACATAAAAACTAGGACAGTGGAAAGTAATAACCCAATCATTTTTGTATCAATAAGTTTGGTCTAGTGTTTAAGGCAGTGGGCTAGAAACCAGGAGTCTGTGAGTTCTAGTCCCACCTTAGGCATGAAAGCTGGCTGGGTGACCTTGGGCCAATCACTCTCTCTAAGCCCAACTCACCCCACAGGATTGTTGTTGTGGGGAAAGGAGGAGGAAGAAGGAGTATTAGGTATGTTCGCCGCCTTGAGTCATTTATAAAAATAATAAAGGCGGGATAGAAAATAAATTTTAAAAAAATCTAGAAAGAAGAGAATGATGGCTACAATTGCCTGTTTTCAGCTGTAAAATGCTGAAGGTTAATTCACAGTCTTATCATCTGCTTACTCTTGCATATGCAAAGGGGTTTGCTCTCTGTATATTCTGCTGCTTCATAACAACTCTCTGAGGTAGGCAACTGCTTTCTTCACTGTTTTCACTGCTCTTTCTCTCTCCCTACCTACCTACATATCACAGCTTTTACAACATTGACTTAGAGGTTAGAACAATAGGTGAATATACAGTATACAGGAGCTAAATGGACATCAAGTGAAAATAGATGAGATTGTAAATGTTTGACATTTAAGTAGAAACATAATTTTTTCTAGGAGGAGGAAGGAATATTAGGTATGTTTGCCGCCTTGAGTTATTTATAAAAATAATAAAGGCAAGATAAAAATTAAATAAATAAATAAATAATGTAAAAAATATCTCAAAACAAATGATGTGGAGGAAAATGTTAAGAAAAAGGAAAGAAAAAGAACTGAATGAATGAGATTAACCTATGTACTTCAAAACTAGGAATGTCAAAGACATTTTGTGTGTATTTTTATGTTTATACTTCCCTAATTCCAGTGTACTAATTTTTGGACTATACTCTTATCCTGATCTGGAGTAGTAGTATTTGGCTCAAGTGCTGCATACAAGTATACAATATATAATACAAAATATATATATAATATTTAATATAATTTATATAATATATAATATAATATAATAATATAATTTATATAATATATACAAAAGTATATCATACAAATATAAAAGGGGGTGCGGTGGCTCAGCCATTAAGACGCCAGGCTTGTCAATGGGACGGTCGCAAGTTCGGAGGTTCGAGACCCTAGCCCAGGGCTTTCCAAAGTGCTGCTGCTGGCGACACACCCGGCGGTGGCGGCGGCGACACGTGCGCGCACGGCGATGGCGCGGGGGGCGTGCGGCGGCGCGCGCGCGCACGGCGGTGGCGCGGGAGGGGCGTGCGGCGGCACGGGGGGCGTGCGGCGGCGCGCGCGTGCATGGCGGCCGCCGTGCACGCGCGCGCCACCACTTCCGGGTGGTGTGGTGACACACCACGCTGTGTGTGGCGACACACTTTTGTGTCGCAACACACAGTTTGGAAAGCTCTGCCCTAGCCCCATATGACGGAGTGAGCTCCCACACTCGCCCCAGCTCTTGCCAACCTAGCAATTTGAAAGCATGCAAAGAGGCTTTGGGTGGAAATTATTGTCAGTTAGAAATTGAACTTAGAGGAAATAGATTATCTGAACCCTTTCCAGTCAGTCTATGAAGGTTCTCAGTCATCCAGGTGGAACAGTCTGTGGCTTGAATCATGTCAACTGGATTTCTATTTTCTTAGTGGAAACGTTTCACTCCTTATCCAAGGAGCTTCTTCAGTCTGAGTAAAGTTAGTAAGGGAATCCTTAAATATGTTTCTAGGCTGGCTGTGTGACCTTGCACCTGGGGCTAGGTCATGGTTATTTTTGAGATGTTGTTTCTAAGTCCCTTTATCATCTAAAGGAGGATCGTTAAGATTACCCTGCTGCTGTTGAGCTTGTGAAATGGTCTTAATCTTCCTAGGCACAGAAGACAAAGCAGGAAGGAAGATAGGGGAAAGGTTATGCCTGAGGCCCCCACCTCTATTCAAGGAAGGATTTTCCAAGTTGGCATGAATGGATTCCTTGACCCCTCTCTCAAACCACCTATCTTCTCTGTCTAAAATGTGAACATTAATGTCCTCAAATGAGTGTCCTTTTTCCTTTAGATGAAGATAAACTGCTGACTCTGGTCCTGTGGTGTTACTTCTCCTGTGTTGGGCCATCCTCCTGTACAAAGGTTGTTTGGTTTCTCCAATGTAGAGTTCAGAGCACTCCTCACTGCACTGGATTGCATACACTACATTGCTTTCCTTGTGTTTTGGAGTTTGATCTTTGGGGTGTACAAGCCTCTGTCTCAGTGTGTTGGTGGGTTTGAAATATACAGGTATGTGGTGTTTGCCAAATATCCGTTTGATCTTTTCAGACACGCCAGCCATGTAAGGAATGACCAGGTTCTTCCGTTTACTCTGAGTCTCAGAGTAAACGGAAGAACCTGGTCATTCCTTACATGGCTGGCGTGTCTGAAAAGATCAAACGGATATTTGGCAAACACCACATACCTGTATATTTCAAACCCACCAACACACTGAGACAGAGGCTTGTACACCCCAAAGATCAAACTCCAAAACACAAGGAAAGCAATGTAGTGTATGCAATCCAGTGCAGTGAGGAGTGCTCTGAACTCTACATTGGAGAAACCAAACAACCTTTGTACAGGAGGATGGCCCAACACAGGAGAAGTAACACCACAGGACCAGAGTCAGCAGTTTATCTTCATCTAAAGGAAAAAGGACACTCATTTGAGGACATTAATGTTCACATTTTAGACAGAGAAGATAGGTGGTTTGAGAGAGGGGTCAAGGAATCCATTCATGCCAACTTGGAAAATCCTTCCTTGAATAGAGGTGGGGGCCTCAGGCATAACCTTTCCCCTATCTTCCTTCCTGCTTTGTCTTCTGTGCCTAGGAAGATTAAGACCATTTCACAAGCTCAACAGCAGCAGGGTAATCTTAACGATCCTCCTTTAGATGATAAAGGGACTTAGAAACAACATCTCAAAAATAACCATGACCTAGCCCCAGGTGCAAGGTCACACAGCCAGCCTAGAAACATATTTAAGGATTCCCTTACTAACTTTACTCAGACTGAAGAAGCTCCTTGGATAAGGAGTGAAACGTTTCCACTAAGAAAATAGAAATCCAGTTGACATGATTCAAGCCACAGACCTTTCCAGTCAGGTTTCAGGCCTGGATATAGGACCAGGATGGCACTGATAGTGCCAGTGGATGATCTGTGACAAGAGCAGAATAAGCAGTGCTACATCTATCCTTGTTATCCTTGTTATCTTAGCACCTTTCAATAACATAGATTGTAGTATCCTCCTGGACCAGCTCAGAGGGTTGGGAGTGGGAGGCATGGCATTGCTGTGGTTTTTCTTCTTCTTCCAGGGCTAATTCCAGTTGGTGGTGACAGAGAGGGAGAGATCTGGCTCAAGACTCCATTCTTGTGTGGTCCCTCAGGACTCAATTCTCTCCCTGATCCTCTTTAACATCTACATGAAACTATTGGGTAAGGTCATCCGCAGGCACAGGGTTAAGTATCATCATCAGATACTCAGTTATACATCTCTACCCCAGGCCAAACAAGTGATGCTACTGAAACTCTTTCTCAATATCTGGAGGCTGTGGAAGTCTGGATGGGGAAGAACAGGCTCTTGCTCAACTCTCTTTAGATCTCAAAGGGGTTGCACTGTCTCTCAGACTTGCAGCTCCTGTTCAAGGAGCAGATGACAGCCATGGCCAGGAGAACCTTTGATAGATTCATCTTATGTGCAGTTATGTCATTTCCTGAATCAGGAGGTCTTAATCATGGTCACTCATCCCTTAGTCACCTCCTGAATGGATTCCTGCCATGTACTCTTCATGAGACTTGAAGACCACTCAGAGGTTGCAATTGGTCCAGAATAAGAGGCACAGGCAGTTTTGAGTGCTCTTCAGTACATCCATGTTAAACCACTCTTCCACAAACTGCACTGGCTCCCAATAGCCTTCCAGGTACAATTCAAGCTGCTGGTTATCACCTTTAAAGCCCTACATGGCTATTTATGAGACCTCTTTTCTCCTTTGTCATTTCTTCGACCTTAAACCTTTGTTCTATACCATTTCCAAATTACTGTATGTATGTGTGTGTGCATTTAAAAACATTTTAAATACACTTTGTTATACACACATTTTAAAGTTTTTTTCTTCCTAATATAGTGTATCTTGTATGTTCAACTCCTATATATATATATATATATATATATATATATATATATATATATATCTCCAGTGTATCA
Organism: Charina bottae; assembly: GCA_023362775.1. Lineage (NCBI taxonomy): Eukaryota > Metazoa > Chordata > Lepidosauria > Squamata > Charinaidae > Charina > Charina bottae. The sequence goes on along the minus strand of JALMGJ010000002.1, from coordinate 233,434,233 downwards.
ATCTGTATCTGTATCTGTATCTATCTGTATCTGTATCTGTATCTGTATCTGTATCTATCTGTATCTGTATCTATCTGTATCTGTATCTGTATCTGTATCTGTATCTGTATCTGTATCTGTATCTGTATCTGTATCTGTATCTGTATCTGTATCTGTATCTGTATCTGTATCTGTATCTGTATCTGTATCTATCTGTATCTGTATCTGTATCTGTATCTGTATCTGTATCTGTATCTATATATCTATATATATCTATATTCATAATGCCCCTAATACATCATTTCTCAATGTAATTTGAGTTATGAAAGCTATTGCAAATTTGGAAACATGTGGATTTCTGCAAATAATTGAAGCCTACTTCACAAATCGGGGTGAGTATGTGAATTGAATATCTTCACATTAAAATGTGAAGGGAATTTTGCTCCCATTCCTATCCATAAGTTGTTAGAGTGCTCTTTATGCCTACAAAACTAATGTCTCAATTACTTAGAAATGACGGTGAATTAAAAGTGCTATATTAAAAACTATAATATAGCTGAGATGAGAACTAGAAAAAGCTGTCATTCTTCTTTTCTCTTCCACAGTAACATCTAACATCTATAACATCTATTGTGGTTGTAAACCGCCCAGAGTCTACCACGGTAGAGATGGGCGGGGATAAATCCAAATAAATAAATAAATAAATATAAATGAAAAAGCATGTGACATGACATGACACGACACAACATTCTTTACTCTACAGGGAATTTCTTGCTTCTGCTCTACAATCATTGACTGCTACTTGTAGGAATAGAAAAACATGTAACATGGTGATTTCATATCACTTATGGTCCTTGATCCTACAACATACTTAATTCAGTCAAAAACTAACCAAATCTCTTTATTGGCAATTCTGCAACACACAGTCACACTGACTGAGTAAAAAAGGTATCATTTGGATACTTTCTCCAGGAAGTGCCAGGTATCTCATGAGCCTTAGACCAGAACAATATTAGCAAGACTTTATTGTAATACTAACTTCTTTCACAATTATAATAAATGCAACTGACTGGATGGGATTAGTTTAACCCTATCAACAGCAAAGGAACAAGCAGTCAAGAAATATGCCACTGGCTAGCACTTGGTAGAGTAGCCATGAAGGCTTTGGAAAAGATATTCTAAGGTTGTGATGCGTCTATACCTACAAAGATGAGAATCATGCAAGCCATGGTATTCCTTGTGACACTCCATGGAAGTGAAACTTGGACTTTAAAGAAGCAGGATAGGAAGAGTATTGAAGCCTTTGAACTTTGGTGTTGGAGAAGACTCCTGAGAATACTGTGGACAGCCAGGAAACAAACTGATGGATCATCGAACAAATAAACCCAGAGTTCTCACTCAAGGCATAAATGACCAGGCTCAAATTATCCTACCTCAGACACATTATGTGAAGACCTAACTCTGTGCAGAAGGTTCTAATGCTGGGAAAGGTGAAAGGAAAAAGAAGAAAAGGACAACCAGCAGCAAGGTGAATGGATTCAGTTACAGTGGTGATGGGGGCACCATTGGGAAACTTGAAATAACAGGTTAAGGATAGATCATCATGCATAAAATCTATCTATGTCATCACTAGGAGTTGAAAATGACTTGATGGCACATAATTAATTAAGTACTAGATATGATATAGGATCTCCAGCAAAGGAGATCGTTACCTTGTCGTGGTGCTGGAGCTTGAGCACCTCAATGAAACCATGAGCTAAACCGTGAAGGGACACCCAAGACGGGAAGGTCGTGGCAGAGAGGTCAGACTAAATACGATCCCTGGGGAAGGTAATGGCAACCCACCCCAGTATTCTTGCCATGAAAACTAAATGGATCAGTACAACCAAAGATATGTCGGTATACCATCGGAAGATGGGACTCCCAGGTCGGAAGATGGTCAAAATGCTACTGGGGAGGAACAGAGGACACGTTCAACTAGCCCCAGATGTGATGACGCAGCTAGCTGAAAGCCGAAAGGACGGCTAGCGGCCGACGGTGCTGGTGGTGAACGACGAATCCGATGTTCTAAAGATCAACACACCATAGGAACCTGGAATGTAAGATCTATGAGCCAGGGCAAATTGGATGTGGTTATTGGTGAGATGTCAAGATTAAATATAGACATTTTAGGTGTCAGTGAACTGAAATGGACTGGGATGGGCCACTTCACATCAGATGACCACCAGATCTACTACTGTGGACAAGAGGACCACAGAAGAAATGGAGTAGCCTTCATAATTAATAATAAAGTGGCTAAAGCAGTGCTTGGATACAATCCAAAAAACGATAGAATGATCTCAATTCGAATTCAGGGTAAGCCATTTAACATCACAGTGATCCAAATATATGCCCCAACCACAGATGCTGAAGAAGCAGAAGTAGATCAGTTCTATGAGGATCTGCAGCACCTACTAGATAATACACCAAAAAGAGATGTTATTTTCATTACAGGAGACTGGAATGCTAAGGTGGGTAGTCAGACGACACCTGGAATTACAGGCAAGCATGGTCTGGGAGAACAAAATGAAGCAGGACATAGGCTGATAGAATTTTGCCAAGGCAACTCACTGTGCATAACAAACACTCTCTTCCAACAACCTAAAAGACGACTTTATACATGGACTTCACCAGATGGTCCACACCGAAATCAGATTGACTACATCCTTTGCAGCCAAAGGTGGTGGACATCTATACAGTCGGTAAAAACAAGACCTGGAGCTGACTGTAGTTCAGATCACGAACTTCTTATTGCAAAATTTAGAATCAGACTAAAGAGAATAGGGAAGACCCACAGATCAGTTAGATATGAGCTCACTAATATTCCTAAGGAATATGCAGTGGAGGTGAAGAATAGATTTAAGGGACTAGATTTAGTAGATAGGGTCCCAGAAGAACTATGGACAGAAGTTCGCAACATTGTTCAGGAGGCGGCAACAAAAAACGTCCCAAAGAAAAAGAAAACCAAGAAGGCAAGATGGCTGTCTGCTGAAACACTGGAAGTAGCCCAAAAAAGAAGGAAAGCAAAAGGCAACAGTGATAGGGGGAGATATGCCCAATTAAATGCAAAATTCCAGAGGTTAGCCAGAAGAGATAAGGAATTATTTTTAAACAAGCAATGTGCAGAAGTGGAAGAAGACAATAGAATAGGAGGGACAAGAGACCTCTTCCAGAAAATTAGAAACATCGGAGGTAAATTCCAGGCAAAAATGGGTATGATCAAAAACAAAGATGGTAAGGACCTAACAGAAGCAGAAGAGATCAAGAAAAGGTGGCAAGAATATACGGAAGATCTGTATAGGAAGGATAATAATATTGGAGATAGCTTTGACGGTGTGGTCAGTGAGTTAGAGCCAGACATCCTGAAGAGTGAGGTTGAATGGGCCTTAAGAAGCATTGCTAATAACAAGGCAGCAGGAGACGATGGTATCCCAGCTGAACTGTTTAAAATCTTGCAAGATGATGCTGTCAAGGTGATGCATGCCATATGCCAGCAAATTTGGAAAACACAAGAATGGCCATCAGATTGGAAAAAATCAACTTATATCCCCATACCAAAAAAGGGAAGCACTAAAGAATGTTCAAACTGTCGAACAGTGGCACTTATTTCACATGCCAGTAAGGTAATGCTCAAGATCTTGCAAGGTAGACTCCAGCAATTCATGGAGCAAGAATTGCCAGATGTACAAGCTGGGTTTAGAAAAGGCAGAGGAACTAGAGACCAAATTGCCAATATCCGCTGGATAATGGAGAAAGCCAGGGAATTTCAGAAAAACATCTATTTCTGTTTTATTGACTATTCTAAAGCCTTTGACTGTGTGGATCATAACAAATTGTGGCAAATTCTTGGTGGTATGGGGATACCAAGTCATCTTGTCTTCCTCCTGAGGAATCTGTATAACGACCAAGTAGCAACGGTAAGAACAGAGCACGGAACAACGGACTGGTTTAAGATTGGGAAAGGAGTACGGCAGGGTTGTATACTCTCACCCTACCTATTCAACCTGTACGCAGAACACATCATGCGACATGCTGGGCTTGAGGAATCCAAGGCTGGAGTTAAAATCGCTGGAAGAAACATTAACAATCTCAGATATGCAGATGATACCACTCTGATGGCTGAAAGCGAGGAGGAGTTGAGGAGCCTTATGACGAAGGTGAAAGAAGAAAGTGCAAAAGCTGGGTTGCAGTTAAACCTCAAAAAAACCAAGATTATGGCAACGAGCTTGATTGATGACTGGCAAATAGAGGGAGAAAAAGTGGAGGCAGTGACAGACTTTGTATTTCTAGGCGCAAAGATTACTGCAGACGCTGACTGCAGCCAGGAAATCAGAAGACGTCTACTTCTTGGGAGGAGAGCAATGGCAAATCTTGATAAAATAGTTAAGAGCAGAGACATCACACTGAAAACAAAGGTCTGCATAGTTAAAGCAATGGTATTTCCTGTAGTAACCTATGGCTGCGAGAGCTGGACCATAAGGAAGGCTGAGCGAAGGAAGATAGATGCTTTTGAACTGTGGTGTTGGAGGAGAATTCTGAGAGTGCCTTGGACTGCAAGAAGATCAAACCAGTCCATACTCCAGGAAATCAAGCCAGACTGCTCACTTGAGGGAATGATATTAAAGGCAAAACTGAAGTACTTTGGCCACATAATGAGAAGACAGGATACCCTGGAGAAGAAGCTGATGCTAGGAAAAGTGGAAGGCAAAAGGAAGAGGGGCCGACCAAGGGCAAGATGGATGGATGGTATTTTGGAGGTGACGGACTCAACCATTGGGGAGCTGGGGATGGTGACGGCCGACAGAAAGCTCTGGCGTGGACTGGTCCATGAAGTCACGAAGAGTCGGAAATGACTGAACGAATAAACAACAAATGATATAGGATTAATTTAATAACCTTGGTGTATGTTGATTGGGTCAACTTACCCCATTTTGTATTCCCATAGCACATTGATTCACGCACACACTACCTGACCCAGTTAAGCATGCTGTGGGGCCATAAGATATTGCTTAATATTGACATTGATTTAGGAGTCAGATGAAAATGAAAATGAAGAGAATCAGTTTTCACCAGTAGTATTCATTCCTGTTTTCTAGGCTGTTTCATAGAACTGATATTACCATGGGCAAATATACTTTTCACCTTTAATTAGAACCAAATCAGTATAACAACAGACAGAACATACTAAGGGACTGTCATAGTACATCAACAACAAATAAGTTAATCTATCTGAGAATATGTTAAAAAGTGTTATGTATTCTGAAAGACATGACTTCTTAACTTACATCAGACTTGCCAAGTGTGAAAGAACTATTTGAGTAGGGGACAATTTCCAGTGCTTTATTTTAATCCTTATTGTTTCTGAACCTCTATATCTATTTTAGGGTTTTTTTCCATAAAATGCCTTGCACATTTTTTGCAGGCATGAACAAAGTACAAAAAGAAATTATGCAATTCTTTTTCCAACCTAGACTTATAAGCATGCTGTTTATTTCACAGTTAACTGCCTATTTAACTAACAAGGACTCACAAAGAGTCGGAAGTGACTGAACAAATAAACAAAAAGCCAACCCCTTTGCCCATCCCACCTTTTTCCCTTTATTTTATTTCATGGGATGAAAATAAAAAGCTGAGTTATTGTCTTCTGGAGAAGGGAAGCAGACAAGCTGCTAAAACAGAAATACTCACTTGAAAAATAAGACAAAATGGGAATGTCACTCAAAGCTACTTCTTGCTGCACTGCAGATTCAATTTTCTGCAATAGAAATATAGGAAATAAAACATAACATGAGTTAGCTTAATTTAAGGTACAATAAAATATTTATACAAAAATTGTTTCTTGGAATTAAAAGCATGGCCTTAAATGGAATATAACTGTCTTGTTCTGACTAAGACTCGACACAGGATGTGTCAGGGAGATAACTGGTGAAGAAGGAGGGGGCTCCCTCCAGGAGGATAAATGCATGCATAGTACTGAATCACTTTGCTTTCCTCCCAAAAGGCTAAAGAAGGCCCCGCCCTGATTTCTTGGGCCTTTTCTCTGAGCATTACTAGTTCATTTTAGTTTAGCTGGATTCTGTCTATCAGAGTAGAACAATAAAAGACTAGAGCCTGTACACCAAGTCTCAGTGTGTTTTCCTTCACTCAAAGTCAGGACAGGAAGCAATGAATAACAATCCTTTAATTAATCACCAAAATATACAACAAATTTACCCTGGCTGATAATTCACTCACACGTAGTCATAGCAATAGGCAGTGACAGGCATGGCGTGGAAAGGCGGTCCACGTGGTGGTGAGGTGAAATCTGGACTGATGCTGGAGCGGCCACCAGGCAGGGCTTAGAATCGGAGTCCAATGTGACAACAAGGCAATGCATGGAAGGAAAGTCCTGCACAGCTACAAGGCAAGGCTTGGAAGCAGAAGCCGGCACAGCAACAAGATGAGGCATGGAGAAGCAGTCCTGCATGGCAGCAAGGCAAGGCTTGGAAATGGGATCTGACACAGCAACAGGACAAGGCACGGAGAGTCGGTTCGGTGAAGCAGCAAGGCAAGGCTTAGAGGCAGGGTCCAGCGCTGCAAGAAGACAAGGCGTGGAGAGCTGGTCCTGTGCAGCAGCAAGGCAAGGCTTGGAAGCAGGATCTGGTGCATCAGCAAGGCAATGTTGTGAGGCGTGGTCCGGCGCAGCAGCAAGGCAAGGCTTGGGTTCTCAGCTCTTCTCGGTGGGAACAGGCATTGGCATAGGGCTGCGTGAACAGTTGTCTCCGGCAACTTCATCTGGTATCTGGCGCCTTTTAACCCTTTGATTTTCCCACTGTTTATGTGAAGGGCCCAATCATACCTCTTGCTGCTCAGCCCATCTCTCTGCCCTCCTTTCTCACACACTGATAGGTGGCGGTGAATCCGTCCCCTGGCTTTCACCAATCGGCAGCTTAGGATCTTGCCGCCCATAGCTCTGTACTGCTCCATCTCCAGGTTCAATTTTTGCGCCTTCCCCAACCTTTCCTAACTTTTCAATGGTCAACTTCCCCTCCTCAACCTCAGACTCAACATCTATCCTGACACTATCTCCCCCTCAGGAGATACCTTCCCCCGCATTTGTGGTCTGGGCTTGCACAGATATTGCCAGTGGAATAGTCGTATTCAGTTGTGCATGCACGTCTGAAGAATTCTCCCATGAGTAGTCCTCCAGCCTGTACCCTTTCCAGTCAATTAAGTACTGGAGGTGGCCATGGCATATTCATGAGTCCAGAATGAGAGCGACCTCATATTCAGTGTTGCCTTCAATGATGATCGGAGGGGGCGGTGTCTGTACAGATCTAAGAGGGCTGGCAGCCGCTGCAGAAATTAACAGGGACCTAGGAAAAATGGGGTGTATGCGAATGTGAGGTGGGAGAGTCAATTGGAAGGCCACAGGGTTGATGATGGCCTCTACTGGAAAAGGCCCCAGAAAATGGTGGTCCAATTTTTGGGAAGGATGTAAGGAAGCAAGGTGCTTCATGGATAGCCACACCAGATCACCAATTGCTAACAAGGGTCCTGACTTTCAATGGCGATTGGTGAACCACTTATATTCCTCCTTGGCCTTCTCCCAACTGTTCACAGAGTGTCTGATGACTGGCTTGTAGTTCCTGGAAGAACTGGTTCTTGGCTGGTATGGAAGAATCTGGAACTGTGAGAGGAGCGAGTTGAGGGTGGAAACCATAGTTGGGCATGAATGGAGACATCTTGGTGGAGGTGTGCTGCACATTGTTGTAGGTGAACTCTGCCATCACTAACAGGTCTGCCCAGTTGTCCTGCTGAAAGTTGACATAACAGCGCAGATATTGCTCCAAGATGGCATTCACCCACTCTGTTCTCCCATCTGATTCCGGGTGATAGGCTGACAATAAATGGCTTTGGATGTTCAAGTTCTTGAGAAGGGCTCTCCAGAACTGGGCAGTGAACTGCAAACCTCGATCGGAGACCACACTTTTTGCCAGTCCATGAAGCCTAAAGACATGTTTTATGTATAAACGTGCAGTCTCTTGTGTGGTAGGCAAGCCGGCACAAGCGATGAAGTGCACCATCTTGGACATCATATCAACTACTACCAGGATTGTCATGGCGCCTTGGGATTTCAGAAAGTCTGTGATAAAGCCAATCAATATGGCCTCCCAGGTTTGCCCTGGGGTAGGCAGCAGCATTAGGAGACCAGGAGGCTTTCCCATCTGATTCTTGGCTCTGCGACACTTGGGGTAAGATGCCACATACTGTTTTACATTGTCTTGTTTACGCAGCCACTAAAACTCCCGGGAAAACAAATTCAGCATCTTGAAAAATCCAAAGTGCCCTGAGGCGGGGCTGTCATGACATAACTGGAGGGCCAACCCTTGTAGCTTCCCGGAAGGCATGTAATAGTGCCCCCAAAAACAGAGCACCTCATGGTTCCAAGTCCAAGGGGTTGCTTGATCTGTAGGAAGTTGGGTGATTTCTTGTTTCTGCTTCCTTACAGATGGGTCCTTCTGTTGTTGATCTTGGATCTGTTGAAGAAGATCACATGGTGCATTGGTTGCAGTGAACCATTCAAGAGGGATGATGGGTTAGGGCGGTGATGGATCATTCTCTGGTTTCCGGGAGAGAGCGTCAGCTTGCTGGTTCTGACCCTGAGGAATATACCTCACCTGGAAGTTGAACCATGAGAAAAACAGGGACCAACGGATCTGTCACTGGTTCAGGTTCTGCACAGTTTACAAATGCTCCAAGTTCCAATTGTCCGTCCTTACCTCAATTGGATGGCAAGCCCCCTCTAGGTGTTGTCTCCATACCTCGAACGCCACTTTGATTGTGAAGAGCTCCTTATCCCAAATGGTGTAGGCTCTCTCAGTGGGCACCAGTTTCCAGGAGTGGTAAGTGCAAGAGCATGGAATGCCAGTTCGGCAGTCCGCTTGAAGCAAGATGGCACCAGTGGCTATGTCAGATGTGTCTGTTTGGACCACAAACAACCGGGATGGATCTGGGTGTAGAAGGATGAGCTCCAAGCTGAAGGTGACCTTTAATTCCTCAAAGGCCCATTGCTCTGTGTCTTCCCAGCTAAACTTAGTCCTTTTTTGCAGCAGGTTTGACAGCGGGATGGTGAGTTCCGTGAAATGCAGAATGAAATTCTGATAATAGTTGGCAAACCCAAGCAGCCACTGCACGTCTTTGGCCCAATGTGGGGCTGCCAAGGCTGTAGTGCTTCCACCTTGTTGGGCTCCATAGCAGTGCCAGTAGCAGAGATCTGGTGTCTGAGGAAGTCAATGGTGGCCCAGGCGAATTGGCACTTCTCCAGTTTGACATACAGACAGTTCTTGCATAGCTGCTCCAGCACCGTGCGAATGTGCTAAACATGCTGGCTGGGTGAGGAAGAGAAGGTCAGGGTATCATCCAGATAGATGATTAGGTACTGGTCCAAGAGATCCGATATACGTCATGCATGAAGTGCATGAAGTCCCCTGGGGCATTGGACAGTCCAGAAGGCATGACTGTATACTCAAAATGGCTGTAACAGGTGCGAAATGTGGTCTTCATTTCATCACCCTTCCATATCCTTACTAGATTGTAGACCCCCCTCACATCCAACTTCATGAACACTCGAGCACTGCGAAGTCATTCCAGGAGCTCGAAAATCAGTGGTAGAGGGTAGTGGTTCTTCATGGTGATGTTGTTTAACCTCCTATAGTCACAACACAATCCTAACTCCCCCAACTTCTTCATGAACAACAAGGGGGTGGCCACCAGAGAGGTGGAGGGCCTGATGAACCCCCATTTCATGTTGGTGTCTAAGAAGTCTTTGAGGGCTGCTCGTTCTGGTTCCAACAGGGAGTAGATGCATCCCACCAGAAGCTTCGCACCCAGAACCAGGTCAATGGGGCAGTCATAGGATCAATGTGGTGGGAGTTTGTCGGCCTCCTTCTTGTTGAATACGTCAGCGAAGTCTCGGAATTGTGGGGGCAGCTGCTGATCTGGAGCAATGAGCTGCCCGGTGGCGAGGGTGCTTGACATGTGCGTGGCTCACTGTGGGCTAGGGAACTCTATCCTTTCCAACAACCACGCAATCTGAGGTTCATGCACCTGGAGCCATTCTAACTCCAGAACCAGAGGGAAGTGAGGTGTGGCAACCACATAAAACTCCACCCACTCCAGGTGGTCCCCTATTTTCATGGGTAGGTGTTGCATGGCGGAAGACACAGGACCAGAGTAGAGTGGGCATCTGCCGATGGTTTCAATGACCAGAGGAAGGTTCACCTCATGTTGGGGAACTTCCCACTCATTGGTGAACCCTTCGTCCATGAAATTGGTGGTGGCCCCTGAATCAATCATGGCTTGGACCACCAATGAGTAAGTCTTCGGAACTTGTAGGATGACGATCACCGCCAGGTGCTTGAAGGGTGCAAGACGGGGCAATGGTGTTTGGCTAGCTGCCAACTTGGCCCAACCTAAATGGGTGAGTTTATACAACTTGTTAAGCTGCAAGCTTAGTACTATTTCACCTTCTCTTCTCTTCTCTTCTCTTCTCTTCTCTTCTCTTCTCTTCTCTTCTCTTCTCTTCTCTTCTCTTCTCTTCTCTTCTCTTCTCTTCTCTCTTCTCCTACTGGCAGCGCTGGCAGCTAAAGAAAAGAATTCTGAATTTCAAAATGTTTGCCAGAGAATGATAACAAAATTCTATGTCACAAAATGCAGAGTGATTTTTCGCTCCCACCTTTATCTTTTTAAATACATCCTTTCTATGCAGTAGCTAGCAGCTCTGCTGGATACAATGACCCATGGAAACAATAAGCCTATCGCTTGACATCAATCTTTTTTTAAGTTACAGAAAGATAACCTTTGGCACCTTATCTTGAAATGTATTAACCATATCCTATTTGTGAAAGTTCTTCAAATTTCACCCCTACAAAATAGTACTGCAAAAGTCAGGGAGATATGATGTGCCATCCAGTTTCAACATCAGGTTAGTCGGAGAAACAATACTTGAAGATTAGCATCATCTGCATTCCATTCTAGAGCCATATCTTCAGTTGACAAATCATATTATTTCCAGACAATGATATTTCCAGGGTAATCAGAAGACTACCATGAGAATGGAAATCAGGAAGGACATAAAAATCACAGCATAATAGATGCAGAATGGGATGGTAATTAATTTGATCTTTTTATGAATTTTAAATTTGAAGGAAATGTTGTTGACTGACAACAGAAATGAAAAGTATATATTTCAGTGTTATTTTCAATTTTATTTGTTAGATAGCAAACTAGAAAATGCTATACTTTACTTGATCCCATAGTAAAGGGGGGGGGGAATTAAATTAATTAAAACAGTAAAACAGTTTTCAATTTGAATTTCAATTTGACTATTTAACTCCAGTGTCTCAACTCCAGCAGCCAAGCAGATTAGGGTTTGTTCATAGGAAAAGTCAAGAAAAGGGACTTCTGTTCTGTAGGGACCCAAGTATTTTACCCCATTCTTTCATTACTAGGGCTGTGAATTGCTTGCAAATCCATAGAAGTTGGGGGTAAAGATATAAAGGAACTGAGAAGGTTCACAAGGAGTAAGTCACACCTTATATAGCAGCATATACTGAATTAGTATTTAAATAAATAGCAATTATTTTCCTATTTTCCCTATTTGCACTTTCATTGGGTATAATAAAAAAATCAATAAGGATTGGCTAAAATACATCAGACATGCAGAATGCATGCACATATACAGAATTCATGTGTGGAGATAAAATGGATTTGCACAAGAGTAGTTTCTTTTCCTGATTTTTGCTTCCTATTGAAACCCACTATTTCTGAAGTTTGAAACACTAATAACACTAAATTTTATGATTCCTCTCAGGAGCAGATTGCCCTGGGGAATGAGGCTTCCAAAGTCTTAATAAATCCACCAAATCAATATTTTAATTATTTACCTCTTTTTGTTAAGGATATGTTGAGTTGCTTTTGGACTTATTTCACTTTTGAAGACATTATCAGATAATACTATATAGCAGCAGCAAGACTTCTATATGCACAAAATTGGAAAAATCAGATTACACCTACAATACAAGACTGGATGTTAAAAGTGGTGGACATGGCAGAAAACAATAAATTGACATGTTTATTAAAAGAAAATTCAAATTATTATTTTCTTAAAGATTGGAAACCATTAACGGACTATTTGCAAAATGCAGGAGGGGCGAAGCTTATATGGGGATTTGAAGATTAAAATACAGTATATATAAATTGATATATTAGACAAGAAATGTTTTTCAATATTATATATAGACCTAGCATGTAAGATAATTTTTTTAAAATTAACTTGACCAGAGATAAATTGGAAGTTGACTAATTTCTATGTTTCATCTTTCTCGTTTTTTCTTTTGCTTTACTACACTTTTTTCTTCTTTCTTTGATTGTACTTCTATTTCTTTTTCCTTTTCAAACTTTTATCTATGTATATTTAAAACTCAATAAAATATATTAAAAAAAAAAGATAATACTATATACAGTGGGGCAAAAAAGTATTTAGTCAGCCACCAATTGTGCAAGTTCTCCCACTTAAAAAGATGAGAGAGGCCTGTAATTGACATCATAGGTAGACCTCAACTATGAGAGACAAAATGAGAAAACAAATCCAGACAATCACATTGTCTGATTCGGAAAGAATTTATTTGCAAATTATGGTGGAAAATAAGTATTTGGTCAATATCAAAAGTTCATCTCAATACTTTGTTATATATCCTTTGTTGGCAATGACAGAGGTCGAACGTTTTCTGTAAGTCTTCACAAGGTTGGCACACACTGTTGCTGGTATGTTGGCCCATTCCTCCATGCAGATCTCCTCTAGAGCAGTGATGTTTTGGGGCTGTTGCTGGGCAACACGGACTTTCAACTCCCTCCAAAGGTTTTCTATGGGGTTGAGATCTGGAGACTGGCTAGGCCACTCCAGGACCTTGAAATGCTTCTTACGAAGCCACTCCTTCATTGCCCGGGCGGTGTGTTTGGGATCATTGTCATGCTGAAAGACCCAGCCACGTTTCATCTTCAATGCCCTTGCTGATGGAAGGTGGTTTGCACTCAAAATCTCACGATACATGGCCCCATTCATTCTTTCCTGTGCACGGAACAGTCGTCCTGGTCTCTTTGCAGAGAAACAGCCCCAAAGCATGATGTTGCCACCCCCATGCTTCATAGTAGGTATGGTGTTCTCTCTCCTCCAAACACGACGAGTTGTGTTTCTACCAAACAGTTCTACTTTGGTTTCATCTGACCATATGACATTCTCCCAATCCTCTTCTGGATCATCCAAATGCTCTCTAGCAAACTTCAGACGGGCCCGGACATGTACTGGCTTAAGCAGGGGGACACGTCTGGCACTGCAGGATCTGAGTCCCTGGCGGCGTAGTGTGTTACTGATGGTAGCCTTTATTACGTTGGTCCCAGCTCTCTGCAGGTCATTCACTAGGTCCCCCCGTGTGGTTCTGGGATTTTTGCTCACCGTTCTTGTGATCATTTTGACCCCACGGGGTGAGATCTTGCGTGGAGCCCCAGATCGAGGGAGATTATCAGTGGTCTTGTATGTCTTCCATTTTCTAATTATTGCTCCCACAATATTTCTTCTATTGATTTCTTCACACCAAGCTGCTTGCCTATTGCAGATTCAGTCTTCCCAGCCTGGTGCAGGTCTACAATTTTGTTTCTGGTGTCCTTCGACAGCTCTTTGGTCTTCACCATAGTGGAGTTTGGAGTGTGACTGTTTGAGGCTGTGGACAGGTGTCTTTTATACTGATAACAAGTTCAAACAGGTGCCATTACTACAGGTAATGAGTGGAGGACAGAGGAGCCTCTTAAAGAAGAAGTTACAGGTCTGTGAGAGCCAGAAATCTTGCTTGTTTGTAGGTGACCAAATACTTATTTTCCACCATAATTTGCAAATAAATTCTTTCCGAATCAGACAATGTGATTGTCTGGATTTGTTTTCTCATTTTGTCTCTCATAGTTGAGGTCTACCTATGATGTCAATTACAGGCCTCTCTCATCTTTTTAAGTGGGAGAACTTGCACAATTGGTGGCTGACTACATACTTTTTTGCCCCACTGTAGCTGTGAGGTGCTCCTCTCCGATGCCCTAAAACCCCTTTCTCTTGAGTAAACCATAGACGCGAGATTTCTAAGAAGCAAAAGGGTTTATTCCGGTGCATGAAGGCTTAACACGAACAAAGACTTGAATGGTTAAGCATGGCAGATTACAGTATCTTTAAGCATTCCCCTCCCCATTGTCCATGATTGTAAACACGTGTAACACGTAGTATGTCTATGAAGGTTCTCAGTCATCCAGGTGGAATTGTCTGTAGAAATCCAGTTGACATGATTCAAGCTACAGACAGTGTAACACGTAGGTTCCAGGGTGCTCAGACAGTCGTTCCCGGAGCTGTTGAGTTTTGCTTCACACATCGTTGCGGGTGGTTCTCCCTTCCACGCTGTTGTCTCTCCTGCGTCAGTTTCTAGCTGCCCCTAATACACATCCCTGTCTGGCTGAATGGCAGAGGTCTGCTGAACTCTGACAATAGCTATATTCATGCCTCATAAATAACAGTAGCTACAGTAACTGCATAGAGAAGAGAATAAGTCTGTGGCAGCTGGACATATACAGTACAGAATTCATTTCAAGGAATTTCAATAGGTGTAGAACAATATGCATATATTATTCCTCCATGCACAATGAAATTTCTGTAGGAACCCCTTCATGCCTTCTTTAGTTTAGCAGAGATCTGGGCATAAATATCAGGTGCAGTCCTCTTCCTACTTCTTATTCACATTCAGTCAATGTGATTTAGCAAGACAGAATTCAGGTAGTCCTCATTTAGCAACTGCAATTGGTTCCAGCAACTTGGTCATTAAGCAAAGCAGTCGCTAAGTTAAAATCATGTGACTGTGACTGTGCTTATGATTTTGCTTCAGCTTTCCTTTATTTATTTGTCAAATTTATCACCGCCCATCTCTACAAAGTAGACCCTTTGCTTTACAACGTCAGAAGATACAACCCCAAAAAGCCGACTGAGTCCAAGTGGTGGGGAAGGCTTCCCAAATTTGACTCATGAAGAAGCCAGGTAAAAGGGCAAATCTTACAGCCCTTTTTCTCCACTCCCCAGCCCTTGGGAATGCTCACCACAGTTAGGGAGTGCTGTGCTGCAGAGAAAAGCAGCTCAGGAAGAGATAGCTTGTTTAGACAATCTCTCCGCTCTGCAAGGGAGTTAGAGAAAGCAAAAAATGGGTCAGGCATAGGACAATGCATACTAATTAACTGTAATGGCGAACACATGATTGAGAGAGAAAAACGCTGTGAATGTCATAAATGTAGGCATTGGTCGCAAAGTTACTTTTTCATCACTGTTGTAACTGTGAATGGTCACTGTCTGAGGCAGTTGCTAAGTGAGGACTACCTGTACAGTAGCCCTGTAAACAGTAATAATGTGGTGGGGGCAATGTACGTTCATAAGTTTTTTCACAGCATCACTCCCAAACCTTTCTTTCAACATCGGCGGGTGCACAAGTTTTGTAAAGACTTTTATGCATTAAGAGTTCAAGTGTAAAACAGGTTTGATTGATCATATATAGAAGGCTTTATGTTTAATTAACCGAGTTTTAGAGATTTCTGTACTGTTTGAGGGCATATCTTACATGTTTATTTATTTTATTTATTTATTCAATTTATCCCCGCCCATCTCCCTGAATGTTCTGTCTTGCTACACCAAAGTTCTAAGCTTTGTGAGGAGCAACCTGAATGAAAAAGAAACTTAAATAAGCACAACAATTTAGTGCAGAGTGAAATCCTCTGGCCATGTCTATATTGCTGAACAACAATGCCCAGCATCATTGACCAGTGCCCATGTTGGCTGGGCTTCTGGCAGTTATAGCAATATCATGAAGAACCCTGATCTAACAAATAAATTTGTTCTGATCCATCCATTGAAACTGCTGTTGCATCCTTAATATTTCTCTGTTTATTACAATAAATGCTTGTTATTGTACTGTATATACAGTACGTTATATCATTGTTGACCCCCCCCTTCTGCACTGAAATTCACATTAATTAAAATTCAGTACAAATGCTAGTGACATAAATGAAACAAGGAGATGCACCCTTACCAACCCAAAAGACAAAGGTACAGAAAGGAAGAGACATGGGTAAAATGATAAGGAGAAATATTTGAGTGTTCCAGAATAGTGATGTGGTTTCTTCCTTTGATCAGGAATTGAGACCACACTTTGACTAACTCAGTAGCAATGCAAATGGTACCTGGATTCTTTCTCACAGAAAAAAACAACTTTCAAGGTGAGGGACAAAAATTAATAAACTGGTGGAGAGAGAAATATTAAAAAATATTCTGCAACAAAACTGGACTGATAATGAGGCTATCATGATGTCTTTTTTTAATGATTTGGATTAAGATTTATAGGATTTTTTATTTGTAAGATTTAAAAGTTATGGATAAGATATAATAATATTTTATATTGTTCTTCAGGTTTAATAGGGTTAAGATTGTTGTAGTTTTATTAATTATAAAGGCAGACTATTTATTTGTTTTTATAATTTGATGTTTATTATAGTAGACAGAAACATACAGAATAGTGGTAGGAAGGAAATAATTAAATGGATGGTGTT